>OY728131.1:482954212-484204212 GCA_963277665.1 Viscum album
GTTTAATTAATTTATGTATTAAAATGATTTTTCCTCTTCTACATTCTTTAATGACATGAAGAACGTGCATCAACTGAATAACAAGTTGACCCGTGATTCATTCATCTTTGCGATAGGTAATTGCGGGGAATCTTTTTGGGTTATTCGTGTTTTAAATTCATCTATTTATTGAAAACCCTTAATATCCTCCATATTATGAGATAACATGGAGGAAACGAGCCTAACGAAGCTGGCCTAAACCCTCTAATATCATTATTTCCATGCGCCAACTCGGAATACCACGAGCAAGTTGACGCACACCGCAAGAGGAAGGTCATGGCTCGTCAGCCGTGGAAAACAGAGGAGGCGGCCGACAAGATGGTCAGCCACAAAAGGGAAGGTGGAGCGACTGTCATGCCACCAATGAACGAATGCCACAGTGACCGAGCGGCACACACATGGTGCGGCTGCCTTGCCAACTGAGCAGAATCTAGGTCGTTCAAGAATCTGGGTGATTGGTGGGTTACACCCTTCATGTTAGACCAAACTGGGCCACCGCCCTCGGAGCGTGCCGCCTCCCTTGGAGCGTACCTCCACCCACGTACCGGGCCGCCACCCTCCGGGCGGGATGCCGCCCACGTACCGGGATGCCGCCCTCAGAGCCGATCCTCTACCCTCGTGCCGGACTGCCGCCCTCGCGCCTTGCCACAGTGCTCACATCGGGATGCCTCCATCGGACCAGGCCACCTCCCTTGGACTAGGCCGCCGCCCTGAAGATGGACCGCTGCCCTCGGAGTGAGTCACCACCCTCGGATTGGGCCACTGCCCCAGTGGGCCTCTGCCCAACACGGGATGGGATACCCCTTCGAGGGCTCCCCAATTCTAGCTGGGACACCATTTTGGGATTCCCCTCTTTCGGGGAAGACTAGACCTCAACCCATCCCAGACCGAGTCGGGTGGGGTCGGTCTGACCCGGTCAGAACAGAACCGGGCCCATAAACCCTTAAATGACCTTATTTTGAGAACTGAATACTCATTTGAAAAACCTTTTATGGAATTGGGACACATGGAGCGAGATGGTATCTTTTCCTTACTCCATTAGAGTTTCAGATAAACTAAGAGTATGACCGGGTTGGATCGCAGCTGAATCCAACCGGGCCCTCAACACTGAAATGCCAATAATGCACAGACCGACCATCTGATTAACGTGTTGTCTATTGCATTGGAACCCTTATGACATGGAAAATAATGGGGTTTCTTATTTGTGAGACTTAGTTCTAGTTGAGATGTGACAGATGGCTTGGGGAGCGGTTCTCCCAATCGCACTACGTACGGAACCCTGCGACTGGCTGAGACCTGACGACTACTGACTTTTTGACTCGGAGTGACTCAACGGTCATGGTACGTTATGGGGAGGATTACCTTAGAAGGCCACAATAGTGTTTGGTGGTTCTGCATGACTGGGCGGGCCACTGTGGGGAGTAGTCGTGTTACGCGATTGGTAGGTGTACATTAGCTGACCACGATGGGGGTGGGTGGCACTGTGTGATATGACAGACCCACAGTACATTACGCGGTGGGGAGGAGTACCTAAATAGTTCAAGGTTAGTGGGAAGAACCTTATAGTGACGCGGCATGCCCACTTTACTCGATAGAGGAGGTGTTCTCCAGCATTCGAGTCGTTCGACGTTGTGACATGGGATGTTTCTTGTTACTACCCCTAGAATAAATCCTGGTGTGAGCTATCTTTTCTTTGTGCTTATGATTGAGGTTATGATATGTGGTACGTTACCTATGTTGTACTTTACCTACATGGTATTACCATGTGATTTTTCTTGTAGAACTGTAGGAAACCTTTAGGGTATCGCGGTCCATACTAGGTATCGTTATACTCACCCCTACACAAGCTTCACCTGAACCTTATTATGATTGGTGTAGACGACGTACAACATTGATCGATGCTGAGGGAGCTAGGACTAGACGGTGCTCCGAGGTGGACCATTTGGCATGATGTGACGAGGAGGAGACTGACTAACGTGGAGTGATGAAGAGGAAATCTGTACCTACCCTTCAGGCAGGATCCCCAAAGGAGGACCCTGTAGCTGTTTTCCATTTTCTTTATGTTGTATTGTACATCCAGTCATACTTGTACTTTTTCATTTGGGCTTGTATTCCAGTCCCTTTTTACCTTTTTCAATCTTTTACTACAGCAGTTTACATCACAGTTCCTTCTTGTTGTATTCTCAGACCGTGTGTTTGTAAATGTTTAAAGGAAATGACATCCTGTTTTAGGGAATATGTGTTTCGGTGCTAGTCTCCATCCTTTGGCCTATGGAAGGCAGCCTTGGGGTAGTCACGTCACAGTCCCCGGGGGACGGGTCATGATAACCAACATCTTCCCTTGGTCGAGTTCTCATACAATAATAGCTTTCTCCCAACCATCCAAATGGCTCCATATGGTCCTTTTATGGGAAATACTAATAACACTAGCATGATGGGATGAAGTCAGTGAATTTATGATTGTAAGAAATTAATTAGTTGAATAAATGGTAGAAAAGGTGAAAACCATTGAACATCAAATAAAGGTAGCCCAAAGTTGAAAGAAGATCCAATATAGACAATCATCGATGTGACCTTGAGTTTGAGGTTGGAGACATATTATTCCCCTATATATCTCCATGGAAATGATAATTATATTTGGGAAGAAAGGGAAGTTGAGTCCTAGGTTCATCGGTCCCTTTAAGATTCTTGATCATGTCAGAGATGTGACCTATCTACTATCACATCTACAGACCATGTCTCAAGTACATGATTTATTCAATGTATCCATCTTGAGGAATTTCATACCATATCTCTCACATGTACTAAATCCAATGGTGGTATAGTTGGAGATTGAACTCTTGTATGAAGAGAACAAGGTAAAGATCGTGGACCGTAGTGATAACTTTCGATGCAACAAGACTACTCACCAGATCAATGTTATATGGTAAAACCATTATTACTAAGAGGCAACACGAGATCGAGACGAAGGGATAATAGAGGATAACCCTAACCTATTTTCACCTTAGTATGTTAAATTTAATTTCAAATAAAAAGTTTCATAATAGGGGAATAATTTTATTGATACCCTTTCCCTTATGATATAATATTACATAATTTTAAGAATAATTATACATCACATTATAGGAGAAGAATCATAAATTCTAGTGTATTGGAAGACTAGGGACACAAAACTGAAAACATGGGACTAAATTAAACATTTAATTATTTAATATTTATAAATAGATCTTGCCTTCTATTTTGCTTATGTAATTTCATAGGTTAAACTAGGGATACCATGAATTAAGCGATTATATAAAAGACTAGTAAGTAAATAATTTTAATAATAAATCCTAGCACATGTGTTAGAAAGCATATGATAATGATATAAAAAGTCACATAACATGATTAAACACAAGGAATCATAACTTGTAAAACATGGGACCATATAATAATGAATTAATAATAATGTAGTGGAAACATAAAACATGAATAAATCATTATTCAAGGATCATTGTACATATAGGATCACGAGTCAAGGGTCGTTTCACATAAAGGAGAACGAGTCAAGGCTAACCACAAAAACCATTGCGCATAGAGCACGAGTTAAGGATAACCACTAATACCGTTTCACGTAACGATTCATGAAGATAAAATTTACCAAATGAATTATTGATCTTTCTAGGAGCACTAATCATAACATGTTCTTGAATATTCTTTCCATATAAATAATCATTCATAAGTAATCAATCATAACCATAAGTATAAGGCCCTGGCCTTAAACATTACTTAATCATGAATTAAATGAATAATTCACATAGAGGATCTTTTCAGGTTTGGAGTATTAGAGAATTAGGTCATAACTATTACATGTCAAAAGATTTACAAAATAGACACTTCTACTAAGTTTCCATAAAAAAAAATCTTAAAAAGAAACATGTCTAGTTCCATGTTTTAGATATAATGTATTTCTTTGATCCCATCCTTTAGCCTATTCATCTTTAAGTCCTGTTGAAAACATTTCAAAAACTTGGGATGAGCATAAAAATCCCAGTAAAGGATACACAAAGAAGGAAAACTGTTAGTTTTTCAAAACAAGAAGCAAACCATGAATTCTTTATCAAAGTAATACTTTTCACCTTTATGAAGTAGTATAAACTCTTTAGTGAATAAAAGATCATTACTTACCCTTTTGTAACCAAAATATTACCATAAAGCCCATATACATAACAGATAAAGGTAACTTGGGACATAAACATACTTAAACGGAATTACCATACGATCGAATTCCACACATATCACTTAATGAAATTGTCATACGGTTGACTTCCATACCCAATGCATTGGAGGTTATAACGTAACCACCCATCCTGGTATTCACGACACCACCCGTTATATGGTTTACCACGTAACCACCCGTCAAATGTCCAAGTACCATTATAAAATCATAAGACTTAAAACAAATATAATGGAATGAAAACATTTCCACACATTGATCACAATATATCACTTAAATATATTAACATAAAAAATCCATTATAAAAACCATTTTCAATACCAAAATACATAAAAGTGTATATGGTATTTATCTCATTTTAATAACATTACGGATTGTTGAGGAAGCCAAAGACAATATAATACTCGCGGCGGCGGAAAAGGTCGTTGTCACCACGTACGTTAAAAAGAAACACACTTTTTGTCGTTTATTAAAACGCTTAGTATAGAAAATATTCCTTCTGAATAAAAGTAGAAGTTAAAGGGTTTTATACACCATATAAAATAAAGTTGTGTATAAAACAAAATATGCCTCAATGAAAAGAGATTGAGACGAAGTCCCTTACAAAGTCGGTATCCTTAGATTAAGGATAAATCAATTACATGGTTATGTATGACAAATAATACACCAAATATAAGTGGATATTAAGTGTAAAACAATCAGAGGACATTCACACATATTCATAGAATGACATTTTCAAGGATAACAAGTTTAACCCAAAGAATCAAAATTGGGTTAAAAAGTTCCCTCGCAAAAATTCGAGAGCCTAACGACGTCATTTCAAAATTCAGAAAATGTGTTGATGAGAGATAAAAAAGGTATATCATCAATTTTACATTAAATATTCAGAAAAAAGGATATATGAGAACATATCCCAACAAAATAAGATGTAAATTAAAATACATAACAAAAAGAAGCCTTTTTAAAGAAGAGGAAGGTGAATGGTCCCCTTACCGATTTGGGTAACTTTCGAAACGTACACGCCATGGATGAAGGGTCATACAATGAAGATGTCAATACCCATAAATGAAATTATATTACACAAATAGTATGATAATGGGAAGTACATACACCACTCAAAGGAAATGGTGGCAAATTTAGCATAAATCTCACGGGAATAAAAGTGAGATGAAAAATCCCTTACGAAAACTCGGCAGCCTAACGGAACCACTTAAAACATCCAAAAATGGATTGATGAGATAAAATAGGGTCTCTCATCATATTAAAGTAAAATTTATAATGAGAGGAATATAAATTAACATCCCCCAACATAATAAAGAAGAGCTTAAAAGAATTGACATAAAGGAGAGTACTTAAAAATAAAGAGAGAGGTTGGATCTCTTACGAAAAGTCGGCAGCCTAACGACGCCACTCAAAACTTTCAAAATGGATTGATGAAATAAAATAGGGTATCTAATCATATGAAAATAAAATTTAAATTAATATTAATATAAAATAACGTCCCAATAATAATAAATATGAGATTAAAAGTAATAACATAAAAGAGTGTACTTAAAAAGAAAGAGAGGGGTGGGATCCCTTAACTCGTGTCCGACATGACTCGATTGTTCTTTAATCTTCTGAATAATAAAATTTGGTCAATTTATAATTACTTAAGTAACTCCTTTAAATATTATTATTCAGTTCATATCACATATTATAATGTTATAATAATTGGTTAATAAAGGTATTTCATTTCAGACGTTTTTGTCAGTGTTCGGTACATGAGTCAAAAATGAACTTGTTTGAAAATGATTGCCCATGTAGTTATAAGTAAATCATTTCTAGAATATTATTAATGACTAAAATATCATATATATCCAGTATATATTCATTTCATACTATTACATAACATTTGGAGATAAAAAATTAAAAGCACCGTTCATGGAGACGGTAGGCCGTACGTACGCATGAATGCTACTTTCATTTTTTTGTCATATTAATGGAATTAAAGATAAAAGAGAGATATATATATTAAAATTCCAGATTAATATCCATTATTTATATGTACTATATGAAATATATATACATTATATATATGTACTTATAATAGTACATAACAATTGGAGATAAGAAATGAAATGTACCGTTCATGGAGACGGTAAGCCGTACATACGCATGAACGCTACTTTCATTTCTTTGGCACATTAATGGAATTAAAACTAGATGAGATATATATATATATATATATATATATTATAATTCTATTATAATATATATGTTATATAGGTCACATATGTTCATTAATATCATTATTTATACATTCCATGTATTGCATGAACGATTCACATCACATGAGGGGGCGGTAGTCCACACTTCCTCAAATGAAATTATCGCATTTGCACAACATGAAAAGCATAAAAGTATGTATTAAATATAAAATACAGAAGCATAGAGAGGAAATAAATATAATATATATCATAAATAAATATAGTTCCATTATAATGGCCACCATTAAAGGTGTTAAAAGAATATTGAACAATCATCGTTTTGTGACGCAGTAATTCTACATCCACAGAAATAGTATGTTCTTTAACCATTAGACAGAGGTGTGTGTTAGATTAGCTAGAATACTCCTCATAAAAACATCCTAGTATATTTAAGATTCTAGTGTTGTTACAAAATAATTTAATAAAAAGTGTTTATGGGGTTGGAGAAGCAAAATAAAACAAACGAACACTAGGGAAGACTTTACCTTTTAATCGGGTAACTCTTTTTTATTTGAGCTCAAAGGCTTCCTTGGAAAGACTTCTGCCAAAAGTGAGGCTTCTAGAAGTAATATAGTGATGTGGAGAGACAAAATGGGCAGGGTTTGGACGAGAAAAAGGCTTTAGAGGTGTGGGTAAGGTGGTAGAGGTGGGGGCCTTTTATAAGAGGAGAGGAGGGGCACTCTTGGAAAGTTTTGAAAAGTAACATTATTATAAAATGATTTTCGGATTTTAAAGGTCCCAAAATTATATATTTCGAGAATAAGGTGATAAGGTTTCTAAATCCACACATCCAATAGATTTTTTACAAGTGTAGGTCGTAGATTTTACATTATCATATCATTTTATTTAAATCGTTAAATAATGAGGTAATCGCTGCATCATCATGTTGTCATAAATAATTAAATTTATTTAATTTCTAAATATTATAAAAATAATATCATGTTGTATTAAATATTTTTATCTTTAAAATGGATATTTATAGTCAAAAATATGACTTGTATAACCCCATTTAAAAATTGTTTTAGTAAAAGAACACATGTTTGTGACATTTTAATTTTAACTTTAAATAAAAAGGTATTAATGTCATTTTCCTACCAAAGTGGCTACATGGGGTCCCCAAGTTGACCCATGGATTGTATTGGTCATACATGACTCATCAAATAAGGGTAGGAAATGTGTCAAGGTCATTTCATATTATTAAAACATTATTTTTACCTTAAATTAAACTAATTACCTCTAATCGCGATTAAAAACATAAAAGTTACTATTCATAAAAAAATTATTTTAATCCCATTTAACCACATTTTACATCCTACTAAAAACCATGTATGTAAGATTTTTGAAATTCTAATCACAGAAGTGGTGAAGTTTATTTTAAACGAAAAATCAGTTTTTAAACAACCACTCAGTGGTTTCGCTATTCATCAAAAATTGAAGTTTTTCAGAAAAATACCAATAATTCACCCTAAGATATATTTGATATTCCGAATTCAAAAATGATGTCTATTTTAAAAAATTAAAAACATATAATTTGCATTAATTAATATGATAATTAATTCCGGCTGTCAAAACAAATAGCGTGTTTTTAAGAAACAATATCTATTAAAAGATTGACAGTAGTTTAAGTCCAATTTCAATGTGAAATTAATTCCAATGACCACTATTGGATTAAATGGTCAAAATTTATTCTAATTTCAGTTTAAAAACAATTAAAAAGATATTCTAATCATATAAATAAATTATATTAAAAAGGGGTTTTGAATTAAAATACAAAAATTTTTCACTGTTCATTAAAAAATGAACTTTATCGGAAAAATACCAAAAATTTACAGAAAGTAAATTTTGTTGTCCCGATTTTAAATAAGAATATAATTTTGTCAAATATAACACATAAGATTGTCAAAAAGTGGATTTAAAAGAGTTTCTCCATCAAAAGGCTGTTAATCGACCTCTTAAAGAATATTAGAATGTTTACGCTTAAAATTGGATTCATTCGCATTTTTATTCCTCTAAAATTTATTGTAAAAAGTAAAAAAATTTGACAAATACATATAATCATTTTTTAGTTAGTTTTGTTCATTCCTGTCATTACAACGGTTAGGTGTTAACTACCATTTAAAATAAAATTATTTTATTTTCAGAGTGAAACGTAAGATTTCAAAGGAACTCATTGTTGCGTATTGGGTAAGACATCGAGCATAGTGTTTCCTTTAAATTAATATTAACATTTTATTCACAAATAGGGATAAATATAAAAATTTCATATTCTTTATTTACATGGGGTGTTACATCCTTCCCCCATTTTGGGAATTGCGTCCTCGTAATTTTAAAATTGGGCTTGGAAACTTCATTGAAAATACCACAACAGAACACAAGTCAGTAAAACAATCACTTTAAAATAAAGAAAGAGAAATACAGAGGTCACCCAAGTTAACCCATACTAGTATTCCATGTAGGAAAACATGGATATTGAATAAAAATCAAAGGGTCTTGTTCTGAGGTAGAGTGATAGAAAACATGTTTAGGAGAAAGTTAACCACAAGAAAATCACAAACTTGTGGTGGGTTAAACAGTATTCGATTCCCCAGTAGGAAAAGTTAATAGACAACATTTTTGTTTTAAGTTACTTTTAACTGAGGAATTTATTTTTGATATTAAGGAAACATACTTACTTATCATGTTTACTTTAAACTTTTACTAGATTTCTTACACAAACTCATACTTTCCCCAAATGATGAGTATTTAGGAAGACTTGTTCACATTAAGAGTACTATAATCAACCTCTAGAGAATCACCTAATACAAAAACGAGAACTATATATTTCCCATGTCTTTAAGCCCTTACCAAAACCAAAATTGTTAGAACAAGATCAGATAATCCAGAAAAGGATAACCCTTTATAAAAAGTAAATCTATTGTTAATCTCCAAAATTTGTCTAACAAAACACAAAGTTCAACGAAGACCATTCGATAAAAAATTTGTCCATAAAATTATTCAAAGTAAACCAAACTATGATTGAAACCCAAATATTTGAAGGATTTAATCACATAGTCTTCCAAGGTACAAATTAACACTTATCTCCAAATAACATCAGTTGCTCTTAAAGTCTCATATTGAAAAGAAATCAAACTAATCACATATCCTCCATGACAGGTTAATAATTTCAATAGATAGCCCAAAATCAACTTACTCTTAATTCATAAAATCATCTAACTAAAAATAATAAGTCGTACTAACCAGGGACATCATGTAGTCCAATGGTAGGTGATAAATACCAGTCGCACTTTGGGTGTGGGTCGATTCCCGCAGCTTTGTCTGACGCGACGGGTTGTCACACGGTCTGTGTGTTGTCCTTTTTCCAAAACTATATAATTCTTAAAACATTCCCCAAAACGAGATAAAATCTTCAAAAATAACCATAACATAATTTAACCTCAGGTTTATCTCATGTCATTCATATTCCATCATAACGTATAGTAACCCATAATTACCTCAAAAGTAAGGATCATATAAACCATAATGGTTACCATTATAATTATTACCCAAACTTCCACGTCAAGTTGGTTCTCTTGTACATGATGCATTAGAGAACTCACCAAGGTTCAAGTGGTTGATCTTGAGTCCTGATAGTTGGTTTAGAATAACCACGATATTTCTCATTGAATCCATCATTTCATCCCGTCTCTTAATCAGAGAACCACCACAGTTTCCTTCAAACCCATTGTCACTTTGGTCCTGTTAGATCCATCCATTTACTAAAACAAAAAATGTCAGTGTGAGTATATCAAAAAAATAATTATGTACTAAAGAGGAAGATAAACACTAAGATATACTTATCCAAGTTATCTTCAACTCATTCAAACCTTCAAAAATAACAATGACTCTATCTAATATAATAACCATTGTGCTTATACACAACTTGTCACTGAACACTCTGACCTCTAAAGTTATCTAAACCATCCTATGATACCAACTATAAGGCCCCGACCTTAAACATTAATTAATCATGAATTAAATGAATAATTCACATAGAGGATCTTTTCAGGTTTAGAGTTTTATAGAATTAGGTCATAACTATTTCATCTCAAAATATTTACAAAGTAGACACTTCTACTAAGTTTCCATAAATAAAAAAAACTCTGAAAAAGAAACATGTATAGTTCCATGTTTTAGATAGCATCTCTTTCCTTGATCCCATACTTGACCCTATTCATCATTAAGTCCTGTGGAAAACATTTAAAAAACTTGGGATGAGCATAAAAATCCCAGTAAAGGATGCACAAAGAAGGAAAACTGTTAGTTTTTCAAAACAAAAAGTAAACCATGAATTCTTTATCAAAGTAATATTTTTCACCTTTATGAAGTAGTATAAACTATTCAATGAATAAAATACCATTACTTACCCTTTTCTAATCAAAATATTACCATAAAACCCATATACATAACATAAAAAGGTAACTTGTGAAATAACCATACTTAAATGGAATAACCATATGGTCGACTTCCACACATATCACTTAATGGAATAGCCATATGGCCGAATTCCATACCCAATTCATTGGAGGTTATACAATAACCACCTGTCCTGGTATTCACGGAACCACCCGTCATATGGTTTATCACATAACCACCCATCAAATGTCCAAGTACCATTATAAAATCATAAGACATAAAACAAATATAATGGAAAGAAAACATTTCCACACTTTGATCACAATATATCACTTAAATATATTGACATAACAAATACATTATAAAACCCATTTTCAATACCGAAATACATAATAGAGTATATGGTATTTATTTCATTTTAAAAACAATACGGCTTGTTGAGGTAGCCAAAGACCAAATAATACTCACGGCGGCGGAAAAGGTCGTTGTCACTGCGTACGTTAAAAAGAAACATACTTTTTGTCATTTAGTAAAATGATTAGTATGGAAAATATTCCTTCCGAATAACAGTAGAAGTCAAAGGGGTTTATACACCATATAAAATAAAGTTTTGTATAAATCAAAATATGCCTCAGTGAAAGGATATTGAGACGAAGTCCCTTACAAAGTCGGTATCCTTAGATTAAGTATAAATCAATTACATGATTATGTGTGACAAATAATACACCAAATATAAGTGGATATTAAGTGTAAAACAATCATAGGTTATTCAAACATATTCATAGAACGACATATTCAAGGAGTAAAAGTTTAACCCAAAGAATCAAAATTGGGTTAAGAAGTTCCCATGCAAAAATTCGACAGCCTAACGACGTCACTTCAAAATTCCGAAAATGAGCTGATGAGAGATAAAAAGGGTATCTCATCACTTTTAAATTAAATTTACAGCAATAAGGATATATGCGAACATATACGCACAAAATAATATGTAAATTAAAATACATAACAAAAAGAAGTCTTTTTAAAGAAGAGGAGGGTGAAATGTCCCCTTACCGATTTGGGTAGCTTTCGAAATGTACACCCCATTGAAGAAGGGTCATACAATGAAGATGTAAATACCCATAAATGAAATTATATTACAAAAATAGTATAATAATGGGAATTATATACACCAATGAAAGTAAATGGTTGAAAATGTATCATAAATCTCATAGGAATAAATGTGAGATGAAAAATCCCTTACGAAAACTCGGCAACCCAACATCGCCACTTAAGACATCAAAAAATGGATTGATGAGATCAAATAGGGTCTCTCATCATATTAAAATAAAATTTAAAGCAGTAGGAATATAAAATAACATACCCCAACATAACAAAGAGGATCTTAAAAGAAGTGACATAAAGGAGAGTACTTAAAAATAAAGAGAGAGGTTGGATCTCTTACGGAAATTCGGCAGCCTAACGGAGCCACTCAAAACATCCAAAATGGATTGATGAAAGAAAATAGGGTCTCTCATCATATGAAAATAAAAATTACAGTAATAGTAATAAAAAATAACATCCCAATCATAAAAAATATGAGCTTAAAAGGAATGACATAAAAGAGTGTACTTAAAAAGAAAGAGAGGGGTAGGATCTCTTACCTCGTGTCTGACATGACTCGATCGTTCTTTAATCTCCTGAATAATAACATTTGGTCAATTTATAATTTATTAAATACATACTTTAAAGATTATTATTCAGTTCATATTACATATTATAATTTTATAATAATTGGTTAATAAAGTGAGTTCATATCAGACGTTTTTGTCAATGTTCGGTACATGAGTCAAAAATGAACTTGTTTGAAAATGATTTCCCATGTAGTTATAAGTAAATCATTCCCAGAATAGTATTAATAATTAAAATATCATGTATATCCAGTATATATAAATTTTATACTATTCCATAACATTTGGAGATAAAAAATTAAAAGCACCGTTCATGGAGACGGGAGGCCGTACGTACACATGAACACTACTTTCTTTATTTTGTCATATTAATGGAATTAAAGTTAAAAGAGAGATGTATATATTAAAATTACAGAATTATATCCATTATTTAGATGTAATATATTACATATATACCCATTATATATATGTATTTATAATATTACATAACTATTGGATATAAGAAAGGAAATGTACCGTTCATGGAGACAGTAAGTCGTACGTACGCATGAACGCTACTTTCATTTCTTTGGCACATTAATGGAAATAAAACTAGATGATATATATATATATATATATTATAATACCAGTATAATATATATGTTATATATGTCACATATGTTCATTAATCTAATTCATTATACATTCCATGTATTGCATGAACGATTCACATCACTTGAGGGGGCGGTAGTCCACACTTCCTCAAATGAAATTATCGCATTTTCACAACATGCAAAGCATAAAAGTATGCATTAAATATAAAATAAATAAGAATAGAGAAGAAATAAATATAATATATATCATAAATAAATATATTTCCATAATAATGTCCACCTCTAAAGGTGTTAAAAGAATATTGAACAATCATCGTTTCGTGATGTAGCAATTCGCCATCCATAGAAACAGTATGTTATTTAACCATTAAACGGAGGTGTGTGTTAGTGTATCTAGAATACTACTCATAAAAAAATCCTAGTATATTGAAGATACTTGTGTTGTTACAAAAGAAATAAATAAAAAGACTTTAGGGGGTTGGAGAACCAAAATAAAACAAAAGAACACTAGGGAAGACTTTACCTTTAAATCGGGTAACTCTTTTCTATTTGAGCTCAAAGGCTTCTATGGAAAGACTTTTGATAAAATTGAGGCTTCTAGGAGTAGTATAGGGATTTGGAGAGGCAAAATGGTCAGGGGTTGGCCGATCCAATGGCTTGAGAGGTGTGGGTAAGGTGGTAGTGGTGGGGGCCTTTTATAAGAGCAGAGGAGGGGCACTCTTGGAAAGTCTTAAAATGTAACTTTATTATAAAATGATTTTCGGATTTTAAATGTCAAAAAATTATATATTTAGAGTATAAGGTGATAAGGTTTCTAAATCCACACATACAATAGGTTTTTGACAAGTGTAGTTCTTAGAGTTTACATTATCTTTTGATTTTATTTAAATCGTTAAATAATGAGGTAATCGATGCATCATCATGGTGTCATAAAAAATTAAATTTATTTAATTTCTAAAAATTATAAGAAAAATATCATTATGTAGGTAATATTTTTATCCTTCCAATGAATATTTATAGTCAAAAATATTACTTGTATAACCCCATTTAAATTTTTTTTTAGTAAAACAACACATGTTTGTGACATTTTATTTTTAACAATAAATAAAAATGTATTAATGTCATTTTACTACCAATGTGACTCCATGGGGTCCCCAAGTTGATCCATGGATTGTCTTGGTCTTCCATGACTCATAAAATAATGGTAGGACATGTGTCAAGGTCATTTCATATTATTAAAACATTATTTTTACCTTAAATTACTCTAATTACCTCTAATCGCGATTAAAAACATAAAAGTTACTATTCACAAAAATTATTTTAATCCCATTGAACCACATTTTACATCCTAATGATAACCATGTATGTCAGATTTTTGAAATTAAAATCACAGAAGTGGTAAAGTTTCTTTTAAATGAAAAATCAGTTTTTAAACTACCACTTTGTGGTTTCACTATTCATCAAAATTGAAGTTTTTCAGAAAAATACCAAAAATTCACCCTAAGGTATATTTTATATTCCAAATTCAAAAATGATGTCTATTTTACAAAATTCAAAACATATAAGTTTCATTAATTAATTTAATAATTAATTTCCACTGTCAAAACAAATAGCATGTTTTAAGAAACAATATATATTAAAAGATTGACACTAGTTTAAGTCCAATTTCAAAGTGAAATAAAATCCAATGACCACTATTGGGTTAAATGGTAAAAATATATTCTAATTTCACTTTAAAACCAATTCAAAAGATAATATAATCATATAAATAAATTATATTAAAAATAGGTTTTGAATTAAAATACAACATTTTCACTATTCATTAAAAAAATTAACTTTATCAAAAAAAATACCAAAAATTTACAGAAAGTAAATTTTGATTTCCCGATTTTAATGAAAAATTTTATTTTGTCAAATATAACAAATAAAATTGTCAAAAAGTGGATTTAAAAGAGGTTCACCATCAAAAGCCGGTTAATCGACCTTTTAAAGAATATTAGAATGTTTACGCTTAAAATTATATTCATTCTCATTTTTAATCCTATGACATTTATTTTAAAAATAATAATATTTTACAAACATATATAATCATTTTGTAGTTAGTTCTATTCATTCCCGTCATTACAACGGCTAGGTGTTAACTACCATTTAAAATAAAATTATTTTATTATTAGAGTGCAACGTAAGATTTCAAAGGAACTCGTTGTTGCGTATTGGGTAAGCCATCGAGCATAACATTCCCTTTAAATTATTATTAACATTTTATTCACAAATTGGGATAAATATAAAAATTTCATATTCTTTATTTACCTGGGGTGTTACAAAAAGGGTTACGAATGAAATGAATTGGGTATCATGTGAAAATTATAATTAATGGATGTGTTGTAAAAGTTCCTATGAAATAAAGTAATAAAATCATTCAAGGAAATTAGTAAAGGAATTTTGGAATATTAAATAATAACTGATGTCAAAATGAAGTGAAAAATGTTTTTAAGAAACTTTAGAAATAAAACATTTTATTATGGTTTAAGGGAAAGCGTTCAAGATTCTTTAAAATGAAAAAGGAATAATTTTTTGTATTAACCAGAATTTAAACAAGTTAGTTTTTAAATAAAATAATAGCGAATTTTTAAAAATAATTTTGACTTAAAATATATTATGGAGAATAGTTTAAAATGGGTAAGAATTCATGAAGTTCCCTTAAAACAACTTTCTTATCAAGAAGTATTGAGAATGAAACCACATAATGACATGTATATCCATTGATAAAGAGGATGAAATAATCATTATACATGAGTTTTTAACATTTACATAATATTTATATAATTTACCTAAAAATAAATGATTATTTCCTTTGGGTAATAATTGAGGAAGAGAAACCCAAAGGAGTAATGGAGGTTTAGGTGGAATCCCTTACCTAAAGTACGAAGGTGTTCTTATATTTATCATAATTTCCTAGATAATCAAATTAGATTCATTAATGAATAATTACACAAACTTTTATACAGTTAATTGATTCATTAAAACTTTATTTGGTTCTTTTATACTATTTTTATGTTTTATAATGTTCAATTTTAGCGTCTGTGAGTACTTGTTTTCATAAATTTAATGATTAGATCACTTATATAAGAGGGTGTAAGTTCATTAAAATTGATATTTAAAGTTCAGAATTGATGTTATAAGTTATTAATGGTCATATAGAAGTATAAGTAATCATATAAGTGATTTGGTTATTTTGGGAGAGGATGAATCATTAGATAAATATTTAGTGATAAATGCTTGGATTATTTTGAGCGGTTTCGCTCACCACGAACTTTTTTTGATTTATTCTTCTACATAATGTGCTTATAATTATTATAGAAAATTAAATAAGATATAATACATTCATTATGATATGTTCAACTATTAAAATAGTTTACTGTGTATCCTTGAATATGGTAACAGAAACTAAAAACTCACCGTCGTTGAATGCGATAAATTAACACAACTCAAATGGTGTTTCCATTATTAATATAAAATGAGTGGGAAAGAGAGATATTGAAAAATTATCCTATTATGATAATAAAATGATTGTATATTTATTGTACTGAAGTTATCATGCCCTTTTTATTAGGGTAGGTGAGGTGATGAAAGAAAATAAAGGAACTTGAATTTTTTTTGAAAGAAATAGAAGAGGGGTTTACCTCTTGATTCCTTTCTCTTGGGAACCTTCTTAAGGTGATGATTTTGGCCTTTTCATAATACTAAAAGCCCCTATACATGGGGAATGGGATATGGAGGATATTTGAGCAGAATATGGTCAAGTCTTGAGGCTTTATAGGTGTGAGGAGAATATGTAGAGGTGGGTTGTATTTATAGTGGAGGAGAGAGGGGTTTTCTAATTATTTTACTAAATATTTTATTATTTTTATCAAGTAAAGAAATAGTTATAACCCAGGAGACTAAATACAATAATGTGTGCATGTAAATTCGAAACTAAGGTCACTTATATCATCCATGACTCAAGAATTAGTCAAAAATTATTATTTTTTACTTATATTGTAAATTAACATATTTTACTATTCACTAAAAATTCATGTATCATAGAAAATTACCAAAAAATAACCCTAACCATTTATTAAGTGTAGAAACCAAAATATTAATTCCATTTTATGAGAATAATTTAATAAATATTAGAAATTTTATTTTAATTTAAAATCATAATTTAATTGGAAAATATAAATTTTAAAATTAAAACTACTTTATAACACTTTGAAAAGTTTATTATGGTATTAAAAATTTATCTTATAATCACAAGAAAAAAATATATATTATATGAATAAAATGTATGAAAAAAATTTCATTTAATTTATTTAAATGGTCATAAAATCATAATTAAATATTTAAGACTTACAAAAATACCAAAACAGAATTAATACTTTTAAAATATTTATGTACATATACTATGATATAATTTTATCATATTTTCATTTATAAGAATGATAAATTTTATGTATAATTTCTTTTCTCATGTTACTATTCAATTGGTTAGTTTACTATTGATAAGGGTCACATTACTATACCAAGTTTCTAGTTACTATTTCATTAGTATAGGTTCCAAAACTTCAGGAAACGCTTATTATTTCATTAATTAATCTTTTATAAAACTTTTATTAAGTTATATTATGTTTTTATACCATATGATATAATTATAATACTTGAATTTCAATAGATAAAGCATAGGGTCTTTACCAACGTGACAACCCAAAATTTTATGAATGAAATTTCACTTCTTATAATTATATAATATAGTATTAAAAAATAAATCAAATGGATAACATAATAAAAAATTTATTTTCATAAATCAAGAATGGAATAAGTGGTATTTATAGAAATTGAGGAACCTATACTAATTGAATAATAACATGTTCATTGGAATAGTAATATGACCATTGAGAATAGTAACCCATCCAATAGAATAATATCCTCAACTATGAAATTATGAATAAAATTTAGGTATATTATGAATGAAAACATAATATATTTATGTCATAGAATACATAAATCAATGTTTAAACAAGGAGAAAATAAGTATTCATGTTTCTGTGAGACTTAAATACTTATTTAACATCTTATAATTATTATAAGTATTAAAATAATTTTTTTTCGTAAAATAGATTCATAATTTAATTTTTTTTCCTTTTGATTATTATATTATTTTATGACACTTTAGTTATTTTTTAAAAGTGTCATAAAATTGGTTATAATATTAAAATCATTATTTTCTGAATAAATGATGATTTGAATTAAAAAATAAATGTATCATGTATGGAAAATTATTATCATAAGATGGATTCAATTTTTGAAATATAAACGTTGTAAAATATGTAAGGTTAATTTTTTAGATTTTTATAAAATAGGATAATTTTTTTGTGAATAACAAAATAAGATAATTTGCAGTATTAAATATTATAAGTAAATAAATGATTTTTTTGTCTTGGAGAAGTCATAAATGATGTATGTTCCCATTATCTGAAACCATACAAAATAGTTTTTTATATTTATTGGTAATGATCAAAAATATTGATAATATTGATCCAAAATAGTAAAATAGTGAATATAATAATAAAAAGCAGCCCACTTTGCCCCTGTAAATACTACCTATCACCACCTCTTCTCCTTACACGTCAAAAGCCTTAAAGGTTTTCAAAATTCTTCCCAATACTCCTCCCAAGTCTCTCCCCCATGTCTAGGGTCCTTTTTTCTAAACATGATACCAAGAACATTTTACCTAAGGAGGTTCTAAATGAGAAGAAGTCCAAAAGGTAACATTATATTTTCTTTTCTATTTAATATCTTCTCAATTTATTTTCATTTATTATCCTCTCCTCACATTTATTTATCCATGTTTCAGGATAAATCAAGTATATTTTATATACTACAATGTTTTTTTAATAGAGTATCCATTATCAATCATCTTCTCCTCCCACTTTTATTCTGAAAATCGTATCATCATCCATGATTTGTCGATTTACCATCATCATGGACGATGTATTTTCCTTTTACATTACCTCCATTAAGGATGGTAATAAAACCATCTTTATCAATAAATAATATTTAATTTTTTATATATAAAAATTCATATATGTTTTTGGGACCACTATATAAACATGATATTAAATAAAATGATATTTGTTCGTGAGGATCGTAAAAAAATAAATTTAATAATTTTCATTAATGAATCATCCTAATACAATATATACACATGATATATCAGAAAAATCTTGTGGAAGTTTATTAATAACATATAATTTCAATTCTGTATATTTATTCCCCTTTTACATAAACTTCCATACTTATATAAAAGTGAACCAATCATGAAAACCGTGAAAATGAACACTTCCAGAACGACATAATTAAACTCCCTAAATCATCAAAATGGATGTAAAGTAACTAAGAAAATTATAATAAAGAATATAAAAATATAATAGTTTAAAAATTAATTAATAAATGGATTTTATTTGATAATCCATGAAATTATGTACAAGTGAAGAACACTTTCAGACATATGGTAAGAGATTCTCTCTGAACCTCAATTTATTTACATTGGGTTGCACTTTCTATCTCTTTAACTCAATTTAATTATTAATTATTCTTATAAAATACTCCAAAAATATATATGTATGTTCTAAAAATATCTACATAAATTAATTATTCTTTATTTTATGGGGAATTACATACTTTATAAGGTTACCATTCCAATTCCTCTCGATAAGCAAGCCCAGTTAAAGGGAACTTCCCATTTTGTTACCCATTTTCAAGTAGAATAAATATTATATTTTAATCCACTAATATTTTTATTAAATCAATATTTTTATTAGGAAAAAAATCCGTTTTCATTTCTATTTTTTTGAAAACAAATAACCATTTCATATTTAATGTATCTTTTATATCTTCCCTTAAACCACACCATAGTGGATCATTTCTATAGTTTCTTAAATACTATTTTGCACTTTTTTCATCATTTTGAAATGAATTATCATGATATATAATTATTTCCCCCCCATAAAGGTCCATGTATGATTTAAACATATTCTTTCATTGACACGTTAATGATATACACATTTTTTATTCCTTATGAAATTATTATGATTCCCATTTCATCCATCTGAAACCCTTATTATTATTGATTAAATATGATTATTCATATAAAACACATATTTATGAACACGTAATGATGGTTGAACCAATATTGTGCTCCAATTCATTGGTTTGTGTTTAGTATCATGAGACTGCATGTTGGAACATGGAGTGAACCTCATTCCTTTATGAGGCGTTGTCCACCATGGGATATAGTCATGGAAGTTAGCCTTGAATCATTTTCATGTCATGTTTTATATTGCTACCAAATCCCAATTATGCCATTATTATATGATCCAATGGTATATAATTTATGATTCCATATTATTCTTATTGTTCCATTCATTTTTACGTCATCATGTTCTGCCATCTAACCCATGTGTTATTCTTTATTTCTATATTTATTCCATTACTAGGATTTTTATCTCATCCATTTTGTTCAGGTATTCCCTAGTTTATCGTTGAATATTTAAGAGATAAACTGATGTTAGGATATCTTTATATATATTTAATAAAATATGTTTTTATTTTAGTATCATGCTTTCTAATTATGTACCCAATTTTATAAAGATACTATAATTAAATTCCTTGGTTTACATGTCATGGTTATTTATGATTAAAATCATGTAAATATATGTTCAGAAGGCTAGTATTGTTATAGATTTCAATAGCATGGAAGAATAATCAAAGATGAAAGTAGGGCTAGTGTATGTGAGTAGTGTGATATAGGACATCAAGAAATTTTTGATGCACAAGGATTTTTTGGGGATATTTCACCTGGTGAAATAATGAAAAAGGAAGTAAAAGAATTTAGAGAAGTTTAGAATGGTGTATGAAAATTTTGAGGGGAATCAAACCCTTTATTCAAGATATGGTTTCACATATTAAATGTTCACTATCAGACAATGTTCCAATTATGATTCAACTAAAGAGTGAGGGAATGGGAAGTTGGAACTGATTATTATTCTCTTCAAACTAGAAATAGAATGATGAATTATTAAATATAGTGAGGGGGTCCTGAATGTAACTAGGGTATATATATTTTAGGGTTTTATCCAGTTACCAAATATAAATACTCATAAATGATCTATAAAAGTGTATATTAAATGGAAAAAATAATAAATCATAGAGGAGATAAAAATTGATATTGAGAGGATGGAAGTGAGGATAAAAAGGAGTGGAATGATGATCTTTTTATTCTTATGGTGTAAAAATAGGACTTACTAGATAGGAAGATACTGGAAGTTGGGTGAATCATGTTGTAGATTTTGAGAGTGATCATGCTCATATAAGTGGATAAGAACGCAATATTCTTCCAGGAATTTGTGAAAGAAAATAAGGATTCTAGAAGGATAAATATCATGCTCATGGGTGGATCATATATAGGGGATATCAAGTTGCAAGGGAATATTTTTAGCGAGCGCTTAGATGGTTTTATTGAGGGACCTTCCAATATTGTTGAAGGGATGAATTTGAGGGTATATCAAGATGTGAAAATATGAATAACCTAACCATGATTATGATGGATAATTACAATAACAGATTAAAGGGATTCCCAGTTGAGGAAGAGAGTAGAGATTCCATCTCCAACATGAATTTTGTATGTGATATGGGCCATTAATTGTTTCTTGTTCCATTATATGTGGCAATATGGGGAATTCTAAAGGGTTAGGCGATAGAGTAAATGCATGATATTTTTAGTGGGGGAGAGTTCACGAAGGAGGTTAGTGCTTCTATGGTGGAACTGATACCAAAGGTCATGGAACCCACCAAACATTACCAATATTGGAAAACATTTCCCTATAGATTCCCATAAAAAATAATCAATTAAATCATGAACAAGATACTGGGGCATGCAATTCTAAATATCATGTTAGAAGGGTAGCATAAATTTATTAAAGGCCATATCATATATTGAAGATCAGAATTTTCATGGAGATGTTGGATAATATTAACAAGAAAGAAGTTTACTCTAACATTATAGTTAAGGTTTACATGGATATATAATATGAATGGATGAACGAGTGCTTAATTTTATGCATAACTACGTGGTTTGGCTTCAGAGATCAGGTTTGTGACTTATTTTTTAGATGTTATACATCACTGTGGATTTCCATATTAATCATGGACAAGAGTTGTGGTCTCTTCAAGACAATGCATCGGTTAAGACAGGGGACCCATTTTCACCAAGATATTTCATTATTACACAAGATTCTATTACTAGAAACATGATATTATATAAAGATAAAAGGATAATCTAACCATGTAGAAATAGATCTATATCTGAAATTAGTTATTAGCTCAATATTTTTTAAAATTTGTTTTTTTAATTAATGGAAGAAAAATATATTTAAATGGATTTAATAGGTTAATGGAATTTTATGGAAGAAGGAGTGAGTAGTGTGTTAATCAATAGAAGACTAATATTTATATATCAATGAATTTCATGAAAAAAATAGGGAATCTCATTCTGTATAACTTGGAGTTCCATAATATGAGCCTTATAATTGAGTACCTTAGAGCTCCTATATCAGATATAAAGATCAATTATGTTATCCCTGAAGGAATAATTATATGTATCAATTCTCATATCTATAATTAGAAGATTATATTCCTCTCATTTGGGGGTAGAATCACTATGGTGAACATGGACCTTATGTACATTCCCATGGACATTTTTTATATCATAATACCCCTAAAGTAACCATCAGAATGAATGAAAAGACAATGGAAAACTAAATTTTGGATGTCAATCAAGGAGGGAATTTACAATGGGAATCATGGAAAATGATGTAAATGACAGTTGGGGAAGGGGGAATCTACATTCACTATGTTATGGATGATATGAGAGGAATAGAAGAAATGAATTCATTGTTTATAAAATAATGAAGATATTTATGGGATATATTTATTAAGGATTTGTTTGGAGAGGTCTGGAGGGGATGTTTTGAAGAAGTAATGATACCTTCTAACATTTAACGTTTCCATATTCCAAACATAGAGATCCTGAAGGATAAGGTTTTATTTGTGGTTAAATGTAGAGATGATAGCTACTGGAAGGAGAACTGGGTGGGAGTCACCCTTATCTTCTCAGGGTGATAGGTCCTGAATATTTAATTTTTATTGGTGAAAACACCCCTGTTTTGTCATGAAACAGATGAGTGGGTGAGGAATTTATAGTGTGAGGATATTCCAAAAAAAAGTTATTTTGGTTTAGTGGGTGAGAAACATATCCATTATGAGGGATGATAGTTTGTAGAAAAATGTTATATTAATAACGTCATGGTTTTGGGGTTGTGAGAACCCTAATTCAGAATAGTTTTGTTATCTTTTAATAAAGGGTGATTGGGATAGTTTCATCTAGTTATTCATTGGCCAACATATAGTCGTTTTATTGAATGGAGAGTTTACTAAAGATTTTATCATAGTATGGTTTCAGGGGGTTTGTAAGTATAGAGTTTAAATCAAAGTGTGGGTCATGTTTTTTCTGGTGGGGTGATTGGTGATATGGAATGTGATGAAAAATGTGAGATAGGATGGAAATTACTTTAAAATTTATATAAATTTTTAGGTGATGTAATTGGTGGATTTATGGGATGCTCTAATTTCTAGAGTGAGGTCACCAATATCTATCAGGGGGATATTTATAGGGAATGAAAATTACATTGAGGAGGAAAAAATGATCCTATAAGGGTATTGTGCGAACTTGAGGGATCTTGGATATAGGGTGGAATTTAATTTTTTATGGTTCCTATACACATATAGAAATAAGGGAGGGAGGTCTGTTGAATGATAATAGAGGATCTATGGTAATCATTTTTATCACCTTCTATAGAGAAGGAGACTTTATTAGGTCTAAAACAAGGGAAATTCATAATGGCCTTTTATTGTGAAGGATGTATAACATTTACATTGGCGAGGTGGAGTATGATACCAAAACTCTGGTGAGTCACTTTAATAAAAAGGTGATCATCCAAGGGATCTATTTGACTACATCAGTAAGTGTACGATTTTCATTGGTCAAGACATGGAAGTTCACCTCACATGGGGGATGTGAATTTTGTGGCGGATAGTTAGGATGGAAAAGGGAGTCATATTTAAAGCATCTTTCTTAACCAGTATACAAGTTCTATGCCTCATGACTATAATCCTTTAACAAGTGTTGATTCCCTTGTGAATTAAATTTCTAACACCCATGACCGTTAAGAACACGTTGAGATAAAATGTTAATTTCGAGTGAGTATTGGATAGAGTTAGCGATTGGTATAGAAACTACAAGTTAGTGGTGGTCAATTTAGTTTTAGTTTATGACTTAAGAGTTATTAAAACCTTTTTATTTTATATATGATTATATATCCATTTTGGTATATTAGTATTATTTTAAACTATTATTATTTTTTATTAGTATATTATTCCTTTTATTTCAGAATTATTAGCAAAATTCCTCTCATTATATATTTTTTATAACGTTAGTGAAAATTTTCAATACATGTATGTTTAGATGAAGAATTAGGCAGTCAAACTCAATTTAGTACTAAACTAAGTGGGGATAAAATGAGGAATGGTCATGAAAGAGTTGTATTAGATCATTGGTTGAATGTTGTGATGATGTATGGATTAAGGATTTCATTAGATTGGTAGGGTAACAATGGAGTTTGAACATGGTCCATGATAATGGAAATGGATTCTGTTTATAGGGAAAATATTTTTTCATTTTATTAGATGCAATGAATTTTAGAATAAAAACAAAACTAAATTGAGATGGTAATTACTTCATAGTACAGACCTAGATTTTCTAAATGAATCAGGTTTTAATACACATTTTTTTGAATTATGAAAAATAATGGGTAACTAAATTATAATTAATAAAAAAGGGTTAAATTAATTCTATATTGTAATATTATGAGTCTTTTCTTATAGGTGTATGATGAAATATGTACTTATCTAGTGAATTATAGGAAGGTGGAGCAGTATATTCCAATTAAATGTAGAATGGCTGATATGAAAAAAGATGATATTTAGGGGAAAGTATTCCATGGGTAACAACATTAGTGATAACTGATGTAGTAGGGGATTATATCAAACCACAAGATAGAGTTGTGATTATCAAAGAATGATATTAATTTCATTGTAATCTATATGTTAAAATAGAATGGTAATCCCTTATCTACTAGATTATTGTTGGGAGAAGATATTATGTGGGGGATTTTTATTAGTTTATATTATGAGGAGAAAAATGTAATAGGAGAGAAGGTCCATTTTTAATTTTTGGTTGATTATGTTTTTTCAATCTTTAATATAGGGTGATTGTTACAGTTTATCCCTTTTTAAAATTATATTTAAGGTTTACATGAACATAGATTCTCGTTGATTAATTTTATTCGATACACCCCTGGTCACATTTCTTATGAGAATTCTAGGAACTAACCTTTAAAGGATGGGTTTTACTAAAAATTGTACTGTTGTGTCACCTTATTTAAATTTCCCATGTACCATGAGGTTCTATAAGAATATGAGGTTATTGAAAAAAAATCATACATCAATCCATATAGAGAGAGAAGTCATTAAAATATCCCATTGAGTAAAATGTTGGATAAATTTTTCTACTTGTATGTGTAATTGAGATTTCATATCACAGTGAGTCATTTTAAACTCTCTTATTTCTATTTCACTATATATAGTAGTTCTTAGGTCTCAGTGAAGATCATTTTCTTGGTTTTTATTTTTTATAGAGGTCGATTCCACTAATTATCCATCTGGTAGGCCATTTTTTGATATAATTGTGGTTAGTGGCCAATTTTATATGTATCATTAATATAAATTTTATCCTAGGACATACCAGTAATAGGAGGGTTAGTAGGATTTAGTTCATTAGAGGTGTGATGAAGTCAACTAAGGACAACCCATTAATGTTCCTCATCCCCAAGGATATTGATTATAGCATGTTTACAATGGTGGTCATCATTGGGTCTAGTGATTCAGAGGACAAGGGAAATATCATGTGAATACTATAGAGTTTCCAACACCATGCAGAAAAGGATTTGGTCAAGGTACCATATATATATATATCATTTACTATGATTTATTCCCTATTTGATTAAGGGTCCTAATACGTATTAATTTAATATACCTTTTTTGATTAGTATGAATTATGTTCAAGAGACTTCTAGTTCCCATGGTGTTGAATATAAATGTTTTAGGTCAATTATACTTTTTGAGGCATGTTATTATTATGATCTTATGAGATGGAAGCATCAATTCATAGGTTAGTATTTTTTACTACAGATACAAACATATAATTTCATCCATAGAATGATTTAATTTTTCAACATGGGATCTTTTATGTATTTCTTTATAAAAATATTGTTTTTCATTTATGTGTATATGGGGTATAAAATATTTATTAGTGAGAAGGATAATTTGGTAGATCATGTGTGACTAAAGAACCAATAGTTTCACCGATAATATTTCATGTTGCGATTAATTGAATATTAATAAGTAGTGTTTCTAGGTTTAGTATAATAGTTTCTTTAATATATTGGTAAATAGGAATTGAAATTACCCCTTTAACATTACTCCATGTTTCATAAATAGTTTTCCCATTATTTAAATGATTTATTAGTATCCATAAAGGATGGACCCTTTTGTCTTGGGAGATTAGAAAATTATAATTGATGGTTTTTTATAGAATGGTTTTATCCAACCCACTTTTGACCTTATATATGTCTGATGTAGTTCATAAATAAGGAAAACGGTATACCATATATATGCACCATTTATTGTATGTTGATTATGGTGATCTTAAATAAACATTATATCTTATTGAGGACTGATGATTAATTCAATAATTTGAATAATGAATTAAATTTTTTAAGGATTGTTTTCTGATTTAGGTATTATCAGATGATGGTGAAATAAAAATTTATATCATTATAAAAATTTAGGTGTTATTATTTATATTTTATGTTTATCATATTTCATTATCATGTAAAAAATTCCCCAAATGTTTCAGAGTTATTAGGATGTAATATCCTATATTTTTCTATGATGGTCATTTTTTTTAAATTCTAATGTTAATTTTTTGTGTGTTATCATTCATTAAAAACCAGTTTTCAATCCTATGATCTGGAGGGATTAAGTGTTTCAGGGGTGTAGTAGGAATAAGGGGTGAGATATGGGTGTGAAAAAAATTCATTTTTTGAACCTAATTGATGATGTGAATTTTTTTGGATAGACCCAAAAAATTTAACTCATAGTTTTAATTAATTCACACTTTATAAATATAAAAACACCTTATAAATATTTTCATATTTTATAAACATGTCAGGGAAATTTATAAAAACTATAAATATTACACACCTTGTAAAAATTTGAAAAAAATTAACACATCCTCTAAACATTACACACACTGTAAACATTTCATAAAATGTATCAAATGTCACAAAAACACATTACAGAACATGAAATTTTTATTTAATGTTTTTATTGGCTTCTAATGGGAATTTGGGAAAATTTACAAATAAAGGTGATATGATAATTATGTGAAGTGATATAAGTTTACATCATCTAAATTTAGTGGACAACATTTTTTTAATATCCCACTAGCCTTGCATTAATATCATGTATCATGTTTTATAAATGGGGACCCTCACTTATCTTCATAGAGACCCTATGTGCACCTCCCTCTTCACTAAAGACCTCTTGAGAATACTTTATAAGAGTCAACTTCATCCCAAAAGAGATCCTAAGATAGATCTTGGATATCCATACCAGGAATTTTAAGGTACTCATTGTGGGTTTTCATCTACTTATTGATCCATTATTGATAAAATTTATTGATTTCGTTGAAGGGATGAAACAAGATGATTAGTTCTACTTAAGTGTGGTTTTGTCGTCAATTTATCCAATTTTACGATAGGTGGTCTAAAACATAAACCATTAGGATTATTTCAATTGATAAATGGAATATAATATTAGTGATTTCACCAATGGAATG
Organism: Viscum album; assembly: GCA_963277665.1. Taxonomy (NCBI): domain Eukaryota; kingdom Viridiplantae; phylum Streptophyta; class Magnoliopsida; order Santalales; family Viscaceae; genus Viscum; species Viscum album. The sequence continues at coordinate 482,982,487 of OY728131.1, forward strand.
TGCACATTAATTAGTGGATTAAATGGAAATTTTAATCATGTAATCAGTTCAGTCCTTGGATCCCACTGTGTCTATTGAGATTCTAACCAACTTGCTATTACCTTTAAAAAAATTTGAAATGGGTTATAGTTGATATTATAAGGACATGTGTTTCAGGTGAATTATTATTATAGAATCACCTTAGAAAATGTCTTATTTTATTAAATATATAAATTGGTAAATTGGAATATAAATGTTAATTAACAGAAATAACCTTTTGGTATTGTGTGGTTATATTGTGATATTATTTATGTTGAGATGTAATAGATATTGTTATATGCATTTGTGACACATTTTTTGATTCTTATATATCGATCTAATCCGTAAAACTTGATGTGATTCTTATATACCGGTCTAGGAAATGACATATCATGCAATGATTATATACTAGGCTAGGTCATGCCATATGATGCGATGCTTATATACTTAGCTAGGCCCTAACACTTTCTTTGATTCTTATATCCCAGTCTATTCCCTAAAACATGGTGAGATACATATATAGAGGGTTTTAACTAGTTATATGTTATACCATGTGTATATGATTGTGGTTGGAATGGTTGGGCTACATTCTCATATACATTCTATAAAGGTTCTGAAGAAGGTTGTTTGTTATTTTGGTTATGGTTTTCATGGTTGTGCTACAAACTCAGAGAAATTTTGATAGGGTGACAAAGAAGGTTGATTGATTTATAATATTAATTTTTGAATAAATTAACATATTTCTTTACCATATTATTGATTGAAGTTATAATTGTATGAGTTTTTTTATACATGGTAGTGTCGGCCTTCAGAGTATTACTCACACCCTACTTGGGCTGCCGTTTGGTACTCATGCAGATTATATAGATGTAGGTTTGGACAATGGGAAATTACACTATTATTTATGGTTTCATTCTAGATGGGTTGGAACTTAGAGACATGACTATCACGGGGTTAGATACTGGGGAAATTGGTGTATTTATTAAAGTCTAGATATTATTTTATTTATATTACCTCCATCATGAATTTATTTTACATTCCATCTTTCCATTAAATTTTCCATTCATTACTTTTATTTATTCTTTTGGTAATTTCTCATCTTTTTTAGTCTGATTATTTATATGTATTTTTCCCACTTTTTAAACTATTCTATTATTTTTTTTCTTTCAGTTAAACTCTTTACCATAGTGTATAGTCTCCCAACTATATTCATCATACCCTATCCTCTAGAATATGGGGTGTCGTGTTTTAGATCCCTATACAAACCAAATTTGTCAATGTGAGGGAGTTCCGAATTGTGGGAAATTACAAAGTGGTGTTATATGACCATTATTATTTTATATTTATTTACTATTTGGGAAAGTTATAAAAGAGAGTAAGATGCTTTAGGACTTGGTAATAATATTGTAAATGGGGTTAGCTAACCCATGTAAGGGGGGTAATATTAGTTCCTATGGAAGGGACTCTTGTTCACAATCTTTTTTGTTAATTTTCCTTTATTTCACATTGGGTGATCCATATATTATGAAATGTTATTCTTTCATGATATTTGTTCTCATGGCCTTGTACGGAATGATATGAGTATGGACGAATCATGATAGGAACACATGGATAGATACTGACATGAATTATTCATGATATAGATATATTTATTACATTTGATATATTTTCCTATATGAACTTTGAAATGAGGAACCTCTTATATATGATAAATTAAATTAATTAATTGATATGTCATGATAAATCACTTATAACCCATGAAATGTGGGACCAAGAACTAGTGGTTCTTTGTTTTGGTCACCTATTGAGGTTAACCTTTCTATTACCCTATGTTAGAAGGCGTGTGTTTGTCTTGGAGAGAAAATGACTCCATCTCATCTTTGAATTGAGTTCAAATAGCGTTGAAATAAATATGCTCATATGGTAGGTGAGTTAGAGCTTCCTATAGATCATGAGGATTAGATGGATTTTTAGCTTCGTGAAATCTTCCTGAAGGTCATGAAATCCATGGAAAGGGATACTATTCACTCAATACCTTTGATTTATTATTTGAATAGTGAATTTTTATTGCAATATCTTTCTATATTCACTAGGTAGGGAGGGCCCATATAGCCATGTTTTTTATCAATTCACTATAGAAGTCCATTATATACCATGATACACCCATAGATGGGAGGGTTAAGCTTGCTGCATACATTCTTTGTGGTCCTTCCAAGTGTTGGTGGGACATTCTAGAGAATTCTAGACTATAAGATGACTTATCGTGGAAAAACATTTAGATGAAGTTCCTAAGACACTTCTATCCCAAAACATTGAGGGACGATAAGTCTTGTGAGTTCATACCATTGAAATATGAAGGAATTTCAGTGCTGGACTATGCTTGACATTTCACTAATATAAAATACATCGATCCATATCATGAAGCTGATGAGGTTTCTTGGTAAAATAATTTTTAAAAGGAGATTATCTGTGGGACAAGGTTGTTGGTGAACATTTGTTTTCATTTGAGTAGTTTTTAAAATGAAATGAGTCAAGAAATCATAAAAGTAGGTAATATGAGAGATTCCACAAGACATTTCTAGACTATTTCTATAGGGAAACCTGAGATCACTTCATTGGTTTGAAAGAAGCACCTCTATGATAGTTTTCACCAAGGAAATAGAAGACAGAGATGTTTGGGCAGTTGGCAGCCAACTTAGGGATGTGATCAGTTTTAGTGATATTAGTGTAGAATGTTTGGAGACAAAATGGATTAATGTTCATACAATTATTTACAGATTCATTTTTGTAGGATACTAATTCATATTCATAAGATTTTTTAGAACATTATATATCAAAGAAGTGGCAGTAGATTAGAGCCGACACTTGTGTCTTCAATTGGATTAGATACCCCTCTGAATATAGGTACCTATAGTTCCACTAGATGTTCAGAATGAGTTAGGGGATATGTTACCCTAGGGAAGGAGTTGTATTACCATATAGACTTAACAACATAGTAGAGTCAAACATGGGCCTGTGGAAGAGGGTAAATCCACCTGCATGCTATTCATTCTACTCTAACTGATTTGTATTCAAGATATTCCACTATCAGAGGTACGATTCATTTATCAAATACCTTAGATTAAGTTTTTTATATAGGGGAATTACATTCCATTCTACATTATCTTTCTACAAATGGTTTGGGTTTGGATATATAAACATATATAGGTTCTTGACTATTGGAATACTGTTGGGAATGCAATCAGAGTGTATCAAGCACTTCAATGAGTGATATCCTAAAATTGGTCACTATAAATTACTTTGGGATCTTTTTTGTAAATAGAAATATCTTTTTTGATTATAGGTATTTATTATATAGTTATATACTAGGCTCTTATTGACTTTTATCAGTGGATATTCACCTTCATTTATCTAGATGGAGGAATCTATACTTTGTTGGGTGAGTGTGATCTTTAGGCTTCTCGTATCCAACTAATTGAGTATAGATTAGATTGTATATGTACATAGATAGAACTAATTGTTCTAGATTATTGAGGAATAAAATAAGAAGCTTTTTTTCTAGTGGTGGACCATTTTCATGATGTTGTTCCAGAAGATATCATCATATTACCACCCGAGAATTAGATCGAGTTAACTATCTAGTTGGTTCTTAGAGATGAGACAATTTTTATCCAACCATATAATTTTTTACCAACACATATTTATTAGTTGAATGTTCAGTTGGAAGATCTATAAGGACATGCTATCATTTCTCATAGTAGATCTCTGTGGGGTAATCCAATTCAATTCACTAAGAAGTCTGATGGGAAATTATTATAATGTTTGTATTATTGAATACTTAACCATATTAAGGTCAATAACAATTTCCATTTCCACTCATTGATGATATCTTAGATCAACTGGGAGGTTCTAGGGTTTTCTACAAGATTTAATTGAGATCAGGATACCACCTATTGATGGTGAGACCACCTTACATAACCTAAACATATTTTAAGTGTATGTATGGATTATATAAGATCATGGCGATTCCATTCAATGTTATTAAGGAATCCAAAATATTCATGTAATTGATAAATCTGATCCTTTAGGATTTCCTATATTGGTTTATGGTATTCTTTTTCATTGAGATCTTATTATACTCCTAGACATTATATGACCATGTCCAATATCTTTACATTGTCTTGAGTTCACTGAAATAGAATTAGATATGCACTAAGATAACCAAATGTAGTTTCTATATTGATAAAGTGGACTAATTAGTCCATGTTATATAGGAGTATGGAGAGTTAATGGTCCTAGAGATGGTTTTAACAATGAAATCTTGGGATTCACCCATGAATGTATTCCAGATTTAGAGTCATCATGACCTAAGATATTATTCTGGATTATTCAGTGAGGATGCCTCCCATATAACTGCATTGATGTCATGGTTGACCAAAAAATGGGTGAAATTTATTTATTCATAATCTTTCAAAAGATATTTTAAAATATTAAAAAGAACGATGACCTGAAAACAGATCCCCCCTTTTCTAGTGTTGGGTGAGGCATATATTTTGTATTGTGATGCATCTAAAGTTTGATATAGAGAAGTTTGTATGCATTATGACTAGGTTGTTTCTTATTGATCTTAGCATCTGAGACTGCGTGAGAGGAGTAATCCCACTCATGATCTAGATTTTATATTATTGTACAATACTTGAGATACTGTATACACTAGTTTTGGATGAGTGGTTTGTGGTGTTAAGAGAGTAGAAAATCCTTAGTTACCTAATTTCTCACTTGGACCAAAAAATTCAGAAGAATAGCTGGGTTGCCTATCTCCAATATTTAAACATTGAGATAACATACACCATAGTCTAGGGAAACATCATTAATGATTTCCTATGACAGAATATATAGACATTGGAAGTATATAAATATTCAGATGAGTGGATATAGATGACACTCTTTTCAGATATAAATAATATTGTTCAGAAGTCTACGGGATGAGTGGATCTCACATCGGCACCTATCATACATGTTCTTCTTAAAGAGATCAAGATAGAGTACTAATCTAATCTATAGGGATTAACTCAGATGGAAAACATATATAGAAGGGATACACTATCATGATGATCTGTTATGGGGGGAATTATATTATTTTCCATTCTAGAGTATGGGTTCCTGTGGGAGTTCTTGAGGAGATGATGAGAATGTTTCATGCTTCTAGATGGGTGGAAAAACCTGGTTTAATAAATATGTATCATGATATCTCTATATAATACCAGTGTCCATGAATTAAGAGGGAGGTATAATAATTTTTTACTAGGTGTTTCACCAATCATTAAGTCAAAGCTGATTATCATAATCTTTCTCACCTGTTATATCCTATGACCATCTTTAATCAGAAGTGGGATGATTTCACTATGGATTTTATATAGGATTAGCTTTGAAATGTCACATGAATTAATTTTTAGGGGTGATTTTCTATTAACTGATTAAGATAGACCTCTTATTTCTTATTATGGAAACCTTTACTTTTGATGACATGGGTAGTCTCTACATGAATGAGATTATATTGTTGCATTGTGTTCTGAGGATATTTGTTTCTAATCAAGATCCCTATTAAAAATTTTGATTATGGAAGGTTCTTGAGAAGGATATGAGATCACATGTTCCTCTAAGTAAAACCTACAAAAATCAAACTTACAACCAATCTTAGTGGACCATTCATATTTTGGAGGATATGTTATGAGCCTCTGTTTTGAATTTTTTTATAAATGGGAGAAAAAGTTGGAACTCATGGAGATTTTAAATAATAACATCCTCTAATCACCAATCAAAATTTATCCATTTATGGCCTTATATGTAAGAACATTCCATTCCCCAATTTACTTGTTATAGTCTCACGAGTACATGTTTTTTTGGCCCTAGTGTCATCCACGAGACAAAAAATTAAGTCTAGTTGATTAAAAAGAAGTTTGTGACCATGTAGACTTGACCAAACTGAAACACTAACAATCAAATACAACCTATAATGTTTGAGGTTTTCCATCATGTTTTTCGATGGGTATCACCTAGTTTGGGGAAACTCTGTATCATGAACCAAGGGAAGATAACATCATTGGTTTTCATGTGATATGATATAGTGGAAAGGGTTTGTCTTATGGAATATCAATTAACCCTTTCACCATGCTATTATTACAATCATTATGTATTACACATTAAACAACTTCAAATATGTAATTCTGACCCATCTCATGTGATATATGATAATGATGTTGAGTAGGATGCTGACGATTCCATTGAGGAGTATATTATCCATATTGTAGACCCAAGTTCTAAGAATGTCTAGGGAAAGTCTATTCCATTAGTATGACTATAGTGGAAGCATGGTCATGTTCAAGAGGAAACCTTGGAGAGGGATTCTAATGTGTGAGCACAATAGACAGACTTATTTGTTGATACTCTGTAGTGATGCATAGAGTAGCTTGGGTATGAGCTGTTATATGGTGGAGAGGTTGTAAGATCATGTATTATTCCATGTGTGTATTTTTTTTAATTTTGTTTGGTTAACTGTATTTGATTTGGGTTGACATTCGTTTATAATTGGGGTTTCAAGCCTATTTTTGGGATGGGTTAAGTCTTATATGGGTGAAATAGGAATAATGATTTAGTTTTGGGTGTATAAAAAATTCATTCCATGAACCTATTTCATAAAATTAATTTTTCGGGTAGAACCCCTGAATTTAATTCAAGTATTGAATTAATTAATATCCTATAAACATTTAATAACCCTATAAATATTTAAACACACTATATAAATTTCATTAAATTTTACACACTCTTTAAATTTTACACACCCTGCAAACATGCCATAAAAATTTACACACGTTGTAAATTTTACACACCATGTTAACATGTAATAAAAAGTATCACATGTCAATAAAAAATGTTACATTAAAATATAATTTTTATTTACTATTTTTCATGTTTTTAAATGATATTTTTGGAAGATTTAAAAATAAATTTAAAATGATAATAATAGAACATTAAATCAATTCATTCTATCTAAATTTCATGACCATAATTTTTTTAAAATCCATCTAGCATCAAATTAACCTTCAACATAACATTTTATTAATTAATACCCTATATTCTCTATTGTGGAACATCCAAGAACCTCCATCTTTAATGCAGATCTTCTTCAAATGATTTTTGGAAGTTTTATTTGATCGAGATGCAAGACCATGTAAGTTCTTTGATATACGGACCTAGATTTTTTATTGTATCCTTTTAGGTTACACTTCAACATCTCTATCCATTACTAACATATTTTCTAGATTTTTTTAAAAGGAATAAATAATCCAATTTCTACATAAATTTTGGTTTTTTGTAGTCACCTTCATAGCATTCATGGTAGTGGGTCTAAAATAAAACCCTATTGTGTGATTTTAATATATAAAGTGCATGAAATATATGAAATTTTATAGATAATGTGTATAAATTATTTAGTAGATAAAATTTCAACGATAATAATTTAATTGGATAATCTTTAGATCCATTTAAGTTTATTTATATTTGACATCACATTATATTTCTTTTGAAAATATTTAATTGGTAATGGATTACAAAAAAAATTATCCTGACATGTGTTTCATGTGAATTATTATTATAGAATCACCTTAAAAAATATTATTTGATTACTTGTTCAAATGGGTAAATTGAAATAAAAATTATTCATCAAAATAAACCATTTGGTCTTATGTGGTTTTATTGTTATATGCTTGCTATTATGATATAAATAATTTTGTGATATGGACTTCTGACATATGATACAATTCGTGTATACCATGCTGGGTCATAACACATTTTGGGATTCTTATATACTAGGATAGGCCCTGACAAATGATGTGATTCTTATATACCAACCTAGTCCTTGGAACATTATGTGATTCATATATGCTAGGCTAGAAGAAAACACATGATCTGATTCATATATTCTAAACTAGGCCCTCACACATGTTGGGATTCGTATATGGTGGTTTTTGGTTAGTGATATGTTATACCATGTGTATATGGTTGTGGTTGGAATGGTTATGCTACATGCTTAGAGAAATTTTGGCACGGTGCCAAAGAAGTTTTTTTGGTTTTTTTTAGTTTTGGTAGAATGGTCTTGTTACATGTTCAGAGACATTCTACAAGGTTTTTGAATTTGGTTGATTGATGTACTATATTAATTCTTGAATTAAATAATTCATCTTTTATCACATTTTTGATGAACTTATTATTAATATAATTTTTTATAAATAGTGGTTTCGACAAAATGATTTTTACTCACACCCTACTTAGGCCTCCATTCTGTACCTTTTCATATTACATGGATGAAACATTGGATAAGTGAAATGGACATTATGGTTGATGGTTTCTTACTAGATTGGTTGGATATTGGAGATAAGAAAAACATAAGATTCAAAAATAGGGTAATTGGAGACTTCCTTTGTGTCTTCTTATTATTTTATTTATAATAAGTCAACCATGAATTTTAATTACAGTCTATCCTAACATTAAATTATTAATTATTTATTTGGATTTATTATTTTGGTCTTTCCTCATCATTGATTTTCAGATTATTTAGTCATATTTTTTCATATTTATGTTACTATTGTTTTATTTTAAGCTTTCATTGCAACTCTTTACCAGAGGGTATATTCTACCCAATATAATCATTAGACTGTCATTACTAGGTAGTAGCCTCTAAAATATGTTGAGGCGCACCTGATGTCTTGTAAACAACATGATTTGGTCATGTGAGGGAGTGACAGATCAAGGTATGCGACACATGATCTTTATGTTTCATGTGTTTATGGATTATTTTTATAAGTTTATATTAACATCATTATTATATATTAAAAGATATTCAATGATCTTGTTGAGAATTGGATATTTATTTTAGATGTCTTTTTATTGTATCATGTCTATGGGAATCTCTATAAGTGAATTTTCGAGATTATAGAGAAGCATTTCCTTAGGCATGCTCTGTCTCAGAAAGGTGGGGAAATTTTTCATTTAAGGAATAAGTTAGACATTTATTTGGTATTTCCCAAGATTTTGATAATTTTTTATATTTTTTTATCTAGATTGTATTACATATATTTTTTTTCCAATATGTTTTTTATTTTGGCTCCATTGACAATCATAAACAAGGAATATATGGATTATTTATTAATGGATAAGATTCAAACATCATTTGAGTACATGAAAAAAATTATCAATTATATTATACATCATTTATTATAATATGGAGTCATGTTCAATATCTTTTTTAATACTTCTAATATTATCCTTGTATTTTCTCTGATATAACTAAGGTTTGGTTAAAAAAGTATGATTTCACCTTGATTGTATAGGCCCTTTAATGTGTGTGATAGTGTTGGTAAGGTGTGGTATTAGTAATATATTCTTTTATAATAAATTATATTCATATTGTTTCCAACTTATACACGATTATTCTGTATCTTCATGTTTTCTCCCATTTCATTGATTGGATAGAGTTACTTCAATACGTGGATGAAATTATGATGGAGTAGTTTGTAGATATTTAGGATTATTAAGATAATGAAATATATATGGGTGAACCATTCCTCTAGTTATTATCTTTATGATGAAAAATGTCTTAGGGGATTGTACATGGGAGAGTAATTCATAGTTGTGAGCTAAGTATCATGATTGTTTGATGATTTAATACTTTTATTGATGATATTATTGATTTAATATGGATGTGATTAACATTTATTTATAATTTTTGTTTCATTGTTTTCTTCATATTAATATTGCTTTTTGAAAGGTATGTCAATTTGTGATTCATTTTGATGTAAATTCTCATTCCTTATTAGGGGTTTTCTATGAATTTGAATGGTGAGAATTATTCAATACAAAACTAATGTAGACCTCCAGATTTCTTCTTGTATGCTAAATTATTGTTTTGAGGTTATGGATGCCTAAGGTATACATATTTTTGGTATATATTGAACTTAAAGTGAAATTTTGTTGCTTTTTTTATCTTGTTAGAAAAATAAGATAGCGAATTAGTGTTTTTGCTATGATTTTATTATATGTGGAGTTATAGGGATAATATTTTATAAGACAATAAAACATGTGGTTCTGATGTGATTAGTTTTGATGTGTCATTTCAAATTATATTGCGCTGTGATGATTTGTTTGTGATATTTTTCTATCACTATGGTTAGTGTCATTTCACTATAGCGGCTATTATTATAGTGTAATTTTTTAGAGAGGATTTTTGAATTTGAAAGGAAAAGATTATGTGGAAATGGTATTGGAATAAATACATCACTTAAATGTACATAAATTTCTCCATTACGACATGATTATATCTAGTGTCATGAAATCCTATGATGCCGTTGATTTTTGAATGGTTGTTCACTATGATAAAAATGTGAACATGGGGAACACTACACTATGGGTATTGTTGATATAGTTAATCTAAACACATTTAAATATAAAAACATATGTTAGGAAATAATTTTATCTAATAAAACATAAATTATAAACTTCATTAGAAACTCAAATTTCTATAATTCTTATAGATGTATTTTAAACATATACAAACTTCTAGCTTAATTTCGGTGTCTTTTTTTCCTTTATTGGTTCTTGATCCATCGGGGTTTTTTGATCAATCTCTTTCACTCTAAGGATCAATTTTCAAATCATCCTCAATTATATATTGTTTTTAAAAAAAACAATTAGGCCTATGAAAATGATTATTTATGAGTATTAGTATCATTTGGTTGATAGTTTGAAAGTGTATTGATTGTTTTATGTTTACTAGAAAATTTTCAGAGTTTAATTATATTTAATCATTAGATGTAATCACTTTTGGTGTTCATTTGCTGATTTTTTTGTTTAAGGATATGGATTCAAAATTTATCCTTATTTTTTATTGTATGTGTGCGGACTTAAAAACATTAAATTTTTCTTATGTAAATATAAAACATTAGAACAATCAAATATCAATATATATATGTATAAAATGGAAGGGAGAATGTAATCATTATTTTTTTCTTATATTTCTATTTTTTTCATTCATATTGTTGCTTGAAATTTTGGAAAAAATGTTACTGTAGTTTATATAGATATTTAAGTGTTGCACCATGATGAAATTGGATAAAAATATAGCTACTGTAAGTGTGATGCTATATTCATTTACCTAGTATAAACTAATATAAATTTACCATATCATGAATAAAGAGTGTTATACATGATTCACTAATTCCATAATAATGTCATTACTTCACTGTGAAGTAGTTGAATAGAAATGTGATTTGATTATTTATCTTATCAAATTGTTATTACTGTTATGAAATATAGTAATAACTTTTAAATAATATCAAAATAAATTTAAAATAATGTCCACTGAAATAGATACAATGTTTTTAAGGGAAATAATGTTTTATAATAATCAAGCACTAGGTGATTATAAGCATTGTTACATCTTTATATGATGTTCATACTTGGTGATCAATAGTATAGTATATCATGAGGATGAACCTACTAATATGAACAATGTTTCATTTTTACATTCATTACATGTTATTATCTATGATTGTTTGTATTGTCAGTTTAATTGATATCATTATTAATGCATATCCATTCATTGCATACTTCTACATGTTGGAAACCATGATAGTTTGTGTTTTTTGGAATGATAAAATTCTTTAGTTGCATCATTGTTGTTATGAAATTGATTAAATGAGAAATAATGAATTTTATCCTTTTGAATAAAATAAAAATATATCTTTGTTCACATGGTTGTGATAGTAGTTATAGAGACCCACACTTTTCATTCATTAATATTACATTATAGGAGATGAATATTCATTACATAATATAACAATCCATTTCAAAATCGTATAGGAATAATGATATCAGAAACATGGATATATGAACAAGTATTTCATAAGTGAACTGATCATCTCCCACTATATTATTCATAACTTTATCCCTTATTATACATTTCATACAAAATTCATTTATTTATAACCTAGGGAAGGGAAACATAATAAACTGTGATCTCATATGCTCAGTAAGGGTAAAAAATGGAGATATCAAAATAAATTGTGTATAAGTGTATGAGAACAAGATAATAACAATTTAGAACCATACCCTGCATATCATAGATCATAAAAATATGTCATGGAATAAGTTATGTCAGATCTTAAAATATGATTCATGTTAGAATCAATGATCATGATCTATGAGAACATAAAAGTGGAAAAGAGATAGATTTTTTTCATACACATAAGTATTGAAAATAATTTCATTAGTAGTCACGACTCATTTCCAAGACCACCATAGTGCAATGGGTTCACTCACCAAACTATATTAATAGAAAATATTAACTCCCAAGACTTTCATAGTGGAATAATTCAATTATTAATATGGGATTAATACCCATTATACTCCTTATTATCTCAAAAGATATCAATATTTTACAAATACATTGGTGGGAGATATTGTTACCACCTTTCAAATAATGGAAATCATATAAATTTGTTCAATTTTTTTCTAAAACATTCATCGTAGCATAAACCTTGGAAAGGAAATGGGTTTCATAAACATAACCCTTGAAAAAAGAAATGGGTTCCCTAAACATATTATTATCATAATTATAAATGATCTAAATAAAGGATATGGATGGTGTCATTGGATCTATCTCAGATAATTAATAAGTAACATCAAATGATTTCATCTTAGATTTAAAATGAATTTAAAAGGTCACTTACGAAATTTCATGAGGAATATATCCTATCTGTTTTGAAATTCGTAATTTAAAATATAAAAATTTACAAAATTCTAAAGAAAATTATTCTTTTTAAAGGATCCTAGAAATAAGTATTATATTCCACAAATAATTGAGTGGTTATAATGGTGGAAATTTTTGTTCATTCTATGTTTAGTTAAAAACGTATACCATTAAACGTTTTCATAGAATGTCAAAAGTACCTCATTTGGAAAATGAAAGGAAGAATAATGATAAAATTTTTTTGTAAAAATTAATAAATATACAATAATGACTAATAATATAATAGTAAAAACATAATTTAAAATGTTTTTAGATAACATGTCCATGAAAGAGAAATGATTTTGTACCGATGAGAAAAATAATGTTGGTTTTCCTAAAAAAATATTATTTTCATATACCGTGTACACATAGAGACGAAAATGAAAGGATACCGTGTATTTTCAAGAGAAACCCAATGTATTATAAAATTCATTAGTTTTTTGAGAGATATATCATAATATTCATCATAAAAAATGCAATCATACACAGTCATGATAAATAATGAGATTTTATCATAAAATCCTTACCACTTTGGTAAATTTTGAATCACAATCCCAATAAAAGAAATAACCATATATGGATATGTAATAAAAATAAATTTCGTGATATAAATCTGAAAAAAAATCATGTTCATCATTCACACGACACAAATTAACAAGATGATAATATGGCATGTGTCCCACATAAATATCAATGAGACGAAAATCCATTACAACAAGTAATGAATTTATTCAAACTCATTCGAGACAAATATATTATAAATATAGGATTATTATAAATTTATTATAAAAAAATATTTATATATATCATACTATATATGTTTTACATATGACCTTTGATGAACTTTTTTTAACAATTCCATAGTAAAACCACATTTTTTGTAATAACTACTTCATTTTTTTGAATGTTTTTGCTTGACATTTACAGTGATTTTTTCCTGATCAGGGATAAAATATATCTTTAGTGTTATAAATTATATAAATATTATAAATATTCATTATAAAGGTAATAATTTAGTCTATAATAACTAGAGATAGAAAATTAATTACACCATTTATGGATACAGTAGGTCATATATACGCATAAATTTTGTTTCAATTTCCATGATGGATAAACAAAGAGAAATGTAAATAATATATCACAATTAAATAAATAATTTTATATAATATATATCATATATATTCATATAATCAATCGTTATTACTATTTATATAAAAAGAAAATGTAAAACATATCACATCACTTCTTAGAGGTGGTAATAAACATATACACACAAGCGACATTATCAATTTCCAACATATTAGAATGTAAGAAGGAAAACATGATATTATTATTAAAATTTTATAATTATATAATAAATATTATATAAATATTTTAAATTCTTCCTTACATTCATCTATGAAAAGCTGTTATTAAAAGTAAATTAAATCGGTTTCTGAGGTGGTATTCCACCATACACAGGATTGACGGTTCTATTTCCCAGATGGTGGAAGGTGATATGGATATTGATTATTTGAATTAATTAATTACATATAGATATTATACATCGTTGGTCGGAGTGGATACTCAAGATGGGGTGAATTGACTTCCAATATAAATTTCTGTTGAAAATATTATGATTAAAATCCCCCAATTCCAAACGGCCCAGTTAATTAAGGGAGTAGAAATGTAAATTTTTAGTTGGTCAATATGTTTCTTAAAGTGTGATTAATCCTCAGATGAATCGGTGTAAACCAACTATTCAACTTTTCAAATAAGTTTACTAAATTAAAAAAATACACACACAAACCAAAACTAACAATCAATGTGAAACCAAAACAATTTTGTGTTTTAGAAAATATTAGAAGAGGATAATAGAAAAATAGATTATAACAAAATAAAGTACACAATGAATTTAAACAAGTGGTTCTGTCCCAATCCGAGACTTCATCCTCTCCACTTGGTGATCACCTACCACCAAGCAGTTTATATTAACAATATAATTGATACAGAACATGAATCTGGATTTTACAATAGTCTTTACAAACTATCCAGGGTTCACACCCTCTTCCATAGTTCTACGCGGGAAGACAAACAACCAAGCCACTTAAGGCTTCTTCCATAGTTAAATGTGGGAAATAAGAGTTGAAAGAGTTTTGAGTTGGGATTTTCAGTATCTCTCAGTTAAAGCACAGAAGACAGTGTGTGATACAGACACACACACACATCTCAGAAATTTAAAAAGAAAGAACACAATAGAGATAAGAAAATAAGCTTGAGTTTAGAATGCTCTATGTGTTAGCAGTCCACCTCTTCACTCCACATAGAAGAATTTTGTGGTGAAGTCTTTCTATAAAACCTTTCTTCAAAATAGAGTGTCGCAACTCCAAGTTCCAGCATAAAATGTTTTGCTTCTAGTGTTTTATTAGGAGTTGATGTAGCACAGAAGGCAGGAGTGAGTTTTTCCTAGAAAGATCATGATGATTTTCATCGATTCAGGGTGTTAGTGCTGGATGGTTCTTCTTTTATCTCCCGAGTTGGTCTTTTCCACACTTCTAATTCCACACTACTTTATAAGGGAATATGTATCTCTCTATGTATCTACTCTTTTTTCACTCTTTGTCTTCTATTATTATATTTTAGGTCTAACAAGGGGAATGAGTAGATCATGTGTGATATTTCTCGTACCTCGTACAGTTCTAGGTACTGTCTCTTAAAATTATTACAATCATCATTAATTAATTTCAAAAGAATTTAATTTATCAAATATGAGATTTAGAATAATATTGATAAATTGACAAATTATGGAAGAATAAGGGATGGTAGACTGGTAACGTTAGCCTTTATATCGGTAGGCTTTCACATCAGCAATCTCCAACCATAACCTTCCAACGGTATCCTTCAGCGGTAACCTTAAACAATATGATTACGTCAGTGACCATGTAACGGTAACCATGTATCGGTAACCTTGTAACGAAGACCTTGTAACTCTAACCTTGTGGATGTGACCTTGTATCGGTATCCTTGTATCGGTAACCTTGTAGTTGTGACCTTTTAGCGGTAAACTTGTATCAATAACCTTGTAGCTATGACCTTTTAGCGGTAACCTTCTACTGGTAACCTTGTATCAATATCCTTGTAGTTGTGACCTTGTAGTGGTAACCTTGTATCGGTAACCTTGTAGGTGTGACATTGTAGTGGTAACCTTGTATCAGTAACCTTGTATCTGTGACCGTGGAGTGGTAACCTTGTAGCGGTAACCTTGTAGCGGTAACCTTGTAGCGGTAACCTTGTAGATGTGACCTTGTATTTAGATAAATTCTATACTGTAAATGGAGGCAATCAAGTAGTGAGATTGAGAGTATATAGAAGTTACTTTAGAGAAACATGAATTATTAATGAAATATTATTATCATAAAATGAAAACACAATTTTCATTTAAATGAAACATGATTTTGGATTATTAAAATAGGTGAGTCCAACAATATCCCCCTTTTTGATAATCACAAATTCAGTCCTTGAATTGTTAATTTTAATAGTTTTTAATTAAGGTTAAACAAATATTCTAAATTCATTAGTGATGTTATCATATACATATATAAACACATAAAAAAACTCATATACATATATAAACACATAAAAACACTTCCTCCCCTTTGTGATTATCAAAAATCTGGCATAAGAAAAAGAAATAAATAAGAGTGTTTATATTAATAAAACGGGAGTAAAAGAGACAAAAAGTACATCAATCCCTATTAGATAAGACAGTCTACACTAAATCCACAATAGAGACTTCCATTGGAGATTTGTCTTTTTAAGATACAGAGGTAGGTTCTGAAGGTGGAGGGATAGGCCAAGGGATGTCAGTAAGAAGGGTAGGAGGTGCAGCCATTGAGGAATCATTAGACCTATAGTGAGTAGATCTATGAGCAATCATTGGAGTCAAACTTCTGATGGCCTGAGCAGGAGTCATCAAAGGAGGTGCATTGGCAGACCCTGAAGTAGTTGTGAAAGAAGGTAAGGCCGGAAGAACAACGATTAGAGTGTATTCCACATGGAGGAATGGTAATAGAATATTCCTGAAGTCAATGATAATACTTCCTCCTCTTTCTATGGAAGAGATAAAATCATTTTTGTTTTCCATGAATCTCTCCAAGGAATGAGTAAATTCCCTAATCCTGTTAACCCAATCCTTAATGACCTCAGCGATTGGTGGGATCCTTACGTTCTCCAACAAAAATTTAAAGTGACTATCCATTTGATTCTTAGCGTACACTCATTTGTAGTAGAATTCAACTTGATCCTTGATGGCCTTATGATCCTGAGAGGCTTCACTTAGATTGTCTAAAACAAGCTTATGAATTTCCCTGGTAATGGAAATGTACTGAGAGTCTGAGGTACTACCACCGGAGAACATTTCAATTTCTTCTCTAACAATGGTCCTAAACGCTTGAAAATCAACTGGAGGAGAGGCTGATGTGGAAGTAGATGCAGCTAGAGGTTCCAAAGAGAAGGCCACTATTTCCTTCAAAGATTTGGTCAAGCCAATAATAAGTCTTGACATGCCATCATCTTTACCTTTAACAAGTGTTTCCATTGATTTCTTAAAATCCACAAACACTGTGACTAACATATGAACCACACTTTTAACATAATCAATTTCTTTGTCCATCTGAGACCTTAAATCTATATAAGCATCCAATCTGGAAATAGATTGTTTCACTGAATACATGGAATATACCAACTCTTTTACTTGATTATAACATTCCTTGACATCATGTAACAGAGTTGAGTGAGAGGTAGATAATATCCATTCCATTGAAGATGTCGTGAGTCCTTGATTGATAGCTATTGTTCTTGTGATTTTAGTGGTTTTCTCACCAAAATGTCTCTCCAGGTATGATTTCAACGAATCAAGGTTTTCTTTTCTGACATAGTCTTGAGGGGAAGGTGTTTTTGGAGATAAAAAAATGAGATTTTTCATTGAAGGTATTCTGTTTGGCCTTTCATCTTATGAGTCATCATAGTCTAGACCGAACACCATAAATCCTGGGTCCTCAGACCTTCCATAAAATTTCATGCACAATAGTAAATGAACATGAAAAAAAGGTTACTCCCCCTCAATTTGAGCAAACTCCTGATCAGCCACATTCATCTCCATTAGACCTCCTTGATCAAATAAATTATCAGGAAGGTTCACTTACACCTCCTCCTCAGAGTCTTCAACCACTTCCAAAACAGGTCCAACTTCAACTAAACCCACAGCTTCTTCATCTCCACTTTCTACCCTTTCTGTATGTCCTATTTGAGGACTCATACTAACACAATCATCTACACTTTCATCAGCAGCTGTCTCATAGTCATCTGGACTTGAATTATAATCCTTATCCTCATCCCCATCTAAGGTATCTCTAATGACTCTTAAGAAATTTTCAGCCCCTTCTTCTTCACTGGTTTCCTCATCACTCACCCTTAGAACAGTCTCCCTTCTAGACAGCCTATTTGGTGGGCTAGTCTCACCAAAGGATACAGTGTAAGAATAGGGAAGTGAGGGAAGTTCAAGATCACTCCTATCATCTATGGGAGAATCCTCTATTTCTTTAATAACAACAACCTCTTCTTCTTCATTTGAATAGGAAGGATCTGCCTCATCAGGCTTAACAAAAGGGTCTCTCTTATTTTTAAACCTAGTAGGATGATCAACAGGGTTAAACTCTTCATAAACCTTGGTCTCATCATTCACCCATCTCCTTAGCCATGGAATCAAGTTGATTTTCATCAGCTTTCAAATCAAATTAGTGATGAAAAAGTTATCTTTCACAACAAAAGTTTCTTCCTTGTCTCTAGCAACTCATTTTACTCTCAACATGAGAGATATCAACTTAGCATGAAATAGGGAATTGGATTTGGAACATAGTTTGGTCATGTATTCAAGTTGAATCATCAATAGCCTACATGAGTTAATCATTATATCATTCTTCAACAGATATAAGAGAAAAACATCCGGAAACATTCAAGTAGTGAAGTACCCTCTCATGGGACTTAGAACATGCGGGAAAAACTTGAAAAGAAGCTTATCCTCTCCTTCCATTTTAGCAGCAATGAATTTCCTGGGAACTCCAATCCCTTTCAACTAAGCTAAATCTTCCTCATATAAGAAGGACTCACAAGTGAGAGGCACCAATTTTGAGTAATAATCCAAAATTTATTCATGTGGAACCCTCAAACAGTCATCCCACTCAGTATAGGAGAATCTAACACTTACTCCATTCACTCTGGATGTCATCTGGTGCTCATCCTCAGACTTCCCAAACTTCAAATAATCATACAAATCCTTCACCAACATTGGGTAATAGGGTCTATTATTGTTCTCATAACACTAAACCCAGCCCTGAGCTTTATGTTCCTTTAGTAATAAAGATAGACTTGAAAGTATACACTCTGAACTTAATTCTTTCTCAACCACTATTTCCCTATTCGATAAATTATGGTTAAACACCTTTTCCACTTCCTAGCTTCCACTACATGAATCGACTCTAGGTCTCTTGGTATCCAACGTATCTCTTTTATCCCTGCCCATCGTACTCTTCAATCTATCCATCAAAGCAGTGCGGTTCGAGGGTTTCAGTGGAGGTTTAGGTTCTGAGATTGGGGAGCAGAAGGTTCAGAAGGGGGTTTTATGTGGATCAAAATGTGGTCTGCGTTTTATTTTTTTCATTTAGGGATCAAAAAAATGAATCAGATAAAATAAATTAGTAAAATAAAAAAATGTTTCAGATTCTGGATGAAAACAAAATAAAACCACAACGTCCTAGAATTAATATGTCTCCTGGTAAGGTCTAACGTTGAGGTCCTATCGGTAAGGTCTAACTGTGAGGTCCCATCAGTAAGTTCTAACGGTGAGGTCCTATCGGTAAGGTCTTAGGGTGAGGTTCTATCGGTAAGGTATAACGGTAAGGTTATATCTGTAATGTCTAACTGTGAGTTTCTATCGGTAAGGTCTAATAGTTAGGTTCTATTGGTAAGGTCTAACAGTGATGTTCTATCGGTATGGTCTAACAGTGAGGTTCTATCGGTATGGTCTAGCGGTGAGGTTCTATCGGTAAGGTCTAACAGCAAGGTTCTATCGGTACGGTCTAACGGTTAGGTCCTATTGGTATGGTCTAATGGTGAGGTCCTATCAGTAAGGTCTAACAGTGAGGTTCTATGGGTATGGTCTGACGGTGAGGTTCTATTGGTAAGGGGTCACGGTGAGGTTCTATCGTCAACAATTTATCATACCTAACTCATGTCAGATGTAATTTAATCTCTCATAATTCAAATTATTTGTTAATATATCAACCAATTGGTGTTCAATACTGATAAATTCAAGAGTGATAACACATTTTTGAAAATTATCTCTCAAGAAGTGATGTCTTACATCAATATGTTTTGTCCTAGCATGAGATACTGGGTTTTTAGAGATGTTAATTTCCCTTATATTGTCACAGTTTATAGAAACATGTTTGAATTGATATCCATAATCTAGTAAAGTGTGTTTCATCAATAATATTTGAGCAAAAAAAACTACCAGTAACTATATATTCATCTTCTACAGTAGATAATGCAACATAATTCGGTTTCTTATGGGACCATGATAATAGTGATTTGCCTAAAATGTGACATGTTCTAGAGATGATTTTTCTATCTAACTTGTAACCAGCAATGTCAGCATCCGAATAACTAATTAAATCAAATGACTATCCTCTTGGATAAAATAGTCCTAAATTTATAGTATACTAGATATATTTAAAAATCCTTTTAACATCGTTTAAGTGAATCTATTTTGGGATTGTATTAAAATTGAGCACACATGCATACATGGAATATAATATCAGGTCTTCTTGCAGTAAGTTATTGAAGACCCCAATCATACCTCGGTAATTGCATTGATGCACTGATTTACCAGTTTCATCAGCATACAATTTGTAAGTGGTACTCATAGGTGTATCATTACATTTACTACTATACAGAACAAAAATTTTCAAAAGATCCTTAGAATATTTATTTTGATTTAAAATAATACAATTTTTATTTTGAAAAATTTAAAATATATGGAAAAAATTATGTTCCCCCATTAAACTCATTTCAAATTCATCTTGCATCATTGTTGAAAATTCAATACATGGAGAATGTTTAGAAGTTCCAAAAATTATATCATCTACATAAATTTGTACTATTTTAACATCTTTGGAAATCCTTTTAGTAAACAAAGTAGTATCTTCCATCCCTTTTGTAAAACCTTTTGAAATAAGAAATGAATGAAGTCTATCATACAAGGCTCTTGGATCTTGTTTTATACCATATATGGCTTTAGACAGTTTAAAAACACAATTTGGAAAATGGAGATTTGTAAATCCAAGGGTTGTTCAACAAATACATCTTCAATTATATACCCATTTGGAAATTCTCTTTTGATATCCATTTGATAAAGTTTTAAATCCAGATGAGCTGCATAAGATTGTAGTATCTTAATGGTTTCTAGTATAGCTACAATAGAAATGGTTTCCTAATAGTCAATTCATTCTTATTGACTATATCCTTGTGCAACTAGTCTTTCCTTATTTCTTACTGTATTTCCAGATTCATCAACTTTATTTCTAAACACCCATTTTGTGCCTATGGTCAAAGTATCTTTAGGTATTTCCACTATTTCCAAAAAAAATTCTTTCAAAATGATTCAATTCTTCTTGCATAGATATAACTCAAAATTCATCACTAATTACATCATTGATATTTTTAGGTTCAAGCTGTGAATGAAAAGATTGATGTTCAACCTGGTTTCTCATAGAATTTCTAGTTCGTGTCCCTCTATTTAGATCCCCTCCAATGACAACTAAAGGATGATTCCTTAGAGTTCGAATACGTCTAGAAATATTTGAACTAGACTCCTCATGATTATCTGTAGGTTCATATTCACTATGCACAGATTCTTGAAAGATTTTAGAACTGGTTGCTTTCACTAAGGGTTGACTATTATTATCATTAAGGTATATAATTGACATATCTTCCTCAAGATATTCCACAGAGGTTTGGGGTTCATGTGGATCATTCTCATAAAATTTTACATGAACTAATTATTCCACACATTTGGTTCTCTTATTAAAAATTCAATATGATTTACTCGAGATTGAGTAACCTAGGAAACATCCTTCTTCACTTTTTGAGAAATATTTGTCAAGATTATATTTAATGTTGAGGATAAGGACATTGAAACCAAAAAATCTTAAGTAGTTAACCTTAGGCTACCTATTATTCCAATGTTCGAATGAGGTGTTCTTAAGAATATGTCTAAGTAATACTCTATTGATAATGTAACAAGTTATATTAACAACTTCTTCTCAAAAATAAATCGGTGGATCATATTTATTGAGTATTGTCCTAACAATTTCATGAAGTGTCCTGTTTCTTATTTCCATAACTCCATTCTATTGAGGTGTTATAGGAGCATAGAAATTGTGATTATAGACAATGTGTAAGCAATAATATTATAACTATTGATTTTCAAACTCACGACCATGATCACCTCTCAAGGGATTAATTCTAAGTCCACCTGGATTTTCTACAAACTTGGAATATTTAGTGATATAAGAACAAGATTCACTTTTTTTAGCAGTAATGTATACCCATTTCTACCTAGAAAAATCATCTACAAGAACATAAACGTAGTGATTCCCATTTAAACATGAAACTACAGATTTTCCAAACAAGTCCATGTGAAGCAACTCAAGCAGTTGATAAGTAGAAACTTATTTCATTGGTTTGAAAGAAACTTTGTATTTTTTTCCCTTTTTACATGGATTACACACTTTGTTAAGAGGGAATTCAATTTTTGGTAAGTCTCTAACTAAACCTTTTCTAGTCAGTTTCATAAGTGAGTGCACATTGCGTTGTCCTAGTCTTCTATGCCATAACAAAGATTCTTTATGAAACACACTTAAACAAGAAACATTTTACTCAACTAAATAATCTATATCAATAGAATATACATTATCAATTATGAGAGTAGTGAATATTAAATAATTTTTGGAATTAAAAATGTTTCATTCATCATTTTAAAATTTAACATTTAATCCATCATCACAAAACTGAGAAATACTTAACAGATTGTATTTTAACCCATCAACAAAAATCACTTTTGAAATTAATACAGTATTAGTGTTACCAATTTGGCCTAGGCCGATGATCTTCCCTTTAGCATTATCACCTAATGTGACATATCCACCATCAATGTTAATTAAGATTTTGAAACATGAATAGTATCCTATCATATTCCTTGAACATCCAATATCCAAGTACAATAGAGTTTTACAGGATCTCATAAGAAAATTTTCATACAATAAAAATTAAGTTTGGGGTAATTTTGGTACCCATATTTTCTTAGGTCCAGAGAGGTTACCAAGTAAAACTTTGGAAACACATACTTGTCTCATAGGTTTTTTATAATCAAAATATATATTTTGAGACATGAAAACTTTGTTTGGTCCTTTAGAGAATTGTTTTTCAAAATATGGTCCAAAACATGAACTATGTGTAAACTGTCCAGCTTTGGGAAGAAATTTAGTTTTCACAATCCTCCTCTGTCCTGATTGATATCCTATACCAATTTTGTATTTTGGAGTAGTCTGTTTCCCTAGAAACGGTTCCAAGGTATCTCTACTGGTAATAAATATTTTCAAATATCTTTTTAATTGATGATTTTATAATTTGAGTTCAGTATTCCCTTTTAATAGCTAAGCACATTTTTCTTTCTCAATATCTAGATCATATTTGTAATTAGAATTTAAACCATGTTGTTATTTCAATATTTTTTATTTTTCCTTGAGATCATTAAATGTATCCTCAGGAATTCCATAGTATTAAATTAATTCATCCTTAGTCATATTTTCATCATTGTTTGACTCACCTTTATTCTAAGAGTAATAATCATTAGGCATGGAGGAATTGGGTGTTACCTCAGAAGTTTCTATCATGAAACATAAGTTGGTATGATTGTTCTGTTCACTATCAAAAGCATCATATCCACTTGATCTATCTTCTTAATCACTCCAAGTATCTTTGATTTCATATTTATAACCCTTTCCATTTTCTCCATATTTTTTCTTAAATTTCAGCTTGGGGAAGTCTCCCTTCACATGACCTGTTCATTTTCACTCATAGCAGATTATTTCATTTGAATTGTTATTCCTTTTTCTCTCTTTCTTCCATTTTCCATTAATATAATACATTCCCATTTAGTTTGACTTCCTAAAGAATTTATTCTTTCGGTAGAAATTGTTGATCCTTCTAATAATATGAGCAATCTCCTCATCACTATCGGAGTTTGACTCTTCACTAGTGGAACTCTCAAATGGTACTTGAACTTTTTCGTTGTTATTTCTAGTTGAGGTTGATGACTTTGATGCTACTGACTTTTTCTTTAGTTATTCATATACTTCTTGATTTACTTTAAGTTCATCCTCATACATCATAATCATTCCAATTAGTTCCTTCAAGGGTAGTTTGCCTATGTCATAAGATTCTCAAATGGAAACAAAAGTTCCCCTCCATCTGTCATGTAGGCACCGAAGTAGTATCATAATCTGGTCCTTACTATCCACTGGTCTCCCAAGAAGACTCATAGTATTCACTATCTCATTGAATATGAGATACATGTTAGAAATAAGTTCATCGGGGTTCATTTTAAAATTATCATATTTAATAGTATATGTATTTAATTTCATTTCTTTAACATTGGTTGTTCCCTCATTTTAAATAGCTATTGTATCCCAAATATCACATATAGTCTCACACGAAGATATTATACCGAATTCCTCATCACCTAGAGAATAGTACAAGGAATTAATTTCTTTATAGTTATTGTTATATGTGGCTTTAGTCAACTGAGACCATGTGTCTCTAGTAGTAGTGGGCAATATATGTTGTTCCCCAATTGTGTCCCATATTTCAGGTCCCATACGTTCTAGATACATTTTCAATTCTAATTTCCACTGAGAATAGTTATTACCATTAATGAAAGTTGGCATGTTAGTAGCAGCACCATCAACTCTATTTTCCATAGTATCTTAGAATTAAAAGAACTGAAAATTTAGATATGAAAGAAATTTTAAGATCATTAAGATACAACTAAAATTACCATTAAAGTGAATTTAAACACTTGAAAATAAAACACATCTGATACCAAATTTTGGTTGGAGTGGATACTCAAGAGGGGGGAGGGGGTGAATTGAGTTCCAAATAAAATTTCTGTTAATAATTTATGAATAAAAACCCCCAATTTCAAACAGCCCAGTTAATTAAGGTTGTAGAAATGTAAATGTTTAGTTGGTCAATATGTCTATTAAATGGTGATTAATCCTTAGATGAATGGGTGTGAACCACCTATTCAAATTTTGAAACAAGTTTACTAAATGAAACAAATACACACACTAACCAAAACTAACTATCAAAGTGAAACCAAAACAGTTTTGTGTTTTAGAAAATTTGAGTAGTGGATAATAGAAAAATAGAGTATAAAAAAATAAAGTACACAGTTGATTAAAACTAGAGGTTCAATCTCAATCCGAGACTTTATTCTCTCCACTTGGTGATAACTTTCCACCAAGTAGTTTATATTAACAATAAAGTTGATACCAAACTTATATCAGTGTCACGAAACGAATCTGGTCACAAACAATACCACCACCAAACCCAGCCCGTGATAATTCCTGAAGGGCATTACCCTTCCCCACGGGCTGGCACAAGTGCCCGGGTATCATTTATCTTGGTTTGGGAAGGATTTACTTGAATATGTATACATAAAATATAAAAAATATTTGATAAAATGAATCTGAAAAATTTATACCAACATGGTTTATACAAAAAAAATCCAGAACTAAATACATAAGTTCAAATTCAATTCAAAAGTTACAAATTCATAGTGAAATAGTAACAAAACAGCCCCATGGAGTCCACATGACAAGGGGTCATCATCCCCAAGCCATCTCCACAACTCTGCCCCAAGGATGGGTACTAACACCCTGGACCACCATCAACCTTAGCCTTTCCTTTACCTGAGTCAAACATAACCAAGTCTACTTACACACAAGGGGTGTAAGTAGGGTGTGAGCCTAATCCCAATAGGATACCACCCAATTATTCCAAAGATCATGCAATAAAATTTGAAAAGGTAAGCAGTTTTAATACTCAAAGAAAAGCTGTGATAAAATCCAAGAAATGCAACTTTCAATTGAAAACATTTTTCAGGCGAATTTTTTCATAATTTTCACACATTTAAATATACATGTTAGATACGGTAATGTACTTGAAAAAACACCCCAATAATTTGGAAAATACCAAAAACACAATGAGAAACAAAATCGGGAACACCCCTAGGCACTAGATAGACTCGGGCCCCATGTACCTCATACCTCGGTGTAAAGTAACCACAGTAAAATCGGTGGTCATGCACGATACACTAGTAGAGAACATACCCACAACCTAGTGGTCCCTAATATTCATCCAAATAGTTTAGTTAGAGTTTTCGTTATCCAAATTCTAGTTGAAATAGAAACAAAACTCATCTGGTCCACTAGTTGTACTAGTACACATCCGCCCCACCTAGGTACCTGGGATTCCCCCTTTTTGCTTAAACAATTTCAGAGTGATACATATATCCATTAACATATAAATCACCACTACTAGTCCCATACAATAATTACAGTATCTAAACACATTTGATACCATTTGAAACACACAACAAAAAACATTGAGATTCAAAAAAACAACTTCTCCAAATCTTTCTTTGTTTCACCCAAAACTCTTTGAAAACCACACTTATACACAATATTCATACTCATATTTATCAAAACCGAATCCAACACACCCTAAAAACTTATTTAAACTCATTACATGATTTATAAAACAATCCCAATAAGCATCGCATAGAATACCCATGTAAAACACCCAATTCAATACCAAATTGGTACTCAAAAACCATTTTCTTAACAAACGTCACCCAAAACCAATTTCGCAGAAACAACCAAAGTAATAAAAAAATGTGAAACATTATTTTCATCCCTAATAAATTTCAATATGGTCAACTAAAGAATTAAAGGGAATCCATTAATCAACCAATAAAAGATTTTTATAAAAATAAGCACAAATTTCACATGAAATTGGGCCTTAAAATTCACTTGCTCTACAAACACCACTAAAAAGAATTTTGGCAGCACCAAATCAACGGTTTAAACATGAAAATAAAATAAACACAGTATCTATTTCACAAGAATATCATACAAAGTGGAACCACCTACTAAAGTAATGAAAACCCTTGAATCAACGTGCAAAAATCAAGCCGCACCACCAACGCACCAAGAGGGACATAGAACAAACCTAAAACCACAAAATTGGGCCAATAACACATAATTTTAAACCCTAGGTTCAAAACCATACCTCATGTTCATTTGTTACTTCAAGTAAAAGGGAATAAACCTCAATAAAATAAAATGAAACCCTATGAAATTTGAATGAGGAATGGAAGAGACTCACTTACCTAAGGGATCTTGAAGAATCTCCCCTAATACACCAATATCTGAAATTTAAAATAGTAAAAACTTCAAGGGAGGTTCGAATAAGGATGAGGAGGTTATTTAGGAATTTAATTTTAAGAAAAAGAGTCAGAATTGGGAGAGTTATGATGGAGAGAACATACCTTCGTAAATCTGCCTGATTTTAGAAACCCTAATAAGTTCAACACTCAATCACAGTGAAGAAG
Source organism: Viscum album (assembly GCA_963277665.1). NCBI lineage: Eukaryota > Viridiplantae > Streptophyta > Magnoliopsida > Santalales > Viscaceae > Viscum > Viscum album. Next base: position 483,010,122 of record OY728131.1, read on the forward strand.
AGCTCTTAAGAAGGGTGAGAGAGGTTGGCCGCACGCCTGGGTTCAATCGGCGTGTATGAGGTTTGGAATCACTGAAAAATATATTAAATTGAATAATTTATTAATTAATCAAATTAAATTTTTAAAACTATAATTTGGATTTCGGGAAGGCCCAATCCCTTAAATAAAAACCCATATATAACATGGATATTGATTTATAAAGGCACCAAACTACAAGGGTGGTGTTAATGTGTTAGGGGAGACCATTTAGTAATTTCAATGGGTGAATAATATTAAAAAATGAAAAATTTATGAAAGAAACAAAATTTATTTTTAAAATCTAGAATTGGGCTCACGGTTTGGCCCAATTCACAATAACTCACCCATTCCACCATAAAAGCTGAGAAACCCCAAAAACAAAGAATAAATAGAAATTAAATTAAATGTAACCTTAAACTAAGTCATGTATGTGACAATTATCTCCACCATGAAAACTTACCATCCCCGAAAAGCCATAGCAAGGCCATATACAAAAACCAAACCAACCTGATAAACCAAGATGTACTTCGTTGCCAAGCTTCGCCCCCAACGGCCAAAACTCCTCCAGTGATCAATTAAAGAAGGATTAATCTCACAACCCAAACATACAAGAATTTACTAAAAATATCAACACCATTTATAGTTTATACCAAAATAAAACTCCTCAAACTCTATCCGAACAAGTCTCAATCACTTAACCCAAACGAACAACAACTTCGATCAAGCTTAGACTTACCTTACATTAACTAAACCATTGGGAGATCTCCAATCCAAACGTTTAATAAAGGAAGATGTTGGTTTCTAGATAGTTCCAAATGATACTACCTACTATCAAGGCAATACCAGGGATAAATCTGAGCTATTGGTATGGGGGGACACAAATAGGCACCCCACCATAAGAGGCAGCCTGCATATTTTTTCCGAGACAGAATACAGACACTAACAGGGGGAGGCATGAACGAACTCCCTAGTACAAAGGGTATGATTTCATTCATAGTTGACGAAGGTACATACACAAAAATTATAGTGGTTCTCCACACCATAATAACCAACCATCTTAACTGACCAGCATGGGCCGACACAGAAAGACCCAATTTTTTTAATGATTTGGAAAGGGCACATGGTCAGTCCGCACGGTTTTGGAAAATTCGGTACTAACTATGCAGATCATTCTTTTTGCATGGCTTCCTGGAATGTGGTCACTACTAATCATACACAATGTGTGTCCTCAGCATGTCTATCTAAATTTCCAACCATTATCTAATGACTCAATGGAAACCAAAGGGGGAGGGAATGACATTAGGTGATGACATGGGTGCAAGGCCCTCAACCTATTTCCATCGAATGGGAACAACGGAAGAAAGATGATGAAACTGGATGTTTAAACTCATACTATCTTTCATTCTGAGGATAAGACATTGTACATGGGTTTAAACAACCCTAGGATTTCCCCTGACTATGAGTCAGCTTCTTTCTCTGAGACCTATGGATGGAGCTCAAATGATTGAAGCATCTTCGACCTCGCTGTTTGGCTTTAAAAACCCCCTGAATGAGAATTATTCTTTTGATGCCACCAAAAACTATAATGAAATCCCTGATAAGGTTCTCAAGACATAATATATTCCAAACTCACATTACGCTAACTCAATATTTCACTGAATCAAGGGCTTAGAAAAAGAACAAACATCACACCTTGTTTCGTCGAGTGAGAAACTATATAGATAAATAACACCTATAATCACCTTCCTCTAAAATGGAATATTTTTAATTTTTTTTCAAGGGATTCATTATCCCAACATAAATAGACTCTCATAGGATTGCATGAATTTCACCTTTAAGGTCAATCGAGTGCACGAAATCACAAGGCTTCACCGAACATGACCATTGCAACCGATAAAAACAATTCATGGAGTGGGACCTTATTCAACATCCCCAGAAAACACATAATTCTAAAAAGTGGCCACAATATCCTCTCATGAGAAGATTTTTCACACTGGTAGTTTATTGTGAACTCCTTCTTTGAAGAGAATACAAAGGACCAAGAGGACTTCTTAGACACTATCTAGATACTCATCCATGCTAACAACCCCAGACCACATCCACCTTCGAAATATCAGGAAACATAAGAGGCTAAGGCCTATTTCAACCTTCCATGATCACTCTCCCACTACAAGAGGATACAAAAAAATAAATAAAGGAAAGGTTTTAGAATCAATATAAAAATATCAAGAAAAATATTCTTTATATTGATCAACTGTAGGGTCTTAAAAAGGTAAAACAATTCGGGCTGCACTTCAGTTGTGCACTAACCCTTAATGTGGCATACCTTATCCAACGATTAAACCCAAGGACCCAACCTAGATGGTTCATTGGTAAAGATATTCAAAAAAACAGATTCAAAAAAATGAAATGAAACACCGTAAATGCATCCCAAAAACATTTCTTAGAAGAGACCACTAAACGGCCCTTCAACACAGTTTACCGACCAAACACAAACCCAAAACACAATAAAAACAGGAGGGGTTTTTGGACTCAAATCATCCCACAACATAAACATTTAAAAAACTCATAATATAAAGCATCCCAAACTAGTCATAAATACATCAAGTTTCTAATTTAAAATCATCTTTTTGAAAATAAATGGTTCATCGGTAAGCGTATCCACCAATGGTACCCCATGGGCCTTACACATGCATGTTTATGTGCCACACTGGGCACCCACCACATATCAATCCCAGAACGCATCCAGCCATTCGATTAACCATCCATCATTCCATATTACCCCATGCATGTGATCGCTCATAGAAATACAAATGGTTAAAAAAATCATTCCACTTTTCAAAACAAAAACAGTTAACCAATACCTCCTTTTTCTCAAACCCTGTAACCATGAAATCAAACCAAAAATACATCTTACAAATATTTTCAAAAAGGAATAGTCATTTAAATGAAAACTCACATTCAATTCATACCCATTAATTTCAAAACATCTCATCCCATTAAAACACCTTTCAATAGTTTAGAAAACTCTTTTGGAAACACTTTTTCAAAACCACCATTGACACAGTTCATGCTTAAAAAAGAGGTGCAAACACACTATTTTGCATTCCAATAAAATTCTGAAAATTCAGTTCTCCATTTTAATAAATATATCCATTACATATTTATTAGATAATCATTTCACAAAAACTTTACACTTCTTAAAACCAAGCCACTTTAAAACCAATGATCCAAGATTTCAAAACTATAGAATACAAGACAATGCGAGAGGAAACTAGTTTCAGTGGGTGACTTGGACATATGGTTGGAAGCCATATTCCAATCACTTCACCATCACATAGAGTGTTATAGGTTAATATCCCCATCTCCACATGGCTTTCCAGACCTTGCGAGCTCACCGAGACAAGTACCCCAACTCTCTTTTCATTTTCCCTAATCATCATCAATCCATGAAATCCAAAGGAGTCATATAAATTCAGACATCCCCTGTAGACTTGAATCCCATCATGAGGTTTGGTGATCATCCAAATTACTCATAACTAGAATTCCATGTCCCGAAAATCCTAACTCCATACAATCCCGACTATTCAACATATAACATGACATAAAGAGAGAAAAGATGCTCTGATACCATTTTGTCAGGAACTGAATCTGGTCACCACCAATAACGACACCAAACCCAGCCCGGGACAAGGTCTGAAGGTCGTTCCCTCTCCCCATGGGATGTTACAAGTTCTCAGTTATCATTTATCTTGGTTTTGGAATGAATTACCGGAATATGTATACATAAAAAATCCAAAATATTTGATAAAATGAATCTAAAAAATTCATACCAACAAGGTTTATACAAAAAGTCCAGAACTAAATAAATAAGTTCAAATTCAATACAAAAGGTCCAAATACACAATTAAATAGAAACAAAACATCCCCATGGACTTCACATGACAATGGGTCATCACCCCTAAGCCGTCTCCACAACTCTACCCCAAGGATGGGGACTAACACCCTAGACCTCCATCACCCTTAGCCTTTCCTTTACCTGATTCAAACATAACCAAGTATACTTACACCCAATGGGTGTAAGTAGGGTGTGATCCAAAGCCTAATAGGATACCACCCAATGATTCCGAATAGCATGCAATAAAATGTGAAAAAGAAAGTAGTTTTAATACACAAACAAAAACAGTGATAGAATCAAAGAAATACAACTTTCAATTGAATACATTTTTCAACATAAAGTTTTCAGAATGTTCAAACATTTAAATTTACAAGTAAGATACTGTAATGTAATTCCAAAAACACCCCAATACATGGGAAAATACCACAAACACAATGAGAAAAAAATTGGGAACACCGCTAGGCACTAGATAGTCTTGGGCCCTATGTACCTTACACCTCGGTTTAAAGTAACCATAGTAAAATCTGTTCATCTGCATGAGCCACTAGTAGGGAACATACCCATAACCTAGTGGTACCCAATCATCATACACATAGTTGAGTTAGAGTTCTCATTATCCAAATTCTAGGTGAAATAGGGACAAAACCCATCTGGTCCACTAGTCGTACTACTACACATCCGCCCCACCTAGGTACCCGGTCTTCCCCTTTGTTCTCAAACAATTTCAGAGTGATACATATATCCATTTTCATATAAAACACCACTAACAGTCACATACAATCAGTACAGTATCTAAACACATTTTATACCATTTAAAACACACACAAAAACACTTTTAGTTTCAATAAAACAACTTCTTCAAATCTTTCTTTGTTTTTCACCCAAAACACTTTGAAAACCCCACATGAACACCATATTCATACTCATATTTATCAAAAAAATAATACAACAAACCTTAAACATTTATTTAAACACATTACATGATTTATAAAATAATCCCAGTAAGCGTCACATAGAATACCCATGTAAAACACCCAATTCAACTCCAAATTGGTACTCAAAAACCATTTTCTTAACAAAAGTAACCCAAAACCAATTTCTCAAAAGCAACCAATGAATAATAACGTTTAAAAATTTATTTTTATACCTAATACAGTTCAATAAGGTCAACTAAATATTTAAAAGGCAACCCTTAATCAACCAATAAAAGATTTATATAAAAAGAAGCACAAATTCCACAGGAAATTGGCCCTTAAAATTCACATGATTTACAAACACCACTAAAACCAATTTTTGCAGCACAAACTCAATGGGTTAAACATGAAAATATAATAAAAACATTATCTATGTAAAAATAATTGCATACAAAGTGGAATCACCTACCAAAGTAATGAAAAGCATTGAATCAACGTGCGAAAATCAAGTCACACCACCACCGCACCAAGTGGGACTTAAAAAAACCTAAAACCACAAATTTGGAAAATAAACCCCAATGTAATACCCTAGGTTCAAAACCCTACTCCTTGTCATTTGGTACTTTAATGAAAATGGAAGAAACCCCAAGAAAATAGAATGAAACCCTAATCAATTTGAAAGAGGAATGGAAGAGACTCACTTACTTGAGGCATCTTGAAAAATCGCCCCTAATACACCTGTAGCTGAAATTTAATATAGTAAAAACATCAAGGGAGGTTATAATAAGGATTAAGAGGTCATTTAGGAACTGGAATTCAAAAAAAGTGTAATAATGGATAGAGTTATGATGGAAAGAACTTACCTCCTCAAATATTCCCGAGTTTCAAAACCCTATGAAGTTCATCACTCAACCACAATAAAGAAGAGCTCCAAAGAGGGTAGAAAGAGATTTTCCGCGCTACTGGGTTCAATGGGCGTGTTTAAGGCTTGGAATCACTGACAAATCATTAAAATTTAATAACTTATTAATTAATAAAAATTAATTTTTAAAACTGGAATTGGGATTTCGGGTATGTCCAATCCCTTAAATAAAAACCCATATACACCTTGGTTATTGAGTTATAAAGGCTCCTAACTATAAAGGTGGTGTTAATATGTTAGGGGATACCATTTATGAATTTGAATGACTGAAAAATATTATAAAATGAAAAAGTTATAGAAGAAACAAAATTTATTTTTAAATCAGGAATTGGGCTCATATTTTGGCCAAAATCACGAAAACTCCACCATTCCACCATAAAAGCTTGAGATACCCCAAAAACAAAGCATAAATTGAAATTAAATGAAATATAACCTTAAACTAATTCATTTATGTTACAATCAGGCTTTTATAATAGTCTTCAAAAACTATCCAGGTTTCACATCCTCCTCCACCGTTCTACATGGGAAAGCAATCAACAAAGCCACACAAGGCTTCTTCCATAGTTAAATGTGGGAAATAAGAGTTGAATGATTTTTTAGTGGGGATTTTTAGTACCCCCAGTTGAATAATAAGAGAAACTTTGTGATACAGACACAACCACACCTCTCTAAAATGTAAAAACAAAGAATACAGTAGAGCTAAGACAATAAGCTTGAGTTTAGAAAGCTCTATGTGTTAGCAGTTCCTCTCTTGACTCCACGGAGTGTAGAATTTGGTGTTTAAGTCTTTCTCCAAAACATGTCTTCAAAATAGTGTGTCGCAACTCAAGGTTCTAGCATTCAATGTTTTTCTTCTAGTGTTTGATCCTGATTTGATGCAACATAGAAGGTAATAGTGAGTTTTTTCCAAAATGATCTTGGCGATGCTCGTCGATTCAAAGTGTTAGTGCTGTATGGTTCTTCTTTTATCTTATGAGTTAGCCTTTTTAACACTTCTAATTCCACACTACATCACATTCACATGTGTTTCTCTCTTAGTATCTAATCATTTTTTTCTTTCTTGGTCTTATATTTTTATATTTGAGGTCTGACAATGGGAATGAGTATATCACATGTGATCTTTCTCGTACCTCATACAATTCCACGTATTGTCTCCTAAAATGTTTACAATCAGCATTAATTAATGTCAGATGAATTTAATTTATCAAAGATGACCATTAGAATAATATTGAAAAATTGACAAAGTATGGTAGAATAAGGGTAAGTAGACTGGTAACAGTAGCCTTTATATCGGTAGGCTTGCACATCAGCAATCTCCAACTGTAACCATCCAACGGTAGCCTTCAGTGGTAACCTTTAACAGTAGGCTTACATCGGTGACCTTTTAACGGTAACCATGTATTGATAACCTTGTAGAGTTGACCTTGTAACTACAACCTTGTAGCTGTAAACTTGTAGTGGGGACCTTGTGTCGGTAAACTTGTAGCTGTGAAATTGTAGTAGTAACCTTATATCAGAAACCTTGTAGCTATGACTTGGTAGTGGTAAACTTGTATCGGTAACCTTTTAGCTGTGACCTTGTATCGGTAACCTTGTATCGGTAACCTTGTAGATGTTACCTTGTAGCGGTAAACTTGTATCGGTAACCTTGTATCGGTGACCTTGTGCTTAGATAAATTCTGTACTATAAACTGAACCAATCAAGCAGTGAGATTGAGAGTATATAGAAGTTACTTAAGAGAATCAATAATTATTAATGAAATATGATTATCATGAAATGAAAACATGATTATCACATAAATGAAACATGATTTAGGATTATTAAAATAGGTGAGTCCAACATATATATATATATATATATTATGTCATAATAATTTTTTAATATTTTATGGAGGTTGAATAAAAAAATGTTTGGTTACGAACGATACTTCTTTTTCGTACTACCTCTTTAGGTTTTCAACAAAAGCCTTCCAAGAAATAAATAATAATCAAAATAAGTCCTATAGGATGTAATTATGGATGTAAATAATATATTTTTTCCTCTATTAGCTAAATATAATGGATTTTTAAGTATGAAGTGTAGAATAAAAGGGGTTTCCATTTATAACGGGGGAGATGAAAGACATGGAATGTTTGAAAATTAAAGGTTTTACCCTATCTTTACACATACCCAATGGATCCAAAATGGTGATTTATTTAACCATAGATGATATAATTTCAATATATATATATTTAATAAGAGAATTAAAATTTTTAGGTCATATTAATATATATAATTTCATTTTAGCTGTTACTAAACAAGTTTTAATGTTAATCATACTAATTAATTTTTACGATTTTACTATTAATTATGTCCAAAAATAAGATAAAATTATAATAAAATATTAATAATAAATATTTAAAACATGTAATCCAGTGTTTTATAAATTAAATTCATATAATTTTATGAAATGTTTTAGATAATAAATCTGTACGCACAATAAAAAAGATATTTTCCAATAAAATATTTTTATTATGTAAAAAAACAAAAAATAAAAAAACATCATGAAATTAATTTCAATGATAGATATTGGATATAAAAAACATAATTAACCAAATAATAATTTTAATTTTTTTTAAAAATTATCTTTGTAAATTATTTAAATAGAAATGTAGTTGTCAAAAAAATCAGTATTTTCACTATAAATTGAAAAATAAATCTTATCAAGAAATTCATAAAACATCAGTCTTGTAAAATTTTATATGTTTATTTCAAATATGATATCAAAATTTTCAAATATATTTTCTAAAAGTTAAATAATTTTTTTTATTATTTGATCAAAAAATGAAATATAGTCATTTTCAATAATAACAAAATTTCGAGCCATATAAAGACTTTACCAAAAATATTTTACTTATATATCATTATATTTTATTCATATAATAAAATTATTTTTAATTTTCAAAATCTAGTCATTTCTGTTCATACTAGAAAATTTAATGATTATGTCATAAAATTCATGTTTAAATAATTATATTAATATTATATCATGGTTCATTAAAACACTTTGTTGTTCTTAACTAAACCTAACAATGTAATTAAATATTTTTCAGAAAACATTATTTCCTCAAATAAGATGGAGTTATATTATAACCTAAATAAAACGAAGTTTTCCATTAAAATTCCATCAATTTTATACAAAAAACTAAGGATAAATCTACTTCATCATATCCTTAGGTTCCCATACATCTTTTTCACATTGGTAGGTTTTCCACAAAACATTGACAAGGTGAGTGGTCTTGTTTCGTAGAATTTTTCTAAATGATCCAGAGTCATAATACATTATTCTTTATTAATAATATCATGATATAATTGTATGGAATTTATTTTTAGTACATGTGAAGTATTAGGTATGTATTTCCTCAAGATAGATACCTAGAACACATCATGGACTTGAGAGTGGTTAGGTGGAAGAATAATGTGATAAATAACCATTCTAACTCAATAAATAATATCAAAAGGTCCAATATACCTAGGGATCATATATCATTTCATTCCATATCTCATAACCTTTTTCTATGTATAAATGTGTTGTAAAACCATCTCAATAACATGAAACATCATATCATGTCTACAATTGTCAACAAAACATTTTTATTAACTCTAAGATGTCTTATAGTGATCATGAACGAATCTAAATTTTCTGAAATGTCCCTATCATGATCAGGTCCCAATACATTTATTTCTCTACATTTATCCTAGAATGTAAGATTTATACACTTCATTATACAAGGGAATCATATGGTTCCATCTGAATGATTTATTGTAATGTATTATCGTATGAAATCTCAATTAGAAGATGATGTTGATCCCAACCAACATTGAAATCAATAAAAAATGATCTCAATATATTATATATTGTTTTAATGGTTCTCTTAGATTGACCATCTATATGAGAATTATATGCAGTTCTAAATCTCAACTATGTATAGAAATCCTGGTGAATAATTTTTTAGAACATTAAGTTAAGAATCAAATCCCAAATAGTTACAATAAAATATTTTAATCTGTGAAACCGTACCATAAAATTAATATATATCCTAGTATGATTATCAAGGTATAAATCTTCCCTAATAGTGATGGATTTTGTTTAATTCACAAGGCAGTCAACTATAACTAAAATATCACTTTTGTTTAGATGTGTTGATGTGTATGAAAACAATATACATTGGGATATTTTTCCATTTTAATTCTTTTATATTTAATGGTTGGAAAATACTCTGAAATTTTTTCCTCTCAGCCAAAAATTTCATAAATTATAATAATTGAGATAAATAATCTAAAATACCTATATTCATTCCATCCCACCAAAAATTCCGTAACAAATATCTATATATCTTAGTACTTTCAGGATTTATAGAGAATGGTGTACAATGATATTATTTTAAATTATCAATCTTAAAGTCTTGTATAGATTTAACACATACATAGTTCCTAAAAATTTTCATTCCATTATAATATAGGTTAAACTTGGGAACATTTATAAACTTTTTCTATGGATCTACATGTTCTTTCCATGATTCTTTAATCATCACATGGGTAGTTGGTATAATTATAGTTTGAGAATGATAAAATTTACCCCCTTAATTTATCATTTATAGATCCCTAATTTTCAAATATAAATATTTTATTTTTTTTAATATTTATCCTGGATAATATAGCATGATCCATTCAACTCAATGCATCAGGAACCTTGTTCACTTTCCTAAGGTAGTAATTTATTTTGAATTCATTGAGTTTAATAAAATCAAAAAAAATTATTGAAAATATTGAACTATTTTTAAATGAATATATACTTTAAACGTGTATTATATATATCATAACTTTTTTTGTATATATAATACCTTCATATCTTTAATATAAACATGACAATAGATAAATCCAAATCATGAGTTGGGTAATTTTTCTTTATTTTCCTTAAATATTCACGAGGTTTGAGCAATCACTATATCATTATATAGGAGAACATATCCAGATACCATCATCAATTCAACAATAATGATTACAAAACCTTCTCTGCTTTTGTGTAACTCAAGTATATGTATGATGACTAACGTTCTCTTTAGTTCCTTCATTTTGTCTCAAAATTCATTTTTCAAAAGGTACTTGGATACCATCTGAGTTAACATTGTTTTTTGATTAGATAGTGATGATAATGTCTCCACAAACCATCCAATAAAAATTTATATTTCACTCATAGTTGTTGGTCAGGGCCGACAATATATAGCCTGCATCATTGATGGACTAGATGATATACCCCTAATTGTGATTATATGATCCAAAAATGAAACATTGTTACATCCAAAATTCACAATTAGGAAAAAAAATTTATACAATATCCTTACCTAGGGAATTATTTACAATCCTAAATTTATATTCTTTCTCTTACTTGCACATTGAATGAATAAGTATATTTTTTGTGAACACTACCAGAAACTAATCAAGGTAATCTCTAAAGACTCTATTAATTAAATCCATGAATATATTGTGGTAAATATTAAAACAAAATGAAATGAAAATATATTCATAGTTTCCACACCTTTTATGGAATGTCATTTTGGAAATATCTTTCTTCTTGACCCTCAATTGATGATATATAGAATAAAGAACAATCTTGAAAATGTATTTAAATCCAAAAAATTGATAAAGTTTTTTTATCAATATGGGGTTGGGGATCCTTATTCACGATTTTGATTTTTTTCAATTCCTGATAATCAATGAAAGGTATCATTTATCCATCATTATTCACAATAAAAATAATAGGTTCAAACCAAGGGGATGCAAATGGATAAAAATATCTCTATCCCAAATTATAGTTTCTTCTTCAATTACTACAGCATGTCCAATACAATTCTATAAGGAGTAATTGAAATAGTTTTGGATCTATATATGAGTTCAAATGGGAAGTAATCTTCATGATTTAGAAAAAGAATAGTTAAATAATTTGGAATGAAATCAAAAAACCCACTAAAAAATAAGTATATCTTCAATGTTGACTTTTCTCCAAACCAAAAACATTAAAAAACCATATAAATAAGAATCAAGACTCATAAAATGTATTTGATTCCCATTGGAATTTCATTTTTAACATCACACTGATATATGATCATATATTCAGTTGAATTATCAGTCATGTCTTTCATTCCTCATCAATTAATGTGAAATTTATGTATAGAAATCCAATCCATGCTTGAGATAAAATCATAATCAACCAGAGGAAGAATAATGATATTTGTTGGAATAAATTTCCCACAAAATTCATCCATAGATATTTATAAAATTGATGTTTTTTCAATGTAAAATTTTGGGTTTTCATTATTAATTAAATACATAAACATTTGGTATAGGAATTATCATTAATAAATAATTTTCCTAATATAATTGTATTTATATAACCAATAAAAAATAATATACATAAACATTTTATCATACCAATAACCATCCTAATATCATTGTTTTATCATCAATCCCTCAATAAAAACGAAATGGTTAGCATAACTTTCATGCATCGGTAATTAGAGAGATTAATACGGAAAATACTTTATAAGGAAGTCTATATCATGGCACCTTACTTTGTATCTATGAAACATTTGGATTAACAAAGTTAATTCATAGCTATCAAATATTTAAATACTTCATGATGGTTCATAAAGAGTTTTTTTTATTTTCAAAATTATATCCCCTAAGAGTTTCAAACCATGTGTGTAGAAAGACCCATTTTTATACACTAGGTGACAATCGAATCAATGCCCAACAATCCATTTTTAGAGTTATTTCACCTAGGTACAACTATTTTAGAACCATATCAACTTTAGCATATAGATAGAGACATAATTTCTTAGTAACCACTCAGTCTATCATTTAATAAAATTTTATGATATTTTCCTATAAATAAATGTATCTTTATGGTTCTGACTAATGTTTTCTAATACCATTTTCCATGGTAAACTAAAACACTATATTATACCAACTATGACACACCAAAAGTTTTAGAAATATATATTACTTCTTTTTATATGAATATTAAATAAATAACAAAACAATAATTTCCATAATTATATAGGTATAATTCTTTAGAAACTTGGTTACATGGAAAAGTAGTTCATAAGTGAACTATATCAACTCCCAGTATATTCTTCCTAAAATATCCCTTCTTATACATTTCATACATAAAAAATTTATTCATAACTTAGACAAATGAAAAATTTGAAATGGAATTCTTAAATAATCAATAAGGGTAAACAAGGGAGATATCTATATAACATAAGAAAAAGGGAATGAGAACAAGAGAAAATATTTGAAAACCCTACCATGCATATCAGATATAAAAAAATGAATTATAAAACAAATCAAGGTAATACATAAGACCTGATAATAATAGAATCAATGAATATGAGTTATAAGAACATAGTATTGGAATTATACATAGATTTCTGGCATAAAAATAATCATAAAAATAATTTCCATAGTATTTAAGGCTCATTTACAAGACTATGATTATGGAGTGGGTTAACTCACAAAACTATCCTAATATTCAAGGTTCACTCCCAAGATTGTTATAGTTTTCACAATCCATTACTGAACTGGTTTCAATCCCTATAACAGTCATATTTATCTCATGAGATATCAATCTTTACCTAATTCACTAGAGAGAGATATAGGTACCACCAATCAAATAATAAAAATAACAAAAATATGTTCCAGAAGTTCATAGTCCATTCATTATATCATAACCCATAGAATTAAAATTAATTTCATAAATATTTAATCATAACATCACCCATGGAAATGAAATAGGTTTCAGAAATCTTTCCTCATTTAATTATATTAAAAACCCATGGAAACTAGATGGGTTTTATAACCATTACCCATGGAAATGAAATGGGTTCCATAATAATATTTTCTTCATAATCATAAAAACCCCCATAAAACTTTGAAGTATGGTATATTGGATTATATCCTTAGGAATTCTTAAGTAACATAAAAGGATGTATCCTTTTATGGAAAATATTTTTAAAACATTACATGGAACTTTTCATGAGAAAAATAACCAAAACTTTTTTGTAAAATAATATTTAATATATAAAAATTTCACAAACAACAAATAATTTTTTTATTTGAAATTATATTTTAAAACATTTAAAGTTATAAAAATAATTGTATGATCATGATGGTGGGTAATTTTGTATATGTCTTAGACATTAAAACAAACATTTAATTAATAATTTTAGATAAAAATTCAATAAAAACTCATTTGATAAATGACATGAATATTAAATTTAAACAATTAAAATAATAAAACATGTGTAATTTTAAATAAGAATTTTCGAATTGTAAAATCTTTCTACAAATTTTTTTTAGAAAACATAGACATGGTATAGAATTTATTTTCTACTGAAGAGAGGAAAAAATCAATTTTCCTTAACACAATTATTTTGATCTATTGAGTAAATAAATAGATACAAATGAATGAAAAACGTGTATTTTTAGTAAATAACCAAAGGATTATAATATTCATATGTTTCTTGAGAGATAAATCATAATATTTCATAATTAGAAAGATATTCAAAAATAATCCGGATAAATTAAGATATTGTATAATAAAACCCATACCTCCTACATAAAAAATGAATTATAATCACTATAAAAAAGAAACTTATATGTATATTTATATTCCATAATTTGTGATTATAAAAATCATAAAATAAATTTGTGGGTGGTATAAACATGACATAAAATAAATTTTTCATGTATGTTTTGGTTTAGTATTTTCAGTCCATTTATTTTTATCATGGATCTATAACCTCCAAAATTTTAAACATGACATAAAAATCATATATATACTTATAATAAATTTATTTTGATTAATCCATAAAATTTAGAGGTATAAAATTAATTACACCATTCATGGAGATGGTAGGTCATATGTACGTGTGAAAGTTTTTTCCATTTTATCAACATATTAAAAGAAATAAAGGTAAATAATATATCATATTTATGGAATTTTTTGATTAATATATATCTTATATATTTACTAAATCTTTCCCTATTACCATCCATGTAAACATGAAATGAACAACATGTCACGTCGCTTCGTGGAGGCGGTAGCCTACATGTACACACAAGGGATGCTATCGTTTTACAAAAGATTAGTATTTAATAATGTAAATGTGAAATCATAATTAAAAAGTAGAATTAGTTCACAAATAATATTTATATATATATATATATTAAATTATTAAGTATATCCCTATGTGAAAGGCTGTGATGAAAAACAAATTACATTAGTTTGTGAGGTCGTAGTCCATCATACACACGATCGATGGTTTCATTTCACATTTGATGGAATAAGATATGTATATAGGTTATTAAACATACCTAATAACATATATATTTATGTTATATAATTATGTTATAATATCAATAAAATTGAATAATAATTTAATGAGGTGTATGAACAAATAAAAAAATGCTCAATTAAAACGTTAACTCTTCCTTGGAAAACCACTTTAGGTTTTCACCAAATAAAATATTAGGATGTTTTAATAATAAAAATAATTCCTTTATGAAATGGGTGTGGAATTATGTAATATAGTTTTATATGTATAGGACAATCCAAATTTCTTTTTATGTGCGAAGTAGAGAGTAGGGGGGTTCCAATTAAATGTGGGTGAGGAGATATACATCAAATTTTTGAAAAGAAAAATATATACCCATTTTTTACACGTAATAAGGATCCAAAATGGATAATTATCAAACATTAGATGATAAAAGGTTCATAATTTTCCCAAAATAGGAAATTTTTATGTTTCTAGTTCATTTTAACCCTTATCTTTTTAGTTTATCTCCCAACAATCCCGTTTTAACCTTAATTGTAGTAATTA
This sequence comes from Viscum album, assembly GCA_963277665.1. NCBI lineage: Eukaryota > Viridiplantae > Streptophyta > Magnoliopsida > Santalales > Viscaceae > Viscum > Viscum album. The sequence continues at coordinate 483,025,798 of OY728131.1, forward strand.
ATATTTATTATTAATACTATTCATTATGAGAAAAACATATTTTAAACTTATTATATAATATTAATTATTAATATTATAAATGTAGAACTAATTTTTAAAAATTAAATTTATATAAGTGCCTGCATTTATTTTTAAATTAAACCTGTTGACATAATAAAAAGGTCGTTTTCCAAAGAACAAATTTTTCATAATTAATAAACGTTTTTATACCAAAATACAATATGAAATTAATTCAAATTCACTAAATAGGATTAATAATAAAATTAGTTATCTAATTTTACCTTTAAACTATTTTGTTAATATAAAATTTAAAATGTTTTAAATGAAAAGGCAGTTTTTAATAAAAATCAGTATTTTTGACTATTCCTAAAAAATTAATTTTTTTTAGAAATTTCTCAAAAAAATAACTATATGATAGTTTTTACTTTTTTATTGAGAAATTAAGATCAATTTTTCAAATATATTTAATAATATTTTAAAAAAATTAATTTATTATTTATGCATAAAAATTAATAAAAATCATTTAGAGAAAATATTATTTTTAAAGAATATAAATACATTATCAGAAAAAATTAATACATATTTATCTATATATTTTATTTATATAGTACTATTTGAAGTTATTTTATAAATTTTTTTATTTCTATTATAACAAAAATTTAATGTCTAGTTTATGACAACTATGTTCAAATAATAATATTAATAGTATATTTCAGTTTGTTGAAACCATGTGTCTCATGTAATGAAATAAACCAATGAAATTGGATCTATCTTCTACAATAGTGCCATGAATGATTCCATTTCTATTATATACAATGCTAGGTATATCTAACACATTCATTTAAATATAAATAAATTTATAAAGGATGATGACTCATTCTTTTAATCTTGATTTATAAGACATCTTAATGAAAAGTGAATATATTACATAATATGTGTTTTTACGAGGATAAAAATCTATATATTATCTCTATATATTGGTATTATTGATTTATTTCTAGATATTACTCTTTTTTGTGAGTTTTACCCACTACTATCAAGATATGGAACTTGAGGGTATCATAAGATTTGTATCATTTTATTCCTCTAATTTAGATTAATTAAAATTGTTTGTGAAGTGTTCTCCACATGTGTGGGATGGTGAATTTTTGTGTTTGAAAAATTTAATGTAAATTAATTATTAAATATAAATATATGTTATCCATGTTTATAAAAATAATAATTGAATTTATTTCTCATTGTATTCACATGTTATTTATTTATAAATATTAAATATGTGAAAATTAGTTTTTTGAATGAATATTGTTTACCCAAGGTGAAATTAATCTAATTTGGTAGGAATAATAAAAGTCAATGTTTATCATTCCATTATGAGAAGCATATCAATTTTAAATGTGAATGATGAAATATTCATACATTTAAAAAATTTAATTAGGTCACAGTGGGGTTTTGTGGGTTTTTCTTGGATAAAATTCCCTTGGAAAAAAAAGTTTTGAAATTTTTTATGCAAGTATAAAGTGTAATATTTAAAAACATTCTATTGAAAAATCCATTTTAATAATTTCAGATTCCCCACATCATATCTCAATAATTATGTTGAGAATCAATGAACAAGATTGTCTTGATTCCACTTCATGAATTAGACATACGTTCATCACATAGTATGAGGGGTGTCAAAATTCTCTTTAATTAGTTTCTAATAGCACATAAATAAAATCAAATAAAAAATATTTCCAACTATAGAAAAATTTATTAGAGTGAAACAAATAGATATGAATCATTTTTGGATGATATAGAGGGTGCCTATATTGGTGCCTTTGAAAAATGATGATTTGAATATGATAAAAATACAAAAGGATTTCACCATTACACCATGGTAACATTTCATTATTTTTCTATACTTAATATGATTTTCATGAGACATTTATGATTAATCAAGTATTTCCATGACTGATCTGGGGTTAGGAAACTGACCTGGTAAAAAAATTAATCTATAAGTTTCAATAATTTTTCAACATATATAGTCACTATAATTATATCAAAGTGCTCATAGAATTTTCATCACACCGTTTAAATTGAATATTCTAGAATTCAAGTGAATGTCATTGATAATATCACAAAACCAAATAAAATGCATCAATAAAGGTCCACATGGATTATATATTACCATATGAACATTGAATAATTTTATGTATGTAAAAATAATAAATAAATTATAGGTGTGTTTCCCTCAACCTTACATGGATGTTTCCCCATTTCCACACTCAACGAAAATCAAGAGAGACTGATAATAAAGAATTTGATCCCTTATACTTTCACACCACTATAATTATTTGACAATACATTTCATAATAAATTTAATTAGTAGTTATCTAGTTATTATTATTTAATGTTTGTGTTTATTAATTAATCATGACTAGAGATCGAACCATGTTTGTGTGGATTATTGAAATAAATAATTTAATTATTCTATGGTTCTTTTTTTCTGGAATTAAATTGTTAAATTATTATATGATTATATATTCATTGTGTCTCCCTCATTAAAATAAATAATCTCTATCATTTATTCACTTTTTGTAATTAAATATTCTCCCATATCTCAGGTTCTCCTCACGAGTGTGTAAGTATATTTTTTAATGAATGGGGATGGTCACGACATGATTGTTTAAGTCTATAACTAATGTGAATCCCATAAATAACAAATATTTGGGGATTAATAGGGCATTTCAACTCATGTTGATATAAGACTCATGGAATTCCTCTAGAGTCTTAGTTGATCCTTTTTCTCGTTGATCAAAAACCATTTAATAATAACTCATGATCATGATGGTTAATATATTTTTTCATAAAAAGTTAATTATTTATAAATGTGTGGATTATATAAAATAACAAAAAATAGTTATAAATCTTGCATAAATAATAAAAATAAATAAATTTTGAATTATTATTTTTATATATTATAAATATTTCATGGGATATTAAAAATTAATAATAATGGAATATATAACTAGCTATTATTCATAATGTAACTAAAGTAATAAATCCTAGAAACTATAAATAATTCGTTAATTATTTCAATCACTTATGATATAACAGGACTATATAACTAATATGTTATAAGAACTAGTTGAGTATTCCACTTTCAGTTGGGATGTTCTTAGAATATTCATCAGTTATTGTCACTAAAATTGGAATCAAATAAGTATCAATGGTTAGAATGGTTTAATTTTGGAAGAAGATATTGATAATAAAATGTTATCGATCAATAGTAGATGAGGCTCTACTCAATAGATGAGGTTTATATGAGTTACTATAGTTGGACATAAAATATCAAACCTCGGGTGTTCGGAGTAGTAGGGATTCCAATGATTAGTCTATAATGATGTATTTATGGATCATTTACAACTAGAATATACAATATAATAATTATTTTCAATCCAATTATTATGAAATATTAGGATTTGAATAAAATAGTATAAAAAATTTTAAATTAATAATTATATATTTTCCAGTAAATTTGAAGTAATAAAAATTATCTAATATTTTATGTGTCATTTTATAGATAAACATCAATTAATACCATGGAATCACTATGATAAATATTGGAAATTGTACATTTCTTCACCTAATCAATATTTTAAGACTGGTATAGGTACATTCAAATAATAATGTAACATGAAATAAATGTTTATTCAATGGAGTCCCCACAACCATATAGTAATTCCATATAAGAAAGTGATGGTGAAATGGAAGCTTATTGGTGATTCATAGATAATATATCTTATTTTATATCATAAAATACTATAAATATATGAAATCATCATGGGGAATTGGATGGTTACACCATCTTTTCTCATATCCAAGAGGGTTATGAGGAGATAAAAAATATATAAACCAATTTTATTATCATTACACTCAAAACATTTTGACTGAAAGATAGAATTAAAGCTAGTTGTCATGTGATACTTATGACATAGTGTATATATTAACTAAAATCTTTAGGACTCTATTTAAATAAAAATATTTCTATACATCTCATTATTTTTTCCTCATCACATAGTTACTTTATTTTCATTGAGAATTACAAAAAAATATGGAGAAACCACATTATTCTATTTTTTATAAGGTTATCCTAGATGATAATAACATAAAGAATGATAAAAAATTCAGTTCTTATAGTGAAAACATTAAAAGGATTTGTGAAAATTACATTTTAATGTGTAATGACAAAATAATATTCACATCATCATTCTAAAAACAATGATAATTATGTAGAGTATTTAACACGTGGTCACCATCTTCACATGTGTCATGAAATTACACCCTAATATTAATTATAATTAACTTTTCATGATGAATAAAAAAGCATCTAATTCAGGTATTTCACATAATATATCTCTTATACTTATCAGTTATTACATTCCTTTTATGGATAATACATTTTTATATTAATAGAGTAACAAAATATGATCAGAATGATTACAAAAATAAAGTTTCTATTCAGGATTCTTATAGAAATTGACTCTTATATGAGATATAGAATATAATAACATAAAATTTCCATGTGAATAAATTCAAGTTTTTAAAAATAATGATTATATATTGTGCTTTAACAAAAAAAATTTCTTAGTGTTGTGTTTAGACACAAATATATTTTACTAGATGTTTTAAATAAAAGTTATTTTATTATACCACAAATGATTAATTGTTTAATTATACCTAAATAACTATTATTTTATCTCAGTAATTAATAATAAATTTACAATATAAGAGTCAAATAACAAATAGATAAGGGAAGACAATACTTGGGAAATTAATACCAAACAAATAACTTCAATGATATATCAAGTAGGTTTTTAGTGTTGTTTGATAAAAAAATCGTTTGAATATGACATGATTTTATATAGTGTATAATATCCAATAACACATTTTCTATTAAAGGAAATAAAGACATATTGAATGAAGAATTTGTGTAAAAAATATGTGTACACTATATTAATTACAAGTTATAGAAAAATTATTGTGCTTTAGGATATTCATGTAAGAGAGTTAAATAATGTAATTGACTTATAGAATGAGGATGGTATAATGATAAAGTATTATTTAGGTGGGTGATCAAAATAATATCATAACGATGAATTCAATTATTTGTTATAATGAATAGTGGAGTTATTCTTATACTAACATTTATATATACACCTTAAAGAAATTATTCCAGTAAAATGAGGAATAATTTTAAGTCATGTATTTAATTTATCACCCATTTAAAGACCTCATAGACATATAGTAGTGTTAAAACTAATCCATATAACAACTAAAATAAAAAATGGATTTCATAATTTATAATATAAACAAATATATTATGACACAATTCATGTGTCTATATGAAAAGAGTTTTTTATTTAGAACACTAGGAATAAAATTATATCAGTAAAAAACTATGTATATATTTCAGAATTATCCAAAAGGATTCAAATAATATTAAAATAGAAAAAATAAAATAATATATTAAATTAAAAGACTATTTTTTATGATAGGGTTCAGAATTAAAATTTATAAATTTTGATTATGATATTTGTTTATAAATTTATGTCTCAAAATGAACATGTATCTAGAATATAATGATGTTTCAAAGGGGTCCATGGAAATGAATGTTACAATTAAAAATACTATATTGGAAAATATAACAATAAAGGAAATGGTTTTATAATCAATGATTAATATGAGGTATTAATCACTAAGAATAATAAATACTTATCCAAGAAGTAATCAATTGAAATAATGAATGTAAAATGTGTGTGTAGATATGAATTCGAAAATAGATTTTATGGATTAAAATAAAATCCATATTTTTATTTCACTTCTAGGAGATGAAAAACCCACTTCCTCCATATGGGTATTCATGAGATATTTAGGCATTGATGGTAAATTTAATAACTATAAATAATGATTGGTTGTTAAATAGTTATAATTAGTAAAGGTGTTGACTATGTGAAAACATTTTCACCAGATTACAAATTTCTATAGTAGATTATGATAATTATTATTCGAATTATTATAGGATATATTTGTTTAAAAAATTAGATATTAAATTATGGGAAGTCAATTTTTTGTGTCATTAAGATATTAGTTGGGGAACAATGTTATTAAAAGTTAATTATTTGGATAACATACGGAAAATAAATTCGAACCTTATTGTTAGTTAAGACATAGAGAGAATATTTCTCCATATAATGACATAATGTAGGGAAATAATTTATAGGGAATAAGAAATGTTAGTATTGATCTATATATCACATGCACCAAGTAAAATAATTTAATATTACAAGGTATTGAAAAATATAATAAGGAATAATTCTAGAGGGAATTGTTTTCCTATGTCACATGGAATTAATCTCTCCAAGATGATGTGTGTAGGACATATGAAGTGATTAAGAAGATCAGTAGAACTCCATAACCTAAAACTGTTTATATATGTCAAATATTCCATTATATATAATAACATTAATGTTTTCTAGGAATCAATAATGCGGGTAAAACATTAAAGAGATCTATGAGAAATACTACAAACCATACATGAAATTATGAAATAGAACTTGAGAAATTACTAGGGACAAGTTCCTAGTTCATAGTTAATAATTAATACTAGTCATCAATGGGTTACATAACAAGAATTACTATAAATTAATTTTATGTACTATTTTATTTATACTAATGGGATGAGAAATAAAGTCTCCTTGATGGCTCTTAACACCAGAACTATAAAAAATGAGTATGTTGTAACTTATGATTCATATAAAGAAGATAAAAAAAATACACAATCATTTATTCCAATTCTTGCCACCGAACTTAGAATGTAAATTACAATAACAATGTATATTGTGATAGCGTTAATTTTTTTAATAAAAATCATTTTAAGGTTAAGAAATGGGAAAAAGTTGTATACTCGAGGATATACTATATTAAAGGAATTCACTCATGGTGGTGAATCTGTTGAAATGAAATATTCTATAGAGGAAAATGTGTAATGTATGATAAATAAATCAATGACTAAAAATATCAATTATTTTTGAAGTTAGATATAACAAGTTGTGAATGGTAATAAAATTTTAGCTTGAAAATGTGGATTGGTTTGAGAGTGGGTTCCCTAGACCCAAATCAATCAATAATTCTTGATTACCATATCATGTACACAATGAGTTAAGATTTATTTAATATAACTATAAATTATAATTAGATATATGCACAATATTTATGTGGTAATTTTCATTTACTATTTGTTTTATTAAATTCTTATACAAATTTCAATCCATGATAACTACGATATACTATGAAAATAATCAAAAGCATATGTCCTATAGTCTAGATACATCATAATGATGAGACATATATGATTTATTACTAACAAATATTATTAATAAACTAGTCTTGACATACATTAACATGAAATGAATTTTCCAGAATACATAAAACATAATAGAAACAGATGCCCAAAGAACATACTAGTCTAGGGAATTTGGATGCATGGAAACATAAAAAATAGTACATAAGTGGGATACATTATATCCCACTAGGATATTCATGATGAAATCCCTTCTCATACACAAAAAACATAATAAATTTCTTCATAACTTATTTAAGGAAACATTATAATGGATGATCTCAGATTCTTAGTAAAGGTAAATAATGGAGACATGTAAGAATAAACAAGATCATAGATGTATGAGATCGTGATCAAAACAATTTAAAATAATACCCTTAATATAAAATATCGTAAACATTAATGAAAAAACAAATCACGTTAGTTTATAAGACATTAATGATAAGAAAATAAAGAACATAATCCATGAAATCATAATATATGAATAAAATCTAGAATTCTAGGTAACAACTAAGTATATAGTATGATTTCAATTATATCCATGGAATCGCAGCGAATGCCATATTAGTAGTATGGGTTAACTCCCCATACCATCTCGATTATCTTGGTTCTCTACAATGGCCATATTAGTATCATGAGTTCACTCCTCATACCATCTTGACAGAAATTGATCATTCTAATGACCATCTGAGTAGTAAAGGTTCACTCCCCATAAAATTTTATAATATCTAATGAGTTATAAATCTTTTCCTAATAAATTAGATAGATATTTTATCCCCACCCATCTCATTATAAAATAATAAATACATGGGCCAAAAATCATAAATAATCATAGCTTAACCCCTAAAATAAAATGGGTATCAAAAAATTTTAATCATATCATAACTAGGTGGAAAAGATACATGTTTCATAATCATTTCATAAAAAATATAACTCATGAAAGATAAATAGATTCCAAAAAAATAAAACCTGTGGAAGATAACCATGCTTAATAAGTACCATTAAATCAAGAATTAACCATTCAGATAAATAATAATAATGGAACCATTATTTCATTTCCAATAAAGGCATAAGTAACATCAATGGATTCTATCTTAGATTAGAAATAATCATGAAAGATAATTAAATATATTTCATGAGGAAAATATCCTTCATCATTGAGAAATGATTTCTAAAAAATAAAACCTTTTAAAAACTATTTTAATTTTAAATAGATTTGAAAAATTGAAAACTAATATTGAAATATTTTCGAAAAACATTTTCCTTGAAACTCATAAATATGCTTGTAAATCGTTTCAAAACTGTTGCATTGAAAGAATATAAAATACTCTTTAAATACTTTTAGAACATAATAAATATTTATGGATATATCATATAATGGATATATATACTAATAGATATATGTATTATGGGCATATAATACATTCGTGGTATGTATATACAACACAAGAAATAAGTGATTGGTGAATAAGGTATGCATCTCAGGTAAATAAAGTGTGAGATGAATCTCCCTAACCATGTGTTTTGAATATATTATCACTCATAAAATGTTACATTATAATAAATGTAAATTTTTTATAATTCCATTTCAGAATAATATTCTTATATCTAATACTATATATTGTTCTATTGTGAACTTATATTACTAATTTGTTTACAATTCTATTTTAAGGTTTCACTTTAGGTAATAGCTTCTTCTTTTTCGCATGTGTTTTAATTTGTCATATCTATGGTCCTTATAGTCATATCATGATTTATTGAATGTAAAACTGATTTAGAGATTATATATATTTAGTATATGTGTATTATAATAATATTACAAGGAAGTATTAAATGAAATACAATGTTCATGGAGATGGTAGGTCGTATGTATGCATGAACGCTATTTTTGTTTAATCACTATGTCGAAAGAAAGAATGTAAAAGTAATATAAATATATATATATCATTATTATAGTAGAATTATAATATCATAAATTTCATATATATTCAGTAAACCCATCTGTAATACATTCCATGTTGTTCGTGAACAAATCACATCACTTTGTGGGGGTGGTAGTCCACACTTCCTCCAATGAAATTATCATATCAACACAAGAAGGAAATAATAATGATATGTGTTTTCATATAATTAAATAATATTAAATAAATAATACAATATATAACATATATAAACAGAGTTTCCATCATAATGTTTACCATGAGATGCAGTAAAGTTAAAATGAACAATCATTGTTTAGTGAGGCGGTAGTTCGCTATACATGTAAACAGTTTGTCAGTTACCCATTAGATAGAAGTTTGTGTAAGTGTATATGGGAAAAATATCATAAAAAAATCATAATATATTGATTATACTGGTCTTTTATTCAATCATTGAATAAAATGGTTTAAGGGAGTGGAGAAAAAAATAATAGAAAGGATTTGCAGGGATGGTGTACCTCTTAATTAGGTAAATCCTTTTGGGTTACACCAAAGGGATTCCTTATAAGGCATTATAAAAAAGGTGGGAGTTAATAAAGAAGTGAGGGATGTTGGGGATCTATTTTTATAGGTTTTTAATGAACTTAAGTGGCTTTAGATGTGTGTGGAATTGGGAGGAGATGAGGCCTCTTATAATGGAGGTGGAGTTTCATTCCTATAATATTGTGGGAAAAAGAAGTCCCACACCCGTTTTTTATTGAAAGTGGATCTGATAATGGTCCAATGTCAATAAAATGGTGTATAGGGTCAGAATATGTCGAGATAATGGCATTATTACAATTTTAGAGTTTGTTTTTGGCCTTATGATTATGGTATAGTATATTATTAAAATTAAATTAACTTTAATAGTTGTAATTTATTTTAATTAATTTCACTAATATTATTGGTAAAAAACAAAGTTGAACATATTTTAAATTAAATATTATACTGGTTTAAATATCAAATCCATTTCTCAAAATTCAAAACATAAAATTTGTAGAAATTAATATAAATATAATCATGCAGACAAGATGACAATGAGTGTTTCTAATGTAAAAACATTCAGAGGTATTCTATGTTTTTATAACCAATTTGAAAATGAAATTGATTGCAATGAGCCGAATTAAATAAATTGATAAAAATTATATCTAAGTAAACATTAAAATAAATTAAAATTTTAATTTAAGTATATAAATAAATTATATGAAAATGTAGTTTTGTAACGACCCAATCTTGACGTAGATGTACATTACATTTCATTCGTATAACACCTAATAAATTACAAAAATGTATACCCAAACACCATATTAGTTTAGTGTATTTTGAAACTAGGAACATAATATTTTATCTTGGTGAATGATATTCAACAAATCCCATAAATATCATCCCCTTTTGTTTTCCAACCTAAAACCACTATTTATATCCTGGGGAAAAGAAAACATAAAAAGGGTGAGATCAAATGTTCAGTAAGGGTAAACATGGATAAAATAAAAAAACATAAATGTAAGAATGTAAAAAAAATTTACAGACTGTTTAAATATAAAAATCCTGAGTCATGAAATAAATCTTGTAAGTACTTAAGGCATATATCATAAAGGAACATTAACAATGATAAAATAATGTCGACGTAAAACATGGAATTATGGAACAAAATAATCACATGATATGATTTTCATAGTATCTAGAGTATTTCTACCAATACCATCATAGTGTACAAATTCCATTACTGAACCTACTTTACATTCCATTCCAGCCATGTATTACTGATTAAAATTTACTTATCGTTCCAACCTTGATGAACTAGATATAAATCTCATTCTAGCCTTGTATTACTGAACAAGATTAAATTTCTATTCCAAAAATTTATATCTCATGAGATATAAAAATATAAAAAATTAATTAGAGATAGATATAGGTCACACCCATCTAATAATTTAATTATTCTTACATTTTCCACAATAATAGAAATAATTCTTCATAGCACAATCCAAGAAATGAAATGTGTTTCTTAAACATCATTCCACCACAACATAATCCATATAAATTTTTTTAATCATTAAAACAATAAAACAATAGTAATAATAGTTATAGAAACATAACATTATTAATGATAATCTTCTAATACTGAAAATAATTTTTATAAAACACTTGAACTTAATTCACGAGGAAAATATCCTTTCTTTATCAAATTTTTTTCTTTTCTAAAAATGCCACACAATTTCAATAAAAAGTAATTTAGATGAAAGTAAAAATGAAATAGTGTAGAGGAAGCTTCATTTAAACATTTCATCATGAAACCATAAAAATACATTCATGCTGTATAAGATAAAGAACATTATCCTTGTACTTTTGATGGGAAAGTCAAAAAATACATCGTATGGAAAATGAAAGAAAGATTCCTTTTGTAATATTTAATAAAAAATAACTAATGGGTAAAATTGACTATAAAAAATAGTATAATAATATAATTAATATTATATATTTAGGAAACATCTATGAAAATGATAAATATAGCCCAGTAAATACTTAAAAATAAACAATATCGGATAATAATGAGATTGCAAAATTATCCATTACCCTTGGTCTGATTTCTTCCGTTTTTTTTTGAAACTGTAGTATAGTAGGATTAACCATATTATTAACTTTTAAAATAAAAATAAAATTATTTATTATATCATATATGATTCACTTATGACTTCATATTACCCGTTTATTTATCAATTCCATGTTAAAGCAACGTTTTTGGTAATAATCACTTTATTTTTCATATGTGTTTTGGCTTGTTATTATTAATATTATTACTTATATCATGATTTAAATTCATAAAAAATGTAAAAAATTATATTTATATCATAAATATTTAGTATATAAATATATATAATAATTAGATAGATGAAATGGAACATGCCGTTCATGGAGATTGTAAGTCGTACTGACGCATGGGCGTTGTTTCTATTTCCTTATTGAATTGATTGGATGAAAGTAAATGACATTTATATGTATATAAAGTAGAATTAATAATTCATATATTTCTTGATTATTTATTTTATATACTTTAAAATCATTCTTGAGTGGTTACTGTGGAGAATGAATCTCATTGCGTCGTGGACACAGTAGGTTGTATGTATGCACGAGTGATGATATAAATCACTTAATTTTTAAATGAAATAGAATTAAATGTTATATTAATTATACTGAATACTTATTAATTTATATTCTTTATTTAAATACATTATAATCATTAAAATACCCATCCAATTTATGTATTTTGAATAACAAATTACACCACGACATGGAGACAACATGTCGTAGGTATGCACACATAGTGATATTTTTATTTATAGAATGGATAAAGGAGGTATAAGGTTTTACCATAATTATAATAACATACAATAATGTATAAGATACAGAATTTATTACTTTAGTATGGAAAATAATAATAAGAGGAAGTCGAATAAGAAAAGAATTTTGAAAGAGGTGATAAAACAGTTTCCACTTTTTTGTGTATCTTCTTCTAGTATGCACAAAAGGACTCCCCACTATTCCTTTCTAACAAATGTGTGGTATATAGGATGCAGTAAGGGAAGTTTCTAGGTTATTTGTTCAGGGTTTTTCTGAAGCAATGGGATTTTTATGGGTGATTAAAATATAATGAGAGGTGCCCATTCATAGGATAGGGGAGGGGCACCTTTGGAAAGTCTTGAAGTATTAATTTATTATAAATACATTTTTGGTTAATAATGATCCCAAAATCATTTATTTAGAAGATAAGATGAGTATATGTCTCAAATTTCAACCAATTAAATTTATACATGTTTTTATTTTATTTTAAACCTTATCATTTTGATTTATCCTTATTTAATCTATTTAATTTTATTTATGATAATACTATCTTAAATATTAAATGGTTATAATTATTTTCATATGTGTGGTAAATTGTCTAAAATTGGATTCGTTATGAAATTTTAGACAATATAAATTTCTATTTGTAATTTTTAAATATTTTGGTGATTTTTAAATAATTTAATATTATGTTATATTTATAAAATATTAATAGGGTCAATTTTAAAACAGTAAATTTATTTGACTTTTAATAAAATCCAAACTGAAGATAAATTCGAACCAAAATATATAATACCTTCATGAAATTTCATATTAACCATGAAAATTCATGGAGAACATTAATTAGTTCCTATTATATTTATTTTAATATTTTTAATAAAATTTAGTTGATATTTCTATCAATAAAATAATTTATACATCAAAATTATGTCATCATTAATGGTAAATGTTTAATGTATAAAAATAATAAATAAATTATAATGATTTCGATAATTTCATTATATTTCGAGAGACTATTTATTTTATATGTTTAACCTTGTTTATAATTATATTAAAATCATTATACTTAAACGATATATGAGAGTGAAATTTGGTAACCTTCTTTTGTTTTAATTATAATTACATCACTTTCATGGAAAAAGTACATAAAAAGAACAGTTCTGAACCATAGGTGATATTGGTCAACTTTAATTCATCCAATATAATTTTGGAAGAATTTCGGGTAATATTATTATATTTATCATATTTTCAGTTACTGTAATTTTCTTAATTTACCTTTAAATGTGGTAAATAAAATTACCATAGTTACTATTCATAATATCCAAAAAACCCATCAACATAATTTGGACCCACTGATTTCAAAAATGGAATCTATTTTTTAAAATTTAAAACAATTAATCGGAAGAAATGAATTTAAAAATAATTCTCATTGTCAAAACAGAAAAATTATTTTTATGAAGTAAAAAAGTTATCAAAATATTTTCATGTATTTATGTCTAATTTAAATGTTAAATTACTTCCCAAAAAAATTTGGATTAAATTATTCAAAAATAATCGAATTACACTTGATAACCAATTTTAAAGATAATCTAAAAATATATATAATTTTGAATAAAATGTGTTTTTGAATTAAAATGCATTATTTGTCATTATTCATTAAAATATTAGTTTTATCAGAAAAATTCCAAATATTGACAAAATTATATTTTGATGTTCTGATTAAAAAGAAGAAGTATATATTTTCAAATATAATATATAAAAGTTCTAAAAACTATATTTTAAATTGGTATGCCATCGAAATGTGTCAAAACTATATTTTTTGAAAAACACTTCTTTTGTTTCTGGAAAAATGAATTTTTTCCTATATCATGTTCTATAAAATACATAAGGTGAATTTTAAAGTTATATAAAATAAAAAACTTGGTTAATAATATTCATAATTACTAGTTTATATCTCCTTAAATCAAATTATTTTTATAATATATCATTGTTTAGTGAAACTTGGTATTGTGTAATATGCAAGTTATCAAGGAAGGTCGCTATTGCATGTAACTCAAGCCATGTAATTGTTTTGTTTAGTGAATTCTTACTTTGGTGTTGTTTATAACATAATTCAAATATATTTCTTTTATAAAATAAACATAATATATAATAAGTTTTGCATGAAATGAATTCTTTCAAAAGAACATGGAATTTTGTGTAATACTAGCCAAGTATAGTGTTGCAAATACGACAAGCTAATACAGTGTTGCGTATAGTGGAAGGTAATCTTGGTGTAGCATACAACCCATAAAATCAAATAAATTATAAATAATCTATCTCATATAATATCTAGGTGTTACAATATACCCCCTTAAAATTAACATTTCCATAGAAATTCTTCGGGGTTATAAAAGGTTTACTACTTGATTTTTTTTCATAGAAACCCAAATCATAAAAAGGAATACTAGAACATAACTTAAAAAAGTAATGTTAGAAACATAATGGTTACCCAACATAACTCATCACTGGGTTTCCACATAGGATAACATAGGTGGGAAGTGAAAACATGGATATGAAAGAGTAATCTAACGTCAAGTTATTATGGATAGAGACAGAGAAAATGGATAAAGAAAGATAACAACCAGAAATCCATAAATCAATGATGATTTAATGGATCATCTGATTCATCGGATAATAATCTAATAAGATAACATTTTTAGTTTTCAAGCTACTCTCCCAAAATTTTAAGAATATGAGAAGAAATACTTACTTGATTTTAGTACAATATCATCATTGGTAGTTCCTTGAACAATTTCCACTTCATCTCTTATTTAATGAAATGATGTTGAATTTTTCATTTTTTAATTATTAGCAGATCATGTGAAATAATGATACATCATTCCATCTGTCTCAATAAAAGGTTAACATAGGTAGTTAAATATGCATAAGTCCATATGTAGTGAGATAATACATTAATCTAACAAACATAAATTGAAAAATAACTTATACTATCCATAAATTGATAACATTATAATTCATCCAAAAAAAGAAATATATAAAAATTTATAAATAGTATAACTAAATTGACTTATCATTTTCCTCCCATATCTCATTAATCAATTCATGGTTTTAAAATTCAAAAAACGTGAATAAATTAATCATGTATTCTCTTGAAACATGATAATAACAATAATTACCATAGAACCATCATGAAATCAAGTATTATAACAAAATTAACTCTTTCCACACACTAAAAATAAAACAAATTCTATATACTCAAACCACGATATCACTTTGTCCTTATATCAGTCCTGATCTCATTAATATGATAAAACACCCAATTATATCCATATCCGTTCATTATGCGCATATCATGTGCTTTCCAAAAACATTTCAATAAATTTTCATGGTAACCGAGACCATATAGTTGTGGAAACCACAATGGAACAATACATAGATATTAAAATATTCCATAATACTATAAAATGAAATCAACAACACAATTTTGGAATCCCATTACATAAATATCTAATCATTCCACCACTTCATTGTCATACTCAAAATCACCAATCGTGGTATCATGTGAATTTCCTTTGTATTTGGCCTTAAGAGGTTTCTAACGTTGAT
Organism: Viscum album; assembly: GCA_963277665.1. Classification (NCBI taxonomy): domain Eukaryota; kingdom Viridiplantae; phylum Streptophyta; class Magnoliopsida; order Santalales; family Viscaceae; genus Viscum; species Viscum album. The sequence continues at coordinate 483,042,088 of OY728131.1, forward strand.
CATCATCATTAAACCATGGATTTTGGCATTGGTTAGAATAATTCCCAATTTCCATGCACTTACAAAATTGAAGTGTGGGTGGTCCATTCTCTGTAGTCTTTTATCTATTCAAATCATTAACAACTTTTTTTGAATTACATCAACACTCAACTACTTAGAGGCATTTTTTCCACACATATATCATTTTCTAGTCCCTTTAAGACAATCTACACCATAATTCTTTCCACACATTGATCATAAGGAAAAATTCATCTTCATTTAACCATTTTTTTGAGATTTTTCTTCGAAATCCATATTTCGTTTCTTTTCAATAGCATGAGATTGATATTTCACAACAACTTTTATTTCTATATTGTAGCAAAAAAGACAATATCATCAAAGATACTAAAATATCTTATATATAATTCCCTTAGATGACTTGGTTTTAAGCCACTGAATAATCGATCAACTTAACTTTCATGTTGGATGATAAAACTAGAAGCATAGCTTGAAAGTTTAGTAAACTCTTCCTCGTATGTACCAAAAGATTCATAATCATTTTTATTAATATCAAGGAACTCATTTTCAATATTTTTTAGAATAATATGAGGGATGTACTTACTATAAAATAAGTTCTTAAAATCATCCCATTCCATGGATTCAATTTCATCTTGATGACTTGAATCCATAATTAGAGTCTACCACTGGCCTGTTTCACCTCTTAAATGATAAAAACCCAAAATGAATTTTTCATGTTCTAAAATGATAAGGTTGGAAAATATATTTTAAATGGTACTAATCTATTTCTTATAATCATGTGGATTAGAATACCCACTAAATGAAGATGGACGTTGCCTCATAAATAACTCCACAAAATTTTGTTCCCTTCTCTAGTCATTTGGAATTCCATAATTATTTATAGCTTGTGTAAGTATAGAAATAAGGGTTTTTATTCCATATCCCATAATATTTTGTTATTTATGAGGACAATAAATGCATTTCCCAGTGCATTGATCATTAAAATAGTTCTTTTAGGTTCCATCCATTGTCTAAAACCCAAAAAGAATAGTATGAGAGGAAAAAATCATACTAGGAAAACAACATAATCAAGGGGGAGTAAATTGAATCTCTAACATCTTAGGTCTAATACTAGGTTATTCGTGATCACTACTAGAATTATAGGACTATAACCTATATTTCGAATTATCTTTAGGGACATACCTATACATAATTTAGAAATATATCTAGGGATCTCACTAAGGGTTTTACATCCATTCCAAAGGTTGGCTAAACCTTAACATTGATACCAGCTATAAAAACCCATGGTTTACATACATGGAAATTAAATTTATTTTTCAGAATACCTAATACATTACAAAAATGTATTCCCAAATACCATATGAGTTTAGTGTCTTTTAAAAAATAGGAAATAATCTTCTAACTTGGTGAAATATCGTCAACATCTCCCATAAATATTGTTGCCTTCTGTTTTCCTACCTAAAGAATTTCTTTATATCTTGGGGAAAATAAAACATAAAAATGGATAGCTTACATGATCATTAATGGTAAACATGAAGAATATAAAATAGACCATAAACATAATTATGTAAAAACATGAATATAATGTTTAAATATCAAAATCTTGAGCCATGAAATAAATATTGGCAGTATGTAATGCATAGATCATAAAGAAACATTAACCACTTTAAAATTTCATTGACATATAACATGGAATTTTGAAAAAAAATAAGATCATAATATTATTTACACAGTATAAAAGGTCTTGATTCCAAGACCATTATAGTGGAAAATCCCATTACTGAACCTGATTTACATGTCTTTCCAGCCCTATAATACTGAACCAGATTTACTTTCCATTCCAGCCCTATATTACTAAACCGTATTTAATTGCTATTCAGGACCTATATTACATTGATTTAAATTCCATTATAGTAATTTCTATCACATGAGATACAAATCTGTACCCGATTCATTAAAGGGATATATATGTCCAACCCATCTCATAATGAAATCATTCGAACATGTTCCACAAAAATATAAATCAGTAATCATAACATTTCACAAGAAATATAATGGGATTCTTAAATATAATTACATCATAGCATAATGCATATAAAATATAATTACATCATTAACGAAATCAAATCCTAGAAATAATTGGGATATAAAAATAACCGTGTTTAAGAGCATCATCATAAATGGAAAATAATTTTTATAAAACACTTGAATTAAATTCATAAGAAAAATATCATTTCTTCGTCAAAAATGGTTTCTTTTCTCGAAATTCATCACAATTTCAAAAGAAAAGAATTTATTTGAAAATAAACATGAAATATTTTAGATGAATCATCATGAAAATAAATCACATTGAAACTATAAAAATCCATTCATGTCATATAATTTAAAAAACATTCTCCTCATACTATTACCAGAAAAGTCAAAAAGTACCTCATATAGAAAATAAAAGAAATTTTCCATCCATACCATTTAATAAAAATTCAATAATGGTTAAAATTGACATTAAAAAATATTAGAAGAATAGAAATAATAATATATATTTATGAAACAAGGGTGTGAATGATAAATATAACCAAGTATGTACTTACAAAAAAAACTATCTTGGATAATAATGAGATTGCAAAATTATCCCTTACGTTAGGTATGATTTATTTATTGTGTGTCCAAAACTCTAGTATAGTGGGTTTAAAAATATTATTAACTTGTAACATAACCATAATAATATTTATGATATCATTTATGATTCACTTGATACATTATATTACTCGTTTATTTATCAATTCCACGTTAAAGCAACATTTTGGGTAATAATTGTTTCATTTATCATTAGTGTTTTGACTTGTTATTATTAATATTATTACATAGATCATGATTTAACTACTTAAATAATATAAAAAGATTTATATTTCATAAATATTCAGTAAATAAATATATATAATAGATAGATAAATGAAATGGAATACACCATTAATGGAGATGATAGGTTATACGTACGCATGAATGTTGTTTCCATTTTTTATTGAATTTAATGGAAGTATGTAAATGAAAAATATATATTAAGAAATCTAGTTGCATTATTATGTCATATATTTAATGATTATTTATTATATATACTTAGTAATCATTATTGAATGGTTAATGTGGATAATGAATCTCACCACGTCCTTCAGACGGTAGGCCGTACGTACACACAAGCGACGATATCATTAACATAATGGTTAAATGGTCTTGAAATGGATGTTATATTAATTATAAAGAACAATTATAATGTTATATTCATTTTTTACATCCATTATATGCATCATTATACCCATACAAGTCATGTATTTTTGAATAAGAAATTACACCATAACGTGGAGACGGTAAGTCGTATGTACCCATTCATGTATATATTGTTATAGTTAAGATGGATAAAAGGTGGTATAAAATTGTAACATTATTATAGTAACATATTATAATGTATAATATACTTGAGTTATTACTTTATTATGAAAAAAATATAATAAGAAGAAGTATAATAAGAAAAGAATGTTGAAAGAGGTGATAAAACAATTGCCTCTTTTTTAGGTATCTCCTTTTGGTATGCACAAAATGACTCATTATGATGGAATTCTGCCCAAAGTGTGGAATCGAGGAAAAATTGAGGGAATTTAGGGGTAGGGTTGGGTAGGTTTTGGTAGAGCCAAAGGGATTTGGAGGTTTGATTAAAAGAGAGGGATATGTTCCCTTTTATAAGAGATGTGAGGGGAACATTTGGGAAGTATTGAAATATTAATTTATTATATATTAATATTTTATTAATAGTGCTAAAAAACTAATTTATATCTAATATAAGAAGGTTATTGGTCGAAATAATCCCTTACAATAAAATTTATACATGTTTTGATTTTATTTTAAACCTTATCATTTTTATTTATCATTATTGAATAAATTTTGTTTTATTTTTGGTAATAATATTCTAAATATTAAAGGGTTATATATATTTACTTATATGTTTTAAATTTCCATAATTAGATAATTTATGAAATTTTAAACCATGTAATTTTATCTTTGACATTTTTAAATATTTTTGTGATTTTTAAATACTTTAATAATATGTTTTTTTTATAAAATATCAATAGTGTCAATTTTGACACTATTCAATTACTTGACTTTAAATAAAATCCACACAAGAAGATATATTCTAAAAATAATAATACACTAATATAATGTCAAAATCACCTATAACATTTTTGGAACACATTAATTAGTTCAAATTATGTTTATTTTAATATTTGTAAAACTATTTATTTGATATTTTTATCAATAAAATAATTTCTACAGAACTATTATATCATCATTAATGGTAACTATTTAATATTAAAAAATAATAAATAAATTCCCATAAGGTAGATAATTCCATTATATATCTGGAGACTATTTATGTTTGACTTTTTATCATGTTTTTCACTATGTTAAAATTATTATACTCATAAGATATATGAGAGTGACATGTTGTCGCCTTCTTTTGTTTTAATTATAATTACATCACATTTAAGAAAAAAAGTTCTATATATGAATATCATTCAACCATAGGAGATACTGGACAGATTTAATTCATCGAATATGAATTTCATTGGACTTAGGGTAATTTTATTATATTTATATTATTGTTTGTTAGCCTAATTTACCTGATTTAACTTTAACAATGGAAAAAAATTACCATCATTACTATTCTTAATATCCAATAATAAAATAAAATTAAACTATTAACCTAACATGGAACCAATAATTACAAATATGTAATCAATTTTTTTTATTTAATAACACATAATTTTTAGAAATTAATTCCCATTGTCCAAACAAAAAAGTAGGTTTTAAGAAGTAATAGCGTATCAAAAGATAGTTATGTATTTATATCCAATTTAAATGTGAAATTACATAAAATGAACAAACTTATATTAAATGATAAAAAACATAATCCAAATACAATTTAAAAACAATTAAAAATATTATCATTCAATATAAATAAATTATAATAAAAAGATGTTTTCAATTAAAATGCAGTATTTCTCATTATTAATTAATATATGATTTTTATGAGACAAATACCAAAAATTAAACCAAAGTACATTTCTATATCCCTATTAAAAATATTATGTTTATTTTTTAAAATATAATATATAAAAGTGTTAAAAAATCGATTTAAAATGGTTTCTCCATCAAAAGGCGGGAAAACCTCATTTTTTGAAAAACACTTATTTTATTTGAAAATTTGATTTTTTTTTCATATATCGTGTTTTTTAAAATACATAAGATTAATGTTAATGTTATATAAAATTCAAAATGTGGTTAATAATATTCATAACAACTAGTTTATATCCCATTAAATTATAATATTTTAATAATATATTTTTGTTTTGTAAAACATAGTATTTGGTATAATGCACACTATCAGGGAAGGTCGCTCTTGCGTGTAACACAAGAAAAGTCAGTGTTGTGTTTAGTTAAAACTTCATTTGGTGTTGTGTATAGCATAATACAATCATATTTCTTTTATTCATCTAACAAAATCTATACCCAATGTTGGGTAAAATTAATTCTATCAAAAAAAGATGGAATTTTATGCAACACATGCTTAGTATAGGGTTGTGAATTTGGAAAGATAATACGGTGTTTCATATAGCACAAGATAATTTGGTTTAATGTAAAATAAATGACATCAAATAAATTAAAAAGAATCTATCTCATAAAATCTTGGGGTGTTAAATGTTTTCAGTTAAAATTTATTATTTTTATCTATTCATTAAAAAATTAAACATCACAGAAGAGTACTAAAAATTCAGCACAACATAATTTTTATGTTTCACATTAAAAAATTCTATTTATTTTTACATATAAAATTTATAAATATTCAAAAAATTGTATTTACAATATTTTATCTATAAAAAGATGTTAAATGTTACCTAGTAAGAATATATGTTTTTTATGTGTAGAAATTGGTTTATTCTTATCTTATTCCAATCGAATCTATTCAATGAATATAAAAAATTATTTTATATAATATATATATATATATATATATATATATTACATTAATATTACTCACTAATTTTAATTAATTTAATTTATAATGATAAAAAGACTTTGTGAGCATAAAAGTAGTTTTCAAAAAAATATTCCCCTTATATTCAATTGGTTCATTGTAACTAATGATTTCATTTTATATTTGGTTAAACCAAAAATTTTCATACGTTAATTAGTAATATTAATAATCAATAACTAAAAATCTATGTTAAGTATTAATTTAATCTTTTAATAATATATTGATGTTTGGAAAAACATTGTGTCACGTGTATTGTACTCCAAGTCGGTGTCATATGAAAGGACTGTTTCCCATATTGCGTTGAAAGACATTCGTTAAAATTAATTCATTCAAAAAAAGTTCCATAAAATCTACATTGTTATAGTTTTATGGGCTCATAATCATTGATACTTCTTCTCATGATGTTTTCACATGGTGATATTGAGTTGAGGGAATCATGAGGATTGCCACATTAGTAGTAAGACAATATCATTTTGGTGTCATTTGATGTTTCTATTTATTGTAATATTTATTGGCATCTCGGTTTGAGAAAATTATAAACATATATTAATTAATTAAATAAAATTATTCACTACAAAAAAGAATAGTTTATTCTTTTGGAGACGTATTATTTATCAGTATATAATTTATTTTATGAAATTGATTGAATGATTAAGATGATATATTCCATTCCCTAATATAGGGAGAAGATATGTTTAACTGCATGATTGGGATTTTTGTGAGATGACTAACTTCATATTTATTTTTGATAAAGAAACTTACATCCAATATAGTAATTAAAATATAAAGTAAGTAATCTATGGTGACACATAGTATGAATCCTACATTACAACATATCATAAGATATACATATTATATTACACCATAAGTGTTTATTTGATGTTATCATAGTAATGATGTATACTTATGGGGAAATGTGATGTTGCTAAATACTATAATTTTTTTGTGATTATGTCACACTTCTCTTATGATAAGGTCGAAGAGGGTTACACATAAATCATATCCCAATGTCTCTATAATTCAAATAAATTAAAATTTTATTTACTGTGGGACTCATGTATATGGATTTTTGAATGATCTAGTGTGAATAATAAAAATTAAAATTTTAACATACTAAATTATATATAATTAATATTTATAATAATATGAATTTAATTTATTTTTGAAGGTATAAGTGTGTTATTTATGTATAAAAACTGAATATGATAAAATATGTTTATAATGTTCATATTATTTATGAATGGTTTATTAAAAAATAATCGAGGAAGAAGATAACATAACAGAACTTATTCCAAAAAAATAATGATAGAGTGTTACATGTGGATAATTAAATATTTTTCAAATTTATCCAAAGTGGAATAGGATATTAGTGGTGGATTTGATTACCTTACTAGGTTAAACATCAATGGGTACCCAATGCTATTATAAGAATTTTAGCCTCTGTAGAAATTTAACATTTAGATCTTGAACACCATTTTAAGACATCATGAATTAAATTAAGTCCTCTAAATTTATCTATGAATATTTAGAGAGGGAAAATAATGAAAATAAAGACAATTTTTATTCTATTATATCAATCATACATGTTATATTCATGTGATCAAAGTGGGATAATAACATTCATGATTCGGTCCTGAAAGGAAAATATATAACAAAAATATATAACCAAAAGATTTGATTCCTATTTAGATGATATAAAAGGTTCCCATATTACTAGATATAAGATAAAATTATCTTGGGATTATAATAGTACACTACGACTAGGTTATTCAACCAATGTACTATTTTGATATTGTTTTTTTACTTAAAATTATTTTATCAATATCCTCCTAATGAAAAGGGGGAATATATGGTATATCTTATTTGACTATTCTATTACATTTGAAAAAAAATTAATTAAAAATTCCGACGCATATAGGGTGTTACTGTTTCCTTATAATGGGCCGAAGGAATCAAAATTTTAATTTTTTTGCTTCATATTTTTTATGTGTTTTTACTAGTAAAGTGGAATTTTGTAGAATATGATTATTATTTTTGGGTGTTGTGTGATTATTTTTTAATTTTAATGTTGATATAATAATTATTATTATTATGGAATAAATGATAGTACTAAAATTACGTGGTTGTGGATAAAACAGATGTTTTTTTGGTTTCATTATAGTTCTATATTGAGATTACAATGGTTTCTATGGTATATTCTCAAAGAAATATATCAATTATTAAATTTTGGTAAGAAATAATAAATGGAAAATGATTATGGTGATATAATAAGGTGTCATTTAAATTATATGTTGTAAATTAAAAATATATGGTTAGGGAATTATTTATTTATATGTAAAGAGGATATGAATAAAATTGTAATAATTAATATAAAGTAAATAATATATTATAAATTCGGATTTTGTAATGGTTTATGAAATTGGATGATGTTGTGTGGTTATTGATGTATTATGTGTGTGGTAATATTATCATTTAGTTATAGGTAAATGTTAAAGGTATTATTGATGAATCGATGGTGGGATAATGGATTGATGTTTTGGATCATTTTATATGGTTGTTGACCACTATGAAAATCATGTGTACAATTATATATCTATTTTACTTTTTTTAATTTCATACGCATCACCAAGTGAGTTGGGTTACATAATAATGACCATATGAGGACTGAGTTATGAGTGCACCCATAACATCCATGATATGTGTTATATAGATGGTTTACTACTCCACGAACTTCATAGTTTCATCTGTATATAGTATAGGTTATGATATCCCATGGTTATAGAAAATCATACGGTGGTGGTGATGTGAGTTTGTGGTAGTGATGTTTTTATATTGGTTTTATGTTTATGGGGAGGATGGTATACAATTTATGTTCATCATGACGTATCAGTGTGGTAATTCTATACATATTTGTGGTATATCATATGTGGTTATGATATATAGAGTTTTTTTTAAGTGTGCATTTATCATTTTTATTTGGCTATATTTATGTGGTATGTGTATTTAAAAAGGATAAAAACATTATTTAATATGACATTTGAGTATAAGGGTGAATATTTAATTTGGGAAGAGGTTATGAGGTACCATTATATATATTGTTTTGATTATTTTATTAATATTCATGGTTATGGATTTGGGAAGAGATCCATGGTGAGGTTGGGTGGTATTTTACCTTGTATAGGTAATTATTTGATTTTCTTATTTATTAACTAAGGATTTAATATGACACTTATACATTTTCACAACTGTATAGATGAGAAACTTCTACGTATAAATATTTTCTCCCCCCTAAATTATATATTCTATTTTTATAGATTTTAATGATTGAGCTAGTTATTAGGATTGTCTTTAGTGAATCATTAGGGTTGTTGAAGTAGGAGTCATTGACTTAGGATCCAGTTTAATAATGTCATTTTTTAGTCTATATATGACACTACATGAATTTTGGGATATTTGTTTTATTTTATATTTTTCAGTTAGAATTAATCAGTGGAATATTCATTCCTTCAAAATATTATGAGGGAAATTTCTACCAATATTTTTATTTTATACCATCTATTCTAATATCCAACCAATGACCTATTTGTGACAGATATCGGGGTTTATAATAACATTAAAATCAACTGAGAAGGGTCCTGAAAAAAAATCCATGCATTATGTATTTATAAAAAAACAAGAATCCCAAGAAATAGAACATATATAAATGGTTCCCTCAAAGGGGAAATATCTATAAACCATAAACACAAAAGGGTGGTAATGTATTAATTTGAAAATTTCATAGTGAAGTTTTTACTACAGAATGTATGTATGTGAACGTCATTGAAATTTTTATGATTATCAAAATTTCAAGGATTATACATAAATTAACAAAGTAAAACTCCCTCTTCCTCACCCAAAAATATTATCCATAAGATTAAAAATTATGATTTAATCATTTTTCATAGAATAAAAAAATCAATTTAAGGATGAAAATAATGAAAACATGGGTTTTTATCTTAAATACAACAACCAATTTTAGATCATAATAGTTGTTCTAGAAATTCATGATATTAAGAAAAATTCATCACATCCATGATAACTATCATTTGGACATTAAATATATATCAATCCACTATATCTATAGATGCATCACTCTTATATTATGATTTTAATTTATTCAATAACACCTTATTTTCCATTCATGAAAAAAATAAATGGGAACTAAATATCTTCTTAATTTAATCAAAACATTTTACCAAAATAATTTAAAATATAATAAAATATAATTTCACTCAAATATTTTTATAAATGAATTCAATAAAATATCTAAAAAATATATTCTAAAAAATAAATAAATTTACCATACATTATACCCTTTAGTTCTCTAATAAAAATAGTTTTAAAATAAATTTTATTCATTCAAAAAAATTTAGAATTAATTTCAGTTTCATATACATTGTAAAAATTCTTTTCTACTATTCATCTATTATTTCACAATTATGTAACATCATTTAGAACATACGATAGTTTTGAAAAATATTGGTTTTAGTTATTAACTTTTTATAATAAATTCATATATCAATTAAAAAATTATTGATAAATTTATCTTTCCACCACTCTAAAATAAACACTCCTACTCTATCATTTTGGATTGAAAGTATCATTTTTTGTCAGAATTTCCTCATTTTCACCTTTTATATTTATCTCTTGCAAAACATACTACCATTGAATAAACTATTATAGATCCACTAAGTAAATATATTTCACTTAAAATTGACTTTTTCAAATAGAAAATTATTAAATTAAATTAATACTATAAAAGAATTTTATATCATTATAAATGATCATTTAAAAACATTGTGAATACACCTTATCCAATATTCTTTATACATATTTAAAAAATTACAACTTCAAAAACGTAATATAACCCATATATTTATTAATTTTTATAAGAAAAATAACTTTTATATCTACCTCTAAATCTATTTTCAATATATTTATTTTTACAATGATATATAAATTTCAAGAAGATTGCATGTGTCGAAGATTTTCATGATTTCCTACTTAGAGATGCAGTAATCATGACATGAAATGAACCATTGATTCACCACCAATACTAGTGGTTAGGCTAAGAATGAAACACCAAACTAAAATCTAATAGGCCAGCTTATGGTTACTATAACATAGAAGGAATATCAAACACATTGTAGAAATTATACCAAGGAACGTTCTTAAAACCAATTATCTATCGAACATGACAAAATAGAACAATACTAAACATAATATCAATCTGTATAATAATTTGTATGATTCTTTCTTAGACATTTACTATAGTATAAAAAACATAAAAACAAAAAAATAATGTAAAAAATTAAATATCCCAAAATCCCATGTAAAGGAATACGTAAATTAACTCGAAAGGGGAACACTACATCAAACAAACATTTGAAACGCTCTTTAGAAGCAACCATACCACCAAGAACTGGTATGCTCTAACTACATTGGTTTTAAATAATTAATAATAAACATTTAGTTACATTTCATAAATAATAAAACTAAATTTTTTTGAACAAATAACCATTCCTGTATTAGTAAAAAATACACAATAGAAAACTATGAAAAATAGATGATGATTTAAAAATCAATCACAATACAACTATAAATATTATATTACCATTATTTACATTAGGGATTGGCATAATGAAGTTATAAATGATGAACTTATTTCTTATCCTAGTGATATTACATAGTTATTCATGATTTTACATTAATCCCACAAATGATTTTTCACTAGAAAATGATTAATTTCAAATCAATGTTCATGTTTTGATCATAAATGCATAAGGATAGAATTGTTAAAATTCATTCAATTACATTAATTTTTAATATTTTGATCGAGTATTTAAAAATATTAATCAAAATAATTTAATTATTCCTTTTTAGTGTTTTTGATTAAAATTACAACAAATCTGTAAATTGGACACTTTCTAAATCAGCCATTTGATGGGCCATATCAACTACACAAAAATGTCCAAAAAAATCTATCAAAAAAATGGACCAGTTGTGATGTTATCCTTATTGGGATCAATCCAGATGTACAAATTCATGCATCCTCCACTTTATTTCCACATACAACCCATTAAATCATGAATATAAATATTATGTCCCAAACCAACAAAAAAGGATCCAATTGATTCATGAAATTATATCCGACAATTATGTCCTTTATTTGAAAAAAACATTAATTATCGAATTTTTTTAGTGTTAAAGGGTATATTCACCAATATTAAACCAAAAAGTAATAACATAAAAGTTATTTTAAAATTGGTAGAATTTGTAACCAATTACAAGAAAGGAAAAAATTTGTAACAGATGAAAGACACAAAGGTCATAATAGCCACCAAAGATGATAGGGAACCGTATATTGATGCTAGAACCTAAGAAAAACACATTTACCCTATAATTAGATAATTAAATAGTGATATTATTCAAAATTATGTGCCACCCCCTATTCCAAGAAGATTCACCATGCTAGACCCACACAACATGGAAGAGAACCTCCCCAACAAACAAAAATATACAGAGGAGAGCCAATGAAAGGTTTAAACACACCATTATCTCTTTAGATATGACCACCCAAAAAAAAATGTGAGGAATCACAACAATATCAACATAATAGAGAAAAATATCAGAATAAAAACACTAAGAAATATTAAAGTCATAGTGCCCATCCATCCATAAAAATTGAAAATGGATAACTGACTGATGGGTTCCATCCGACCCATCCCCCTTCTGAGGCCACCCAGCTAGTGAAACCTAAAATTATATAAATGATAAAAAATTCAATAAGGAATGATTTTGAGTAGGAAAAGACATATTCATCCTAAAAAATACGCAAAACCATTAATAATAATAGATATAGTAGAGCCAAACCATTGGAACACCATTTAAATCAACCAAGAGACTACCAGCATCCTTATCCCATGAAACACCAACCACACTTGCCCTTAACTAGAACCATCAAGCTTTCCATATCCTTCCTCACATGAATTGGTAAACCCAAAAGTTGAAAATTTCTTCCTGACCACCATCGAGAGAGTTAGACCACCGCCTAGACATCACACACCACCATCAATGATATATGCTAAAGAGATGCCACCTATCGAAAAATCAACTTCCTAGAAACAAAATTCCAACGCTTGAACGATCATTGATCCACACCTAGGGATCCAATATCTATACCAATATCTAAGGATGAGTCCCATCAAGAAAATATTATCATAGAAAAAATGACCATGCTGGTGATGATGAGAAAATCCAACAAGCGATGGAAATTGGAGAAATCCTAAAATATGAATCTATTAGGAAAAAAAGACCAGATTAGAGGTGGATCTGTAGGGGTGATGCTGCAACCAACCATTTTCATCAAAGCTTATTTATGATCGACACCATAGTGAATCACAAGAAACCCTAGGAGAGAGATTCTTCAATCCAACAGATAATAGAACCAAAACATAAAATAATTTAGTTTTATCCCAATCAAATCAACCAATTGAGAATAAATTCTGTAGGAAGAATGTCAAATGTTAAGATAGCATGTTTTTAGAATAGGCTGTTTACATTTTAGGGAATCTTCATCGACTAAAATCCATACACATTATTTACATTGATTTTTTTGAATAAAAATTTACATTAGAAGATGGTTTAGGAAAATAGAAGTAACTTTGGAAAAAAAGTCAAATGGAAACAAAATTTTGAGGGATAACTATATATATTCATATATAAAACGTTAAATAATATTAATTCTCCAAATTTTGATTTCTAAATGGTCAAATGGTTGATCCAAAGTGAAGGGATGTTTTAGAATACAGAATTCCCAACAACTTTGGCTACAGATTCATCCACATATTCTCGTTGGTTGGAGATTCATCAAATAAGAGGAAACATTTTCATGACCAAACCCCTTCCAAGGTCTAAATATTACTTTCTATACTCGAGTTTATACATTTCATACCTTTCCTCCTTGCTTTCTTTTCATGTAATTTGATTAATTTCAATTGTAATCATGTATTTTGTTTTCAGTTTCATTTGATGTCTAATTCATGAATCATAATCATCTTATATTATTTTCTGACACCCTTTTTAGTGTAATATTAATTTTCATTAAATAATTAAAAGAAATTTTAAAATGATACCCTTATTCCAATTTGGTACTCATTCAAAATTTCATGTTTAATTTTAATCACTATTCATTCCTCTATTTGGAACACCACTCTTATATTGGAGTATTAATATTATTATATTTTTATATAATCACAATAAACATAATAATCTATATTGATAACCATATAAATGGATGAGTAAATCATCCATTCTAAGAATTTATACCTTTTTACGCGATTGAGATATTTTTTTTGTTAAATATTTTTTTGGTTAACATTGTGTATGTTAAACCAAAAATATCATTGATTAATCAGTTGTTTTGTTTAACGTATGAAAAAAATGGATTATTCGAACCATAAATACACTTCTATAAATAATTATTGATTGATATTAGAATCGTAGTTAAGTTAAGGTTTGGATTAAAGCCTCCAAATGTGGAAATTCCAATAAAAATCATCACATGAAGTGGCTATTAATTTAATTCAATATCACATTATGGTAATGAACATAATAATATTATGTCTCCCATAATTAACCCCCCATAATATTTATGAAATTGTTAAATCAAGATTCATCCATCAGTCAATTTTATTAAGCACTAAAAACAAACCCAATAATCAACAGCAAAATAAAAAAACAGTCGACTCTATAAAATAGATCCACCATCAAGGATTCATCCTCAGTGAAAATATACACATTAGATATAATTGGATATTTTAATGGAGGATAGGAGATAATTTTATGTTGTTCAAATGGACCCATTTTTTTGTGTATGATGTTATATAGTCATTCATTTTTATTTTTTCTAAATTTTTTTTTCAAAAAACCCCAACAAAGAAAATAAACCATAAATAAATACACAAATTCCCATAAAATATAATAAAAGGAAAGTAAAAAGTAATAATAATCCACATTCCTCATCCGTCAAAATTTCTCTAAATTCCCAGTAGCCTCTCAAACAATCCATCATATCATTTTGACTAGAAAAGGACTGAACTCTTCACAGACATTAGAGGAACCCTAGGGATAATATTTTCACTCCAGAACCATTAATTTCTCATCTAATGAAACTATATATGGAAAATACTAGGGAATGAGCCTTTGAATAACTTACTACTCATGATATAAATTACTAAACCATAGGTATTTAGTGTGAAAATAACGAATCTAATATCAAAATAAAATTGGGTTTGATTCATATTTTTTCTCATTTACATGTGTTATCAGGTGTCAATCCTTATCATCTCCACAAAGAGTTCCTTGTGGTATAATATAATATGGATCGTCAAGGGGTTTATAAAAAATTAATCTTCAAGAATTCCCTTCTTTCATAGATAATTTTTCCAAGTCATGGATACATTACCTCCTTGTTTTCTTCTAAAACACATTGAATGAAATTATATGAATATTATTAGATAAATTCTTCCTCAATTCCTGAACTACATATATCCAAAATGATATAAGTAATATTCATGATTTCCCTAATGAATCACTCCATGAGTACCAGGAGGGATTCCAAAATATAGTGAAAACATTATGACACCAAAAAGTCCCTAAACAACTCTGGATCCAAATAATTTTTTGAAGGGTTATTGGATATGTAGATAACACTAATATATGTTGTAAGTTGTGGTCATATAATTAAAAAACACATAAAAGTTAATTATATCTCATAAGAAACATTGATGCAAAGGCACAAAAATTTCATAATCGACAACATAATCATGTTAAGGATGTCTAAGAGAATCAATACATAGATCATAAAAAGATAAATGAGAGGAATAGTGAACTTATAAGTTTTGTGAGACAACTATAAATGTTTTCTAAAGACCCATCCTCATCTTATCTATTATATAAATTCCATAAAACTATTAGAAATTATGAAATTTATATCTCACCAGATCACACAACTATCTAATGTCTATAGCTACAGGATGATCCATCATATTCTTCTATTCCAATGGATTTCTAAAAATAATATGATCAATGGAATAAAAAAAATCAACAATAAGTTCATCTCATTAGAAAAATTATCCAAAACTAATATGATTCCTTATCTTCTACCTATAACCAATGTTTGAGGTATGGTAATCTCATTAATCATTCTCTTTGGTCCCTTCCCCAAAATATAAACGAATTCCAATTTGATCAAGGTGGTTGTAACTTCTAACAACCTTATTATTTTGTTCGTACACATAAAAGAATACATATTCATACTTATCCTCATGGTTTACACTTTCCTAGTGAGAAATCCAAATTCCAAACCAAATATAAGAAATATTCCAATAAACCAATTCAAGGAATTCCAAATGTGGGATATCCCCATTATTCTAAGAATCTACGATAATTTTCATTGCAAGAGCTTTCATATTTTACAAATTATGACCTTTAAAACATTGAAAATAAAATTGGTCAACTAGAATCTAAACATATCTAGTGAAAACAATAAAATTATTCCAAATTCATAGCTCAAACATTTCCCAAACCAATTCAAAATTAAGTGGAATTTATTTTTAATCCAGAAAGAAAATACCTATGAAACATGATGAATCCTAAAAATAATTTATTATATCGATCTATAAAAATTAGAGGGATATAAAGAGAAGGAACATGAATGCACTCGCTCACAATCATCCATTTAGCTAAGGAAAAAAATTCATTTTCTTGAATCTATCTGTAATCCAAATAATCCCTTTGAACATTATTTTGAAATTATTGACATGTTTAGACATGTTGATTCAACATTCCCATATTGGATTCCAACAATAATATCTCTATGTATGAAATGTTTCTTAAGAAAATTTCCACCCACCAAAGTCATATTATGACCATTGTAAATGTTTCAACCCAGCAGTCCATTACCATTAAGTGAAAAGATCTAAGTACATTTACTATTACATTAAAAATAGAGAGTTACAACATTGATGATAAAATTTTAGACCTATAATACACGATAAATATCATTCCAAAATACATATTATCTAACATTGGTATTGGTCCATGGTACCAAACGTGTGTTTTCATCCAGTTATCCAATCAATGAACTGCCAGTCATAAGGGAATAATTGAAGATTTCATAATATGTGTCAATGATCTGATTATCCAAGCTAATTTTTATATCCTTGGCATAGATGGTGAGATGAATTCTTCTCAATCTCCCCTAATTCAAGGAAGACTATTCCTCATGATAGATAAAATGATGATCGATGCCCATGCATGATTCTTATCCATGGTATTTGGGGGAAAATTAGCCATGTTAAATATTATTAAATACATGCGATACCCATTGGGGGATCTCCCTTTAATATATATATATGATTGAAGGGAAATTTTTAAAGTGCATTCACCCTAATTCTAATATGTTCATCATGTTCTAATGAATTAGAGTTTGTGAAATTTTCACTAGGATTAAACATGTCATAAATTTGGAAGTTAATGTTTACCATTCATTCGTAAACTCCATCAATCTAATGGATTTTGAAAAAACTCTTAAATCCCATATCAACTTTGATCTCTACTAATCCACCTTGTACAATATTAAGGAAAATGAATAAAAACAAATTGGAATATTGAATTTTGTTCTTATGGGGTCCAAAAAACAAATAAAGGATGAAACTGATATGAAAACTCTTCATATACACCAAAAATATGCATTCATTTTCCCTGACCACTATTATCCTAACATTATCTCTTTTATACATACTGAAACTACAGATTCAAAACTTTTTCAAGTTTTAGAGGTATATTAAATGGTCTTGGGTTGGACACAAAATGAAATATTGTGTATCAACCCTAACATTTGTATACATAAAATCTATATAGATGAATTATCCAAACCAATCAGACAACCTCAGAGAAGACTCAATCCCCCCATACTTGAGGTAGTTAGGTAATATATTACCAATATTATTTAAGATGGAATAATCTACCCAATTTATGATAGTGAACGAGTTTGTCAAATTCAATTGGTACCTAAGAAGGGTGGGATAATGTTTTTAAATAATGAAAATTATGTGGTGTTCACAATTCAAGTGAAAAAATGGCTTGTGTACATTTATTATCGAAAATTGAATTTGAATCATGGAAATATCACCACCCACATCCATTACTTGATCAAAATATATAAATATTTTTTCTGGAATGTCACATTATTTAATTAATGGTGGATATAATGGATACTTCCAAATTAAAATCACACGTCAGGATGATGAAAACACTATATTATCTTGACCCTCAGGAATATATGTATATATGACAATTAATTTTGACTTTTTTAATTATAAAAAAACATTTTAATGGTGTTTGAGGGGTATATTTAACAAATTCATTGATCATTTCATAGAGGTATTCATGGATGAATACAACTTATGGTGAATTAAGTCAATCCTTCTTTCATTCTCTCTCTCTCATCTTGAAAAAGTGTATCCAAATAAAACATGTACTGAATTTTCTAAAATCTATATTTGTTATTGAATATGGGATTTTTATGGGGAAAAATATTTCTCAAAAGGTTATTTAAGTCAATCCTGTAAAAAATTGAGGTGATCCATTCACTTCATAAACAAACAATGTTTCGATACATATGTTCATTCCTTTGTCAATTTGGGTTTTATAATCCATTGATCCATAAAATTGTTAGGATTTCCCTCACAGTCACTCATATACTTCATAATGATGTTACATTACATTTGGATGAAGATTACAAGAGAACATTCATTGAACTTGAAGATTTTCGTATATCATTCTCGGTAATCCAACCCCTAGATTGGTACTTTCAATTTGACTTGATGTGTGATGCTTCCAATAGGGCAATTGGGTTAATTCTTGGTAAAAGAATGTTAAACATTTACCATGTCATATATTTTGACTCAATAACACTGAATGAAATTCAATACCAATATACTATCACTAAAAAAGAACATTTAGGTTTTCTTTTTTCCTTGGTTAAATATCATACATATTTCTTAGCTACCAAAATCATCATCTTCACATACTATTCAACGTTAACGTTCTTACTTAAGAAGTTTTATTCCAAAAAATAGGATAATAAAATATATCAATATACCACAAGAGTTAGATCATAAGGTAAAATATAAAACTGTAAATAAAAACCCAATGGATGATAACATGAGTAGAATTTCTAATTCTTATCATTATGAAATAATTGTTACTAAATTTCGTAGACAACACATCTTATCTCTCAGTTCAAATTTTCCATCAAATTAATGAATTAGGAAATGAAATGTTTTCAAGGAATTTTTTCAATTCAACTAAAATAAAAGCTAAAAAGTTATTTAAAGTACTATTTTTGGATGATAATAATATTTGGAAAACTAAAACTGACATGGTAATTATGATATGTGTTGATGAAGATGAAAATTCCTCCATCTTATAATTTTTCCACTCAATTCTTAGTGTGGCCACTTTAGACCACAAAGGGCCTCTCAAAAGGTCCTCAAGACAAGATTATTTTGGAATTCAATCTTGAATGACTCAGAAGAGTTTTTTAAATCATGTACCACTTGCCAAAAGTTGGGTATAATTTCCAAATAAAATGAAATTCCCCAAAATCCCTTAATCTTCTATGAGATCTTTGATTTTTGGTGAATTAATTTTAGGGGACCATCTATAAAAACCCATGTATTTATAGAATAATACTTTTTCATATATATTAATATTTATGAATGAGGTATTAATTTTATGTTAAATATGACACTTTTTTCAATATCATACTTAACATTAAACCACTGGTTTCATTGAAATCTTATGTTGCCCACAACATTGAGTTATACCGAAAAATAATATAATAATATTATTATTTTAAATGGTAGTTAACGCCTAGGAATTGTATTGGTGGTAATGAATTTAACTAACTACAATATGACAAAACATTTTTGTTAAATGTTTTTTTTAATTTTATCCAATAAATTTTAGAGTCATAAAATAATAATGAATCTGATTTTAAACACGAAATAATCTAATATTCTTTAAAAGGGATATTTACCGCCTTTTTATGGATAACCCTTTTTAAATATATTTTTTTCACTTTTATATTATCTATTTGATAAAATAAACTTCTTCTTTAGAAGAGGGACATAAAAATTTACTTTGGGTAAAATATTGGTATCTTTCTAATAAAGTTCAATTTTTATGAATAGTGAAAAAATTTGGCATTTTAATATAAAAAATCCTTTTATTATAATTTATTTATATGATTAAACGATAATTTTAATTGTTTTTAATGTGTAATTAGATTATGTTTTTATCATTTAATCAAATTTTGGTTATTGTATGTAATTTTTCTTTGAAATTGGACATAAACTAATGTAAATCTTTGGATGGATATGTCATAAAAACACACTTTTTATTTTAATGAGGATTAATTTTAAATTAATTTCTTCAACTTATGTGTATTGAATTTGGAAAAATTGAACCCATATTTTGAATTAGGAGGTAAAAATTTTGAAGTTAGGCAAATTTTATTTTTATACATTTTGAATAGTAACAATAGTAAATATTTTATTTACCATGGATAAAGGGTAAATATAGTAAATAAAGGTAAAAAATAATATTATAATAACATTAAATTACCCAAACTCGTGTCCTAACTATATTTTATGATTCATTTACAACCATGGAAATTCTTGGGTTGACTTTGGGACCCCATTGAGCCACTTTTAAGTGAAATATGACATTTTATAAAAATTAATTTAAAGTTAAGGAAAATGTAACATAAACATATATCTTTTCATAAAACAATTTTTATATTAGGTTATATAAGTGATATTATAGACTATAAATATTATTTTGAAATTAAAAACAATTTCCTAAATCGTTTTATTTTATTTATAATTTTTAGACACTAAATAAATAAATTTAATTGTGAGACAATGATGATGTAATGATTGCTTCATTAATAAATGATTCAAATAAATGAAATTATAAATGTTAAAATAAATGTATTTTTGTAATTTTGAGGTCAAACATGAATTTTATGGATGAAATTTTCATGTTATTTTTGTATTCATGATTTTTGTTTCTAATCAATAAAGATATTATGAATTTTTAAAAAGTCATGATATGAGTAGTGTCAAAAATTGACATTATTCATATTTTAAAAATAAAATATTTTATTAAATATTATAAAATTACAAAAAAATATAATATTTGTGGAAATAGTTATCATCAGTCTAAAATTTAATTATTGACTCTTCAATTAGATAGTTTTCATGTTTTGAAAACTATTTTGATTCTCAATGTGTTAAATACTTGACAAAACTGTATGAGTAAAAAAGGGTTAAATAAAATATATTAGGATTAAAACAATATCAAAAACATGTCTAATTCTTATTTAATGATTTTATTTATAATTATATTCATATTATCATCGAATTTAATGTGTTTCTAACATTTTTAAACTGAAAATCATTTTATAATAAAATAATACCTGAAAACTTTCCTAAATAGCCCCTCCTCCTTCTTATAAAAGGTCGCTACCTCTAACCCATTAATCACACCTCTCATGCACCTTGGGTCATCCAAAGTATTCTATATTAATCTCAAAATGTATCTTTTTCCATCATAGAGGCATTAATTTTATCATAAGTCAATTGAATAAAGCCTTTTGGTTCAAACCAAATGGAGTTACCTGATTTATAGGTAGTGTTTTCTCTCAAGTTCTTTTCTTTTATTTTCTATCTCAAACCCCCTAAACTCTATTTTTTAAATAATTTTTATAAAAAAAGTAGTATAATAAATACACTAGAATTTTTTTATGATAATTATTACAACTAAACTTACACACACCTTCACCTAATGGGTATAGAACTTACATTTTTTGTGGAGGCGAACTACTACCTCACCAAACGATGATTGTTCAATACTCTTCTACCACATCTCATGGGGGCCATTATGATGAAACTATAATTATATATGATATTTATGATATTTAATTTATCTATATTCTTCTTTAAATCTCATTTATAATATAACTTTATGCTTTTCATGTTGTATAAATACAATAATTTCATTTGAGGAAGTGCAAACTACTGTCCCCTCAATGTGATATGACTCGTTCATACCATACATGGAACAAATAAATTATTGTGTTAATGAACATATGTAAAATATATAAAATATGATATTATACTGTAATTATAATATTTATATGTATCATTATGTTTTAATTACATTAAATATGAAAAAGAAAAGAAATTAGCATTCATGTGTACATACGACTTATCATCTCCATGAACGGTGCATTTAAATTCTTATATCCAAATGATATGGACTATTATAAATACATATATACATGATATATAGAATATATATTATATATAAATCATGAATATCATTCTTGCAGATAATGGAATATTGACAACATGGACAAATTTAAATTATAACAACTTCATTTTTAAATCAAATCCCGAACATTGTAAAAATGTACGATATGAACTCAAATATCAAACTAATTGTTATTGCAAGGTAATAAGGGATATAAAATGAATGATATAATTAAAAATTGTTCTAAATAAATTATAAATTAACTTATGTTTATTATTAACGAATAAAAAGGAACATAAGAGAAAATTTGGACTTGAGGTAACATAACTTTTTAACCCAATTTCGTTTTATTGGGATAAACTTCTACTTCTTGATTCTATCGTGATACGATTATATGTGAATAAAATATGATTTTTTTGCACTTAATATCAACTTATATTTTTTGTATTACTATATTTCACACATAATTATGTCACTGAATTATCCTTAATGTAATGATACAATATTTGTAAAGGAACCTTTGACCCTCATCTTTTAGTAAAAGACTTCTTTTATGTTATGCCTTTTAATTTCCACTTTATTATATCGGGATACATTTTTATATATCCGTATTTCTATAAATTGTATTTCCATGTGATTATATACCCTTTTATCTCTCATTAGCACATTTTATGATTTTTTATGTGATGTCGTTAGGCTACCAAATTTTCGTGCGGGAACTTCTTAACCCAATTTCCAATCATTAGGATAAAATTCTACTTCTTGATTATGTCGTGCTGTTAATATGTGTGAATTACCTATTATGTTTTACACTTAATATCCAATTATATGGGGTGTATGTATATTTTTCACACATAATTATGTAACTAACTTATCCTTAAAATAATGATACGACCTTTGTAAGGGAAACTTTCATCATACTATTTTAGTAAAAGACATATTTTATGTTATGTTTCAAATTTCCACTTTCTTATTTCGGGATATATTATTCTATATAATTATTTCTGTACATTTTATGTTAAGGTTAATATAGACCCTTTTTCACTCATAAATTCTTTTTAGGAACTCTTAGGTGACACCGTTATGCTGTCGAATTTTCCTAAGAGAACTTCTTATCCCAATTTCAATTATTGGGGTTAAACATATACTTCGTGACTAAATCTTTATATGAATATGAGTGAATGAAATGTGATTGTTTAATTATTAATATCCACTTATACTGGTTGTATTTATATTAGTAACACGTAATTAAGTTATTGCTTTATCCATAATCTAATGATACAATATTTTTAAGGGACTACGTATCAATCTCGTTTCATTGAATAATATCATGATTTTGTGCACCTTTATTATAATATAAGGTGTATATACAACCATTTTGACATTTTAGATCATGAATTTATATATTCTCATAATATTTATAGTTTTCTTTTATGTTATTTTTTAATGTTTTTTATTCAAGAGTTTCTAAAGTGGTAAAACATTATTTAACTAAAACATCATTTTAAATGTTTTAAAGACATAATCTTCTAAATCCTTATATTTAATTTACATGGTTTAGAAATGATTATAAGGATTAATTTATATGGAAATGAGTGTTTTAATGTGAAAATTACTTTCAAAAGTCTCAAAGTGGTATGAGAAACTTTGATTCAATACTCATCTTTTTGAATTTTTTAAAATAACTGATTATGTCAATATATTGAAATTATATCTTTTTATTGAAAAGTGGAAATCTATATTTACTTTATGATTGTTTTGATTGTTATGATTACGTTATTGTCACACCCAGTTTTTCATATCATTGTTTTGATCAGGTTCTTTGGAAATTCTGATCTTTTTCCTGGGTCTTGGGTGAGATTAATGTTGAGTTTTGAAGTGTCATCTATATGAAATAATCCATATTTGGGTGCCTAAATTCATTTTTATAGAGTTTTTGTAGAAAGGGTGGTTACTTTGTGATTCGGGCCAAACCGTGAGCCCATTTCCAAATTTAAAAACATATTTTGTTTCATTTATAACTCTATATTTTTTTAACATTTTTAACTCATTCCACTTCCGATTTTGTCTCCCCTGATATATTAAAACCTATATATCATTTTGCACCCATTATGAATTAATAATCACGGTCATGTTGGGTTATCTATTCAGGTATTGGGCCTGCCCATGGGCCCATTTCCAGTTTAAAAAAATATTTACTTTATATATATTTATTATTTTTTGCATTTTTTGGTGATTCCACCTCCCACGCGATCCCAAGATACCTAGTCACAACCCCATTGTATATTTTCACTCTTTGGAGATCATCTTATCTGTGTATTAGGGAGAAACGTCTCAAGATTCCTGAAATCATCAATATTTTCTATGTTAAATTATCTCTTTCATAAATCCTTCATCTATAACTTCATTTACCCCAAATAAAATTAACATAGTCTTTACATACCTATGGAGTATCTTCAAGAATATCCAAGACATAAAATTTTCTCTAAGGGTGTAGATCTAAGGGAAGATGACGTGTCCTTTAGTTTCCAAGGTGGGGTTCCCTCTCCTTTCTTCTCCCACTTCCTTCTCCTTCCATTTTATTTTGGATTCATATTTTCCCATGGTCATTAAAGAACTTGGTTACTTTTATTAAATGATTTTATGGGGTTATGGCTTGTTTATGGTGGGACTTCCTAGATCTAGGGTGTTGGGAACCACATCGGGTGATTTTAGGTGTGCGTTTCCTTTCCTCCATGGATTTGAGGTAGGATATCCCATTTAAAAGCCTCCACCATTTTTTTAATCATTATAATTCCATTATAACCTTATTTATATGAAATTTTAGTATGTGATAGCTTGGATTTAATATTTTTGGATAAAAATGATGTTTTATACCTTATTTTGTTAAAAATATTGTTGTTTTGGTAAAAATGTGCACTCCTCATGTTTGATAAATTATTCCATGATACTTTTCACCTAGTTTATGGTATTTTTAATATGTTTTAGTATCTTTAATTAATGTATCACATGAAAATAGTATTTTAACCCTTTTCAAGTGATTACAATAAGTTGTTTTGTTAAAGAGTGCAAGCCATGTGTTCAGTAAATTTCTCTATTGGATTTTCTGTGTCTAGGGAAACTTAAAATTATTTGATTGGATTTATAAAAACATTTGAATCATTAAAAATGTTAATTTGGGATCCTTTTATGTTGTTCCAATTTTCATTTGGTTTTATAAATAAATAGGTTTTTGTTTATAACATGTCTTGGCCCGAGTTACTGGAAAATGGTCCGTTTGGCATCCTTATGAAAAAGGTCTTGTTTTGAATCTGTAACCTTAGTGTTTTAAGGTATTTATGAAAGTAGTTTTCTATTTTAAATGGTGTGTATAGACATATTTATGAAATGTAAATTTTGTACCTTTGGAAAATGATTGTTTTGAGACACACTTAAGGGCCCGTTTGGCAACTTTGTGAAAACTGGTGGAATTATTCATTATGAAAACCTCCTGTGGATGTTTCTCATGCCATGATTTTATGTATATAATGGATGGGACGTCCTTATAGAGGAATCATTGTGATATATTATTATAGTTCCTCAGGTTGGACTCTTAATGATCTTTTTAATTAATGTCATGAGATCGATCCTTGGAGTGACTTGGGGTGATGTCTATTTTGAATTATCATTATATATATGTTGTGATCCGATTCTCAGATGGCATAGATTGGCCCAACCAATTTTTATATACATGAGACATGGGAAAATAATATATATAGATAACATTCTAATAATTATTTCTACACTGGTAGTGGATGTACGGACTAGTGTCCGGTAGTTGGTGGATATATTTTGGGTTTATTACTATGGGATTGGGCCCCTCGGTCTGTCCCGAGTTAGGGTGGCTAGGAGTTTGAGAATTTTGATTTTAATCGTGTGTGGAATGAAAATGGGGATGGAGTCTCTTGTATTAGTATGTTCTCGTTTCTTCTTGATCTCTTAGGTTCACCCATGTCTATTGGCTTCCAGTTGCATGTAGTGATAAATATGATGCCAGTATATATATTTTCATTTCCCTTGTTGTGTGATTATTATTATTCCTTCTTGTGTATTTTTTTCTTGGAACGTGGTGCGATGGTATTTTTTAGGTTTATGAAAATAGTTTTCAAATTAATGTGTTTTATCCTCTTGTGAAAATCTGAAAATGTAAACATCACTTTCCCCATGAAAATGTTGTTGGCAAGCTAGTTGAAAGAATCTAGTTTTGTAATGGAATAAGGGAAATGTATTTTTAATTATTTTTAAGTAAACTTTTAAAAAACCATTCTTTTATATATTTTAGTTCAAACATGAAATTTATGTTTCTATTATTTTATTGGATGTGCATTGGGAATATTTTATTGGGCTAGACTACTGAGTTTTAATACTCACGCCCATAGTTATTTTCTATTTTTAGCCCTTGTGTAGGTTTCAGCTTATGTTCGATCGCATTGAGAGGCATGTGATTGGTTTTTTGGAGAGTGAACAGTGGGGTCACATAGATTTAGTTGGTCATTCATTCTGGTCGGTTTAGTTGATGATTTAGTTTTTCTCCAAGTTTTGATGTATACATGAGGGCTAACTCAGTTTTTTATATAAATGTGTTTGGGTAGTCTATTTATATTTTTTGTCTGTTTTATTGTTTATGTTTAGGTGAAATCATTTTCTTGTCTACTCTATTGATTCTCTCAGTGCTTGTCCACATCCCCTGAGGATCGGGAATTCCTCTCGAGACTTGTCGCGGGGTGGCCTGAGTTACCAGTTCAGTGTCGACTCGGACAAGTTATTGACAAAATGGTATTAGAGGAGGTTAGGTCTTAGCCGCCCTTTTTTAATAGAGACCCCGTTGTTATTTGGAGATTTTAAGGTATACACAGTATTATTGTCATAAATGGAGGGTTTTTTTATAAGAGTGTCACAAACCCTTGCTCGTTCCGATCCTCAAGTGGCCTTGGGAAGTCTAGTTTTATTAGCGTCTTCAGTTTTGTTGATTTTTTGGTGTGGGATACAAAAAGATGAGTTGGACTAATGGTCTCCATGAGATCTCAGGACCTAGAAATCCATGTGGAGCCCAAGTCATTGTCTTAAGAAGACTCATTGTATTGGTGGTTTGTTTAGCATATGGCCTCCAAACATATGATCAAGTCACCCACTGACAATAGTTCCTTTTTGTGGGTCTCTAGGACCTTTCTTGAGTTATGAAATTTGTTTTGAAAATCATTGTGTGATAATTGTGGAAATGAGTTTTAAAGAAATGTTTGGTTATTAAAATGTGGAAAATGGGTGTTCAAAATTCAATATGAAATGTTTTGGAATGTTGCATTTTTTTGAAACAAATCATGTGTATAAATAGGAAATGATTTAGCGGGATTGAATTTTAATTTATCTAAATTGATTTTTTGTTGGAATGAAATTTTTGAATAGATTGGAATTTTTTAAATTAATTCTGAAACTTTTCGTTAAATTGCATGTTTTGGGATATTGAAAAGTTTTTGAATCTGATGAATTGGTTTTGGAAATTTTGTTTTCAGTGGCTGATGTTTTTTTGGAAAGGGGTTTTGGCCATTATGGTTTCCAAATTATGAAAAGAGACCTTGTTAAAAAAATTTAAAATGGGAAGGGGCTATTTGGAATAGAATGGGTTTTATTAGAAGTTATATTAAATGAAACAGATTGTTTTTTAATCAAATGGTTTGTGATGAAGTGTGGTTTGTCTTGTGAAATCTAAAAATTGATTTTGAATTGGTGGTTAATGTGCCTTTGGATGGTACATGATTATTTTTCTAATGATGATGTTTTTTTTCCTTATGTGTTATCATGGGATCTCACATGCATGGTTTTGTGGATATATTGATGAATGGATGGTTAGGAATGGTATTCGATTACCAGGGTTTGCATGTAAATGTTCATGTGAGTGAGACTTGATGATCCACCACTGGGGAATGTGAAAAATCCACCAAGTTAGTTTTTTTTTCAAAATTGTTTTGAGTTTAAAAAGTGTGGTGTTTGTTATGAACCGATGGTTATGTGTATGGTTTATCCTATATAATAGAAGTGTTTTCTTTTTTGTATGCTTATTTATGATCCATAAGTCATGCTCTTCTTGTGTCTTGAGATGGGATCTTGTTGGTGGCTTGGTTTTGGGGTAATGTACAATGGGTTTCTAAATCTTTTTTGGCTGTTGTGATGTGGTCATGGATGGTTCACCATTGGAAAGATTTATAGTTGATCAACCTATGGATTTGTTTCAAATGTTAAATCCACCTATTATAAGGATACCTCGGACTGATTTCTGAAATAGATAGCAATTTAGGATCGATTTAAAGTGTATTCCCTTTATGGTGATTCTCTCGGTTGTACTAGTTCTACTCAGTAATTTATAGTGAGAGTTTTTGTGCTCCTTGTTCATTATGCTCCTTGTTTGGAGTGAGAGAAAATAGTGTTGTGTATCCCCATGTTCTTGTTTAGGTAAAAGTGTGTTATTGGGGAAGAGATTTTCATGGTGTCTCTTGATCTATTGTTTCTTCCTGGGAGTTTTATGTAGTACTGTGTGGAATTAAGGGATGAAGTATGCATTGGGGATTATCAAATCCTGAATACGAGGCAAGATATGCTTCATCCATTCGAGCTCCATCCATAGGTTTCAGAGTGAGGTGGGAACATATTCTGGATTCATAGGATTGTGGGTAATATTGCTATGATCATACCTTTACCATTTTTGTGAAGTAGTTCCTTTTTTTCTTTTGTGGTTTGAGTGGCCCAACGATTGGTTCCCCTTCCCTCCCCACCCTAATTGGAAGGGGGTTTGGATCCGGGCAGAGAGTGTTGGACCAGTTCTTCCTTCCTCTATTCAAGTGTGGGTGGATTAAATGTTAATGTTGTGTTCCTATAAACCTAGGTTTTTAGGTTGTTTCAGGAGAGTTTTGGTGGGCTTGTGCGAGTACGGCCCAATTCTAACTCATGTAGAATTCTTGTTTTTCATTGCTAGTTGGTTTCTAATGTTTGGGAGACCCACCATGGGTCTCGTGGATTTTCATCCCAAGAATGTGTCTATTACTAGTCGTTTCTTAATGATGGGGAGTCTATTCCGGAATCCCTTGGAATATATGGTTTTTGTGAGTGCTCTTTGCTTTGGGTGATCAATGTTTTCATTAGGAGAAGGTCCAACAATCTTGTTCTTAATTTGGTTGTGGAGGTTGTGACTCGATCCATCAGTTGATTCTTAGGAAGTGGTTGTGAGTTGGTGTTTTGTTTGAAGTAAGAGGATTAAGTTCATCTTATTTTGAATGATATTTAATTGGATTTAGAGGCTTGATAATATTGATATGGAATCCTTAGGTGTTGATCTTTCTGCTGGAAAGAACTATGTCTTTTTGGGGGAGGATATCTTTATTGGTGGGGAGAATTGTCACACCCAGTTTTTCATATCTTTGTTTTGATCTAGTTCCTGGGAAATCTTGATCCTTTTCTTGGGTATTGGGTGAAATTAATGTTGATTTATGAAGTGTCATATATATCTATTAATACATCGTTAGGTGCCTCAATTCTTTTTTGTGATTTTTTGTAGAAAGGGTGGTTACTTCATGATTTGGACCAAACTGTGAGGCCATTTACAGATTTAAAAACATATTTTTCTTCTTTTATAACTCTTTTTTTTAACATTTATGTCTTGTTACACTTCCTATTTTTCTTTCCCTGACATATTCAATCCTACATATCATTGTGGACCCATTAATTATTAATAATCATGGTGAATTTGTGTTATCTAGTCAGGTATTAGGCCTACTCATTGGCCCATTTCTTGTTTTTAAAAATTAATTTTTTTCTTTTATATATTTTTTATTTTTTGACATTATTTCGTTGATTAAACCTCCCACTAGAGCCCAAGATACATAGGCCCACCCCCATTGTATATTTTAACTCATTGGAGTTCATCTTAGATGATTATTATTGAGAAAATTCTTAGGATTCCTCAAATCATCCAAATTTTCTTAGGTAAATTGTCCCTTTCTTAAAGCATTCATATTTAACTATTGTAACCCCCAATAAAATTTACCTGTTTCTTCAATACATAATGAGATTCTTCAAGAAGATCCAAGCCATTACCTTTTCTCTAATTCTGCAGATCTAAGGGAATATCAAGAGTCCTTTATCTTCCATGGTGAGTTTCCCTCTCCTTTCATTTCCATCATCCTTACCCTTCCATTTTAATTTGGTTTCCTCTTCTCCCCTGGTCATGTATGACCTAGGGTACTGTTTTGGAATGATATTTTATGGGGTTTTGGTTCGTCTAGGATGTGTATCCATAGATCTAGAGTGTTGGGAACCGCAATGGGGGATTTCGGGTGTGCGTTTCCTTTCCATCATGGATTAGAGGTAGGATATCACATGAAAAAGCCATTCACTTTTATGTTTTCTAATTCTCATGCTATTATAACGTCATTTATATAATATGTTCTACTATGAAACCTTGGTTTCAATTTCTTTGTGTGCAAATGATGTTTTATGCCTTATTTTGTTAAAAATTTAGTTGTTATGGTATAAATGTACACTCCTCTTGTTTGATAAATTATTTCATGTGATTTATCAATTGGTTCATGGTATGTTGAATATGTTTCAGTATATTTAATTAATTTTTTTCATGAAAATGATATTTTATCCCTTTTCAAGTGCTGAAAATAAGTTGTTTTGTTAAATAGTGCATGCCATGTGTTCGGTAAATTGCCCGGTTGACGTTTATGTGTCTAGTGAAATTTAAAATGATTTGTTTGGATTTATAAATAAATTAGGAGTATGAAAAAAATATTATTTTGGGATACTTTTATATATTTCCAATGTGTATTTGGTTTTACAAATAAATGGGATTTTTTTAAAACATTTTTTGGCCAGAGTTTCCAGAAAATGGACCATTTAAAATACTTATAAATAATGTCGTTTTTTGAATATGTAACCTTATTATTTTAATGTATTTGTTAAATTATGTTTGTACTGTAAATGGTGTGTATAAACCTCTTTATTAAAAGTCAAATTTGTACCATTGGAAAACATTGTTTTTGAGAAACGCTTAAGGGCCCATTTGGAAACATTGAGAAAAATAGATAAATTATTTTTTATTGAAAACCTCATGTAGAAGTTTATCAATCCATGATTTTATGTATATAATGGATGGGACGTCCTTAATTCGGAATAATTGTGATATATTATGAGAGTTACTTGGTTGGTGCTCTTTATGTTCTTTTTGATTAATGGCAAGAGATCGGTCCTTAGAGTGACTTGGGGTGATGTCTGTTATGAATTACCATTATATATATGTTGTGATTGGATTCTCAGATATCATCGATTGGCACACCCACTTTTTATATACATGAGGCATGGGAGCCTGGCATATTGAGAGAACATTATATGAATGATTTTTACACTGGTAGTGGATAGATTTAACAGTCTCCTATAGTATGTGGATATATTTTCGGTTTATTACTATGGGACTGGGAGCCTTGATCAATCCTGAGTTAGGGTGCCCTGCCGTTTGAGCGTTTTTATTTTTATCATGTGTGGCATGAAAATGGGGATGGAGAATCATGTATTAGTATGTTCATATTTTTTCATGATCTCCTAGGTTCACACATGTATATTGGCTTTCAGTTGATTGTAGTGATGAATTTAGTGATTTTATATATATTTACATTTCCCTTATTGTATGATTACTATTATACCTTCTTCTGTATTGTTTTTAATGTAAAGTGGTGGGATGGTTTTTATTAGGTTTATGAAAATTGTTTTCAAATTTTAGTGTTTTATCCTATTATGAAAATATGAAAATGTAAACATCACATTCCCCTTGAAAATTCTATTGGAATGCTAGTTGAATGAATCTTGTTTTGGAAAGGAATAAGGGAAATGACTTGTACTTTTTTTTATGTAACCGTGTAGAAAACCAGACATTTATATATTGTAGTTCAAACATTAAATTAATGTTTCTATTATTTTAATGGACTTTCAATGGGAATAGATTATTGGTTTAGCCTACTGAGTTTTAATACTCGCTCCTATAGTTCTTTACTATTTTTAGACCTTGTGAATGTTTCATCTTATGTTCAATCACATTGAGAGGCATGTGATTGTTTTGTTGGAGTGTGAACAACGGGGTCACATGGAGTTAGTTGGTCCTTATTTTTGGTTGGCTTAGTTGTATCGTCCAGTTCTTCTCCCAGTTTTGTTGTATACACAATGACTAATTCAGTTTTTTATATAAATGTGTTTGGGATTTCCATTTCTCCACGCTGTTTGTTTTTTTGTTTATATTTGGGTTATATCGTTCCATTTTAGACTTTATTTATACCCTCGGCTCTTTTCTCTATCCTAGGAGGATCGATAACACATCTCGGTAATTGTTGCGGGCTAGCCTGGGTGACCGGTTCAAGGTTGACTCTGGCTGGTCTGTGGCAGTAATGGTTCTTGGGCATTGTTTACGTATACGGGTGGTTCCATGATAAACATAGGGTGGGTGAGCCCGAGATAGCTCTCTAATTCCTTGGGTAACGTGATAGAGGGAAATGTTAATGTTTCTCCTAATAGATTTATGGGAGTATACTATGATGGGTATTCCAAACATAACTCCCTACATAGATATGGATGCTAAAACATAATTATGTTATGGAGGGCACAAGTTACCATTATGATTTATGATTTCTATGTGTTATCCACAATTCTTATGATTTCATGAGGTTTCTTAAAGAGATTATGTTTTGTACGTATTGATGGACTAATGATTTATTTCATTATTTTATAACCCTTACTGAGATTTTTTTATGCTCATCCCAAGTTTTAAAAATGCATTTCATAGGGTAGAAGGCAGGGTAAGAGAAAAGAATAATTCAATAAGATTCATATCCAGAAAAGTATTCTTGTTTTATTTTAAGTGTTTTTATTTTATGAAAAAATGGATACTGATTAGAAGAGTATACTTTGTAATATTTGAAATGAAATAAAATAAATATGGACTAATTATCTAAAACTCAAAACCTGAAAATATCCTCAATGTGAATTATTATCTTAATTAAAGATTATGTAATGTTTATGACCGGGGCCTTACAGTTGGTACCAGATGTATCTTTAGATAAATTTAGGGATTAGGCATTTTTGTTAAACACATGGTTAGTCCCTATGTCTATTATTTACCTTAACTCATTTTTTATAACTTTTTAAGATCAAGGAAATAAGACTACAAATGGAAGGAGGAGTATCTCAAACAACATTCCAATATCTTCTTGATTACTTTCTTGCAATAATTATTTGAATGTCATGTCCAGACAACTCTGAAACATTTTCTAACATACAACTCACTTGCAAGAAATTGTTTGAGATATTAGACACCTCTACTATACCTTGACACCATCGTGGATCATGGGTTATACTTAACCAAATCCTATTTTCGCAATATTCTCATATTATAAAAAAAGTTAAATATTATCAAGGAATTTTTAATTATTTTAACTTATTAAATGATTTTAAGCATATTATGATTTTGAAAAAGGTGTTGAAGAAGGAGACCCTCAAACAACCTATTTATATTTTCTTTTTAAATTATAGCCTTTCAGAACATACGTATGGTATTTTAAAAAGTCCATTGATTGAATGCTTCAACTCAAAATTGGTCTGACTATTTTATAGAGAGAATTATTATTAGATGTTTTGAAATTATATGTCATAAAAGATTATTTTACAAAACTATTTTTCTACGAACACCCATACGACCCACGTTGTACTAGGTTTATTTTGATGAAGGAAACAAATGATTTTGAAGAATATCTAAATAATTGTTTCAATTCATGGACCTTCTACCTACGTGAACAAGATGTTGATGAAACCAGGTGGACACCATGATCAAGGTATGATGTTATTTCTTTGGGAACCGTGTTATTTTATGGAGGTAAAAAATGTCAATATATATAAGACTTCATGAATTAATATATTGAGTTCATTATGAGTGGGGATGAAAATAAGAGGTATAAGAAAACCATTGAGGTTAAATAATGTTATTTTTTTAGATTTATAAAAAGGGAAAACACACAAGATGGGTGGAAACCTATCGTGTCTGGCAAGACTGTAGGAATCGAACCCACAACCGAAGGGCGACAAGGGTGAATCACCTACCACTGGCCTACGTGAATCCTATGGTTAGTATGAATTATTCTTTTTAGTTATATTATTTTATTGATCCTGAATAAGTTGATTTTAGATCTTATGTTTTATCAAATGGATATCTTTAGTATAAGAAAATGATTTGGTGATTATGTGATAAAGGGTATTTTGGAAGATGTTTTCTCTCTTGGGAACAGTATATGCCTAAGGAAAGTAGAATACTATGGGAATTCATTTGAGGAGTAATGGTAGAAATTTATTTTTGAAGAATATATGTTTTTATTGTGTCCATATAATGATTCAGGATATTAATTGAAATTATTATCCTATCTTGGAGAATATTTTATTAGGTTAATTACTTTTCAATATGAGGATTTAGAAGTAGCTGATGATATTTGGAGATAAATGTTATGATTTTTGTGGAAGACTATGTGATAACATCCTTCTTAATTTTCGGTTTAAAACATATTTTGGATAATATTGAATAATTTTAAGGAAAATTTTGAATTGAATGGTGTTTTTTTATCTTTGGTTACTGATTTTTTAATTTTGGAGATTAATAGTAGTATTTCATTTTTTAATAAAATATTATCTTTTTTTTGGATTTTATCTAATATTGTATTAACCTTTTTGGTTTGGGTTAATTTATAAAGATAGGGGAAATATATTGTTCATCTTTTTATGGATCAAGTTATTCTCTAGAAGTTGATTCTAGTGCTTTAGGTGTGACCAAGTCATCTTAAATACTCATCGGTTTGAGAAATGATGAGTTTGTGGTAAAAAATTAGTAAATGATAAAATTCTATACGAAAAGTAATTATATTTCCTTATATTCCTAGTCAAGATAATAAATAAATTAATAAACATTATTAAATGGAACTGAAAATAAAAAACACTATCTATTTACTCTTCCTCTTGAGTAATCAATGACCTTTTAACAAATCACATGTTTTCGGTTTTCTGGTGGTTAATTTCCCCAGATCATGTTTTCTATCACTCTCCATCAGATCATGATGGTTTTTTTTCTCCTCCTTATCCTTGTTTTCGTGGAATCCGAGTATGTGTTATATCAGGTGACCATTTTACTTATCTTTGTTTCATTTAAAGTGATATTTTATTGATTCTTTTTCCGATGTGGGACTTATAATAAAGTATCAAACCAAATTTTAAAATAGCGAGGACGCAATTTTCAAAAGGGGGAAGGACGACCCATGTATTTATAGAATAATACCATTTCATACCTATTAATATTTATGAATAAGTTATTTTTTTAAATAGGACACTTTTTTTGACATCTTACTCAACACACAACAACGGGTTTCTTTGAAATCTTACATTTCACACAACATTGAGTTATACATAAAAATAATATGATAGTATTATTATTTTAAATGGTTGTTGATGCCTAGAAATTGTAATGTAGAAAATGAACAGAACTATCTATAATTTGACTACACATGTTTATTAATTTTTTTTCCTTTATCCAATAAATTTTAGAGGCTTAAAATATGAACGAATGCGATTTTAAACATGAAATACTCTAATATTCTTTTAATGGTTGATATACCGCCGTTTGATGGAGAACCAATTTTAAATTATTTTTCATCACTTTTATATTTTCCATTTCACAAAATAATCTTTTTCTTTAGAAGAGGGACATGAAAATATACTTTGGCTAAAATTTTGGAATTTTTCTAATAAAGATCATTTTATTAATGAATAGTGAAAAATACTACATTTTAATTCAAAACTACTTTTTAATCTAATTTATTTATAAAATTAGACTACAATTTTAATTTATTTTAAAGATTTGTTAGATTATGTTTTTACCATTTAATACAATTTTATTCATTGGATGTAATTTCAATTTGAAATTGAATATAAAAAAGTTTCAACATTTTGATATTTTCCCTTAAAAACATGCTTTGTTTTGACAATGAGAATTAATTTTAAATCAATTTCTCCAACTTCAGTGTTTTGAATTTGTAAAAATTGATTCCATATTTAGAATAATGAGGTCCATATTTTGTAAATAGGTATCTTTAATTTTTAAATATTATGAATAGTAACTTCAGTAAATATTTTTATTTACCATAGTTAAAGGGTAAATCATGTAAATAATGGGAAAATATAATATTATAATAATATTAAATTACCCTACCATGTCGTTTAACACTATTGGATGATACATTTCTAAAGATGGGCATCCTTGGGTTGATTTTGGGACCCCATGGAGCCACTTGTAAGTAAATATGACAATTTATAAAAATTAATTTAAAGTTAAGGGAAGTGTAAAAGAAACACATATATTATAGTAAAGAAATTTTAAATGGGGTTATATAGGTGATAATATCAATTATAAATATTATATGGAAATAAAAAATTATTTTATACATCATTTAATTTTATTTATAAATTTTAGATATTATATAAAAAATTTAATCATCACACAATGATGATGTCGTGATTCCTTCATTAATAAAGGATTCAAATAAATGAAAATATAATTGTTAAAATAATTGTAATTTTGTTATTTTGATGTCATAAAATAATTTTAGGGATGATATTTACATTTTATCTTTTTATTAATGGATATTTTATGTATAAATCAAGTTGTTAGAGATATTTAAAAAGTTATGATATGAATAGTATAAAAATTAACATTATTCATATTTTAAATATAATATATGTTATTAAATATTATAAAATTTCTAAAAATCATATATTCGACAAAATAGTTATCGTAAGTCTGATAGTTATTTATTGACTCTTTAATTAGACATTTTTCATGTTTGGGTAAGTATTTCGATTCTCAATGTGTTAAATACATGATAAAACACTAAGAGTAAAAAGGGTAGAATAAAAAGGATAAGGATTAAAAAAAATCCAAAACCTATATAATTTTTATTGGATTATTTTATTTAGACTTATATTCATATTATAATATGATTTAATGAGTTTTGGACCATTTGAAACCGAAATTAATTTTATAATAAAATAATACATTCAAACATTTCGAAAGATCCCCTCCTCCCTCTTATAAAAGGCCACCACCTCTAACCCATTACTCACACATATCATTCCCCCTATATCATCAAAACTCTACTCCAATAAGCTCCCAAAATTTATATCTTCCACCTATAATCTTTACTTTTGGAAGAATGAAATTAAATAAAGCCTTTTGGTTAAAACCAAAGGAAGTTACCCGATTTAAAGGTAACATCTTCTCTCAAGTTATTTTATTTTTATTTTCCTTCTCCAACCCTCTAAAATCTCTTTATTAAATTATTTTTATAAAAAAACCAATATATTAAATATAATATATTTTTATGAGATTTTTTCAAACTACACTTACACACAGCTCCGTCTAATGGGTATAAAACATACAATTTTTGTCGACGGCGAACTACTGTCTCACGAAAAGATGATTGTTCAATATTTCCTACCACATATCATGGTGGCCATTATGATGTAACTATAATTATATATTATATATATTATATTTATTTTATAAATATGATTTTTTTAATATCATTTATAAAATACCTTTATTAATTTCATGTTGTATAAATATGATAATTTTATTTGAGGAAATGTGAACTACCGCCCCCTCAAAGTGACATGACCCATTCATACCAAAATGGAATATATATAAATGTGATGTTGTTAATGAACATATGTAACATATATAAAGTATGAATTTATACTGGATTTATAATATACCTAGGTATCATTATGTTTTCATTCCATTAAATATGAAATGTAAATGAATGTAGCATTCATGCGTACGTACGACTTTCCATCTCCATGAACGGTGAAATTCATTTCTTATATCCATATGATATGGAATATTATAAATAAATATATTTTGGATAAATATGATATAAATGATATCTAAATCCTAAATATCATTCTGGAGAAAATGTAATTTTGACCAGATGGACAAATTGAAATTATAACAAGTTCATTTTTATCTCAAATTATGAACATTGAAAAAAATGTCTGATATAAACTAAAATAATTAACTAATTATAATTGCAAGGTAATTAGTGATATAAAAGGAATAATAAACTTGAAAATGGTTCTGAATCATGATTAAATAAACTTAATTTTATTATTCAGGAAGAATAAGGAACATACGAGACACGTTGGACTCGACATAAGAGAACTTCTTAACCAAATTTCAATTCATTGGGATAAACTTATACTTCATGATTATGTCATCCTATGAATATGTTTGAATGACTTATTATTGTTTTAAAATTAACATCCATTTATATTGGGTGTATTTATATTTATCAGATATAATTATGTCACTAAATTGTCCTTAATGTAATGACACGATCTTTGTAAGGGAACCATTCACCATATTATTTTAGTAAAAGACTTATTTTATGTTATGTGTTTTAATTTCAACTTTCATCTATCAAGATATGTCCTTATAAATATTTATTTCAGTACATTTTATGTCCAAGTGATTATAGACCATTTTCTCTCTCATCAACTCAGTTTTAAAATTTTTATGTTACATCATTAGGATGAGAAATTTTCGTAAGGGAACATCTTTACCCAATTTCAATCCTTTGGGTTAAACTCATAATTCCTGACTACATTGTGATATGAAAATGTGTGAATGAAATATGATTTTTTTATGCTTAATATCTACTTATATTGGGTGTATTTATATTTTTCACACATAATTATGTCACTGATTTATCTTGAATGTAATGATACGATCTCTGTAAGGGAACCTTTCACCCTCCTATTTTAGTAAAATAGCTATTTTATGTTATATATTTTAATTTACAGTTTTGTATATGGGGATATATTCTTAAATGTACATATTGATGTAAATTTTATTTACAAGTGATGATAGATCCATTTCACTCTCATCAATTCATTTTTTATATTATCATGTTATACCATTAGGCTGCCAAATTTTCATAAGGTAACTTCTTAACCAAATTTTAATTCATTGGGTAAAATATATAATTCTTGACTATGTCATGATATAAATATGTTTGAATGACCTATGATTGTTTTATGCTTAATATCCATATATATTGGGTGTATTTATATTTTTCACACATAGTTATGTCATTGATTTATCTTTAACCTAATAATACAATATTTGTAATGGACTACATATCAATCTCCTTTAATTGAGGAATATCTTGGTATTGTGAACCTTTATTATCGAACAAGGTTTTTATAAAACCCTTTCAACATTTTATATCATGGATTTATATATTATCATGATATTTATAGTTTTCTTTTATGTTATTCTTTAATGATTTTGGTTCAAGTTTTCTAAAGTGGTAATGTATTATTTAACAAAAACATTTTTTTAAATGTTTTAATGATTAATCATATAAATCCTTATCTCTCATTTAAATTCTTTTGAAATTATTTTAAGGATTTATTTCTATATACATTAGTGTTTTAAAGTGTAAATTACTTTAAATAGTTTCAATGCTTAATGGGACACTTTGATTCAATACTCTTCTTTTTGAATGTTTTAAATAAACTTATTATGTCAATATCATGAAATGATAGATTATGATTGAAATTTGGAAATTTTATCTTTCCATTATGGTTGTTTTAAGTGTTATTATTATTTTAACATTATTAGTCAATGTTTACATATATGGGTGCCTCCGTGATAATCCTTGGGCGGGTGACCTTGAGATAGCTCCCTAATGCATTGGTTAAATTGACCGAGGTAAACATTAATATTTCACCTATGATATTTAAATAATATATTGTGATAGGTTTTCCAAACATAACACCCTAAATATCTATGAAAGATATAATGTTTGTATGTTATGGATTCCATAATTTACCTTTATGATTTATGATTTATATGTGTTATTCATAAATATTATGATTTCGTGTGGTGTTTTAATAAGATTGTGTTTTTATGTATTGATGGACTAATGATTTATTTCTTTATTTTATTACCCTTGCTGATATTTTTATGATCATACCATGTATTTGAAATGTTTTTCATAGGTTATAATGTAGGTTATGTGAAAGGAATAATTTAAGAAGATTTATATCTAGAAAGTAATTCTTGTTTTCTTTTATGAGATTTTATTTTATGAAAAAATTGATACTATGTAGAATTGTCTAATATGTAATATTTGAAATACAATGTAATTGTTATGGACTAATTCTATAAAACACTAATCCTGAGTAGATCCTCAATGTTAATTGTTAACTTAACTCATGATTATTTGATGTTTAAGGCTGAGGCCTTACACCATCATCCATTCTAATCGATTATCCTACACTATTTTTGAAGTTTACTATGTTTATAGGTGGGTTGTAGACAAACCCAATTTAAATTATGATCCACTAAATGGTAGTGAGTTTCCCAAAATAACATTTTCCACTAACTTGGAACTCCATGAGCATTGGTATGTTCAATAAGAAGACATTTCAGTAATTGAAAAATAGAATCTAATTTGAAAAACAATGGTATTGTAAATAAACAATAAACATCAAATAAAGCCCAAAAAATCGCATAGCTGAACTTTCTAATAGTGTAATGAAATTAGTGATTTCTAGAATTGATAAGAACCTAAAAAAGACTAGTTTGGAAGACTTGGGGAAGTGATTTGGGATTATCAAATTTCATATAAAACACCCATTGAGATGTCTCTATTTAGGATAATTTTTTGTAATGTTTTTTATTTACATGTTCAAATCCAACATAATTATTTTTTGACTATAAGAACATGAAATTTTGATTTTGAAAAATATACAGACGAGATATTATTTCAATTGAATTAATTGAAGAAGCTTTGAATTGATTCATATGAGAATTCCAATATCTATAAATAAAAAGAACATGTAATCAATAGAAAACACATTTGCAAAATGTATTCTATGGAGGTGAAAATTTAATGCACTTCAATTATCAATTATGACTTCATCCTTGTAAGATTAATTATCATTGTAAGGTCTTTTAATTATTAATAATGTTTACTAATTCAGTGTAGTTCAAGTCCAAGAACCTTCTTCCAAAAAAAATTCACTATTAATGGGAATCAGTTAAAGAATAGCCATAATAGGACACAAACCTTGGGAACCACATTTAATTACAGTGGATACCTAACTACTATAGTAGACCAACCACTTTATGGAGACAATGACTCGCAAAATCTAGACCCGGGGGATTCTATTTCCATTTAATTATATCTTTATCCC
The DNA here is from genome assembly GCA_963277665.1 of Viscum album. Lineage (NCBI taxonomy): Eukaryota > Viridiplantae > Streptophyta > Magnoliopsida > Santalales > Viscaceae > Viscum > Viscum album. Next base: position 483,083,987 of record OY728131.1, read on the forward strand.
TTCTTTCTCCACCTCCTCCTCATCCTCCTTCTCCTCCCCACTATATATATAGACACACACACACATATATATCAATCTATTTATCCATTTCTTCATCTTCATCTAAAATACTCATTTATATTAAAATATTCATAATTTTTTTTTTCATTTTTATTTTTTATAAAGTTTTGTATTAAAAAAGAAAAACAAAATTGAAAAAAAATAAAATGATTTATAATTACCCCCTATAAACTTTTGAAATTTTTTCCATACATTTTGTGGTGTCTAAAGACATTTTTTCCTCTCAAACATCATTTATTTACATCAAAAACTTGTATAATGATTTTTCTGTCATGACCAATAGATTTAAAATGCTTAATTTTATATTTTTTAAATGATTCTTCCGGACATTTTCGGTACAACATTAGTTTTAATTCCAATTTCACCTATACTCATATTTTGATATTGTGTCTTCTTCATCATTGATTTGTGAGTCTTTATATTTTTGAAATATTTTTTTGAATATCCTCCTTTGTGATACATTAATATTATATATGAATGTATTGAACCACATGATAATTAAAATATCCAAATAGCCTCTAATTAACCTTTCAAAGATCCTCCTTTTGAAATCCCATTTGTGCCCATGAAATAATTTTTTTTATATCCACATTCCAATCCCAAAACAAGTTCCCACCCAACATATATATGGATTTTAAATGCATGATATATTTAAATTTATGTATTTGGGGGTATGTATTTCATTTTGGGGTTTTTTTCATTGATTTCAAAAATGTCATAATATGCTTGAGGGAATGAACCCATGCGCACGTGGGGGAGAGTTTTTCATTATATGAAACTTGATGATTGGTTCATGTTTATGTAATTTTTACATTTAGTTTTAAATTTTTCAAAAAATATAATCAAATATCAAAAGAACAAAAAATAAAAAATAATTAAAAAAGGTTTATGTATTGTGTAATTACCCACCTATTCTCATTAGATTGAGAATACAATGAATCATTATTAGGCCCTATGTGAAATACCCATGTTGCCAATGGCTGGAAATAAATTCAGAAGGGTTTCAAATACAAGTGGGGGATGATTTAACCTTTAATAATAAACAAAAAACAAAACAAACCATTACCCATAATCACTATATGTTTCATGAACAAAATAAAGACAACTCAACAATTTATTTTATGCCAATGTTTACCCAAAATAAGATACATAAAGAATAAAACTAAACCTCAATAAAGTAGTGTCATATAACTAATAATGACACCAATCCAACCAAAATACCCCATGCTCTAGTATCTTTGTGCTCCACCATCACCAAACAACCCAACAACTCATGAAGTAGTGCTAAAAACGTGTATCTTTCTACCTTTTCCCACATTATGGAATATGACATATACAAAGGCACCAAATTAAAAAAGTAGGGGTGATTATAATTATCAATAGGTATCCCCAATTACTTCTCTACCCACTCCACAAGGAAATAAAATTTAACAGTATTTAAATAAATCGTATGATACAAAACAATTTCCAAAAACAGCTTATAAGCAAATATACAAATATCTCAAAATAGTTTATACCCAAATATAAACAAAAAATATGTAAACCAATTATGAAAAAAGTTATTTTCCATGTAAACCATCAAATAATACCTTAAAACCCTTTTTAAATATCTATATTTTCATAAGCATGAAATTCCACTTCTCTACTATTCCAATAATACATGCTTTGTTTTGACAAATCAAAACTCATGAGTGGTTTCTCATTGATCTAACATGTTTTCATAAAGTAATAAAATCCCATTGTCCATTACACCTTTTAAAATGATAAATAAGTCTTATTTCAATAGTATATCATAATGTAATATGAATATTCAAACCACATTTTCCAAAAAACCTTGCCAATTTCAATAATTTCATCCACTTCAATAAAAATCATTAGTTTATTTAAACATTAAAATAAGACAATTTAATAAAACAATAATTTAAATAAATATAGAAAATTATTGAAAACATTTAAATTAAATAAAATTAAAAAAACTACATAAAATACCCAACATAAAAACTCTAATTTATAATCAAGAACAAAAGCTAATTTCAAGAACGCACAATTTTCCAGAATTTCATAATTCCCCAAAACATTAATAAAGTGGTATTAAAATAATTTTTTTAAACAAATTAATAATTAATATCACCAAAAACATTAAATTTTAATTCTTTATTAATATATCATGAAAGGGGACTTGAGAGTGAGGCCACTTACCTCGATCATTTCGATGAAAACCAAAAACTGATGAAAAAAACCAAGAATTAGGGTCAAGATTCCAGGAAACCACCTTAGACATCCATACCTATCCTGAAAAGTATAGATCTAACCATATTTAGAATAAAAAATCTTAGATATAACCACATCAGTTGTATATATATGAAAAAATAAGAAAAATGATGTAGATCTAAGAAATTGGGAAAAAAACAATGAGGAACATGCATTTATCGTAAGAATCGGTTGTCAAAACGTCAAGGAAAGCCTTATTATTGATTAAATATTGATTTTAGAAAGTTATTTGGCCTTTAGAGAAGAAAACATTGTGTTAGGGACATTATAATATGAAAAATAAGAGATATATGTGATAATGAAACAGATCCACTCTTTATGGAAGTGATATCTGGCTGCGCAAGGTTTTTTCACATAGTTTGGGAAAACAGTATGCATCCCATGAAACCCCCAATTCCCCCCCCAAAAAACTCTAAAATAAATCCAAACTCTCCCCATAATCACTGATAACATATATACACATGTACAACAAAAATAAATGGTTATATACTATAAACCCATGGTGCTACATATTGGGTAAGGGAAAAATTACTATTCCCAAACATTTTATGTTTTCATAACAAGTACAATTTGTATAAATAAGAGACTTTACATAGTTTGGGATTTATGTGTTGGTTTTTTTTCCAATTATGAATTTTAAAAAAGGGAAAATGTAAAATAAAATAAATAACACATGCATTATATTATCTTATGTCATTAGAAGAAGTTTTGTATTTTCTACATATTTCATCTTTTCATACAATTCCAATTCTCACTCTCTCTTATCTTAATTTACACATATATGAACATATTAATTTGTGTCTCCATTTCCTTGTACCATTTCAAAAATTATTGGGAATTTCTTTTTCCATGTTGGTGTTTAACCCCTATTTTCAAATATTTTTCCATTATATTCTAACCACACTATAGCCATTTAAAACCCCTAAAAAGAAAAAATCATTATTTGGTACTTTAGGATTGTTAATGGAAGATTAAATCTCTTACAAACATTATGATTTCACATTTGGTTTCTGAATAGGTGATTATCCCTGAATAAAATTTCATCATCTTGAGAGGAGTGAGTTTTGAGTGCCAAAATTCCTCATTTCTAATTTTTATTATGAAAAATTAACTTCTTTGTGAATATTTTTTTCTATAAATATTTTTGGTGGATTTCATTATGGGAGAGTAAATATGTATAGGTCCCATGATTAAAAAATTTTGTTTTTTTAATATTTTTGGTTAGTGAATATGATTTAGTTATATTTTTATATTTCTTTTACATAAGTACATAAAATAACATAACTGTGCAAAAGTTTATATTACATAGTAATTCATGATTTAAATTACTCACATCAAATTATTTTTTACTAAAAATTATTAATTTCTAATCAATGTTCATATTTTGATCATAAATACATAAGGATATAATTCTCCTAATTTGTTCAATTAGACTTCCATTCAATATATTGATTATAAAATTAAAAATTATAATCAAAATTTAGGTATTATTATTTTTTACTAATTTGAATTCCAATAAATAATTTAGTTGGATATTTGTCCAATTTTTCCATTTTGATGTGCCATAGGTACCACCCAAGAAGTCCTAAATAATCTTTCAATAAAACTGGACCATTTGTGATGTTATATATTTCAGGATCCGTCTATAAATCTATATTCATGAATATACTATGATAAGACCAAGTAAATTTTATTACATATTGGATAAAAATTTGATTTCCCAAATATAAAAACAAGGGGTCCAATTGATTCATCAAAACATATCCATTTATTCTGGTTGAGAGTTGATAATAACATATAATTATTGAATTTTCTCCTAAGACAATGGACCTATTAAGCTGATTTTTTTGGGTAATAATAATAGAATTCATGTTTCATGGTTTTTAGAATAAATGTTTTTAGTTTTGGGCATCTTACAAGCCTAAACCCCATTCACATGGTGTCCTTTGAAAAACAATGGATAAAAATGGGAAACAACATATGGTTTTAGAAAATAGTCAAAATATTGGAAAAAAAGTTCAATGGTTGAAAAATTTGGAAGTTTTATAGTAAAAATACATATAAGAAAAATTTATGAGGAATATTTCACCATATTTGGCTTACTAAATGGATAAATGGTTGAGCCAACTTTAAGATATGTTTTATAATTAAAAAAGTCCACCACCATGGCCAATAAATTCATCCCCCAATTCTCATTGAAAGGGGTTAGAACATTATCACATAGAATGATAAATTGGTACAAAAAAACTAAAATTGGCTTGTGATGAGCTTGAAAACTATGTTTTATACAAGAGAGGCCTTCTTGCATGTGTTATTTTCATGTTCTTTGATTTTTTTAAATTTTAATCATGTAAGTTGTTTTAAATTTCATATGATGTTTAATTATTGAAGCATCATAATTTTATTTTATTATCATACATATTATATAGTGTAATATTAGATTTATTTAAATTTTTCCAATAAATTTGAAATCCATTCCCTTATTTCTCATTATTATTCAATCAAAAATCTATTTTTAATATTCTCCACCTTTCATGTGTGTGTTCAAAACTCTACTTATTTCTTTTCCAGTTATACTTCTTATATTTTTAAATAATCACCATTAATATCATAAAAAAGGTAATACCCATTTTAATGGATGGGTAAATCATCTATTGAGGTGATTCATAATTCATGAATGTTATGTTATTGAGATATTTCACTTTTTAAATATTAATCATGTTAACATTGTGTGTGTTAAACATATAATATCCCTGATTAATGAATGGTTTTGTTTGATATATGAAATAAATTTATTATTGGAAACTTAAATACACTAACATAAACAATTATTGATTGATCTTAGAACCCTAGTTATGTTAAGACCTGTATTGAAGCCTCAACAATTGGGAAATCCAATCAAAATCATCTGGTGAAGGTGTTTCTATTTTAATAAACTATCTCAAATAGATCAACGATACCATAAGATTTAATACCCAATAATGAACTCCCCAAAATATTTTCAAAATTTTTAAATAAAAAATTATCCATAAATAATTATAATTAAACTCAAAAAATAACCCCCTAGTTAAAATAAAAAACAATCGACTATAAAAAGTAGTTCCACCACCAAGTATTTGACACAAGCCATGAAATACACATTATCGGAGAACCAGACCATTGAATGGAATATAAGAAAGAATCAACCAGTCTTCAACAAGATCCATGAAAATATTATTCTGTAGATAAACTATGTTAATCAGTAAACTACAATATCCATGGTATCTAAACTAGTTCATGTCTAGTAAACAATTTCATTAATTATAAATTGTAGAAAGGGTCCCAATACTTATTGAGGTACTAATCAAATGTATTCAACTAGTTCATAATCAATGAATATATGTCTGATAAGTTATTACTATATCAAATTATATAGGACCCATGTACCATATTTAGGGGACTTCCCTTCCCTATTAGTTATATAGGGGAACCTTCCCATTACATATAGTTTTTTATTAAATGATTACCTATAATGCCTATGACACAAATCCTTATGCTAAATCTATATAAAAGGTAGTAATACAAAAAGAGAGATCCATGATCTATTGGATTTAGAGACTATAATCAAATCTCTTGATATATGTTTGGGAAATTATTTTTCCACTAGGTCATGAATATATGTTATTGGTATTAATTTTGAAAAAATATGGTATGAATCATCCGTAAGTCAGATATACAAAAAACTTAACATGAATCAAAGCATAGGAAAAGGGAAATATTTTAAACATAATCATGGAATAAAAATTATTATGGGTGTATAAAAATGAAACCCAATGCAAAATATCTCAAATAAACAAACCCTTTGGTAAAAACAAAATCCTAACAAGGCTGAAGCCACTTATATCATAATGAAATAGATAATGAGATAAACTACACCCCCACGATATCCAATAATTATACTATTATGGTAGGAATACAATCCCACAGATTATAATAATTTAGAAAACAATCCTAAATGATAAAATATATATTGTTGTACAAATGAATACATAAAACACAATAAAGGAAAATTTATTTCATTTGTGGTTTACATGGTGAGTATGTTCATAAAATAATGAGTAAAGAACCCAGAATAGTGTCTCACCACAATAATTATACAACATGTTTAAGAAAAAACATGCATAAAAATTAATATAAATATGTAGTATAATATTATAAGATGTCTCAATCAAATATAATAGTATCAAACAAATAGTGATGAAATTAAAGAATTAATTTAGGCTAAAACATATAAATTCATTTACTGAGAGGATATATATATATGGACCTAACTTGTTTTACCTTTTTTGGTATTTCTTGTTGACAATGTAATGTTATAGGAAGGAAAAGATTGAAAACTTTCCCATTCAAGTAGGGGGGGTATGTCAATCTTGCATCCCATGTCATCTTACTAGACTAATTGAGTTAAATCCTATTACCATCATATTTAAAGGGGAAGATGTATATATAGTCCGGGATGTAAAGTGTCTCATGGAATAGTTAAAGGGGTATACACCGTTAAGTTTAAAAAAATATGATTAAATTTTCATGCTAAAAATTTATATAAAAATATAACAATACAATAACAACCACGTGTTACACTAGTGAATAGAATAAAAATTATTTAATAAAAAATAAAACATTCTTCACATTTCGGTATATAACCATGCACCTCTTTTTTTCATGCTCACAATTCTTTTATGGAATGAATATGTTTAAGGGAAAAATAGATAATGACATAATGTACCATTATTTCATTTCATAAAAGTCAAATGTTTGTCAAAATATTAATTTATTTTCAAGCACTCTATGTTTAAAAACAAAATCACCTGATTCTGAAGTAAATTTTTATTTTATAAGAATGGGAAAAATTGACTAATTAAACCATTATGATTTATCATAGAAATAGTGAAATATTCTAGGTTTTTCTCAATAGAACCACACATGTGTGATAAACTGAGTTTATAGTGAATTCAAAGAGAATACTATATATGGTAAGTAATAATTAATTAAAAATTCTTTGATGGGGTGTGCATGAACTATCCATGGTTATAAAAATAATAGTATACTACAAGAGGTTGAAGAATATTTTTTGATGCATAGGTAGAAATAAAAAATAGTATTATACTACAAGAGATTGAAGTATATAAAAACATTTCCAATGAAAATTTTTAGTTCCCATTTTATAACCCAATCCACAACATGTTATTTCAACCTCACAATTTACATAGAAATGTTTTTTATAAATAACTACATTTGGAGAAATAATGGTGAGTAACCATGGATTTATTTTTTGATAAAATTTGTAATGAGAAATAGGATGAATAAATTTTTCAATATAGATAAAAGTATATATATAAATGTAACAAATATCTATAAAATATTTTTAATAAAACAGTCTACACATTAAAAAATTGTGTAATAAAATGCATGTTTTTAATTTTCATGGATGGTGAATTATTAAACAATCGTTCTCTCCATGTTGAGTCACATATTTCCACTATGACAACCATGTTTCCATGTCTCCATTAAACCACTCTAAAAACAATGGGTTATGTGTGTTTAACTTATTTAGAACTAATTTTTTGAGTGGAAATATTTTAATTGGATCATAAAATATGGTTGATTCGTAAAGAGATTCACATTATTTCTAATTTAACAAACCTTTAATGTTTATTAAAGGGATAAATCCAAACATAAAAATAATAAATAAGTTTCTCTGAGTTTAGTAACACACCAAGGGACAATATTTTACCTTAGTTTTAATGTCATGTGAAAGGTACAACACCTTATGATAAAATGTATTAATGTAAAGTCCTAATATTAGGTTACCTAACACACCAATTAAGGTAACCTGACAATGTTATCATGAATTTTGTGTAATCTATAAAACCTAAGTGGGTGAAATTAATATTGATATTGAAATAATTATATATTATAATTTCCATTATAAACATCTCAATGAACCTCATTGAGATCATTCAATTGATCATATATAAAATATGGATTGAAACCATACATTTATGTCTTTAAAATTTAAGTAAGATTATTTATTAAGTTAAGATAAATTAAGTGAACTTATTTTTAGGCATAACCGTAGAATTACTCTGTTAGTCAAGACCATATACGAATTCATATGAAAGGTTCACTAGTAAAAAAGAATTCACTTTCAACACCTGAACCCATTAAATAAAAACTACATGAAAAAATTTAATAAAAAATAACCATCCCTTGAAACAATTATTAGAATCATTCACGAAATCAACATAAATAACTCCATAAATTTCCCATAGAAACATTGAATATATAAGAACAAGCAACATCTTGGAAAATAGTCTCAAATATTATATCATAATGTAAAAATTTATTACCAAATTCATTACACAATTTATTAAAACCAAAACAACAATGAATATAAAAAACCATATTTCTTGATCAATTATATATAACGGAATTAAAATACCAATTATCCAAGAATTATTTCACCATAATTTCGTGGAATAAATTTTTTAATAAGTGTAAAAATAAAAGAAAAATTATAAATAAATAGATAAGATTGAATAAAATGTAAGGATTGATTATCACCCTTTGAATTCATCATAATAACACCCAATGATAATTCATGAAATATGGATAAGTAATAATGTGGGATAAGAGGACTAAAGGGGGGCCAATGAGGGATCTCAAGTAGTCACGAGGATTTGAGTTTGATGGATAAAAAAGTATAAGAAAAAATGGAGAGATTGTGAAATGATAAAAATGGGACCCATTAAGAATACATGGTATATTTTACACAAGTTACTCAGTATGGGGAAATTCGGTACATGGTGGAACCCAAAGGCTAACATGACTTCTTATATACTCATCAGGTACACGGTGATAGTCCCCCGAGTACGCAGCTACACATGTAGTGTCAAAATATTCGAGGTACCATCCCAATAACTAAACTGAATTACAAAACCTCAATTGAAACTCATACATCCTCCCAAAACAACCCATAATTAATCCACATGAACCCAAATTTGATCCAAACCAATAAAAAGTTGTGTTTAGTGAATATTATTTTTTAGTTTTAATTAATTAAAAACTATTTAATAATGAATGATTTAAAAAAATATATAGTTTTTATATATATAACTGTAATAATTTAAATACATATAATGATGAATTTTAGTCACATAGTTAATGTAATATCATCTTATTCTTGAAAAAATATTTTTAATTAAAACCCATTTTTATCACATTTTACGAGTTTATTTTTAAATTAAATTCATTCAATTATATGAAATAAATTTGATAAAAATGATAATGTATTTTGAATCATCATTATTATTGCTATGTAATAATTTCTATATTATTTTTTGTCATAATGAATAGTAAATATAATAGAAATTGTTTACCTCATTTAAGGTAAAAAAAAGTTTTATCAGGGGTTAATATGAAAAGATAATGGTTAAAATGGACTAATAATTTCATAAAAATAATTTTTTGGCTCTATTTATACATTAAACTTATAAAAATTTAATATGAGTCATTTTGGAATAATTTTTCTAAGAAAATGGATTAATGATATTACAAAAGATTGAAAAATTACAAGTGTTCCACACACCTCAATTATAAAAGGGAACCACCTCCCCTCACATATTCACACCCTTATTGACGCTCCTTTCCATCACAGAGTCTAACAACTGAAAAAGGGGAGTACCTTAACACAAAGTGATTTATCGATTGAAGAAACATCAAAAATTGGCAAAGGGATGAACAAGGATTGGTTTACACATGGACCGCGCAGGTTTCATCATGGTCATGCAAGTATACATGCGCGCTAAATTTTCGGTGTGCAGGTGACTTGCGCGCCCTATTTATTTTTCACCTAGGGTCTTTAGCAGCCTATAAATATCCCGGGTGGGTCCCCCATTTCGAGGACCAAAAATCCCAAAAGTCAGATTTAAGCTCCCAGTTCCCTTGTATCTTCTTGAATTCTTATGAACACTTCTATGGTACCTTCTTACCTAGAATGGAAGATCTTAACAAGGGAAACAAGGCCTATGTGTTGAAATTAATCAATATCTATGCGCCTAAGTGTCTAACCCATATGGGAAATTAGGACACTTGCGCGCCACCTTATCCCTTAAACAGAACCTGCACACCTCTCTTTTGGAAGCCTCTAGGGATAATACTAAAGGCTTGAGCCATGTCTCACCCAAGTATTACCCTATAGGTTGAATGGAGTGCAAGTACACCAGTGTCGCGCATGTACACTTGCACGCCCAAGACCTGCGCACCCCAATAGGACTTGTGCGCCTACCTCATTTTGGGTGCCTCTCCTGCCTATTCAACTATTCTCTTCAAATACACCTCTCATCTTCAGGATTTAGCCTTCAAAACCCTATTCATAGCCATTTTTTTGGCATGGTTCCTTTGTTGGATTTCTTATCTGAGTAAAATTATGTGGAAAATCTCTCAAAACATAGTGATTTACATATCTTTATTTCACTAATGTCAGAGATTTACTTCATTCAACATCATCCTTTAAAATGATAAATACCCTAATTCTGGGCATCCTCTTTATGAGTAAGCCCCAAGTTCCCTAATTACCTTAAACTAGGCATCCTCCTTAGGAGTAAGCCCCAACCAAAAGTTCTTTAACCTGGGCCTCCATTTCCATAGTAATCCCTAGTCTTAATTTACTTTTGATTTTAGATTCCTTCTCTAGAATAAAACCCAATCATAAGTCCCCTTTAATTTGGGAATCCTCCTTAGGATTAAGTCCTATGTTAAGTACCCAAATCTCTACAAAGAACATATAACTTTATGTAATTTATTCCCAGGCTTCTTCTCTGATGTAAGTCCCAATTCTCATCTATCTGGGTAGTCATACATACGTAAGACCCACATCATTTCTTTTAATTGCATCTTTCATGGAACAAACGTCATGTTTTATTGATATCTCTTATTTCTCACACCGAGAATGACTCACATGAGCTTAGAGCATAAAAGTAATTGTTAAATATTTCTTTGGTCCATCAATCATGCATAAATTTCATACTTATTCACTCGAACTACGTGGGTTCTGATTCCTTTTTTAATAAGGATATTTAGGTAGCCCATCTGCGGGTACGATCCCAAATCTGAAATAATCCATGCCCTTATGAATGACAATAAACTTCAAGTTCCCCACTGAGTGGATTTAAAACCAGCATGGTTATCTTAATGATTAAGAGATTTATATATGATATGTTGAAGGAAACCATTGACTACGATTCTCTAACAAATACAGATGACTCCTTATCGATGAAGAACATCAAATACATATAAAAGATTCTCTAAATTTCGTACATATTAATCATTGATTGTCAGATTTAAATGAAAAATCATTATTTATACTTGGTAATTTAATAAGGATTCATGAACATAACTTAAATCTATAAAGAGTGTCCCAGATTAGACAATAATTCCCCCCTAAAAAGGTGTGATGAGTCCGACCTCCCATCCTCTCGACCAATGCAAATTATTAAGCCCCATCGGTCCATAACTAATGAGCACCTACCTTTGGAAAGTAGGTCCAAATGGATATAGAATCATTGGATGTTTCCAGTTCTATGGAAAAACCTGTTAGAAACTGACTGGAGTGTTTGAATCTTAAGAAAATGAGGTCCTTCCCATTTCCAAGGCAAAACAAAAATGGTAAACCTGATGTGAATCCTTAACCAAGCTAAAATGATGGTTTACCTATTTGTTAGGCCCCTATTTAAACACAATGAGATCGAAAACAAAGAAATCAATAATATATGGGCTCATCCAAAAGATGTAGTGGCCGAAATTATCTTGATTATGTTTGTTATATCAAACAGGCACTCTTTTCCATGATCTCTCTACATTACAACAATGGATTCTCTGAAATTCACCCCTGTGAATGTTTGTGCCACTACTCCTGTTGGATACTCGTCCGCTCTGAGGACGACATCACCAACTTAGAATCTACAACGCTGGGTCTCGAATGCACTAATCAAGGAGTACTATCAACACGGTACCATTCTGACTTTGGAGGCTGCTCAATAAGCCCTCCAAGTGAAAAACTCACACTGGTCGTCTAGACAACAACGACCAGTGATCAAGAAGCAGGCGGTGCCAACCACCGTCTCCAACCATTTCAGAACGTTATCCCCAGAACGCAATAACCAGTCCCTCCCATACTATAGGGAGGTTGATCAGGAGGTCACTCAGGACCTCCATTCAAGGATTCAGGAGTCCTTCCTGAGGACTCCCACCAACAATCACCGCCAGACTTGTGCAGTAGTGTGCCCTCAACATGATGAGGGTGTCGTATCTAGGTATTCGGCTCAAGTTCCTCGAACCCGAGCAAGCAAGACGAACCACCAGAGGCGATGACCGGTCTATAGTGAGCAGGTTATTCTCTCTGCCATTTCCAGAGAAGTCCACCAACCTAACTTGGTGGCAAGCAACGAGCAGGCACACACACCCATCAGTTTTAATTCTGATTTCCAGCTGACTCGTCTGGAAGCAACATGCCATTCCCTCCAGGAAATTCCGACAGAGTACTATAGCCAAGAACATACACCTGTTTAAAAATAAATAGCTAATCAGTAGGCTCATCTGACTACATACGATGAATCCCGCCAACCCAATGTTTTGAAAACTGGTAAAAAGGTACATACACCTATTTACACTTATCAATCCTGCCAGCAGCCTTGTCTACCAGTATTGAAGGAAATTTTTCAACCACATTCGGTGGAGTTCAATCAACAGGCAAATACACATACTAGAGTTTATCAGGCCTACCAACAGTCTCGTTTGGCAGCACCTGGAGAATTCAATTGGAAAGACCCAATAACAAACAAGAGTCAGACTCAACTCTCTGCCCCCACACATGAGTACTGTTAGAATCCACTGACAGGAAAAGGAGGACAAGAGCAGGCACACACACCTACTCCAGACACGGAATGAACGTAAATCCCTATTCTGATAGCTAAAGTCACCAAGCATATTCTGTCAATAGTGAAAGAGCATAATCAAATCCCTACTCATATTCTGGATGCTTCCCAAGATATTATCATAGCTTCAATAGCATCTCAGGGTTATACACATAAATCTATCCCTATCAGCGGAGTGAATCATCAGCATGTCACCCCAGAGTAGACGCACACCTTTTTTCCAGTCCAAGAGGGTTGTGGGGCACACTCCCCCATGTCATACGGACAATCATTTCGGGCACATACACCCGATTCAAATGTGAATCGTCAGCCTAACCTGGACATTTCTCCTGAGCAGGTACATACACCTGCCCATAATAACCACTTTCATTAACAAATGGTTTCCAAAATGAGTAAGCATACGTCCAATAAGAAGACTCATCCAGCGCTGTTGGGAAATCAAGAACTAATTTAAAATGAGACCTTGCTCAATGCTGGAGTCCTTGAAACCATCAGACAATTATCTGTTGCAACTCAAGATTCTACTCTCTCATTTCCCAATAGTGGGAATAATAAATCTGAAGGTCTTCAACAGACACTTCCTCATGAAGTCTTTCTTCATGACCATTCAGTCGATATCAAAGTTTCATCATCAGATAAGAGCTGTGATAACCCTCTACGTAGCTAGAAAGCCAAGGAGAAAGTGATTACATCTTTTTCTGTAACCCACCATGGTGGTCCTACCCATGATGATTAATTTCACTGCAAAAGTCCTCTCTGCTATAGTGATGCACAGTTCTTGGAAAATGCTCTAATGGACAATGTAGTGCCGAGAAATTACTCTTATCATGAGGCACATGAAAATGTGAAGCCTTTCATGTCAGATGCTTCATCCTTAGTAGGTGAAATACTTTCTCAATCAGAAGATAACCCAGGGTGTAGGTCATTATCTGAACCACCACTATGTCATTTATCTTCTAATTTGAAAAATGAAATCTCTACCAATCTTGTTGAATCTAATTAAGTGACAAGGAAGAACCAACTTTGGTCTAATCAGGTAGAAGAATCCCCATCAAATAACAAAGAGTAAGGGCTGAATATGAGAAAACAACTGGTGAAAGGTGAAGTGCTAGTCATGTTTTGGCCTTTGGATGACTCTCAGTATGATATTTCAGAGATGCTGATAGAAGATTGTATTCGCGATATTCTTCTCAACATGTGGAAATTTCTTTTTCACCTGAGAGAGAAAATATAATATTATGATGAATATGAAAATTATTTCATGATAATAGAAGGGTTACAACGCCAAATTAATTTGGCATATCTCTCAGTTTCTCGACATCCGATGGCTGAAAAGCAGCAGAGATCCCTTCAACGTTCATGCCTTGGTGCACTAAAAATATTGCGCCAGTTAATTTCCAATGCCCCATCTGGTATTCATATCAGGGGATGGGGTGTTCATGGATCACTACATTTCACTATGCTCTCCAGTCATCAAATCCTGCCAAAAATGGTCTCATGAAATGTTATTTCCCATGGACGGCCACACCCAATTGGTTTTATGTGTAATCAAAGGATTTCTCAGGAACATGCCTCAACTAGTTCTTCCCAAAGTCCTGCATACAGATAAAAAGTTGTTTAATTACTCTTGCATTAGGCAAATGAGAATATCGAACATGCATCTCATTTAGATCTTGCACATAACCAAGTGACAGAAGTGTTAGAAATCATCCAACGAGCATACGAGCTAGGTGATTTGAGTGGATGTTGGTTGATGCACCCGGGAAATTTCCGGACTAATGTCCGGAAAAATAGGAGAGCTTTTAAGAAAGTCTCAGATGTAGAAACTCAAGAGCCACCCCATCTTTCTAGACTATGGACTCTTTTAACCCAACACTCGGAATCAACAAAAAGAATTTGAGCCGTTGAGCATGAACAACAGGAACTGCCCCAGTCCACCGGACTAGGGACCTTTTCAAATTCTCAATCCCCTCCTCAGTGAAAGTCGGTCTTCTCTCGATTAGGGAAGATGCCACAGGAGAAACACAGAACAAAATTATCAGGCAATTACCTCCAAATTATGGTTCATCATGATGTTCCTGAGGGTCAACTCAACAAAAGGGCATTGTCTGATCATGGACATGGGAGAAGACAGTATCGCAGAAATGACGATAGATGGGATGTAATGCGTTATGAATCAATAAATGTTATTAATCTTTTTTACTGATCCTCCAGAACACGATGCCCACTCAGGGGACTCAGATGAATAAGTTCCTGCTCAAGAGGTTGTACACACTGAAACAAATGAAAAGGTGTGCGTACACAAAATCAAAGGATTATCCAGAATCTAGGTATTCTTTCAAATAACCAACTCCCCCCTCTTCAAAAGGAATCCAATAAGGGAAAAGGTAAATGTCAGGTTACACCTCAATATACCTCCGGAGAAGGCCAATCACTCTCATTAGAGGAAAGGTTCACACGACAAGATGAAGAAATGAAAGAGTTAAGGAGGTTGAATGCAGAACTACTTCAAAGTAGTCTTCCTCCTAAACATGATGGAGTCAGTCAATCAAGGTAATTTGATGCAGCTGCTGAGATGGATCAATAATATCCTCCATTACCATTACACCCTCACAGGTCTAATTATATGGGTCATATGCAACAATAACCAGCAACACTATCATTATTGGTAGTCCCGGTTACCATACCCGTCCTAACTCCAGCTATTGTACCATCTCAAGTCCAAATTCAACCAGATGTTTCTCCAAAGTAAATAACTACTACTGATTCATTAACAGATCGGTTGGAAACTATGGAAGGAAATCATGTATAGGTTCAACCAGAAAAGAGAACTTACCTGGAATGGTTTTATGCAATTCCTCCCCCATTAAATTTTGAAAGTACCACATTCCCAATCATTAATGGTTCGGGAGACCCAGAGCAACACTTAACACATTTTTTTTCACATTGTCATCCTATGATGTGAACTCCTTAACAACAAGAATCATTTAAGATCAGGTGTTTTGAACAGTCATTACAAGGGCCTCCCTTTGTCTAGTATACAAGCTTGCAATCCCAGTCAATTACCGGATGGGAATATCTCCACCAATAGTTTCTTCTTCAATTTAGATCAACTTTTCCAAAGAAAATAGTTTTTTATCTTACAAATTGTATGAAAAGATAAGATACAAGAGTTTTGGATTTCATTGCTCGTTGGAAGAGATTAACATATTCCCTAAGACTAGAACTCCCTCAAGAAGATTTGTTTCCGATCGATATAGAAAACATGCATGATTAATTTCACACACCATTGATCCCTATGAAATAAACAGGAGGGTTTCAATAACTTACTTCAATATCTCGACAGATTGAATATTATCTTATACAAACTAAGGCAAAAATTCGTATAATTCCATTAGCTCTAGGAAGGAGAAAGGGGAAGGAAGAAACTACGACACTCATGATTAAACAGGCACCTGTACCTGCTTCTACTTCAAAACCTTCATCTTCTCAAAGGGATCCACCTCCTGAGCATCAACAACAGAGGATGTTTCGTCAATATGATCAAAGAGATCAAAGACGGAAACAATTTGAAGAGTTGAAAAACAATGTTTACTCTTTCTGAAAGGAACAGGTTCTTGGTTACTTCACTTCCGTTCTGGAAAATAATTTGGTTCAATTTCCAAATCTTAAAAAGGAAGGAGATGAAGACCATCACAACTATTTCCCATTTCATTAGATGTTCGGGCATTCCATTCAGGAGTGTTTTGTCTTCAAAGACCTCCTGCAAAAAATTGTGGATTCGGGACAAGTCAAACTAAAAGGTTCTTCAGCTCAGGTAGCATGTGTTACTGCTACAGTTCCTGAGGAAGAATGCGAGTGTCATGAAGTCAAAAGAAAAAATGTGAAGAAATATAATGATTGGATTCTTAGAAAAACGATCAACTGAACTCATGCCATTTTACGAACACAATTGTTGAATCCAATTGTGTCTTTTACTATGAATACCACAACAAATCCCCATTCATCAGATAGAGAATCCTCAATGAAACAGAAAAATTCAATGAAATAAGAGCATTCAGAAGAAGATGAGATCATGTCAAAGCCCATGTTGTCTTTTACTCTGGCATATTTTATGACAACTACTTCGAAGCAACGGGCACCGCCCCACCAAACGGAACAAACTCAATTTGCTAATCAGGCAGAATCTTCATCAGATGAAGAGTTGATCTTCGGTTATATTAACATGATTTACTTAACAGATCCATATGCCAGTAACTGTTTCGATCTTGATGAACATGAATTTCCTGTATCAAACAGAGAAATTAAAGGGAGTTCTAGAGGTCTGGGATACAGAGGAAGACGTGGATATCCGAAAATCCATTATTCCAATTCTACGCCTGCTAGAACTATTTATGCAGTAGAAACTCGTGGCAAAGCCCTTCAATGAGCTCAATATGAATAGGAAGGTTCTTCCATGCATGGAAAATTCAGTCCTGACACAATTATTTTGGAAGATCGGTTAGAGGTTACACCTTCTTCCTCTCAGCAAGAAAATAGACCTAGTAAGTATAATCTTCCAAAGATGGGAGTATTTCCAACTCTCACCCTGATAGAAGAAGCATCCACTTCTATGGCACCAGAAAAACCACATGTTCCTATTGGGAAATGCAGACCTGTAGAAAAAAAGTATGATGTCTTGAAACATTTGGCCCAAGTACCAGCCATGTTATCAATTCTAGATGCCTTGAATTTATTAAGAGATCTCCGAGAAGCACTCATTGAGGCTTTGTCAAGTCCCCAGGAATTCAAAACTGAAGTTGATGTGGCTGGAGTCTACCATGTAGAGAATGATCCTACAGAATTCCATGCAGTAATATCTTTTATAGATGAAGATGATGATGAAGTTGTACATGGACATATCGGACCTTTGTATCTATCAGGAAAGGTCAATGATGTGGATATCCAACGAGCTTCCATTGATAATGGCTCAAAAGTCAAACTCATCCCCATTTGTACATGTCATTGATTGGGTCTCACTGAATATGATTTATCTCCTACTTTGATATTGCAAGGATATGATAAAATTGAACAAGAACCTGTGGGCGAGAGTACACTCAGAACTCAGTTTGGAGATCTTGTATCTAATTCAAATTTCATGGTTGTTTATCATGACACAACCTTCAACATTTTTCTTAGAAGACCTTGGCTACATCAGCATGCAACTATACCTTCATCATATCATCAATGTCTCAAATATTGTTTCAAAGGTCAAATTGGGACATTGTATGGTGAAAATCCCCATTCAAAACATGTCAATCTCAATACATTGAGGCAGAATTCTATCACATGAAAGGAAATGAGGTATCCACACCATAAGAGGCTACCAAGATAAATGCTCCATATGGTTTGGAAAAGATTCCAGTAAACCCATCCATGCATGTCAGTACAGATTATGTGTTTCTTATTAGTCAAATTGACAAGATAGACCTAAATCCAACTACTCTTATGGAAACTTCCATAATGTCAATTATGACAATCAATCAAGACAACATGGGAGAAACTAGTGATTCATCAAGCAATGATGAAAGCTCAAATGGAGATGTCTTCATTTCATCCTCTTAAATCTAGCAAGTCTATACTTCGCTAATCAGGCAAGAAGAAGTTATAGCAATGTCAGAGGTGAACGATGATGTCGATTCTCAATCCATCGTCTCTTCTTTATTACCCAAGAAAGGCCCTTCATCATCAATAGGGTTATAAATGGAATCTTCTTCTTCAAAATGTTCAAATTTTTACATCACTCCTTACTGTGGATATTCTGCTTCAGCATCTACTATGCAAGTAGAAATATAATAAATAACACATATTGAAGAAGAAGTGTAAGATCTCAGAGATGCTCCTCTATCTTTTTAAGAGGGTATCTCTACTACTGTGGATGAGGTCAGAGAAACAATCTTGGTACAAAAGAAGATCCACGCCACACTTTAATTAGTGTGTCCATGACTCTTGAAGAGAAAGAAATTTATATTTCATTTTCGAAGCAAAATCGAGATATATTTTCTTGGAACTATACAGAAATTCCCGGGCTTGATCCTGATGCAGCCACTCATCGTTTGGGTTTACCAGAAAAACCTCAAGGATTTAATCAAGCTGCAAGAAGAACACAACCAACTTATGCTTCCAAAATTGAAGCTGAAGTGGATAAGCTTATCAAATCTAACTTCATCATAGAGGTTCAATATACCAAATTGTTGGCTAATATTGAACCTATGAAAAAGAAGAATGGAAAAATTAGAGTTTTCATTGACTTCAAAGATCTTAATCGGCATTGTCCTATGGATGATTTTCCAGTTCCGATCATAGAACTCTTAATTGATGAAACAACTAGCTATGAAGCACTTTCCTTCATTGATAGATATTCAGAGTATAATCAAATCTAAATATCCCTAGAAGATGAAGAGTCCACAGATTTCAGAGCCCCTCAGGGTGTGTTTTTCTGTCGGGTAATTCCCTCTAGCCTAAAAAATGCAGGCGCGATATATCAGTGTTCCATGCATCGTATCGTCAAATCCTTTTTAGGGAAAGTTGTTGAATGTTATGTGGATGATTTGGTGGTTAATTCCAAACAATGTTCTAATAACTTCGTTGATTTGGAAATCATATTCCACAATCATCGACAATACAATATGAAGATTAACCCCTTGAAATGTGCTTTTGGGGTAACCTCAGGAAAATTTCTTGGCTTTGTGGTACGTCATCGTGGTATCGAAGTTGATCCTGAGAAGACAAAGTAAATACATGGTATGTCACCTCCCCAAAATTTGAGTGAATTGAGATGACATCAAGGAAACTTGGCCTATCTTCGGCATTTCATCGCCAATCTAGAAGGAAAAAGTTTACCCTTCACCAAATTGATGAAGAAAGGAGTCACTTACTAGTGGACCAAAGAATGTCAAGAAGCATTCAGTGTTCTCAAGAAATATCTCTTGATTCCACCAGTATTAATGACACCAGTTTAAGGAAGACCACTAATTCTTTATGTGACATCTTTAGAGCAATAATTGGGTGCTTTCCTTGCCCAGAAGAATGAAGATGGAAATAAAAACAATATGTACTATTGAAGTCGGACCATGCTTGTAGTAGAAAATCGATATTCAAAGATTGAAAAGTGCTTCCTAGAATTAATTTATGTATTTCAGAAGTTGAGACACTAACTGCAACATCATGAGGTCCAATTGGTATCTCGCAATAACCCACTCAAATTTATCCTTAGCCGTCCAATGCTTACATGACGTCTAGCATGGTGGGCAGTTATTTTGCAGCAGATTGATATTCAGTACGTATCTCAAAAGGAAATAAAAGGCCAAGCTCTGGATGATTTCCTTGCTGAACATCCTTCATTGGAATACCCATCTTTAGATACTGAACTTCCTGATGATAAATTCTTTTCTATTCAATATAATATTCAAACATGGGAAATGTATTTTGATGGTTCTTCCAGAAGTAAAATAGGGAAGAAAATGGAAGATTCTAAATTCAACAAAGTTGGCTTAGGAATTGTGTTCATTTCACCAGAAAAAGAAGTGCTACCCTATTCTTTTTTATTGTGGTAAGGAGGTACAAAAAATGAAGAAGAATATCAAGCTCTCATCACAGGATTGGAGTTGGCACTTCAAGCACAAGTGAATCACCTAAATGTGAAAGGTTATTAAGACCTGGTAATCAAACAAGTCGATGGGGATTATGCCATTAGAAAAGAAGAGTTAATCCATTTGTATGATTACGTCAGAGAGTTAATGGAGGAGTTTCCTTCAGAACTGAAATTTTCTTTTGTCCTGCGATCACAAAATGCTCAAGCTGATGCATTAGATAATATAGCCACAGCTCTGGCGAATCCAAATCAGGATGAGACTGTCATCAGTATTTCCCACCGTCATACTGTTTCACCTTATGTTCTGATCAGAAAAGAGGAAATCAATGAAATTAGTCCCATTTCTGAACCATATGGTCATACTATAGGATGGACGACACCTATCAGGGAACACTTTCAAAATGGAGCACTCCCACCTGATAGAGCCGGGAAAGAACAAATCTGGCGACATTTGGTCAATTTTATTATTTATGATAACCTAGATCTCCTAGAAATTTTTTTATACAAGTGAGGTTTTGATGGAATTTTCTTTAGATGCATTGATGGGGAAGATACATTGGCTGTCATTAATGATGTACATGCAGGAGTCTATGGTTCCCACCAGTCTGTACAGAAAATATCTGATAAAATTCGAACGCTTGGATACTTTTGGCCTTCAATGATACACGATTGTGTTAATTTCACTAAGAAGTGTTATTATTTCCAAGTATGTGCCAACATCATTCATCAACTCCCAGAGTTGCTTCGTACAACTAAATACTAATGGCCATTTTCCACATTGGGAATGGATGCAGTAGGACCTTACCCTCCAGCTACATCCAAGTAGTTTAAGTATATTCTTACTGCTACTGACTTCTTTTCCAAATGGGTAGAGGAAATACCTCTCAGAGAATTTAGTTCTAAAATCATTGTTAGCTTCATCAAGTCTAACATCATTACCATATTTGGTGTTCCTCATACCATATTGACGGATAATGGCACCAACTACTGTTCGTCTGAGATAAGAATGTTGTATCAAGAATACAACATCAAATACAATCATTCATCTTTGTATCATGCAGTGGCCAATGGCCAGATAGATGCCTTCAATAAGACTCTTTCAGACATACTACAAATGATGGAGGACAAAGATAATAAATCCTTGCCTGATAATCTTTTTCATGATTTATGGTCTTATCAAACCATCACCCACACTACAACACGGTAAAATCCATATTCATTAGAATATGGAATGGAAGCAGTATTTCCCATTGATGTTCAATTACCTTCGCATAGAATAGCCATTTGTGACCAGTCATCTACAGATGAACAATCTCAAAAGAGATTGGATGAATTGCAATGATTACATGAGAAAATATCGTACTACCTGCATCACTTGGAAGTCTATCAGAATCGAATATCACGAGATTTCAACAAAAAAGTTCTTCTTCGTTCATTTATTCATGGAGAATTGGTATTGGTCCTCAGAACTCCAATGATACCCGGAAGAAACCTCCCAAGCATGAGCCAAAGTGGGAAGGACCTTACTCAATTCATAAGGTCTACTCTAATGGAGATTATTCTTTAATCTCAATGGATGGAGAACTCATCACAACTCCAACTAATGAAATATTATTGAAGAAGTATTTTGTGTGACACAAATATACTATTGTCTAACATGACATTAAACAATGTTTTACTTACTTAAAGACTTTAAACTACACAGTCCCTCTGACGTCCAACATGATGTTAAACTGTATTGTCATCCAACAAGACGTTAAACTGTGTCGTCCTCACCACATGAAATTAAACTACATAGAATCCACTTTTCACATCTATTCCTTTTAGTACTCACTACAAGAATTTATACTGCATAATCCCCCAACAGTCCTCACTTCAAGACATTAAACTACACAATCCCTTTGTCTACCAACACGACATTAAACTGTGTCCCCATAATACATTATCAATTGAACTACACAGACTTTGATCTTTGCCTTTTAGGTTGGGTACGTAGGCAACCTCCTGAGGTTCATGGCCAAAACCAATCTCTTCACATAGGTTCACCTCCGTCTCATATGATGTTGATCCGTGAAGAGCCCCAAACCATCGTCCCCCATGACGTTAAACTGTCAAAAAGTCCCTTTTCTTCTTACATGTATTTAAATTGTAGAATTCCCTAATACTTCCTACATGAGGTTAAATTGTACATCGTTAGGTTTTTTTCTACCTCTTGTTTCTCACACCGAGTATGACTCAAGTGAGCTTAGAGTGAACCTCAAACATAAAATTCTTTCTGGGTCTCTAACCACATGTATGTCCCAACACCATCTTTGGGTTTTTTTTCAAATACAACTTGATCACCAATTCATTCAAAATTAAACTACGTGGACTTTGATCCTTGCCTTCTAGGTTGGGTATATAGGCAACCTCCCGAGGTTGAATCCAAAAACCAATATCTTCACATTGGTCGATCATCATCCTCATTATATGATGTTAAACTATGCAGTCCACTCATTGTCCCACGCCTAAGAGGGAATCATCATTGACATTGATCTCCAATCATGTCATATGTCAAATACTACATGCATACATGGTAATTCCCGAACCATTAATCATGGGTCCAACCATTGTTTCACTAAAGTCCCCTTTCACCCTTCACATGTATGAGCCATATATGTACATAGGGTATTTCAAGAACTATGTGTGGCTTGATTCCCATCCTTATAGGTTATTTCGTAACGTTCGAGCATCCCTCGAACCTGGCCCCAAGTCATTAGGCCTAACCCCAAATTTCACTTTCAGCCCCTTAGAAAAAATTCCACCAGGTGAGCACATGAATGTGGTATGAAAACCTTGGTCTTCAATCACATCAAGTTTATAAAACACAAAAAATGTATCCCTTATTATGGTCCGAGCTCTATGACCCTAAACTAAGATCTCTTACACTCTCATCCCACATGACGTTAAACTCTATTTCAAGAACTACATATGTCTTGATTCTCATTCTAATGAGATATGTAGTGAATTCGAACATTCAGGACCCAGCTACAACATGATTATGGTCAACATTGTTCTACGTATCTATTTCATGCATTGGATAGTACAAATTTTCATGTGTCACACTCCTAACATTAAATTCATCCAGATCTCCATAAACATTTTCATGAATTCTGGTCACAAAATGTGTGATACCTGGGAATTATTTTTCCTGACCATGCAGCACATGCCCTTAGGCGGCCTTGCATAAACAAGTCTACAAAACGGACCTGTTAGCCAAAAGTTTCTATTATTTGACTATGTAGCCAATGCCCCTAAGTGGCCCTGCATAATTTAAGCCCCCTGATGGGTTTTTCAAATTGTGGTAACTTCATTCATGAAAGAAAACCTCTTTTGTCTTTATTGGTCTTAACAATGATATGTTTGGATTCACAAAAATAGCCATCCTTAACATATTTGTCCCATACTCTTTTTCATAATCTGAAAGTATTTAAGTCTATGGTTTATATTTACCTTCCATACGTTTGGTTCAGACCTTCGCAAGAGTGACATTCATCCAACTCTTTGACAATATTAATTGGAAATATCATCTCCATATTCAAGTACCCCTCTCAATATAGTAGACTCTATGCTTTGTAATATTTGAATCTCCATAGACATCCACTGGCTTTTTAGCAGTAGAAAAGTAATGTTATGAGAGTTATTTTGCCTAATTATGTAGTACGTACTCTTAGGAGGCGTTGCATAAACAAGTCTACATAACGGACTTGTCTGCCAAAAGATGCCATTATTTGACTATGCACCCAATGGCCTTTAGTGTCCCTGTATAATTCATGCCCCATAATGGGTTTGTTAAATAATGGTAACTTCATTCTTGAGAAATACTTCTTATAATGTGTTTTATCCTATTTTCATATGATTCCTCAGATTCAAAATTTCTTAAGTCATAGTTTACATATTTTGTCCCATACCTGAATGCGGTAACATGTTTCCAAACAGCCTATCAATGAATTGAGTTAATTTTTATCTTTTCGGTCAAAGATATTTTGACCTTAAACATTATCCATTTTTATGTCTAACATGCATGACTTAAAACTACCCACAAAAGTCAAGTGAAATCTGAATAAAATTCAAGTCCCCACTCACAAAACATACATTTTTTATGGTTTATATAATATTGAGCAATCAAAAGATGCAATGTTTGTAGGGTTATTTTTATAATCCTAGCAACAATAAAACTATTCTTACTAGGCCCATTGGCTTATGTAAAAATTAAAGCAACTAGAAAAAGAATGCAGGTACAAATTATTGAAGATGAAACATCTTTTTCATTGATGCACAAGAGTTATAAGGACATCTACAGACTAAAGTATCTTCTATTTTTCATGAATTACAAAAGGATTTCAACATAACACTTCATTCACTTCACAACATCCTGAGATTCATCAGCAGCCACCTAGAATTCATTCATTAAACTGGATATAATAAAAGATGCAGTGATTCCATCTCTTCTTGGAAGAATTGTAAAATAATGTTCTTCAGTGCGGTTTGAGAAAATTTTCTACTGATCAAAGATTGACTATGTTTCTGTCCAAGAGGCTTGGAAGATGGATACATGGATTTTAGAGTGGAGCATTGGAAGTAAAAAACCATTTGGAGAGAGTATTATTTTCAGATATTGTTTTAATGTCATCTTCTCTCCACCAACCGGTAGCGGAAAACATATCATCCCATGGTTTTCCATTTTTTATATATGCAGGAAAATGGCTTGTAAGAAAAATTTTAATGTTCACACCATTTTTGCTGCTCTTAATGCATAGTATAACTAAAATAGAGGGGATGTAGTGCAGCTGCATCTTGATCAAGTAAATCATTGCCTCTGGAACGTTGACTCCTTGCAGATGTCCACAGACATGCAACAACAGGTAGACACTGTGCGGAAAATTGGCATGATATCTCTTCATGTAATTAGCCAAATATGGGAAAGTGATGTCAGAAATATCATAATAATCCTGGCCAACGATGTTCATCATTTCATCTATTCTCTAGCTGGCCAACTCATTAGCCGATCCAATTTTTTTGGGAGCCATTGAAACTTCACAAACATCAGATAATTAACTTTTAAGTAAGTTGATTTTTCATAATATTTGTGAAGGAATTTAAAAAAAATGGCTAAGGAATTAAGGCGTGCAAGTCCCAAATTGGCGCGCAAGTCCAAGTTGGTCACGCAAGTTTTACCGCTCTAGTTGGGGCACACAAGTTAGAAACTCACCACAGAAGAACGACATGAATAAAAGCACAAACGAGCGAGGTGCGCAAGCAATATTGTGCGACAAGAAGTACTTGTAGGGCGAGAGATCGAAGTTTTCAGAAGTTGGGTGCTTTGTACAGAAATGGGGCTTAATATTTATAGGCGAATCTCTACCCATGCACGCCCAACCCCGCGCACCAGAAGGATACATGCACGCCTAATAATTCTGTGATGCCCTTTCTTGTTTTTCTCCTTTACGTCAGAGTCACATCCTCCTACCTTTCAGATCCAAATCTGAGGGGGGACTTTTGTTGATGCTCCTTTCTGTCAAAGAGTCTAACAACTGAAAAATGGGAGTGCCTTAACACAAAGTGATTTATCCTTTGAAGAAACATCAAAAATTGGCAAAGGCATGAACAAGTATTGGTTTACACATGGGTCGCACAAGTTTCATCATGGTCACGCAAGTATACCTGCGCACCACATTTTGGGCGTGCATGTGACATGTGTGCCCTATTTAATTTTCTCCCAGTGTCTTCAAAAACCTATAAATACCCCTGATGGGCCCCCCATTTCGAGGAAGAAAAATTCCAATAGTCATATTTAAGCTCCCGGCGCCCAAGTCTCTTCTTGAAGTCTTCCGAACACTTCTAAGGTACCTTCTTACCTAGAATGGAAGATCTAAAGAAGGTAAAAAAAGTCCTATGTGTTGAAATTCATTAACACATGCGCGCCTAATTGTCAAAACCTTACGAGAAATGAAGACACTTGCGCGTCACCTTATTCCTTAAACAGAACCTACGCGCCACTCTTTTGGAATCCTCTAGGGATAATACTAAAGGCTTGAGCCATATCTCGCCCAAGTATTACCCTATAAGTTGACCATCACGCAAGTACACATGTGCCGCGCAAGTAAACTTGCACGCCCAGGACCTGCGCACCCCAACATGACTTGTGCGCCTACCTCTTTTTGGGTGCCTCTCTTGCCTATTCAACTATTCTCTTTAAATCCACCTATACTCTTAAAGATTTATCCTTCAAACCCCTATTCAAAGCCATTTTTTTGCATGGTTCCTTTGTTGGATTTCTTATCTGAAAGTAATTATATGGAACATCTCTCAAAACTTAGTGATTTACATATATTTAAGTCACTAAAGTTATAGATTTCCTTCATTCAACCTCATCCTTTAAAATGAGAAATACCCTAATTCTGGGAATCCTATTTAGGAGTAACCCCCTTGTTTAATAATTCCCTTAAACTAGGCATCCTCCTTAAGAGTAAGCCCCACCAAAATGTTCTTTAACCTGGTCCTCCTTTTTAGGAGTAATCCCAGACTTAATTTACTTTGGATTTGAGATTCCTTCTCAGGAATAAAACCCAATCATATGTCCCCTTTAATTTGGGAATCCTCCTTAGGATTAAGTCCTAAGTTAAGTACCCAAATCTTCATAAAGCACATATACCTTTATGGACTTTATTCTCAGGCTTCTTCTCCCAAGTATGTCCCAATTCTCATCTATCTGGGCAGTCATACATATGTAAGCCCCACATCATTTCTTTTAATTGCATCTTTCATGGAACAAACGTCAGGTTTTACTAATACCTCTTGTTTCTGACACCGAGCATGACTCACGTGGGCATTGAGCGTAAAAGTAATTATGACATCTTTATTTGGTCCATCAATCGTGCATAAATTTCATACATCTTTACTCAAACTACGTGGGTTTTGATTCATTTTCTAATAAGGAAACGTAGGTAACCCATATGCGGGTATGATCCCAACACTAAAATAATCCATGTCCTTCTGAATGAGAATAAACTTCAAGTGCCCCACTGAGTGGTTTTAAAACTAGTATGGTTATCATAATGACCATGATATTTCTATAAGATATGTTAAAGGGCACCATTGTCTAAGAATCTCTAACAAATACAGATGATTCTCTATCGATGAAGAACCTCAAATACATATAAAAGAGTCTATAAATTTTGTACATATTAATCATTTATTTTCAGATATAAAGGAAAAAATCTTTCTTTATACATGTAAATTTAATAAGGATTCACAAACATAACTTAAATCTATAAAGAGAGTCCCAGAGTAGCCAATAATTCCCCCCAAAAAAGGTGTGATGAGTCTGACCTCCCATCCTCTCGACTAATTCAAATTCTTAAGCCTCATCGGTCCATTACTAATGATCACCTACCTTTAAAAAGTAGGTCCAAATGGATATAGAATCATTGTATGTTTCTGGTTCTACGAACAAACCCATTAGAAACCAATTGGAATGTTTTAATCTTAATCAAATGAGATCATTCCCATTTCTAAGGAGAAACAACCCTTGAAAAAATTCTCTTCACCATAACCTATCGAATTATCTAAAAACATCATTAGACAAATTATATAGGTTTTTAACTTCCCAAAATTCCAACCCTAAGCTTCAAAATATGTGAAATGAAAGAGGTTTCTTTAAGAGAGGACAATCATATAAATGATTCACTTTCATTTTTTTTTTCTTTTTTAACCAACATAATTTTTGTAATACGAATTACTATAAAAATAAATAGTATAAAAAATATAATAATATTATATTATGTTGGTTTCATAATATGTTTATTCTCCTTCTCCATCAAATATGTAACAAAACAATCACTCATGTGTATGACATACTACCACCTTGTGAATCAATGTAATCAGTTTTCCATCACTATATCACATTTATAGTAAAAATTATATAACTAATGAATATATATGATAATTATAACATAATATTTTTTATATAAATTTTATATAACAACCACTTGTTTACCCTTTCATATATTAAAATATTGTATCACCGCTCGTGCGTATGTACGAGTTATGTCTCTATGAAGTAATGAGATTGATTTTTGATGTACACCTTCCGTGAATGCTTATAAATATCTATATAAGGAAAAATATTTTATATTTATATCATTAATAATATTCAAATAGTTTGATAATATAACATATTTACAAAAATCATAACCTTCAAAAGGAAACATATATGAGAAATGTAATCTGTTAACACCCACAATAATGAAAATAATGAAAAGTTGTTAATTAATGTGTTATAAGATATAATAAGCATATCCTATATGATATTTTGAATATTAATAATATTTCTGTATAAAATAATAATTTAATTAAAACCATTCATCATGAGCTTAAATCGCATTCAACAAAGTGGAGGTGTGCGGTAAATGATTTCATCCGAATTTCCACTCCATTGAGATTTATTTGGTATTATGAACCTATGTAGATTAATGAGGTTTATATGATAAACTATTTATGGATTTATCATGAATATATATTCATTCATGAGAATTAAATTTTTAATTAATGTTTATATTTATATGGGGTTATAATTTAATAGTTAATAATGAGGTACATATTTATTTTACAATCTCATTTTTCAAGGATAACTAATATTTTTTAATTTAAGGAATCTTGTAATATATCCTTAATAAACATCATATATTATATTATACTCAATATATCTATGTATTTTATATGTTTTTTACATATTTTATTCTATATTTAAATTGAATCATGAAATTAAATGTTTAAAAGAAAAGCTAATCACATTTTTTTTAATCGAGTATGTTTTTTCTTCCATGTCCATAATTTATAGAATTGATCTACAAAATTAATTCATATTTTATCAAATTATTTACAAAGAAAATTTTATTTCATCCTAGAATTTTTAAATTAAACAAAAGTAATATTTTTAATGCTTTATCAAAGGTCCATTTTAGAATTTCTTTATAAAAGGTAATAAAGGATTGTTTCTTCTTAACGTATACATTGTTAACAAAATTTCCTTCATCCATAATCATTTTAAGAAATTTAGATTTTCATAAATATTTTAAATGGTTATAAAAATAAAATTTAATAATGAAAACTTTTTTAATAAAAATATTTTATTTTATTTTTTTCTCTAAAAACAAATTTTTTTTTACAAAAACAATATTTATAATTAATTTATGTTCATATTTTATATCTTATTAATTTTATTGTTAATAAATTTCTCAAGATACATTCAATTTATTATAATCATATTTCATTGGACCTTAAATTTATATTAAATATCCTTATTATTTGTATCATGGATGTTATTATTTAATACATCGTATACTATTATTATATTTTGTGTTTTAATATGAATGTTATTTGATTGACTTGGGAAATCATAATATTGTTCAACCTTTACTAAATATGGGTGTTTTTTAAAAGGTACATTGTTTATGAATTAAATTGATTATTAAATATCTGAGGAATGATTTTGACATATAGTGATGGGTGGGGAAATAATTATATACCACCTAGAGGCATCAATAGGGCTCTTGAGACAAACAATTTGAATAGATATATATAATGGGTTTTGTTTGTATGCATATCCATTGTTTAAACTATCATTTTACAAGGACTTGACTGTGGAAATATCATGATGTCTATGATCATGATGTCTAACATTATGTATTTCTTTCCTTGATAAATTAATTATTATTATCAATGATACATTTTCAATGATATTATTCATGGATTCATTTCATGATCATGTTATTAATTAAATGGAATGTGTGTTTAGTTTATTAATTTACCGTATTATTTATTCCTTATTTTCTCTTATAGATTCTTTTGTATATAACCATTATTGAGAATTTGATGTCACTCTAATTTTTTCCCTTTCCCACAGATATGAATAATTAATCATTGAATGAATTCAAGGATGCAGAATATTTACATTCATTATGTTTTATATTTTATTTCCAAAATAACATGTTCATATCAAGTTTTTCAAGACTACTAAACTGATCTGTCTGATGATATTTGATCTATTGTATCATATTATAATGGAATAATGTCAAAACCAACTCTAGGTTGTTGGAGGTGGGATTTTTACACAAGGGTATATATAATAGAATCACGTAATTTGATTAACCTAAAAAACATCTTTAATCAACAATCAATACCAAGGTAACACATACAATATTACACACTTCTTCCAAAATCATTCAACATGTTATTACATAAAAAATAATCTATATAATAAATCTATGAGTTTTCCATCTACCACAAGATTTTTAAAATTCATCTCAGAAAATATTATGTTAAAATTTAACCACACTTCCGGGTAAAAATACTGTTAACTAAATTTCTAAAACATTTTAAAGTAAAAAAAAAAAAAAATACTTTACTTTCTCATAATAACATAAATATCATTATTAATACACCCAAATATAACTTACTAATGATAATATAAAAAAGGGTCATGATTTAATTTTAGTTAGTATATTAGCCTCACTAGCATAGTTAGTACTATGAGACTCAAATTTCAATAATACATTAGTATTTCAACATGTTTGTATAATCCCATATTTTGATATAAGATGTTGGGGTTTCTAGATACATACTTTTTATTAAAATTAAATTATTTATTTTTTTGAAAAAAACAATAAACAAAATGGTTATGAAGATAATGAAAATATAAATATCAAAACCCCAATAAAAATATATCTTATCCAACATAACATTTTTTTTACTGTATGATAATTTTCATTCAACAGACAACTCTCTTCATTAAATCCTTAGTGTTCCATAGTAATTTTCCTATTGGGTTATCATCATCAACTTTCTTAATGATATGTTCAAATCCTCTATAATGGTTTATAAAGGACATGTTAGTTTAAAAATTCATATCCCACATGAGTCTTTATCCATGTGTGTGGTTCGTGTACTAGGTTATGACTGAGTTAATACTCAATATTCCAAATTTAGGGTTATTACCCCTAGCAAGAACTATTCCAGATCCTACATCCACATTCTATTATCTAGATATGAATGTATTTCCTAGTAAAAACACATGATGTAGACATTTAAAAAACTTTATGATGTTATCCTTTACATTAACATATCCTATAGACATATCTCTTGGGTTTTCACTAAAGATATCATGTAATAATCCTTCTAATATATCCTCAATTTACATAAAGGGTTATTTATACCTTAAAAATTTGGATAAACTATAAATTATCAAACATTAATGACATTTCTTACTATAAAACTAATCATCTAAAAAATACATGTCTTAAAAATGATATTACATTAAAATACATTCCGAAGAACTTTTAGGTTTATAGTTGTAGAGAATTTGAAAAAAATAATAACTAAAAAACCCAAATTTTTTTACATTAAATGAAAATCATCCCATTATATAAAAATCTAAAAAATCTATATTGAGTCTTAAACATATCTGAAAAATTATCCATATAATAAATTATTCAATACATTTCATATTTTTCTGATATTCAAAACCCAAGTAAATAGAAACATAATAAATTACTGATCTTTAAATATTAGTAAGGGTAAACATATGTGGCCATAAGAAATGTTTTCTAGTGATCATAAGATGTTATTATGGTTATAATCAAGATACATAATATAATTCATACCCATTAATTCTAAGGTAAAAACTTTGGGAATAAATCTTGTAAAAAATATGCATGAATCGAAATAGTAAGTCAATAAACATGAGTTGTGAGCTTATAACATTGTCAACAAAATAAGTCTAAAACTAAGAATTTTTTCAAATATGGAACATATATTACTATAGGGAACATTACCTTCATCATAAATATAAAAATAGAAAGAGATAAGAATCAATAATATTATTCAAATGTTGTACATATATTAGTACATGGAAACAATACTTTTATGAGCCACTCCATCAGTGACCATGTGTAGGTGAAATGAAAATATAAGCATGAATAAATTTCAAATGAGATATAAACTCTCTACCATTGTATTGGACATAGATATAGGAAATCACCCATCATTTCCCATAATAATTAGTACCTCTTGAAATAAATCACATGACACGTCATAATAGACCCACGGAAATAAAATCAGATTCAGAAAACATTCCAAATTCTTCTCATTGATTTTTATAGAATAAGTAAACCATATATAGAAGATGGGGTTTATTAAAAACACTATAATTAACCCATGTAAATAAAATGGGATTCAAATTCTTTTCAAATAGATTTACATAAAAAAATCATGAATAATTCCATCAATAATCATTACATGATAAACCCGTGGAAAATAAATGGGAATCTAATTACATTATGTAAAATTATAGATAAATGCAATTCAATAGTGATAATAATGAATATTCTATTGAATCTAAAGAGATATTGGGAATATATTTAT
This sequence comes from Viscum album, assembly GCA_963277665.1. Classification (NCBI taxonomy): domain Eukaryota; kingdom Viridiplantae; phylum Streptophyta; class Magnoliopsida; order Santalales; family Viscaceae; genus Viscum; species Viscum album. The sequence goes on from OY728131.1 coordinate 483,117,386, forward strand.
GTTCATAATTTCCCAAAAATCAATCGATTTATGGAATATAAGTGAACACCATTTAATGAAATGAATCAAAAATTTGGTACTCAAAAATGAAATGAATTGGGAGAAAATGTAGGCTCTTATACAGTGTATGATTAGGAAAGGTAAATATTGTTATTATTACAACCCAGTTTTAACATACATAGACCTTATATATTTTTTGTAGTATACTTACAAAATTACACAAAAAGGTTCCCAAATACCATATTAGTTTAGTGCATTTGGAAACATGGAAACATAATGACATGTACTTTTTAGAGACACATTATCTTCTACCAGGTTCTTCTTGACAAGAACCCTTCATAGACACGTCAATAATAAAACATATCTTCATCTATAGGGGGAATGTAAACATAAAAAGGGTGAGATAAAATAATCACTAAGGGTAAACAAGTGAGATATGTAGACATAATCCTGAGAATAAGGGTATGAGAACATGATCAAAAAAATACAAGATCATTATTTGAATGTCAATGATCATAAACATGAATCGTGGCATAAAAGTTAGCAATTTATAGGAGTTTTATCATAAGTAAATAAAAAGAAAAGGCCATAAAATCATAAAATAGTAATGATACATGGATGTGTGGAATGAAAATTAATATAGAAAATCCTATGTGAAGGCTACAAACCAAGAACATAATAACATGTCAGGATTGGGAAATGACCTTTGTACTTGCTTTGAGATTGGGATAAAAATCAGTGTACCCTCTTATTTTTTGGATTGGTCTACAACCCATGTATCCTATTACTTTAATTCTTTGGTAACAACCCACGCACCTTATTATTTTCATATGTGGAATATAACTAATGTACCTCATGTGTTTGGGTTTGGTCTATAACCGACATATCTTCCTATTTTCGGGATTGGTCTATAACTCATGAAACTTCTTATTTTCAGGCTTGGGCTACAAACTATGTACCCTTTGGGATCATGTACCATTTATCATTACCCAATTAATTATAGGTATATGTTTGTCCCACCTATCAAAAAATAAAATCATATATACATGTTCCAAAAATAATTCATCATATCATGACCCAAGAAAAGTGATGTGTTTTATAAACATCAAATCATAACCAACTAAATGAAATGGGTATCATTTTAATTTTATCACATCATAAGCTATAAAAAATAGATAGTTTTCATAACCATTTCATTAAATAATAACCTATGATAAAAGTGGGGTTCATAAGAATAAAATCCATGAACAAGAAATGGGTTTCATAAACATATTACTTGTGAAATAGAAATGGGATTCATATACATCTAGAAATAAAAACATAAATCAGTTAGATAATTAATATGAGTGGAATATTTGAATAATTCCCTAAAAGGGCTTGAGTAACATCAATATATGTCATCTTATTTTAAAAATAATTTTGTAATATCATTTAAAAACATTTTTGAGGAAAATAACTTTTATTATTAGAAAAAGGAACAGTAAATTATAAAACAAATTTAAAAAAGTTTTCTTCAAAATAAAAAAGGAATCTTGTTACAAAATATTTGAAAAAAATTTGGAAACCTTTTTTATTTGGAAATAGATAAAGAGATACTAAAAACGTTTTTTAAACCATTTTCACTTAAAACATATAAAAGAGGATTGAATTTTTTTGTAATAAATTTCATTGAAAATAATATTAAAACATACAATTAATGATTAAAAAAATATAAAATACCTTTTTAGTCATAAAACCTTTTTGAAAACCTTTTTATGTAAAAAATTTATTTGGAAACTTTTAAAGGAAGAATTGAAACCCAATTTTTTTTAAACCATTTTTCAGTGAAAGCTACTTTAAAATAAATGAGATTCATGAATATTATGAAAAAAATTATCCATAAAATTATACATGTAAGCATATAATTTAATATTTTACAAAATGACAATCATGTTGGTGGGTATGTCCGTACATGCCCATAATTCCTTTTTAACTTTAATGTTCGAAAATGTGTCTTGATCAAAAAATGACAAGAATATTCCCTCTAAAACAAATTTTAATAGGTCAAACAGGGTTACAAATTTACTTTAACATAATAATATAAAAGTAAAATAATTTTTAAATCATTCTTTGAAATCACAATTTTGAAAGAACATATTTTTCTGACCTAAAGAAAAGTTATGGACAAATATTCATTAAAGAATTTTCTTTATTATATTAATTACAAAAGAGTGTAAAAATAGAACCATTACATGGATATAACATTAATATACAGAGGTTACATAATACCGTAGGATTTCATGAGAGATGAATCATATTATTTCATTAATGGAAGAATAATCATAAATAATCTCGTTAAATGATGAGATTGTTTCAATAAACATCTTATTATTTGGTAACATTGGATCATAAAAATCATTAAAAAAATGAAATTACATAAAATGTAACATATCATTAAAGGAATTATATTCATTACATAAAATTGTTAATACACCTGAAAAATGTATTGTACATTTATAAGAGAACATGTTTCTCAAAGAAGGAAAATTGAGACAACACTATCTTACCAATTTAGTATCTTTTGAAACATAAACCAAATAAAATAATGATTATAGAAAGGAAATGTAAATACCAATAAATTTAATAATAAGAGTCGTATAATACATCCCGAGGAATTATATATACCAAATAAATGAAATTAGCGGTTATTAAAGCATGTATCTCACAGAAATAAAAAAAGTGAGATGGTATCCCCTTACCTCGTGTCTTTACACTCATCATACTCATTCAATAATACTATATAATAACTATAATTTTATTTTAAATATATTACAGAACCATATTATTGTATCTAATACCATATATGGGTTGATTATTAATTTATTTCACCCTCTTATTATAATTTCTATGTTAATGTTTCACTTCGGGTAATATTTTTTTCGCATGTGCATGAATTTATTGTATGTTTTGTCCTTATACTTATATCATGATTTAAATAATGTAAAAACTGATAAATATATCATGTATATTCAGTATATTTTTATTATAATGATCTATATAATATAGAATTATGGAAATGGAATACACCGTTCATGGATACGATAGGTCATATGTATGTATAAACGTTGTTTTCAATTTATTATCATATTGAATGAATGAAATAAAATGAAATATATTTAAATATGTATATAAAAATACTAAATTAGAATAATTATTCCATATATATTATATATGTTCACTAAAAACATCCTTAATACTTTCCATGCAGTGTGTGAATGAATCACATCGCTTTGAGGGGCAGTAGTCCACACATCCTCTAACAAAATTTTTGTACTTATACAAGACAGATAAAATATTGGATTGTTATAAAAAAATTACATAATTATTAATAAATTATAAATATATTATATATCATAAATAAATATATTTTACACCATAATTTAAAATATTACGGGAAGAAAAGGAAAAAATGAACAATCATTGTTTTGTGAGGAGGTAGTTGTCCGTACACATAAACAATATCTTCATTACCCATTAGATGGAAATGTAAGTCAGTTTAGGTTGAACGAATAGAATTAAAAAATTTGGGTATATTTAGGATAATTTTGTTTTTATACAATCATATAATAAAAATATTTTATGGAGTTCATAATGGAAATAAAACTAAATAGTTTAAGGAAAGATGTTACATATTATTCAGGTAACTCCACTTGGTTTGCACAAAAGGGAATCCTGGGATTACTTTCCTACAAATGAGATGCTTCTAGTATTATGGTAGTTTTTTTCAGGAGCATATTTGGATGATATTTGTTTATCCAAATTTTTATTATATGTGTGATAAAGTGGGATGAGAAGAGGCATTTTTATAGTAGAGGAGGAGTGGAACACTTGTAAATTTTGGAAAAGGGAATTTGACCCCTATTTTCCAATGGAAAGGGGCTCCCATAATGGATACAATTATATAAAAATTATTATATGGTAAAAATAGGGGAATTTATGTTCTAAGTAACAATTTTATAGGTCATTTGGGCCCATAAGATTAATGTTTAGTCTTTTATTAAGATTAATTTTGGCTTAATCATAATAATTAATTTTAATTACATTCACTAATCATTTCGATAAAAAATTAAGTTGAATTTATTAGACATTATAAATAATCATGATTCCAAATATTAAATCCATTTTTAAAAATTACTATCACATAAGTCTCATAAATAAATTTTAATTTAATCCCACAGATGGGACAAAAATGTGAGTTTTAAAGTAAAAACATCCAAAAGTATGCTATGTTTTATACCCAATTATAAATTGAAATTTATTCCAATGAATCAAATTGTATTAATTGATAAAAATATAATGTAATTTAAATTTAAAACCAATTTCAAATACAATTTATCCTTATAAATAAATTTGATGAAAAAGTAGTTTTTAATTAAAATTTAGTATTTTTAACTGTTCATTAAAAAATGAAACCTTATAAAAAACAAAAAAAATTATAATACCCTATTTATATGTTTTCATTTTAAATTTAAAGTTTATTTTTTTATATTATATATATAAAATGTCCAAATATTTTATTTAAAATGTGTTATTCAATGAAGGGCGGTAAAACTCCCTTTATATAAATATTGGTTTTTAAGAATAAAATTGGGATTGTTCTTATCTTTTTCCTATAAAATATATTGGATTAATATAAAAAATATTTTATTTAATATACAGAATATATATTACATTAATATCCATCACTAATTTTAATTAATTTTATTCATTAATTCAAAAAACTTTGGGAACATAAATACAAAAATAAATCCTTTATATTCAATTGGTTCTTATATTTTTATTTCTACATAAATGGTAACCTATTATTTCATATAATATTTTTGTAAAAAATATATTTTAAATAATATGTTAACAATATGCATAACCTCAAATCCAGTGGATATATTATATCTTATTATATTAAATAATAATATATTAATAATATATTATTGTTCGATAAAACTTGGACTTGTGTGTTATGAAAGCCATCGAGGGATGTCATTTTTGAGTATAACACAAGCTAAAATTTGTGTACCATATAGGGAAAGATAAAATTTATATTTCATTTAGTTCATTATTACCTAGTTTTTTCATATAACAAAATCCAAAAATAGTTATTTAATATAAAATAGTATACTTTCAGTTATGCTTGAAATTAAAAATATCAAAAATATTAAATTAATTTGAAAATATTAATTCAAAAATTATATGGGTGTTACACTTTACAACACTTAAAATGAATATCTCCATCAAAATTATTCAATGTTACCATTGTTTCAATACATGAATGTTTCATTCATAGAAACCCACAAAGTAAAAAATGGATACTAAGACCTCCATTAAAAAGGGATAGTTGGAACCATAATTGTTACCCAAAGTACCATATAACTAGAATTATGAATAGGATAACATAGGTTGGGAGTGCATATTGGACATGTTGGAAAAGTGTGAATATTTATAAGGAGTTAGTGAGGTCATCATTCAGAAACAAGTGAATGATCAATGAAAAGTTGAGGGCCTCAAATTCATAATTCTGTGTTTATTTAAATGGCCATTTGTTAATGAAAAAATTACGGTATTATGAAAACAAATTTTTTATTATCATTATTCAAACATTGACTAATTTATTTACTGACCAATTATTTAATGAAATATACTTACTTGATATATTTTTATAAAAAAAATCATTCTCTGTTTGTGATTTTATATATTTCTAATTCATCCACTACTTTATGAAAATTAAGTCAAACAAAAAACAACATTGATTCCGGAAATGCAGACATACACTTGTTTAGATCATAAGGAACATAAATGAATTAAGAGTATATCTATTTGTGCCTCACTAATCATTAAAACCAATATATTTTATACATTATTATTTAAACATTAAAAGTATGTCTACTGGTTTTTCATTAATATTTATTCATAAAATAAATTACACAATAACTAGGACATCTCGTAGGCCAGTAGTAGGCATGAAACCATTATCATCCTTAGGTCATGGGATCAAGACCCGCGGTCTGGTTTGGATTGATTGGTTGTCACCCAACATACATTATGTCTTTTTCAAAAACTAATATAATATAATTTCCAAAATAAATATAATAGAAATAATTAAAATAAGGATAATCACTACATAGGAATTTAAGAAATGTTTTTAATAAAATATAAATACATAAATACTTCCTCCAAGGTTTAAATTAATATTTTCATGAATGGTTAATCTTAAAAACCTTATGAAATATGAATAATCCATAACTTCAAAATTAATGTCACAAAATCATCCTAACAATGATCCCCCATATAACACAATGTACATATGGGTTGTCACATTCCAAACATTTCAATACCCTCATCAAATATTCCCTTGAAAAATGGGAATAACCTAAATTACTATAAATTCATTTGGAAATCATGCTTGATTCCTTATTCTAAGGATTAATGGATATATTATTTAAATCAATGGTGATGTAAACTTAATACATGATGACACAAACCACATTGTCAATCATCATTTCAAGGGTAATCCAGACCTCCCAATTTACTTATTCATATCCAACATATGATTATCATAACATCATTTTGTCAATGGTAAACATTAATTTAGTGTTACCATCCTCTAATAAATATAATTATTTTCTATGTATTCATCACCATTAGACATTTCCTATTTAATCCTTAATGAAATCTTAAACTGAATATTTTTATTTATTTTATACTTCCTGTAACATAATCATTGAATTCCAAAACATAAATACTTCATTCGTCCACATTTATTCTTTAAAAATTACATAAGAATCATTAATATATCTATTAATACTTCTTTCATAGAATATGAAACATGAATCAATTTTTAAGTATTCTAAACCTTAATCAATTCATTGTTCTTATTATAAATATAAAAAATACTATAAGACCATAACATAACTTTAACATGTCATTTTCAGTCTCATTATATTCAAAAGCATAACCAATTCTCATACTTACTTATTGATTTTATTTATGATATCTCTACATGGGAAATAAATTTTAAAAATTCTCATACATTCCACATACAAAACCTTCAATGTTAAACACATTCCTTTTAGTTCTCTCTATTGACTAAATATATAAATCATAGGTTTGGAATCACATATCATTAAAGAAAACCACAAAATCCTGTAAATAATTACTTATAGGATATCTAAATCATGACACATACAACTTTAATAAATTACACCTTGGATCATCCTAGGTTTTCGTAATCATCCCCTACTTAATTCGTTAATGATGGTTCATAATGATTTTGTGAATTCCCCAAGTATATCAACTAGGAGTTTCTAACTAGGTGTGCAGAAAATCCTATTGTCATATACCTGGTTATGTCGAGTCAGGCCCAACATAGATTTTAAAAGTTATAACCCCAAGTTTTATATGTGCCACAACCACATCTACTAGTAGTATCCATAAATGTATGTATTTATACGAAAAAATCACTCTATCATTTACCCAAAATCCAGGAAATATGACTTAATGTTAAAAAATTATTACAATTAACCTTAGATATATCTTCAGACATATCCTTAGAAAAATACCTAGGGATATCACTAATGTTTTCTCATCCTAATTTCCAAAATATTACTAAAATTTCTTCCCGATACCAACTATAACAACCCATTCATTACATACATAGACATTAAAATATTTTTTGGGGAATACATAAAACATTACATAAATAGAAACCTAAATTGAGTATTTGTTTAGTGCCTTTGGAAACATGGAAACTCAAAAACTGGTACTTACGTGAGTTATATTATGCCCCACTAGATTCTTCTTGACAAGAACCCTTCTTAGAAACACCAATAATACTACATATATTCAATGAATTGGGGAATGTAAACATACAAAGGGGTGATCTGAGATTCTAAATAAGGATAAACATGGGATATATGTAAACATAATCACCAGAACAAGGTTATGATAACAGTATACAAAAAATAAATGAACATTCCCTACATATCAAAGATCATAAACATGAATTATGACATAAAAGATATTAGTTCATAATACATTTATCATTGGAAAATAAAGAACAAAGTCCATGAAAGAATAAAATAAGAATGACAAGTGGATGTGTGGAATATACATAAACATAGAAAATTCGATGTCAAGGATACCTATTATGACCTTCATAACATGTTAGGATTGGGATATGACTCATGTACCTACATCGAGTTTGGGATATCAACCTGTGTACCATATGATTTTTGGTATTGGGCTACAATCCTTGTACCCTGTTACATTTATGCTTGGGAAACAACCCCCCGTTCTTTTTTATTTTTAGGCTTGGGCTACAATATGTGTACCTTATTATTTTTTGGATTGGGATAAAACCTGTGTACCTTCTTGTATTTAATATTAGGATAAAACCCATGTAACATAATTTTTTTTTACTTGAGCTACAACATATGTACCCTTTGATATCATATACCATTTATCATTACCCAATTTATTTGAGGTAGATATAGGTCACACCTATCAAAAAATAATATCATACATTCAGGTTTCACCAAGATTCCTCATATCATGACCCATCAAAAGATATGGTTTTCATAAACATAAAATAATAACCTATGAAATTAACTAGATAGCATCAAAATTTCATCACATCATTACGTATAGAAAATAGATAGGTTTCACAACCAATCATTAATGAATAAATTTTGAAAAGAAGAGGTTTTCATTAACATATAACTCGTGAAAAAAAATTAGTTTCATACAAATATATCCTATGAATGAGAAAAATGTTTCACATACATCATGACATCAAGACTTAAACCATTCAGAAAATGAATATAAATTGAACCATTGAATTATTTCTCAGATGTTTAGGAGTAACATCAATGGATTTCCTCTTAGATGAAAAATAATTTGGAAATATATTTTATAAAAACTTCTTGAGAAAAATATACTTTGTACCTTGAAAAGGTATATTTAAAACATAAAACATTTTTAAATAAATTTTATTGAAAATAAATGAGAAAACAAAAAAAAATATTTTTAAACACTTTTGTAGCATTTTTATTTGAAAACATATAAATAGGTATTGAAAACGTTTTGAAAAACATTTTACTTGAAAAAAAATAATTGTGGATTAATTTTTTTATGAAAACCATTTCTTTTAAAACAATTTAAGAAAATATAAGTAATTCATGAAAACATTTCAGATAATATATTAATAGAAAACACTTTTGAAAACATTTTGTTTAAAAAATATTAGAAATATTTAAAAGGAAGCAATGATGACCACAAAATAAATATGAAAAAACTTTACTATAAAAACAAATCTAAAGAATAATTGAAGATAAAATTATGAAAATATTTTCTCCATAAACTAAACATGTAATCATATGATGTAATCTTCAATGAAATAATGGTTATGATGGGGGGTAAGTCTATACATATCGATCATTCCTTTTTTTATTAAATGTTCAAAAAAGATTCTTGATCTAAAAAATTAAATTAACATTCATTATAAAACCATTTTTAAATTGTATAAATTTATTAATATTATGATTTATGGTCATACTATAAAAGGTAATCATTTTCATAATCATTCTTAGAAATCATGGTTTTAAAAGAACAGTGATTTTCAACAAAAAGGAAAGATATATAAAAATTTTCAGAAAAAACATTTTCTTAATTTTCTTAAGTACCAAATGTGTAGAAATGTAAAAATTATATTTATATAACATGGAAATAAATAGTTTAATAAAATTTAGGATATTTCTTGATAAATGGATCATATGATATCATCAATGTAATCATAATCGTAAACAATCTCGATAATCAATAAAATTGTTTCAAGAAACATCTTCTCACATGGAAATTTGATTCATAATACAAATGTAAGAAAATAAAATTACATGAAACTTAGAATATCATTAATTTAATGAGAATAATGATATTAAATTCTAAAAAAACCTCTAAAAAGAATGATATTGTAAAACAAAACATGTTTCTCAAAAAATGAAAATTGAGAGAAAAATATCTTACTGATTTGGTATCTTTTGAAACATAAACCCCATGAATGAACGATCATAGAATAGTTATTTAAATTTACAAAAAATTTAAGAATATTTTTCATAAAATACATTCATGTGGTATATAATCAACACAAAAATTAAATTTGTTGTGATTAAGGAAACTATCTCATGAAAATAAAAATTGAGATAAAATCCCCTTACCTTTTGTCTTGACCTTCATCGTACTCATTCCAGACACCTGTATAATAAATATAAAATTATTATTAATGTATCAAATAACCATATTATTATATCTCATGCCATATATGGTTTTATTATGACTATACAGTTCACTATTATTATCATTTTTATGTTAAGGTTGCATTTCGGGTAATATTTTCATTGTTTTTTAAATGGGTCTTAATTTGTGGTATATTTTGTCTTTTCGCTTATATGATGATTTAAATAATATAAACCTGATATAAATATCATTTATATTAATCATATTTAGTTTATAATAATCAATATAACATATATGTTTGGAAATGAAATACACCATTTATGGAGACAATAGGTTGTACATATGCAAAAACATTGATTTTGTTTTATTGTCGTACTGAAATAAAGAATGAAAGTAAAATATATGTATATATGTATATAATAAAATTAAAGTAGCATTATTATGTCATATATATTATATATGTTCACTAAACACATTCATAATACATTTATGTACTTTTTGAATGAATCACATCGTTTTGATGGGGAGGTATGCCATGCATTCTCAAATGAAATTATCGTATTTACACAAGATAGAAAGCATAAAGGTATATTATAAATAAAAATTTCTGATTCATAAAGTTATTAAATATAATTCAAATAATATGTAAATATATATACCAATATTAATTTCCACCACAAGAGGTGAAAAGGTATAATGGAATAATCATCATTTCCAGAGGTTTTAGTTCATTGTACATGAAAAATGTATGTTCATTACCAATTAGATGGAAGTGTGTTTATGTTTAGACAGATCCTCTAAGAATCTAGATCATATTTTTAGGTATAGATATTTATTTATGGTTTTTTAAAGAAATTTTATGAAATGGTAATTTTATATGTACATGTTGTGTACTTATGAGTACACACCATGTACTGGGGTACCGTGTACACCTACTTATTGGATGTGTAATGGTTGAGTTCATCGCTATGTAGGTGACCTGTAAGATAACATAAATTAGGGGCCAGATGAGGCTGATAAATGGAGTGTACATTTAATGAACACGTTATGTAATTTTATTCTTATTTGATAAATCTAAGAAGGGTTGCGTGTATTGTTCGGAACTTATTTCTTATCCACTCGGTTTGTATAGGATATTAAAAAAATTACATCAAACTTCATGCTCCTCTCGATTCTGTATCCAAGCTCCAATTGAGAAACTGTCTAGTGCATTATAATCCCAATGGTGAGTTATCATATCTCCTAGATACTTTATTCATTATTATTCATCTCTCGGGAATTATCGAGGGATGCTTGTTTTTATCATTTTTGTTGATCTATGTCGTTTTATGCCGATTCAAGGGCCACCGTTCAAGAGTATTTATCGAATGAATTCAAGGTAGGTGGTTTGTGCATTTCATTGTTTGTCTTTGTATTATATATGCTAAATGTTCGACATACCAATGTTTGGGTTATTTCCTAATTAAAATTTTAACCATAATATTTACATGCTATGGTTTATCTGATTGAAAATTCATTTTTACATATGCGTAAGTCTAGATGCATTGCTTATGAGAAACCCCATGGGTGAATTTCCATAATTTGACTATTTATAGATATTTGACCTTGTTTTCTATGAGGCGTACTTTGTTTCTGTGAATTCAATTGTTTATGATTGAGTTTGGTTGATTATATGAATTGCATATGTTATGCTTCTGAATGTTAGCCATGTAGTAGTTATAGATTACATGTGATACTTTATAGTGATATGCATGTTGTTTTTCCAATAGACTGTGAGAGCCTTGTACAAGGAAAAATGTGGAGGTTACCATTTTTATTTAGACAAGAATGTGAGAGCCTTGGTTTAGACTTTTATGTAAGGGTATTTACCCTGAGAGCTACCCAAGATGTTGTTCATAAATTATTAATGATATTTTGACCAAGGGGGATGGACCATGAGAGCGACCAAGACGTCGTCTATAAATTAATGATTGCTATGTAGACCCATATATATTGACTGTGAGAGATACCTAGGAGGTTGTTTATCATTACTCTATTATATGTGGGACCATAGTGGTTATACTATGAGAGCTTACTCATAGGGTCCTTAGTGTATAATTGAATGATTGTGACGAGTTGCCCAGCCAAATCACAAGCTTGGTATCTGTCTTAATTGACTGTTTAGATGATCTTCTGAGCTAACTTTATTGTTAATATTACACAAGTTGATAAAAATATTATCCTAGATCCTGAGACTTCATTATCCAAAGGATTTAATAATTTAAAAATATAAATGAACGTAATAGAAAACTATAGGATTGTTTACTTTTGAGTACTTACTAATTTAATGCTTCATTTTCCATATTTCCTACTACATATATTCACAGACAGTTAGGCATAAATATTTTTGTGGTTGGATACTCATATTCATCTCACACCCTATTTGGTTAATTCTTTTTGACCCAACAGATTATATGGTTATATGTATAGATTAAGGAATGTGACCTTATTCATCAGGTAATTGATTGCTATTGGAGGGGGAGAGAATGGGACTAAGATGAGGCATTTGATGCTATTGTAGTTTACTTTTTTTCTATTATACATTTATTTCTGTATTTTTTCCATCATTGTAACTTTTTGGACTTCTTTCATAGAAACATGTGACATGAATCATTAATATATGTTCTAATTGTCATATTCTTATCAGTATTATACTGTTTAGTTATTTTGTTGGTAGAACTTCTTCCTCTATTGAATTATATTTTCTTTCCATTGTGTATACTCTTACAATGACAGAATAGATTCCCCATTATCATAGTGTGGCCCTTTCTTCTATTCGGCATCCTTTAGCATTTGGAGAAATGCGCTTGAGGTCACGTGACCAATCGGGTTTGGGGAATCTTTAGGAGGCACCTGGAACTGGGACATTATAAAGAGGTATCAGATGAATTATTTTATGATTTTTCTTAATAATTAGTTCTTATAGATAGGTATAGGAAGGAATAAGTAGTTGGTAATAATTTTTTCTTACGAGTTGCTAACCCGTGCATGTGGAAAAGCCATGTTACCTCGAATATTTCATTTTTTTGGTTTTGAAATAATTATAGTTGAATTGATTTGACAGTTGGGTGATACACATGTATTGTTCTATTATCGTTGATATTATAGATGTTTTATTTTTTTCCCTACATGATGAGATGAGTGTATTCCATCTCACGAATTATATAGGAGCTTGCTAGTGATCACATGTCATTCATTCTTATCATGAAATTTAGGATTCATTACTGATTGCATGTTGTTATGATAGATGTTATGATAGATATGAATGTTGTTGTGATAGATTCCACGATAGAATACATGATATTTTTGTTAGGGTATTGGTATATGTAATGTTTTATTTATATGGACTCCAAACATTGGTCCATGATGTGTTATGGGCCCTCTTGGATGGGAATTTTGTGGGTCAGGTTTGAAATTTAATTATATTAATTAATGATATGTAATAGGATGCGAAACATTGATTCATGGGGAGTATGGGCTCCCATAGATTGGAACATGGAATTCCTTGGAAAAAATTTTATGTATTTAATGGTTTCAGAGAAGTCTAAGAGGCTTACTGTCCGGAAACCCAGACAACACAGTGTGCGATGTTATGAACACATGACAAGAATTCTTCTGTTCTAGAAGAAACAAATTTTCTTATGTACACATGATGTACATTATCTACATGTCGTATATTGTTGACCATGTGACTGACTGTGGGAGAAGAGACACAAGTTAGTGGGTGTGTCTATCCCTTTTCCCTCAAAGCAGTCTCATTCACTCTGTTTCCTATGGTCGATGGGTGTGTCTATCCCTTCTCACCCCTCTCAGGCCTCCATAGCTCTCCCTTTTCCTCAATTTTTTTGCATCTGAAGAGATCCATTGAGTTTGGATTCCTGCCTTCATTCCATTTTCCCCTCAACCCCTCCTCGGTTTCCCTCTCCTAAGCCCCACCCCACCCCTTCTTTCCAGGATCCCCTACTCCTCCAATGTTCCCCGATTCTTGAGGGCCCTGTCCCTCTGGTCATTTCTGTTTCCTCTTTTTCTCATCCTTCTCCTCCCCCATTTAATCCTCCTTCTTCTCCCAGACCTTCTCCAGCCGCCAAGTCCCATACTCGAGAGGCAGGTTTACTGTAACATTCTCCTATGCCATCACTGTGAGGCCTCCCACCTTAGTCACCTAAATTCCCCTTCCTCTACTCCATTCCTTTCCCAGCAGTGTGGGCTGGTGCACGAGGGCCCAATCTATAAAGATACAACAGTCCTCTCATTCGTGCACCCCAAGGAAAATATGTCCACTGCCAATGCTAGTACGATCCCTATTCAATGAACCCTTTCATCATCTGGAATTCACATGGACTTCATTCCCGGGTGACATCATTTCCTATGAAGCCCGTAAAAACATGCTCAACCTTATTTCCATTCTCAAGTACAAACAAAAATTCTAAAAAATAGATGAATTCTCACAAAGGATAACGATGCATGATCCCATCCATGCAGAGCCAACTAATTCTCACATTTATCTCTTATGACATCAGAGTATCTCAACTACCTTTGTCCAGGCAGGTAACCGGTTCATCACCACCAAGATCTCGCATATCAAAGAATATTTCTTCCCTTCTTTCATCTATGGAAGTTGTGACATCCAGCAACACAAGTCTCTTTGGGAGGACCTGTCGAAGTTTGACCCTGGTGGAAGACTTTTGTTTGTAGGAGGAGATTTCAATGTTATTGCGGAGCCCGAGGAATGGAAGGGAAGGGGTCCTTTTTCCAGGATGGAAATTATGGACATTGTTTGATTCATGGAGGATAATGGGATTATCTATCTTGGCTTTAGTGGAGATCATTTCGCGTGGTTTAATAACCAATGAGGTCACTGGAGCTCCTTGATTCCCCTCGAAAACTATTTGGTCAACATATAGGTGATCTTGTCGTATCCCATCATCACTGGAAGACACTTGATTCATGGAATTTATGATCACTCTCGAATCCTTGTATCCATTGTGATGAGGAAGCCAAGTCCTAACCCTTTTAGATACTACCACCACTGGGCTAGCCTCCCCATCTGCCAAAAAATAGTTCATGATTTGTGGTAGGCTCCGTCTCATGGAATTATGTGGTGAACGTTTCACGACAAACTCCGAAGGCTCAAAATCAGGATCGAGGTCTGGGTAGACTCTTTCCCCCCCAAGTGATAGGGACATGAATTCTTCCATGAATGAGATCAGTAGTCTCGAAGCAAGACTCGAGGTTTCCTATTATGAATGGGTTTTTAGAGAGAAATCCATGAAAAATGACCCCTTTTTAGATACGGTGGTTTGCAAGGAATGCATGGTGAGGGAGAGGTCAAGGATCAGCTGGATTGACGAAGGGACAGAAATACTGGCTTTTTCCATGCATGATTAAAGAAGTGAAAATGAAGGATCCAACCCAATTTTCTGATGGATTATTGGACTTTATTGAATGACGTGGATGCTTTGGAAAGAATCTACCATAATTTTTTCAAAGACCTCTCAGTAGGACCAAACCCTAGCATGACAGATGGCTACCCGGGAGGGGAAGTATAGTCCTTATTTCCATTGCCAATTGTATTTTTCTACAAGAATATGTGCTCACATAGATCATTATGATGGTAGATGAGATCCATGTAGCAATCCTCCACCTAAATGTTGGATGTTCCCCTTGACCTGACTACTTCCGAGATTCATTTTATAGGATCGTCTGGGACGTGATCAATGATGACCTCTCCACTTCCATTTAGGATTTTTTCAGAGGGGGCAGCCTGCCCACAGTGGATTGTTCCATGGGTCTGATTCTTCTTCCCAAAATCAAAAACCCCTATCCCATTCACCACTATCACTCGGTTAGCCTGTGTAATTTATCTTATAATGTCCTTGTAAGCATTCTCAACACCAGACTCTCCATCCATCTGCCTTTCCAGATCTCCATGGAAAAAACATGGGTTTGTGAAGGGTTGTTCAATCTAGGGAGCGATCTCTTTAATGAAAGAATTTTTCTGAGACAACAACACTAGGTCCCATAGATAAAATATGCAGATCAAACTAGACATGAATAAATCATATGATCGTATTGAATGGGGATTTATCAACAAGGTCCTCTCGGGTATGAGATTCTCTCCTTGGATGTTGGAACTTCTCTTTCCCCACTTTATCTCTTCATATCTATCTATCAATTTTATGGGGAAGTATCACAGTTTTTTCAAGTATTCCAGGGGCCTAAGGTAGTGATACCCCTAATCACCAACCCTCTTCATTCTCTCAAAAGAGATTCTCAGTCACCCCATCCTACAAAGCATGAACAACAGAACCATTATTCCCTTTAGGAGAAAGTGGAATGCCCCCTCTGTCTCACATATGATGTTTTCTAACAACACTCTTGTTTTCCTAAATGCGTCAAGGGACTCGGTTTATGACCTCATCAGGCTTCTTGATGAATATTTCCATTGGAGTGGGTAAGTTATCAACAAAATAAAAAAGAAACATTTTCTTATTGAGTATGTGTGCATGCAAATGAGAACTTTATATATGCAACATGACCAACATCCAAAGTGGTTAGTGGCCAATGATCTATCTAGGATGACCTATTTTCTCAATCTTTCTCTGTATTACTGCTTTTAAACATATTTTTATCCACTTATCAGATAGAATCTCGAACTGGAATAACATTTTTCTTTCATTCTGGGGTCGGATCACCCTGGTCAATAGCATCCTCCTTACATCCCTTTTCCATGCACTCTCTTGTGTTAAATACCCAAAAGGAGTGATCTCAAAAATCAATGAAATCATTTCTCTCTTCATATGGGATTCCTGGGATGAAAGAAAACGGTAATGGGTCTCTTGGAAGAGCATTGCAAGGCTTATTAAAGAAGGTGGGATCAATGTTCAAGGTCTGGAAGATACTCTCTTCTGCATGTATGCCAGAATGGATTAAGACTTGATTGACTTCCGGACACTGCGGGGCATCACAACAGGGGTATATTCGGTGGGTGGTGTTTTGATGGATGGAGTGCACATGTCCCCTCTCATGTCTTCCATTTTCCCTCTATACTCGGCCCTCCTTCCCGATGCTCGGTGAATTATTGGTGAAGGGAAGGTTCCATTTTGGCATACCAACTTGGTGGGTTGCACTCTCAGTTTTCCTGGGTGTCATGCCTATAACATCTCCTATAAGGAGACTAGTAGATACCCGACCTTCCTCAAGGATGTGATGTAAAAGGATGAACAAGATACCTTCTTTCCTATTGAAGTCAATGAGGAACCTAATAGGGTTGTCTTTTCCCTCTAAATAATGGGTTACTTATCTTCTTAGGAATGTCGCCGGCTGGTGGTGTCCCCAATGGAGTAGTACATCTGGAATGATACCCTCTGGATCAAGTGTATCCCCAAAAGGTACAACTTAATAACTTGTAGGACCAGACACAATGTTGTTTCCACTGACAATATCATCAAGAAATGTGGTGTTATCATGGCCTCTCACAACGCTTGATGTATGGTCAGTTGTAAAGAAAATCCTGGAGAACATTTTCTTTGAAGGAGCATGGGCTCTCGATGGATGGTCGACCCTTGATATCTTTTTTACAGTCATTTTCCCTCTATCGGAGGTATCCCTTTTTCTTGTTATTTGGTTTGATAATTCAGGAATCCAGGGAGCAAAATGCATGGATATAACCATAATCCTATATGCTGGTGTCTGGTGTCTTTGGAATGCGAGTAAAAAAAATGAGATTTAAGGGGTGTGGTTCCTCCGGTAGAGCAATCCTGGTTCATACTCATAGTCTGCTACTGGATATGATCAGGAAAATTACCAACTGGAGGGATGCTCCATCCATTCACTTCCTACTTTTAGCCTCATAGGACAACCCAAATGTTTTCCCTCGCGGCGATTGGGTCTATTGGAATCCTCCATCCTTATGCCCGAAACTCAATACGAATGGTTTATGTTCCGCAGGTACCATGAAGGGTTGTGGGATCCTTCATGACTATAGGGGATCCATTGTGTTTGTGTTCTTAGTTTTCATTGGCATGGGATCTTCTCTCCATGTGGAGGAACTTGCTATGCTCTCTGGACACACTCATTGCAGACAAGGGGGTATGCATATTAAGGAAGATAAAACTGACTCTCTAATTCTATACCACTCACTACAAGGACCTGATCATGTCCCCTGGTCTATATCCTACCCCATCTGGAAGTGTTTGGCTATCCTATCTAGTAACACCTGTATGAGACATACCTGGAGGGAGGGAAATAATATGGAAGACCACATGGCTTCACAAGCTCCCCAAGCTAAAGGTTCAAATTTCTATTACAACTGTTATCATCTGAAACCGGAGGGGTTTAGTATTGTAAGAGGGGATTCCCTCAGGATACATTTCTTCTAGCCTCCCTAGGACTCCTGGCCTTTTGTTTGTATCTCTCATGTTCCTTTCTGATTCATATTTTTTAATAAGGAATGATGGTGATGATGGAACGTATGTAGTACACACAGTGTCTAGCGTAAACACTCCATGTAGTGTAACACCAGAAGTGGACTGTGTAGTTCTATCCATGTATAATAACATGGGATAGGGGATTAATAAATTATTATCCATGTATTGGGAGTAACACACCATGTGTAGGGGTGTTACTCAACCAAAATTGGCAGTGGTACACGCCCATGATAAGGCATTAGAGGAACATGACATGTAGGGGTTCTACACACCGTCTAACCCTATATTGTAAAAAATTAATTCTTTCATTCTCATGTTCAGTTATTGAACTACTATGGTTTTGTCCCAAATTATCTTGAACTAAGGTGTGTGCTTGACCTTCTAGAGTCACACCACCATGACGTCCTCCAGTTGTACACCAGGTATAGGGTGATGACTAGACATTGTAAATGGGAGATCAGGGACTCCCAGTAGAACCACCCATAATGCCTGTCTTGGTCCAAACTTTTATAGAAGACACATGTGATGATATAGAGTTCCATGAAGGCTTTATGATGATTATTCAGACATTACAGGGAGTACCACATCCTATCCTGGCTGTGGTAGAGTTGACGCGGGTGTTCCAGCAGCAACATCCTCCCACTTTTTAAGGGATGGAGGACCACAGGGTGAAAATTCATGGTTGGAGGCTATGATTTCTATCTTTGAGCATTTAGAGATTCCTCATGAGAGGAGGGTGAAGCTCAAAACATAAATGCAATGTGATATTACCAAAATACGGTGGGATTTTTTCTCATAGGTTGGACGTCATCGGGATACGTCATGGGAAGTGTTTTAGAGGACCTTCTATGATTACTTGTTCCCCGAGACATTGAGGGACGATCAAGGCAAGAAGTTCTTGAATTTTGATAAGGGATCTCTTTTGGTGATGGATTCCTCATCCCGCTTTACATAGATTCAATGCTTCACACCAGTTTATGGAGTAGACAAGTTATCATTCTATAAGATATTTTAGGATGGTCTCAGGTATGACATCTAATCATTGGTGAGTTTTTTCAAGATTACTTTGGTGACTGCTATATCAAATCAGGCACAAATTACTGAGATAAATATGAGGGTGTTAGGAGCAATAATCCATGTCATTTTAGAATCCAAGGATATTACACCTTAATTTGATAGTAAGAAGCTCCATAGGGAGCCTTCGTGTGGTGATTCCAGTAGCATGGATGTACCTACAAGTTGCCAAGTGAGGTTCTAGCAGTGTAGGAAGTGTAGGAACAAAAGGAATCAATGCCTGAGAGATATAGTTGAGTGATGATCTTGGGAAAATATGGGTCATATTCGGCATTGTTTCTAGTTTTTATCACCAGATTCTAGTGAGATGTGATCTATTATTACTCCACA
The DNA here is from genome assembly GCA_963277665.1 of Viscum album. NCBI lineage: Eukaryota > Viridiplantae > Streptophyta > Magnoliopsida > Santalales > Viscaceae > Viscum > Viscum album. The sequence goes on from OY728131.1 coordinate 483,137,521, forward strand.
TTTAGAGGAAGGACCACCAGTTTCTCTTAAATCAGGGAACTGGAGTTCATCATACCATTTAGGATGAGTTGTTGTTGATGGCCATGGAATCCATTTGACAAGTTTTCAGTGACAATATGTTAGATTAGCTCAGGTTAGTCAAAAAGGGTCACAAGGTCACGGTACAAGTCAAACATTGGGATGGATTAGACCCTACAAGAGTAGGATCACAAACCCTCTACGGTTAGAGTTACAAATCTAGTTTCCTAAATTTTATCTCCTACACTTTTCGATAAAATGGCTTCCCATAGTTTTATATTTGTTTCCATTGTGGAGAGCCATTGACTTTTTATGTTTAATTATATTGATGTTATTACTCAAGACACTCTGTTGGAGATTAGGATGACTAGTGTATGTAATTCTAAGGAGTTCCTTATTGAGGTTGGTGGGTTTCACTTCGTATGAGACCTCTATTTCAAATATATGAATAGTTTTGATGTCATTATTATAATGGACAGGTTAGTCTTTATTCAGGACATTGGTCACTACTATCACCATAAGGCGAGTTTCATGTCAGCAGAGGGCAGTTCCTTTATAGACAATGGATAATTGGATTTCTAGGTAATAAGAGCTGGACCTGAGCATCATGGAATAATAGGAATTACATCCCAGAATTCTAGTTTATATCTGGATGACTAGGGGACGTAATAGATGGAAATTTTATTTAATGGTGGACCATTTCATAAATGCCTTTAAAGAAATAAAATTATTTTTACCTTCATAGAAATAGGTAGATCTCTCTATTGATCTTTTTTCAGGAGCAGAACTAGTGTCCAATCCTCCATATAGGATGGGTATACTAGAGTTACAGGAGCTCAAGAGGCAGCTAGAGGAGTTGTATACAAAGGGTTTCATCTTGACCAATACTTATCCTTGGGGTTCTCCTTTCCTTTTTTCTATGAAGGCAGATGGAACCATCAGACATTGTGTGGATTATCAAATGTAAACTATTTGAAGGTCAAGAATCAATATCCCTTTGTGAGGATTGATGATCTATTTGATCAGCTTTGAGGATCATATGTTTTCATGAAGATTGACTTGAGGCCCGATTATCATCAGTTACATGTTATACCATTAGATATACCTATTACCTCTTTTTAGAGTTGGTATAGTCAATATGAGTGTTTGGGTATGCAGTTTTGGTCTCAGGAACACGCCCGCAATTTTCATGGATCTGTTGAACTGTGTATTCTATCCTAAATTTGATTGTTTTGTGGTAATTTTTTTTGATGATATCGTGGTGTAATCTCACACTCGATAAAACAATCACATCCATATTGAGATCATATTGAGTACACTATGAGAGAATTAGTTATATAATAATCTCTAAAAATTCCACTTTTGGGTGGACCATATTCATTTATTGGGTAATGTTATCTTAGAGATAGGAGTATCAGTTGACCCATTTAAATTGAGAGTAGTTGTTTCTGGGGGGAGGTCTGATAACATCATTGAGGTAAGAAGTTTTCTGGGGTTAGATGGATACCACATGTTCATTATAAAGGAAATATCAAACTTAGTAGAGCCACTATTGGGCTAGAATAAGAAGAGTGAAATGTATATATGAACAAATTCATATAATTGAGCCTTGCAGGAGATGAAAGGGAAATTTAATTTAGCACCGATTATAATTTTTTTAGAGCCTGGAAATAGTTCCACTGTTTACTGTGATGCATCTAGTATTGGTATTGGAGTGGAGCATATTTAGATGGAAGGAGTCATTGCGTACATGTCTCGTTAGTTGAGACCACACGAGAGGAATTACTCGGTGCATGATCTCGAGATGGCTGTATTTTTACATGATTTGAGCTATTGAAGAAATTATATTTTGGGAGAGATTTTTTTTATAAACTAACCAAAAAATCCTCAAGTATATATTTACTCAGTATGATCTGAATTTGAGACATCAAAGGTTGGTTTTGTACCTTCAGTCTTTTGACATTGAGCTTGACTACACGCCTGGGAAAGGAAATGCAGTGGTTGATCCATTGAGCAGAAGGGCTTAGATACAAGAAGTTCAAGAGGCCATCAGTGAGTGGAAGCTTATAAATATGTTCTCTGATATGCATTTGGAAGATCATGATATTCAAGGGAATATGTTTCGTTCTTATATAACTGTTACCTATACTCTACTCAACCGAGTGTGAATAAGGAATCTATTAGATTCCAAAGTCCTAGTCCTAAGGGAGAATGTGTTAGGTGAGGACCATACTCTTGGGTGGACCATAGTTGAGGATGCGGTTTTTCATTTTCATGGGCGTGTATGGGTGTCATCAGACATATGCGAGGAGATTTTGTGAGATTTTCATACCTCAGCTTGGGAAGTTCATCCTGGTGTCACCCAGATGTATCTAGATCTACATCGTCAGTATTGGTGTCCCACAATTAAGAGGTATGTTTCTGGTTTTGTTATGAGATGTTCTACCTATAAGATAGTTAAGGCATAGCATTAGTGACCGACATGGATTTTACAGTAGTTACACATTCTTGTGTGGAAGTGGGATGATTTTGTGATGGATTTAGTGATGGGTTTACCAAGGTCACCATGATATAATGATGATGTATGGGTTATTTTTGAGATACTCAAAAAGGTTTCACATTTCTCACTGATAAAGGACTCCTTCAATGTTGATGATCTTGGAAGGTTTTACATCTGAGATATTTTACATTTTCATGGCGTTTCACACTCTCTTGTTTCATATAGGGATGACTGGTTTACCTCTCATTTCTGTTAGGTACTACATAGGTATTTGGGTACAATGTTACATATGAGTATAGATAACTATCCTCATACATATGGCTAGTCTGCGTGCACAATTCAGCTTTTGTTGGACATGCTTCAAGCATGTGTCCTGGATCTTTGGTGTTCTTGGGAGAGACACATACCTCTTGTGGAGTTTACATACAATAATAGTTTTAAAGAAATGATATATATGGAACATTATGAGGCATTGTACGGAAAGACATTCGGATCACATCTATATTGGCTGGAGGTAGGAGAGGGAACTACGCTGTGATGTTGTCTTGTTGAGGAGACCACAGAGAAGGTGGTGTTGATTCAGAAGATGATGGGTACCACACAATCTCACCAGAAATATTATTTTGATCGATAGAGATCACCTCTAGAGTTCGAAATTATATATCATGTTTTCTTACATGTCACACCAATGTTGGGACATATAAGGATTAGGAGATAGGGGATGCCTTCACTGAGATACATTGAGCCATTATATGTCTTGGAGAGAGTCATGCTAGTTTCCTATTGATTGAAGATACCTTAGAGGTACCGGTATATGCATGATTTCATTCATTTTTCTTAGCTACAGTGTTACTTCTCAGAACCATATCATGTTTCTTAACTGGAGGAGGTTGGGTATGAGGTTGATGTATCCTTTGAAGAGAGCCCAATTTAGATTGCGGATCATAAAACGAAGGTTCTCTATGGCTGTTCTGTCCCTATAGTATGGGTACTATGGAAGTATGACCGAGTGTGGGATTAAAATTGGGAGATGACGGTTGACATGTGATCATAGTGTCCAAATTTCTTTGAATCATGTTCTTCACCGCCCTTGGAAGCGAAATTCGGTGCCTAATTTCTTTATGAGGTGGATGTTTGTAAGAATCCAGATCTTTTTTTAGGTAAGGATATTTTTTTGGGTCATTTTCTAGGAAAGAGGAAGAAATGGGAATTCTATAAGAACACGCCGTGTAGTTATGAGTACACACCATGTACCTGGGTACCGCGTACAACTGCATGTTGGCCAGGTAATAGCAGAGTAAATGACTCTCTAGGTGACCTATTAGACAACCTAAAGTGGGTTCCATTTGAGGCTAATACATGGTGTGTACATTTAACGAACACAGAATGTAATTTTATTTTTATTAGATAACTTTGAGGAGGGTGATGTATAAATTCTGGAACATGTTTCTTCTCCCCTTGTTTCATACAGAAGAGTGAAAGAAACATCGATATCTTCAATCCCCTCATTCTTCTCCATTTGAGCTCTGATCGATACATCATCTGATGCATTGAAATCCCTCCGGTGAGTTCAAATTTCTCATAGAGCCTTTTTTCAAGATTATTTCTCTTTCATGAATTATCGATGGTTTATATTTTTACCCTTTTGTAGATCTATGTCATTCTTGGAGGAATTAAGGGCTGACATTCAAGAGTATTGATTGTACAATATAAAGGTAGGTGGTTTGTGCCTTTCATTGTTCATCTTTGGATTATATATTCAAAAAGTCCCACCTAAAATTGTTCAGGGTATTGTTTGATTAGTAATGTTAATATATTATTTACCTTATATGGATTAATTGATTGAAAAGGGGTTGTTTCGTATGCATACTGCTTGATTCCTTACTTACGGGACACCCCATGGGTGTGCTTCCCTAGTTTGACTGTTTATGGTCGTTCGACCTAGGATTCCTATGAGTGCACCTTGTTTCCAGCCTTGAATTGTGTAGGATTTAGTTTTATTCATTATATAAATTTCATGTGTTATTCTTGTGAATTTTATCCATGTAGTAGTTATATATTTCATGTGATATCTTGTTATGATATGTGCGTTGTTTATTCAATGGACTGTTAGAGCCTTGGAACAAAAAAACAATGGGGATTTACATGTTTATTTACATAGGGCCATGAGATCCTTAGTGTAGAATTTTACCTAGGGGTATTTACTGTGAGAGCTTCCCTACCAGTCGTTTATAAATAATTTACGATATGTTGACCCATGGGGTATTAAACAAGAGAGGTACATGGAGGTCATTTATAAATTATTGATTTCAATTTATACCCAGGGATAGGGACATTGAGATCTTCACAAGAAGTCATTTATCATTAATCTATACAATATGGAACTATAGGGGTTAGACCATGAGATATTTCCTATGCATTTGTTTGAGGATAATTGAATGATTTTTGACAAGTTTCCAAGCCAAATACCAAGCACAAGCTTGGTCTTACTTGATTGTTTAGATTATCTTATGAGAAATATGTTTTGTTACTATTATATAGTGGATATATATATTAGGATAGATCCATAGATTTCATTATCCAATGGATTTAGTAATTGATAAGTGTTAAGGAATGTAATTGAAAATTATTGTATTCTTTACATTTTAGTACTTCTTAGTTTATTTCTTCATTTTTCATATTGCCTCCTATATATATTCACTGATAATTAGACACAGATATTTTGGTGGTTTTCTACTAGGATTAAAATCACACCCTATTTGGGTCATGCTTTAAGTCCCAAATAGATTATATGGTTGCATGTATATATTAGGGAAAGTGAAAATCTTCATCAGGTACTTGATTGTTGTTGGAGTGGGAGAGCAAGGGACCAAGTTGTGGCTTGCGTTGCTGATGAAGTTTACTTTTTTTTCTATTGTACTTCTGTTTCTATCCCAACGGTTTACTAAACCGTTGGGAATAGCCATCTATACCAACAGTTTCTGATAACCGTTGGTATAGATAGTTTTTTGGAAGCTTTTACCAAAAGTTCATCACAACTGTTGGTATAAGGGTGTTTTTACCAACGGTTCAATGAGAACCGTTGGTAAAAGTGGGATTTCGGTGACCTTTTACAAATGGTTCTCATTGAACCGTTGGTATAGGTTTGGGATGGAGTTATATACGAACAGTTTTTAAAAACTGTTGGGAAAACATTCCCCCAAATTTCCAATAGCTGATCCTCTCCCCCATTTGCGATCTAGAGCCCTAAACGAGAGAGCTTGGGCGATTTTGGAGGTGATTTTGGAGGTGCTTCGGGTTCTCTTCCTCCATCCCATCCAAGGCTGAGGTATTTTGTTAGTTTTTAGTTTCGATTTTGATGTGGGATGAGACCAATTTATATTCTCATATTCCAGCCGAATTTCTGTTCTATCCCAATTTATGTTTCCATTCTTTATTTACATTCCATGCATATTCCAGCCCATATAGATTTCATTAGACAATTGTCTAATTTTTTGACGTGCCTTTCATGTTTCAATACCAAGAAATTTTTATTGTATGTCATAAAATTCAATCACATGTTCAGTTTTAACATTCATTGTTACTTTATTATCTTGTTTTAATAATTTATATTAATATTCTTTTCATATATTCCATCATTGAGTGTTTTAACTTGTGGAATAGAATTCCAAGCTCATTTTACTTCATAGTGATTATTTAGATTTCAAAGTGTTTTATTTTTCATTTTAAATTTATTAAAAAGTGTTGGGGACTAATTAAAGTTATTAGATTCCAATTTCCATGCTTTTATGCTTGTTAAGAATTAAATGAAATATGATGGTTGTAATTAAATGAAATTCAATGTTCAATTTTTATCATGCGTGGGTGATTAATAAATTGGAATGTGATGAACCATATAATTGAACCATTGTTGATGAACATTATATACCAAAAGGTTATTGAATAAAAGTTATTCTTGTGAATTTCATTACATCATAGATAAAAATGGTTGTGGTTATATAAGAGATACATCCGATGGTTCATTGATCATTGTTTTATGGAGAATGAATGGTTTAGGTCTGGTATTAATAGTAGCTTCTAGTGAGACCATTTTAGTATAAGGGGAAACGAGATTATGATCTACAAGGGGTGATTGAGTTGGTAGAGACCAAACACTGTTTGTTACTTGTGTTCCAGAACAATAAATAGAGTGTTCCAATTAGGTGGTCATCAGTAAAGACGTAGGTAAGATTTCCAAGTCTTGTTTCATGAGGTTTAATATGTGGTGCTATAGTGGTTTTGGATTTTTTGAGGTACTCATAGTGTATTATAAACCCTCATTTGTTCCATATTCATTTAAATTGATTTAATATCATTTTTTCACACACACCATTATATCCTCTCAAACTATTTTTAGAGTGTATTTTCATTTGTATGGTGTTAAATATTTTAGTAAATGTCCATACTATCTTCTTTTATGTGTTCTAGGGGTTTAGACTAATGACAGGGCTGCATGATTATTTTGGGGGTATTCTTTTCATATAAATATACCTATACACCCTGACCCCCTTGGACAACCTGACCACCCCCACGGATAGCCCGCCCACCTGGACACCCCGACCCCCCTAGACAGCCCCCCACCCCATGGACACCTCCAACCCCCCGGACGTCCCCACCACCCCCTAGACACCCCGCACCCCACTGGACATGCCACACCCCCCTTGGACAGTACCGCCACTCCCATGATCCTCATCCTACTCCTCATCCTGATCTACTTGAAGAAGTTAAAGTATAAAACTCATATACTCCCAACAAGACCCTTAAGGATTATGTATTCCTTGATCCACATCCAATATCTTACTGTTCAATCCTTGAATATAGGCACTAGAAATTTTGTATCTTATTTTCTTATATACACTGTATTTTGTTGTATTTCCTAATATGATTCTCATATAGGGTAATGTGTCATTTATGCTTTTATATAGAGTAAACAATTTTCATTTACGTAAATATTTTTTTGATTAAACATTAATATTATTGAATTTCTTTGAAATGAATTATTGCGATTTTTTATAGAATGGATAGAAGTTGGATGTATGAAACTGATCTGATTTCAACTGATTTTCAAAATAATTTGAAAAGCTATCTAGATTTTGCATTTGAAAATGCTTCAGATAGTGGTCGCATACACTGTTCATGTTTTAATTGTGTTGGAAGACCTTGGTTGGGCCGTGAAGCAGTTAGCTATCATATAACCAAATATGGTTTCCAAACAAACTATTATGTGTGGTATCACAATGGAGAGAAAATGGAATCTCAAAATGTTGATGATCCAAATGATAGGACTGAATTGGAGAGTTTGATATATAATTGGTTTCCATTTATTCGACATCATGAGAAGGAAAGGATGTCCAGCCAACAAGATTTCAATACAAGCACACATGATGCGTCCAATGAAAATGATGATGTTGATAGGGTGAAAAAATTGAATGATGCTGCGACAACTCCAGTATATCGGTAATGTGATAAAATGAAAAAGTTGGAATTCTTAATCCGATTGTTTCATGGGAAAACTATGTATTGGATTTCAAATACTGCAATTGATTACATTCTTACCTTCTTGAAGGACTTACTTCCAGATGATGCAGATATTCCCTCAAACTAATATATGACATGGAAGTTGGTTGATGAAATTGGATTCTCAAAAAAAAATCATGCTTGCCCGAATGATTGCAGCTTATTTTGGTAGGAAACTGCTGAATGAAATGATTGTATAAAATGCGGAACCTCCCGATGGAAGCCAAAAGATGATGGAACACCATCTCGTGTGCACAAAAAGTAATGTGGCACTTTCCATTGATCCCCAGATTAAAGAACCTTTTCATGTCTGATGAAATATCAGTAAAAATGCGATGGCATGACAACGAGAGAAAAAAGAATAATGAAGAGTTGGTTCACCCTGTAGATGGATTTTCATGGCAGAGATTTGATGCTCGATATCCTGAATTTGCAGTTGACATGCGTAATGTGAGACTGAGTCTTTCATGTGACGGTTTTAATCCATTTGGGCAGATGCTTACTTCGCACATCACATGGCTAGTTTTCATACACATTTATAACCATTCCCCTTGGTTGTGTATGAAAAGGCCTTACACTTTCTTCAGTATACTGATATCTGGCCCTTCTTATCCCAGCAATGATATAAATTTATACATGCAAACTTTAATAAAAGAGTTGAAACTTCTTTGGGATGTGGGTGTGCCCACATACGATGCATGTTCGAAAGACATATTTCAGATGCGTGCCGCACTTATGTGGACTATCAATGATTTTCCTGCTTATGCAATGATGTCTGGATGGAGCACAAAAGGAAAATTTTCATGTCCTATCTGTATGAAGAATACTCAATCGTGAAGACTGAGATATCGTCGTAGTTTTAGTTTTATGGGACATTGACGATTCTTGCCAATGAACCATCCATATAGAAACAATCTTCGAAGATTTGAGAATACCATGGAGAATGACGATCCACCTCAGCGTATGTCTGGAACTGATGTGCTTAATGAATTGAAAGATTTTAGTTATTCATTTGGGAAGAGTGTAATGAAATCTAGAAAGTGGAAAAATGTTTCCAATGATACCTATTACAATTGGAAGAAGAAGATTATATTCTTTGAGTTGTCATATTGGTCAACCAACTTGTTACGTCATTTCATAGACGTAATGCACATTGAAAAGAATATATGTGAAATGTTGCTTTCGATTCTTCTAAATGTCAAGGGGAAGACAAAAGATGATTTACGATCTCGGCGCGACTTGGTAGATTGGGGGATCAGACAAGATTTTCATCCTGTCTGTATCAGTGAAAATAAATGGCAAGTTCCATGTGCTTCTTATGTGATGACTCCTGCTGAATAAAATCAATTTCTGGAAGTGCTAGAGACTATTAAAGTTCCTTATGGCTATTCAAGCAATATATCAAAACGGGTCAACAGAAAAGAGTTGAAGTTGAAATCTTTGAAGACTCATGATTATCACGTCCTTTTGCATGAGTTGATTCCAATAGAAATCTGTCATCTCTTGTCCAATAATGTTAGAGTCTCAGTTATTCAGTTGTGCTATTTTTTTAGAGATCTTTGTGCTAAGAGGTTGTCCAAATCCCTTGTGCAAAAACGGTTGGCAGAGACACCATTAATTTTGTGTGAGTTAGAGAAAATATTCCCTCCATCATTTTTTACATGCATGTTGCCTCTGACTGTCTATATTCCGACCGAAATACTTCTTGGAGGACCCGTTGCTTTCTGTTGGATGTATCCAACTGAAAGAAACATGTGCACATTGAAATCATATGTTCGGAACATGAATTATCCCGAAGGTTCTACTGTGAACGGTTACATGGCTCAAGAATGTATGGATTTCTGCTCAATGTATTTGTCTGATCATACTACGAGAATAAACAGACCAATGAGAAATGAAGAAGAACAGTATGGGCAAATTGACCCCAGTTTTCCATCACTTCCTCAGACCGGAGGAATTCCGGGATCATATACATTGACAACATTAAGCCTTGATGAGAGAGAGATGGCACATCACACAGTGTTGTTCATTTGTGATTTTTTCGATGAGTATATCAAGTAAGTTAATTGTACATGTATCTCTTATCTTATCTCTTGTAATTTTAAATATTTGTTAAACTATTATTATTTTTATATACAGGGAACATAAAGAATTGATATATAGAAAGCATCGTTCTTTATCTTTGAGAAAGAAGGAGACTTTTCATAGCAAAGGGTTTTCTGCTTGGTTGAAATTGAAGGTAAAAATATTTCTGTAATAACTAAATAAAAATAATATTTAATTAAGTTTACTATTTGTTTATATTTCAGGTATCGAGTTTGCCTATAGACTCTGTTTCTGAGGAAATAAGAGCTTTGGATTTTGGTCCTAATACCATTGTTCGTGCTTGTAAATCACTTGTGATCAATGGATACAAATTTATTATCACTGAACGAGCAAGAAACATGAGAACAAAGCATAATGGTGTTATGCTAACTGCCACAACAGACTGTTATGCCAGTTCATCGGACACTAGACCTCATTCTGAAAATGTTGCTTATTATGGTGTCGTGGAGAAAATAATAATTTTGGATTATTACCCGCATGGTCGAGTCACGATGATGAAATGTCAATGGTTTGATTCAATGACGAGGCAAGGCACCTTTATTGATGATTGTGGATTTCGAGTTATTGACATGACTCGCACTCTTGCCACCGATGAACCATATGTATTGGAATCAATGGTGAAACAAGTTTTTTATGCCAAAGATCATCGTCATCCTAAATTCGGTGTAATTATTGAAGTAAATCCCAGACATGTTTTTGATGATGGTGATGATGAAGTTGACACTATCCCTACTGCAATTGGAAGCAATCCGTTTATTACTTATGATGACCCCAACAACTCAATTGTCAGAGTTGATTGTGAACCCGAAGTTGTGGTGGGAAATATATAGAATCATACAGTCGTGTTCTCACCTGCATGTTTCAGGTACATCATTCAGAGTGTGTATCCTAGTTCTTACCTTCATAACACCATAAATATTCTGTTTCATTATGTTATTTTTATCATAATGGTTTTTCCATATTTTATTTTTTGGGTTACACATTGGTTATCTGTTTCTAATTACTTCCATATTTGTTTTCATTGCAGGAAATGACACCCATTGAAGAGAGGCGGCGGAAAAAGATGATATATAATAATCGTCGCATAGTACAGATGGGTGTTCCTCCACTCATACCTGTTGTGAGTATTTTATTTCAAATATAAATATTTCAATAACTTATAATATCATGTGTTTACTTTTTTGTCAAACTTTTTTTCAGGATCCACCCCCTAGACGACAGATATCTGACGAGGAGCCTGATATTGCTCCCAGTAGAGAGGTTGGTGGTAGGAGGGGGTAGTGTTAGAGATGGACGATCATCTAGTGGTCCCGGTACTGAGGCCGGTGGTATGAGGGCTCATGGGGAGAGAGTTAGATGACCCACTACCACAGACGTATCTTCTATGCCCTATTTTGATCCTGGCGTGTCTTCAGGGACATATGAGATATTTAGACCTCCGATGTTTACACTACGAGCTAGCCAGACGTCTATGCCATCATCTTTTGCTTCTGGTTCATTATCTCCGGGCTATTATATTCCACCTTCTTCGACTCCTGCTGCGACACAGTATGTGGCTGAGGAGCATACACTGAGGGACACTCCACCTGTACAGGATATTCCTTCCGCTTCTGCACCCATTGATCCGACTACCACATGTATATTTATATAACTCTATCAAATTTTTATACCAAAATTTATTTTTATTAAAACATGTATTGAAATTATTTTTCTTTAATACAAATTCATCTACAGATAAAAGGCGGGGGAGGGGGCGTACTCGCTTGCGTGCGGTATGGAACCTCCATACACAGTTGATGGTTGAATACAATGTTGATGGACAAATGATTGAGAAATCTAGGCAGTAATGTCGGGGTTTTTTGGCGACGCTAGCCAAATACTCCGATATCATTTCGGTCAGCCCTTTCTCTTGGAGACATTTGCCACCCGAAGTCAAGGATAACGCGTGGGCACAAATATGGGTAAAAAATATATTAGATTTAATATAGTATATTTTTGTATTTAAATGAACTAATCAATTTGGTTTCATCTTAGGTTTAACTTCCCTGATGGAGAAGGTTCACGACCAGCATGTTTAAAAGAGCTTGGAGAGCTTTGGAGAGCTTATAAACATGAGCTGTATGTTGGCTGGTGTGATAGAGTGGGCACGGAGTTGGAGACATTACCTATCGTGGATGACTGCCCGATAGAGAAATATCTCCAAATGATTACCCATTGGGCGACTGCCAAATTTAAGGTATTAATCTCATTTGAGTTATTTAAATGAGAGTTTTCATATTTTTCATTAATATAATATTATTAATTATTAATCATTATTTAGGAATCTTCTGAAAAAAACAAAGAAACATTGATTCAAAGCAATACCTCCACACTTTGGGGAGCACAACTATGGCAGATCATGAGAGGCAGCAGGTACGATATAGTTGTTTATAATTTTTCTTTAGGACTTTCCCTTTTTAGTGGATCCTACTTAAATTATGTGATTTATTGAATAATGAATATATGATTATACTTTCACTTTAAATTGTTTCAATGTCATTACAGAATCAAAAAATGAATATTGAAGGATGTATCCCTCGAGAAAAATTGTTTTGCTCGAGTAGAAGAAAAAAAGATGGAACTGCGGTAAATGAACCGACCCAAGAGAATATTGTAAGTTTTATTTTGATTATTTCAAAGTTTAATATATAATTTCAAATTTAATAATCTTTTAATATTTTTTACAGGCTGCTTTAGAGGCTCTTGATGCCCAGGAGCCTGACAATTTTGGGCCACACGATCATTTATATCAGGTTTTGGGAGATGAGCACTCTGGTTGAGTACGCTGCCAACATGGTAAGAATATAGTCTCGACGAGGTATTGGTCGTCTCCAGGTATCCATTCTAGTACCACCGAGTTGGAATAGGTCAAGGAGCATGCAAGACAGTCTGATAAAAGGGTCACAGAGTTGGAAGTACAAGTTCAAACAAGAGACAGAGAATTTATGAAACTAATGAAAGCATTATCTTCATCACTTCCACCAGAGGGTAGTGCGTCTTGTAAGACATTTATGTCGTCAATGGGTGCATCATCCAATGCACCAGGCGACATCTATAGTGGCGATCGAGATGATGACGTTCCTGGTGATGAAGAGAATGCTGAAGAGGAAGAGGGAGAGGATGAGGATGTGGACGAGGGAGAGGATGGGGCCGAGGCCGAGGATGGGGCCGAGGGCGAGGATGATGCCGAGGATGTGGATGAGGCTGACGATGAGCATGGGGACGATGACGAGGACGACGACGAGGACATAGATGGCGGCGAGGATGAGGTTGATGATGATAGTGATGATGGTGATGGTGATCAGAGGCAGATTGATCCATTACATTTTTGAATTCTGCATAACTCTTTATTTTTGAACATGGTTTTCCACTTTGGGGTTTTCCTCTACTTCATAGGGATGTTGCATTCAGATTCTGTTTTTTTTCACTTGATTCTTATTGTATGATTAGTCTACTACCTAGACCTTTAGTATTCCTTGGTACTGTGATACTCATTTTTCTATTTATTGTTACTTAGCTTTCTTTGTTAGCTATGTATTTCATGTTTATGCATGTGGAAAATGATATGGAAAATGTGCTTTGAAGTAGTGGCTGGCACCACTCAAAGTGTCTAACTTTTATTTGAAATGGACATGATTTTAAGTGAAAACAACAACTAGCATATGGAAAACAGACCAAATGCATTCGGATTCTGTTTAAACTATAGGAAAAAGATCCATGGGTCATATATGATGTGTACGAGTCAACCCCGCCTCAATCCGAGGGTCGGTGTAGCCGGTACCACTCAAAGTGTCTTTCTTTTGTTTAAAATGGATGCGCTTTTAAGTAAAAAAAACCACATATGAAAAACGGACAAAACACATTCAGATATTGTTGATACTTTAGTACATGTATCCATGGGTCATTTATGGCGTGTAGGAGTCAACCCTGCCTCAATCCGAGGCGCGGTGTGGCCGGAACCACTCAAAGTGTCTAACTTTTATTTGAAATGGACAGGATTTTAAGTGAAAACAACAATTGGGATACGGAAAACCAACCAAGCCATTCATATACTGTTGATACTTTAGTAAATGTATCCATGGGTAATATGTGACATGTACGAGTCAACCCCGCCTCAATCCGAGGGTCGTTGTGGCTGGGACCACTCAAAGTGTCTTTATTTTGTTTAAAATGGACGCGCTTTTAAGTAAAAAAAACCACATATGGAAAACTGACCAAACACACTCGGATACTATTGATACTTTAGGAAATGTATCCATGGGTCATTGTTTACGTGTACGAGTCAACCCCGCCTCAATCCGAGGCGCGGTGTGGCCGGCACCACTCAATGTGTCTAAAATTTCATTGAAATGGACAACAATTTAAGTTAAAACAACAACTGACATATGAAAAACCAACCAAACGCATTCGAATTCTGTTGATACTGTAGGAAAACGATCCATGGGTCATATGTGATGTGTACGAGTCAACCTTGCCTCAATCTGAGGGCCGATGTGGCCGGTACCACTCAAAGTGTCTTTCTTTGGTTTAAGATGGATGTGCTTTTAAGTAAAAAAACCACATATGTAAAACTAACCAAACGCACTCGGATACTATTGATACTTTAGGAAATGTATCCATGGGTCATTTGTGATGTGTACGAGTCAACCTCGCCTCAATCCGAGGCGCGGTGTGGCCGACACCACTCAAAGTGTCTAACTTTTCTTTGAAATTGACAACAATTTAAGTTAAAATAATAACTGACATACGGAAAACTGACCAAACGCATTCATATTCTGTTGAAACTGTAGGAAAACGATCCATTCGTCATATATGACGTGTACGAGTCAACCCCGCTTCAATCCAAGGCGCAGTGCTGCCGGTACCACTCAACGTGTCTAACTTTTATTTGAAATGGACAGGATTTTAAGTGAAAACAACAACTAGCATATGGAAAACAGACCAAACGCATTCGGATTCTATTTAAACTATAGGAAAACGATCCATGGGTTATATGTGACGTGTACGAGTCAACCCCGCCTCAATCCAAGGGCCTCTATGGCTGGTACCACTCAAAGTGTCTTTCTTTTGTTTAAAATGGACGTGCTTTTAAGTAAAAAACGACATACAGAAAATTGACCAAACACTTTATGATTCTGTTGAAACTTTAGGAAAATGATTTATGGATCATTTGTGACCTGTACAAGTCAACCCCACCTCAATCCGAGGCGCGGTGTGGCCGACACTACTCAAAGTGTCTAACATTTATTTGTAATGGATAGGATTTTAAGTGAAAACAACAACTGGCATACAGAAAACTGACCAAACGCATTCAGATTCTGTTTACACATTAGGACAACGATCCACGGGTCATATGTGACGTGTACGAGTCAACCCTGCCTCAATCCGAGGGACGTTGTGGCTGGGACCACCCAAAGTTTGTCACTTTTCTTTGAAATGGACAATGGTTTAAGTTAAAGCAACTGACATTCGGAAAATGGACCAAAGGTATTAAAATACTATTGATACTTTAGGACATGTATCCATGGGTCATATGTGACGTGTACAAGTCAACCCCGCCTCAATCTGAGTGCCAGTGTGGCCGGGACCACTCAAAGTGTCTTTCTTTTGCTTAAAATGGATGTGCTTTTATGTAAAAAAAACCACATACGGAAAACAGACCAAACACAGTCGGATACTGTTGATAATTTAGGACATGTATCCATTGGTCATTTGTGACGTGTACAAGTCAACCCCGCCTCAATCTGAGGCGCGGTGTGGCCGACACCACTCAAAGTGTCTAACTTTTATTTGAGATGAACATGATTTTAAGTGAAAACAACAACTGGAATACGGAAAACCGACCCAACACATTCGGATTCTATTGAAACATGAGGACAACGATCCATGGGTCATATGTGACGTGTAAGAGTCAACCTTGCCTCAATCTAAGGTCCGGTGTGGCCGGGACCACTCAAAGTGTCTTTCTTTTGTTTAAAATGGATGCGCTTTTAAGTAAACAAAACGACATATGGAAAACCAACCAAACGCTTTTGGATTCTATTGAAACTTTAGGACAATGATCCATGGGTCATTTGTGACGTGTAAGAGTCAACCCCGCCTCAATCTGAGGCGCGGTGTGGCCGGCACCACTCAAAGTGTGTCACTTTTCTTTGAAATGTTCAACAGTTTAATTTAAAACAACAACTGACATACGGAAAATAGACCAAAGGCATTCGGATACTGTTGATACTTTAGTACATGTATCCAGAGTCATTTGTGACGTGTATGAGTCAACTCCGCCTCAATCCGAGGTGCGGTGTAGAAGACACCACTCAAATTCTATCTTTTATTTCAAAATGAAATCATTTTAAGTGAATTCAACTGAAATTTACACTCATCAACGATAGTCGCAAACTCTTTTTCATGAGTTGGGTAGTTTCACTCATGGGGTCATAAGTGACGAGACTCCTAAGAAAATATCTGTTCACCATATATTATAAACAATACATGTTCAATGCAAAATTCATCACAAATCATTACATACCCAAACCTATTATCCCAAAAAATGGGAATTGAGTCAATTTGAATATCTTATTCAACTCTAATAGATATTTATCAAACTATTCTTCCTATTAGAATTTGATGGGTGAGGAGAATTACCACCGGATGGTTGTTGTCATATGTGTTTTTTGGGCTATTTTAGGTGTTTTTTTACTATTTGTAGTCTGTATGTGGATTTTGTGATATTTTTTATGAAGGTGTATAGTTGAGGGTATACTGGAGGGCTGTTGTGCACTATTTTTTTATGCAGGTGTATGGTAGGGCTTCTAGAGGGAATCTGGGGGATGTTGTGCAGCAGCTCTGGGAAATTCTTTACAAACGGTTCTGAACCGTTGGTAAAGCATTTTCCTGAAATCTGGAAAAACTTATACCAACGGTTCTGAACCGTTGGTAAAGATTTTTCTAGAATTCTGGAAAAACTTATACCAACAGTTGTGAACCGTTAGTAAAGATTTTTGAAAAACATATACCAACAGTTCAGAACGGTTGGTAAAGATTTTTCCAGATTTCTGGAAAAACTTATACCAACGGTTCTGAAGCGTCGGTAAAGAGTTTCCCGGAATTCTCAAACACCTATACCAACGGTTTAAATGAAACCGTTGGTATCGGGATTTCCTCACGGCCTACTGGCCAACGGTTTGGAAAACTGTTGGTATACCCTATACCAGCGGTTTTCCATCCTATACCAACGGTTATAAACCGTTGGTATAGCCTACTTTTCCAGTAGTGTTTGTGGTAATTTTTGTTGATGATATCGTGGTGTAATCTCACACTCGACAAAACAATCCCATCCATACTGAGATCATATTTAATACACTATGATAGAATTAGTTATATGATAATCTCTAAAAATTCCACTTTTGGGTGGACCATATTCATTTATTGGGTCATGTTATCTTAGAGATAGGAGTTTCAGTTGACCCATTTAAATTGAGAGTAGTTGTTTCTGGGGGGAGGTATGATAACATCATTGAGAAAAGAAGTTTTATGGGGTTATATGGATACCACATGTTCATTATAAAGGAACTATCACACTTAGTAGCGCCACTAATGGGCTACAATAAGAAGAGTGAAAAGTATATATGAACAAATTCCTATAATTGAGCCTTACATGAGAAGAAAGGGAATTTGAATTTAGCACCGATTATAATTTTTTTGGGGCCTGGAAATAGTTACACTATTTACTGTGATGCATCTAGTGTTGGTATTGGAGTGGTGCATATTTAGTTGGAATGAGTCATTGTGTACATGTCTCGTTAGTTGAGACCACACGAGAGGAATTACTCGGTGCATGATCTTGAGATATCTGTATTTTTACATGATTTGATCTATTGAATAAATTATATTTTGGGAGAGATTTTTTTTATAAACTAACCAAAAAATCATCAATTATATATTTACTCAGTATGAACTGAATTTGAGACATCGAAGTTTGGTTTTGTACCTTCAGTCTTTTGACATTGAGCTTGACTACACGCCTGGGAAAGGAAATGCAGTGGTCGATGCATTGAGCAGAAGGGCTTATATACAAGAAGTTCAAGAGGCCATCAGTGAGTGGCAGCTTATAGCTATGTTCTCTGATATGAATTTGGAAGATCATGATAAACAGGGGAAGATGTTTCATTCTTATATAACTGTTACCTATACACTACTCGACCGAGTGTGAATAAGGAATCTATTAGATTCCAAAGTCCTAGTCCTAAGGGAGAATGTGTTAGGTGAGGACCATACTCTTGGGTGGACCATAGTTGAGGATGAGGTTTTTCATTTTCATGGGCGTGTATGGGTGTCATCAGACATATGCGAGGAGATTTTGTGAGATTTTCATGCCTCGGCTTGGGTAGTTCATCCTGGTGTCACCCAGATGTATCTAGATCTACATCGTCAGTATTGGTGGCCAAGAATTAAGAGGGATGTTTCTGGTTTTGTTATGAGATGTTCCACCTATAAAATAGTGAAGGCAGAGCATTAGTGACCAACATGGATTTTACAGCAGTTACACATTCTTGTGTAAAAGTTGGATGATTTCATGATGGATTTAGTGATGGGTTTACCAAGGTCACCATGATATAATGATGATGTATGGGTTATTGTTGAGATACTCAAAAAGGTTTCACATTTCTCACTGATCAAGGACTCCTTCAGTGTTAATGATCTTGGAAGGTTTTACATCCGAGATATTTTACATTTTCATGGCGTTTCACACTCTCTTGTTTCATATAGGGATGACTGGTTTACCTCTCATTTCTGTTAGGGACTACAAAGGTATTTGGGTACAATGTTACATCTGAGTATAGATTACTATCCTCATACATATGGCTAGTCCGCGTGCACAATTCAGCTTTTTTAGTACATGCTTCAAGCATGTGTCATGGATCTTAGGTGTTCTTGGGAGAGACACATACCTCTTGTGGAGATTACATACAATAATAGTTTTAAAGAAATGATATATATATAAAATTATGAGGCATTGTACGGAAAGACATTCTGATCACCTCTATATTGGCTGGAGGTAGGATAGGCAACTATGCGGTGACGTTTCCTTGTTGAGGAGACTACAGTGAAGGTGGTGTTGATTCAAAAGATGATGGGTACCACACAATCTCACCAAAAATATTATTTTGATTGATAGAGATGACCTCTAGAGTTTGAAATCATATATCAGGTTTTCTTACATGTCACACCAATGATGGGACATATGAGTATTAGGAGATAGGGGATGCCTTCACTGAGATACATTGAGTCATTATATGTCTTGGAGAGAGTCATGCTAGTTTCCTATTAATTGAAGATACCTTAGAGGTACCGGTATATGCATGATTTCTTTCATGTTTCTTAGCTACAGTGTTACTTCTCAGAACCATATCATGTTTCTTAACTAGAGGAGGTTGGGTATGAGGTTGATGTATCCTTCGAGGAGATCCCAATTTACATTGTTGATCAAAACATGAAGGTTCTCTATGGATGGTCTGTCCCTATAGTATGGGTACTATGGAAGCATGACCAAGTGTGGGATTAAACTTGGGAGATGACGGTTGACATGTGATCATAGTGTCCAAATTTCTATGAATCATCTTCTTCACCGCCCTTGGATGGGAAATTCTGTGCCTAATATCTTTATGAGGTGGATTTTTGTAAGAATCCAGATCTTTTTTTAGGTAAGGATATTTTTTTTGGGTCGTTTTCTAGGAAAGAGGAAGAAATGGGAATTCTATAAGAACAAGCCGTGTAGTTATGAGTACACACTATGTACCTGGGTACCGCGTACAACTTCATGTTGGCCAGGTAATAGTAGAGTACATGACTCTCTAGGTGACCTATCATACAACCTAAAGTGGGTTCCATTTGAGGCTAATACATGGTGTGTACATTTAATGAACACAGAATGTAATTTTATTTTTATTAGATAACTTTGAGGAGGGTGATGTATAAATTCTGGAACATGTTTCTTCTCCCCTTGGTTCATACAGAAGAGTGATAGAACCATCGAGATCTTCAAACCCATCATGCTTCTCCTTTTGAGCTCTGATCGATACATCATCTGATGCATTGGAATCCCACCGGTGAGTTCAAATTTCTCATAGAGCCTTTCGTCAAGATTATTTATCTCTCATGAATTATCGATGGTTTATATTTTTACCCTTTTGTATATCTATGTCATTCTTGGAGGAATTAAGGGATGATATTCAAGAGTATTGATTGTACAATATAAAGGTAGGTGGTTTGTGCCTTTCATTGTTCGTCATTGGATTATATATTCAAAAAGTCCCACCTAAAATTGTTCTGGGTATTGTATGATTAGTAATGTTAATATATTATTTACCTTATATGGATTAATTGATTGAAAAGGGGTTGTTTCGTATGCATACTACTTGATTCCTTACTTACAGGACACCCCATGGGTGTGCTTCCCTAGTTTGACTATTTATGGTCGTTTAACCTAGGATTCCTATGACTGTACCTTGTTTCCATGCCTTGAATTGTGTAGGATTGAGTTTTATTAATTATATAAATTTCATGTGTTATTCTTGTGAATATTATCCATGTATTAGTTATAGATTTCATGTGATATCTTGTTATGATATGTGCGTTGTTTATTCAATGGACTGTTAGAGCCTTGGAACAAAAAAACAATGGGGATTTACATGTTTATTTACATAGGGCCATGAGATCCTTAGTGTAGAATTTTACCTAGGGGTATTTACTTTGAGAGCTTCCCTACCAGTCATTTATAAATAATTTAAGATATGTTGACCCATGGGGTATTATCCAAGAGAGGTACATGGAGGTCATTTATAAATTATTGATTTCAATTTATACCCAGGGGTAGGGACATCAAAATCTTCATAAGAAGTCATTTATCATTACTCTATACAATATGGAACTATAGGGGTTAGACCATGAGATATTTCCCATGCATTTTTTTGAGGATAATTGAATGATTTTTGACAAGTTTCCAAGCCAAATACCAATCATAAGCTTGGTCTTACTTGATTGTTTAGATGATCTTATGAGCAACATGTTTTGTTACTATTATATAGCGGATATATATATTAGGATAGATCCCTAGATTTCATTATCCAATGGATTTAGTAATTGATAAGTGTTAAGGAATGTAATTGAAAATTATAGGATTCTTTACATTTTAGTAATTCTTAGTTTATTTCTTTATTTTTCATATTTACTCCTATATATATTCACTGATTGTTAGACACAGATATTTTGGTGGTTTCCTACTAGGATTAAACTCACACCCTATTTGGGTCATGCTTTTGGTCCCAAATAGATTATATGGTTGCATTTATATATTAGGGAAAGTGAACATCTCCATCAGGTACTTGATTGTTGTTGGAGTGCGAGAGTAAGGGACCAAGTTGTGGCTTGCGTTACTGATGAAGTTTACTTTTTTTTCTATTGTACTTCTGTTTCTATATTCTTTTCAAGTAGTGTTACTTGTTTATCTACTTTCCGAGAAACATGTGACGTGCCTCATTTATATATGCTCCAATTTTCATATTCCTATTTTTCTTCTTCTGTTTACTTCTTTTATTGGTATTACTACTTCCACTATTATTTAATATTTGATTTACACTATGAATCCCTTACCAATGAGGGCATAGTTTTCCCATTACCACACTATGGCCCCCACTACTAGTCACCAGGTCCTACATTTGGTAAAATGATCTTGAGGTCATGTGACCAACCGGGTTCGGGGCACCATTAGGAGGCATCTGGAACCAATACGTTACAGAATGATTATAATTAAAACATCATAGTATATTAAGGATTATTTTCTATATAATATCATGGAATAATAAAATTTTAGGAAGTTGATAATTGAAATAAAACACATGTCCTTAAGGAAATATGTTACGTCTTATCCGAGTTACTCCTTTTTGTTTATACGAAAGGGAATCCTTGGATTCTTTATTTACAAGGGAAATAATCAAGGAATAAGAGAGGTTTATTGAGGATATATTTGGATAGACCTTGTTTAATATTAAGTGTCTTGATAGGTATAAGGAAGTGGGGGGAATGGAGGCCTTTTATAGTGGAGGTGGAGTGGCACACATGTAAATTTTGGGAAAGGGAACTCCACCCAAGTTTATCCAATGGAATGTGGTTCCCATAATGGGTGAAATTAGAGAAAATATAGGATTGGGTATAAATTTTGTCATAAATCATATCTTGAAAAAAGTTTTTATTTCATCTGGTCCCTTAAGATTAAGGTTTAGTCTTTTTTTAACGATTACTTTTCCCTTAATCTTTGTATTTAATTTTAATTACTTTCATTAATAGTATTTTGAAAAAAAAACTAAGTTGAACATATTAGATATTATAAATCTTACTTATTAATAATTTGGAATCCATTTTTTCAAATTAAAATCCGATATGTTCAAGAAGTCAATTTAAATTTAATCCCAAGACGGGGGAACAATGTGGGTTTTTAAACTAAAAGTGTCCAAACGTTTTCTAAGTTCGTATATCCAATTTGAAATTAAAATTGAATAAAATGACCCAAATTATATTAATTGATAAAAATATTATCTAATTAAACTATTAAAACAATTTTAAATACAATTTTTCCTTGTATTTATATTATATGAAAAATAGTTTTGAATAAAAACTCAATATTTTTTACTATTGATTAAAAAACAAAACCATATAGAAAAATGCCAAAAAATTATCCTAACCTAATTATTATATTTTTACTTTAAAAATAATTTTTATTCTGAAATATTAAATCTAGTAAATTACCAAAATATTGATTTAATATGGTTTCTCCATTAAATGGTGGTAAAAGTAAATTTATAAATATATTTGTATTTAAGCTTAAAATATGTCCTATTATTATCATATTTATTTCAAATCTATTGGATGAATATTAAAAATATTTTATTTAAAATATTACATATATATTACATTAATATCGCTAAATATTATTAATTAATTTAATTTAATAAGAAAAAACAACCTTGGGAACATAAAAATAATAATAAATCAATTATATTCAATTGGTTATTATATTTTCATTTCTAATTAATTTATAACCAATTATTTAATCTAATATATGTTTTAAACATATATTTTCACATGTTAGTTTATACTATTAATACCATCTAATTTAACAACAAGGTTATTTCTTATTATATTAAATTACAATATTTTAAAATATATTATCGTTTGGTAAAACTCGGTCTTGCGTGTTACACAAGCCATCAAGGAATGTCATTGTTTTGTGTAACGCAAGGTAACCTCAATGTTCCATGTTGAGAAATAAAAAATTTATGTTTCTTTTAGTAAAGGATTATCTTGGTTTTAATTTTAATTCAATCCAGACATAATTCCTTAATATACAATATACTATTTTCCTTATTGAGTGATATGAAAAATATAAAAAAGATTAAATTAATTCAAAAAAAAAGATTACAAATTCCTGGTATGTTATAGTTATAAATAATTACTATAAAAAATATGTAATTCCCATAAATTATTTACATAAATACGATATATGGTATCATTTTAAGAATATACTTGATTTTGTATAAAATATGTTAAAGTCACTAGACGTAGATGAAAATAATTTTTAAGGAGCATTAGGGAAGAATATTTTGTGGAAATAATTTAATAACATAAAAGTGTTTAAAAAGAAAATTTTTCCTAATATTGAATTGAAATAATTTCCTTCTAAATTATTCAAAAACCATGGATTAAGATTCATATAAAATGACAAAGGTTGTGGAAAAATTCATTCACAAAGAAATACATAATGAGATTATATTTTATTTACCAAAATTGACCTTTATGGATTATATCTAAAAAAGGATTTCTATATAAATATTTTTAAAAAATATTCAATGTAGTTGAAAATTATGTTTTTAAATAATTTATCAGGATTTAAAATTTACCCATTTTAAATGATTACTTAAGAAATTATTTTAATTATAACAATGTGGAAATGTTTAAGAGTTTGTTAATAATATTTATCGAAACCAACATAAAAAGGAATAATAATACATTATTTTTAAAATTGGTGAGGGGGAACACGTATTTAACTTGTGATAAACAATATTTAGGTTATATTAAATAATTATTCAATCGATACATAAAACCTGAATATGGAAGAAAATTCATTTTTAAAATTGTAAGATATCATTCATATCCGTGAAATATTTTAAACTTGAACATAATACATAATTAAATAATGTTTTTTGAAAAGAATTATTTTCATATGGAGGATGAAAATATAACACATAGTATTTTAAAAGTTAGGTAAAAAAATACATGTATGATCAAATTTTAGAGGATAATTTTCATCTCATGAAAAAGGAAACATGAGTCGAGGAATCCATAACAACTTGAGTAATGTTTAAATAAATCCCTTAATACTAAAAGATTTTGAAAATAATCTTTAATTAAATAGAATAAAATATTATTAATGGTATTATATATCAAATTGGATTTATATACAAATAATAAATGCTTTTAATTGTGCAATAAAAACATGTCCCAAAGAAAAGAAATTTAAGTGAAAGCTCCTCCTTAATTCAGTAATTTTTTGAATAAAAATTCATTTGAAGCTTGAAAAACTTTTGGGATTTCTAATATAATGAATTAATCATCTATTACACTAAAAATATATTGGGAAACATATACACCATTAAAATAATAAATCGTTTCATAACATTAACACATGCCTAAATGAATATATTTTTTGAAATAAACCCTTACCCTATATCTTTCATAGACTCTAAGATCATATAAAAAAATACATACTTCATAATATATTTAATTACCCTATTAACATATAGTAACATTATATCCTTATTTTATAATTATTTATTACGGTTATATTAGTTAGTTGTAACTTATTTCAACAATTTGCAATCAATATATTTAACAATTTGAGCACATTTTGTAATGTTGTTATCCTTATAAATTATTTCATTATTTTTTTAATTAATATATAAATTTATATACTATAACTTTTAATGTATAGATATTTTTAAATATCTTTTATCCTTCCATAAGTATTTTAGTAATGCTAAGTGATAATGTAATCGATTTTTGGATTATTTTATTTATTTTAGTAGACGAAGATGATAACTTAATAGAAACATAAATTTCTAGTAAAACCATTCAAGAAACATATTTAAATAATAGTTTAATTATTAAATTATTATAACATTATTATTTATGTTTAAATATCCATCAATTTCATAGATTTATTTAATCATTCACGTACATGGTTAAATCGATCCAAACATGAAAACATTTTTAACTAGATGGGAGAGTATGGTTAATGAGGATTTTGTTTTGATATAATATCATTATAAAATAATCATAATGATATAAAAATTTATTTTTTATTATGGTTAAATATATTTTAATATTTTTGGATAAATAGTTAAAATGTAGATGGTATGACCACACACAAGATTGAGAATAATTTTTTCTATGTGGGTAGAATTTAATATGAAATAATTGTACAAATAATAAAAAAATTATAATAATTAAATATAATCCAAATAATATAATGGATATATGATATTTTGAATAGTAAAATTAATAATAAAAACAAAATAATGAGATAATACTTATAGTGAAGACTTGATCATTCCTTCGGATGGTCCTCGTAATTTAAGGGAATATACTAACTTAGTTTGACCTAGGGTTTTAAGAAATTATATTGGGTTATATTGAGTGAATAATAGTAGTGTTTTAGGGTGTAATTAGATGCATATGTGAAAATATTACTCGGTGAAAATCATATACTTTTTTAATAAATGAAACATGGTGTTTTTGTCTCACTCATAATTTTTCAACAATTAGGTGATTGTATTCAAGGTTATATAGAAAAAAAATATAAATATATATAGGTTTGAAGAAATATATGGTTTAATGTACTATAATCCATCAATTTTTAGAAAATTAATGTGTGATTCATGGCTTTAATTTTTTACTATTAACCATTTACCCAAATTATCTTTTACTATGGTAAGTAGTTTTTAACTAAGTAATTATATATCTTATTAAAAATAAAGTGTAACCCCTATAACATAATTTTTATTTTATGAACCAAAATTTAATATCTATTTAATCCAATTAAATTTTAAAATTTTATAAATTTACCTTCTAAATTATAATAACATATATATCAAAGTACATTTTTTTGTAAAAGAAGGTTGTTTTTATCATTAAGTATTTTTAGTCATATATAGTATTTAATAACAATTTAACTATAAGTAATATATATGTATATATGTTATAAATTATAAAATATTCAGTATTTAAAATATATTATTTTAATTTATTAGATAAAAAATTATGCGTCATTATTAAAACAAATCAAAAGATGCATTTTCAAAGTTAATATTCTAGTTTACATTAACCTTGATTATCAAATTTTCGTGCCTGAAAATGAAATTTTAATTATTAAATTATATTAACATAAATATATTAAATATCATATCAATTTTTTCAAATAAAATTTCTAAATATATGAAATTAAATTTATTGTTACCACATGTAATGCGTAAAAACCTATTTTTTGGAAAGGTTTACTTTTAAGTATAATCATTATTTGTTAGAAACAATTGGAAACTTTATTTATTAAAATGATATTTATAATATTACTATTATTTTATTACTAGTATTATAATATTAAAATAAATCCAAAACGTAATTTTCCTAAGCATAAATCTAATTAATGAATGCGATAGAGAATAATGATCATAAAAGTTTTCCTAATTATCGAAAATGGAATTAATATAAAATAAAAATACAATTTTCAATTGATTTATTTCAATTTATTACATTTTTTTATATAAAAAATATTCAAACACTTCTAATTCTTATAAAATTGACAATATTATAAAAATCGATACTTTCCACATTCAACTAAAAATCAATTATTTTATAAAAATATAAAATCACTCCATATAAATTATTGATATGATAAACTAATAAATTATATTTAGTTTACTAAATCAAATTTATGTTTTTTTTGTCTTAAATAAAAAATATACAACGTAATGAAAAATTATTTTAAAGGGAAAAATATTCAATAATAAAACATATTTATTGTCGACCTCATAATGGTAATAGTTTTAAATCATTTACCATATTAGATTTTATTACAGATTTATAAATATTTATTTTTATTATATTTTTTGGTTTATTAAGGTTTTTTTTAGTGTATAACATAAGTGATAGAATATAGAATATATTTTAAAGGATCTAAATTCATTGACTATTACGACATATCCCCTGAGAGTGTTTATCTTGATGTACAATCTTAGGCCCACTAATTTTTTACTGAGTAATGACTTGGTTAATACTCCAACATACTTTTTTATGGTGATTACCCATAGATGCATTTGTTTAATAGCTTAATGGACTTTTTAGTATCTATATATAAATGTAATTTCAAGGAAACCACATGATCTCTACTGTACGTGGCATGTTAAATGTCATCCTACACATAGATATAACCTTAGGGTTTTTCATAAATTTACATTATTATAATCCACAAAAATGACTAAAATAATTTTAAAAAATAACTAAACTATCTTATTATACAAACTTTAATATCCTAAGACAAACATATTTTCATTTTATGTCATTTTCATTAGATGAAGATTTCATCTCTCAAATAATGTCAAAATTTTATGATGGAATGTTATAATGATTTTGAGGATGAAATAAATAATTAAATTATTTTACAACCCTTTTAAACATTTATCCATAATTTATAAAAATTAAAATCTATTCTAGACATCACATAAGTTAATATATTCATTACAATATGTGAAATGGAATCATATGAAAAGGGTGAGGTGAAACCCCCAATAAGGGAAAACTATTCAACATTTTATCATGGCTTAGATCATAATAATAATATAGAACATGGTTAGGGGTAATAACATAGTAAAAATAGTATTTAACAATAAAATTTTTCTATAAAACATGATACAATTACATGAAATCTCAAATCAAAAAAATATTCCATAGAAACAGAGTTAGTAAAAACAATTAAAAAATATTCATCATGGAGCATAATCATAAGAATTTCGAAATGAAATGTATCAGTACCTAAATACATAGAAAAAAAATAACATTGTAACTTATATATGAGTAGATAAATTATAACTCTTTAAATAAAAACAATTATATGGTTTATTTTGTGAAAAAAGGTTAATATTCATGTTGTGAATAAGAAAATGTTCCCACTTAATGTTGTGACTAAAAATAAATCCATACATAACACACTTTTCTCATGAGATCTAAAACCATAAATAATTAATTTTATGTTTATATAGGAACCCATCGAACAATAATTAATATTTATGTTCACCACTGAAAATATATCATGCATTATATAAAATAACCATGTAATGAAATAGAGGTTTATAACATTTTCAAATGGTATCAAAAATAATACCCTCTATTTTTTATGAACTACCATACGTTAAATCAGAAAAATGAAGTAATTCATACAATCCATTTAGGATGATTCATAAAATATAACTTCATAGGAATTAGTTGCTTTAATGAGTAAAATTTAATTTAATTAATGAAGAAGTTCTTATAGAAATAATTAATTAACGTCATCATATAAAGGAATAAATATGAATCATTTCTAAAAAATAATTTTAAAAATGTAACATGGTTTGATTAAAAAACTCAAAATCAAAAGAAATCCAAATTATAGAGTTTTTAATATTACCTGAAGGTTTTCCATAAGAATTATGGAGTCGAAGATAAAAAAATTAACGTGAAAGAGAAATAATTTTTGATATTATGAAAATACATTTATTGAAATCCAAATTGTAAAAAGTTTGATAAATATTTCATTTGAAAATAGGTAAAGTGGATTTTTTGAATTAATAGTTGTAAAATATATTTTTATTTCAAAATAGTGAATGGGAAAATTAGTAATAATGATGAATATGGAAATAGTGGAAAATCAATAAAAATAAAATGGAAATATTATTATTAAATTACATTTTCATTAAATAATTGATTCATCAAGGAAGATGAATTGGTTGTGAAAATTGATTTCTACAAAAAGAAGGTTAGAATTTAAAATAAACTCATAATAGGGTATCATAAATTATAATTTAAATATTATAGTAAAAATTGGTTATTATTACCCAATGAAAATATTTGATTTATGGAAACCCCTTATGACATCGTAATGTTTTGAATTGAAAATCTATCAAATATGGAACAAGAGATGGACTTGTAAATTCAATATATTTCATGAAATTTAAGATAAAGTAAAATCCATTTAAAATATATATATGTCAAAAAAAGATTCAAGTGGTGAATATGAATTATATATCATGACCTTACCCCACAGGCCCTGAGACACAAATTTCCCAAGAACGCCTCCAACAGGCAAGGGGCTGATGACTAGTGCCAAAACAACATATCAGACACAAGATAAGAATTATCCTAAGATACTTGTATACACAAAAAATACACAATCCCATTCAATTAATAAATTTTAAACATAAAATAAAAAATCATGAATAGATATATAATCCCATAACTAGAGTATGAAAAAACCTAGGAGAAATACTAAAAAGGGTCCAAATACAAGAACAACCAAAACTATAAAGTAAATTTTTGCCTTATCAGAAGGAGGGAACTTGTGTCAAATGTAATACTAGTATACAACATGGTCTATATAGACCAAAATATATCTATATAATCCATGTACACTAAGGACCCCACAAAAATTTCTTGCATCTGTGTAAGGTACAACATGTATGGGAATAGCCCACATAGGGGTGAATGTAACAATACCAAGTAAGAGACCATGAAATAACCAATAAATTACCATCAAAAGTATATGTCATATATACATAGGTATATGTGTACAAAAAATAAAACTAGAATACCTAGATATAATTAGCAAAGACACAGAGTGTGTAGGTAAAGACAATAATGTAAACCCAGCCTACGATTCATGTTAAATGTCCCTATATAATAATAATTATTATAGAGACACTCCATGGGTTAGATATCACTGATGTCATTAATCTAAGAATTAATTATCCTTTGGTCTCTCCATAGAGAATATATGCTAGAAGAATGAATAGAATTATATGTAGATGAAGATCACACCCAAGTCCATAGTGTAAACCAACAACTCAATTTGGAATGACCTCCTATATAGAGGGTAAACACCTGAATTTTTCTCTCTCATGATGATAGCAATAACTCCAAATAACGAAATAAAAATGACATTTGACATCACTCAAGGCCTGTATGAAGGATTAAAATAAATATATACAAGATGAACCACTAAAGGGATCTCCATCCATTGTGTAGGACACATTTTCATACTACCTCTCAAGAGATTGATCATAGGATCAAAATCAACCTATATTGATCTGGGGAAGCACACACAAGGTCTCAAAAAATTAGAACATAGGAGAAAGGAAAATCAAACCTGATCACAAGGTTGTACACGATGTGTCCCTATGGTACATAACATCCAAATGTCTGGGATGAAACATAACATAAATAATCATATGTGGAATTACATTCCTAAGTAAACAACATGTAAAGATCCACACACGGTGTGTAGGACCACATGATCTCCATGGTATGTAATCCTTATACACATTGATCCACCTTTCAGCATGTACATGAAATACGGAATGCCTCAAAAAGAATGAAACTCCCCTAGTCTCTTAGGAATGTACTCCCTGTACACACCAAGTTGGTCGGTTAAGGTCCACAAACATGTGATTCTTTTCTACACACTAAATCCATAATTCCACACATAAGGTACTATATGACATGTGTTCATTGGACTACATGTAGTGTAATACAATATTTCAAATAAACTATAAAATTCATAAATCATCTTAATCCACAATCACACATCCACTGATTTCTCTCATAATTTCATTATACGTCATAGTTCTGAGGTTGATCGATCCACCTCATCACCTATGTCTATAATCAGACCATTCTAACTATACCCACCAATCAGTAATCCACCACTATCATGCATTACTATTACCATTTACAAACTAAAATCATGAACCTATGATTTGAATATGGATCTTCTACCATAGATAAAAACTGCAGATGCATTGTTGAATCACCATCTGAAACCTCATGTAATGATCTTTTGTGCCAAATATTGAATGGGAAATGATCATCCACAATGTATCTATCAAATATTTGGCCAAAATAAATGACAATGATGAACAAATGCAGATCAAGTAGATATAAAATTATTCCATAAGAGTGAGGAATAAACCTTGACCTGCATTCATTTCATCCATGATATGTTGTCATAGGAAATAATAATGAAGAGGTATATGAATCAAAAAACAAATATATAATTCCACCAATTCAATCTATCATCATTGCAGAAATAAATTCTATATATAAAATTTATTTCCATTCGACTGGGATAAATGAATATGATGTAAACCAAAAAATCAAATATTTTATATGATTTTTGTACTGATTGATGATGAAAATGGTCATTCGTTTCTATCACAAGTGATATCCACAAAATCTCCTAGTGCAAAATCATTGATTAGATCTGATCTGATGTCATCCTCTAAGAAAACTCTTCTTTGAAGTTCATCTAGATCTCAATGGTTTAGAGAGAATCCAAAATATTCTATCATAATAATGTATTTAAAAAGGAATCTTGTCATCATGTAAAATAAAATGAATGAATTCATTTAATGAATTTATTTTTTAATTATATTCTCGTGATAGTTTTTTCAAAAATTCCTCACACCGAAGAAGGTAATTTTGTGCATATGGTAATACCCACATTCGGAACTCAACGATGCCCTAATATTTTTGATATTGGACTTCCTTTAATATTTATTAAAATTTTTTGAGAAAAATTGCATGTTCATGATATTTAATACATTTAATATAATTTGAAAATTAATTCAAGGTGAAAAGGGTCTCAGAATCTCGTGTTGTCTAAATTCCTGGATCAAGAAATATTCTTAGAAATATTCCAATGTCTAAAAAGGTAAAAATATTTAATAAATTAATCATACATTTAAGTAATTTATCCCCCAAAAAAGAACAAATTAAGAAAAATTAGTGGGATACTGAGCTCTAAAATGAGAATCCTACTCCCTGAGCTCTCACAATATATCACTATATTATCAACAAAAATGTACCCAAGGAAAAAAAATTCCAATGAAAGGTATTTTTTATATCATTCCTTGGCATCATCATCTACATAAAATGTAAAATCCACTATAACAACCTAGCTTACCTAGTTCTATATCATTAAATGTGTTGAGGATATACTACCTCAACTATGACATGTTGAGAACACCAGGCAACCCAATACTACTATGGACTCAGGGTTAAGAGGAACACCACCTCGCTAACCTAAAAAATAAGTGATAAATGAAAGGGAACAACATTCACAAAGATATCCCACAACTCGAGAATTGAATTTGTGACTATCTAACTCTGAGGCTTCTTTCATTTTCCCACTAAGGTCACCTAACATCTAATAGGTAGTCACCATTCATCCCAGGATGAAATTCACCATATAAAACCACCACTAAAACCAAAACTATGACCCAATCACTATTACCATCTAGCTCTAACTTTTATAATAGTTTACATATTGGTACCTCAGTCATGTCCTCAAAAAAGGTGATACTCTAATGGCGGAGTGGTAATCATCATGATACACAAACCCCACCAATGGTGGATGATCCTTCCAACTGCAGCTCCAAACATAATTGGGAACCTGAAGCATGTTCACCAAAACCAATAAGGATTATTTTTAACTAGGAAAATAGCTTGGGTAAAACACTCTTCCTAACTTCAACTGAGTCCCCAAGGCCACCCACATCCTATTCATAATCATGTTGTGATGTAAAAATCATAGTTTTAAATAATCATCAAGGGAATTCCATGTAGCTCAAGTCCCCCATTCACGCATTGGTGTTCCAAATTTCCAAAAAGCTCTATTGGTCACCTTCCATGGATTGATGAAATAATAAGTATTTAACTAAAAAACATATTGCAATAACCATGGTTTTCCAACTAATGATAAGAAATAATAGTAAAACCTCAACTCCACTATGTGTACTGATTAGGGGAAATCAACCTACTTAGAACATCCTCTCAAATCTCAATTGGAAAAACTATTCTACCATGGGAAAATTATGACTTGATTTTCCCTCCACAGATTTCATTTGGGGATGTAAATAGTGGATACCAAGTCTCGCAATGTCTCACAATTGAGATCTACGAGCCATGCATCCCTGGATCTCATAAGAAGTGAAGGGTACCTACTATCGACTAGAGGTATACTTAACTATATCCACCAACACGAGTCAACCAAAAATAGTTCATATATTACATCAACTTTCTTTGAAAACAGTAGTTAGAAAACCTTGACGTGATAATATGATTCCACCACCGTGCCATGTGTGTCTATGATGCTCATGCTGCCTCACCCTCTATTGGGTCCCCTATCACGCCCATTTCTAAGAATACATATTTTAAAAAATAACTCTATAAGATATTCCATACGTCTAGGAAACATGTAGCATGCCTAAAGGAGTTCTCCTTTTTCACGCGTGCTCCAACTAGGACCACTGGGACATGAGGGAACCATTATAAAATAATGTCAACAACCGATCCAATAAAAGTCAAGGATTCAGCTCACAAGTCTCCATATGTATTTTTTGGAGTTCAAAGAAACTATGGGTATCAGCAAGAACTCAATGAAAACACAATGGATCTATGAAGACATGAGTTTTACATCCACCTCTCAAAACAAGAGATGGTGATAACCCATCCCGAGGTAAAACTATGAGATATACATTACCTCCATTGATTTGGGAAAATATTCTTTCAATTATAAAGACTGGATACATTCCCTCACATTTACTGGTCCACATGACACTAATCCACTTCCAATATCAAGATGTCACACTCCCCTTAGGAAAACATTAAAATATTTCCCAAGAAAAAACAATAGGTCTAATGAATCCACATTCTGTTCAAACTCTTAACCACACATTAAGAACTTATAGGTACATGGGGTCATTTTATATACTAGAATAGATATTTGGACATCTGTAGTGGATGTCCATGACGAAAACAAACTATAAATCGTAAGGTAAACCTAGAACATCCCTAATAAGGATTCCCTCTTAATCCTCTCCCATTGTAAGAACATAATGCTTAAGGCGTCCACTACTCCATGGGTAAGACTATACGACTAAAAAAGAAATGGGTTTAACCTCATGCAAATGAGATTATATTTCCCTACCTGGGATCAATCCTTATCAAATGAGAAAAAATACATTCTATGAATCTATAAGGACTACTAAAAAAACTGATGATAATAATATTAGCATAGATTATAGAAAATGAAACCATAATGAGGAAATCTTTATAGAGTCTTTCCACCATAATGGAGAGACTGAACAAGAGGCTATCTATATCCACCCAAAGTCAGGCCTCACTATAATTAGAAGCATGTAATCCTAGATTATATCCATGGGAGCCTCCAACACAAGGTTCAAGAGAAATGGAATCCATGTGTATCTCACAATCAGGGGATTCACTTAGGAAAAATCGGATCATAACTCTTTTTTAAAATTTCAAATGGGGACAAGAATACACATGTCATGCCTCAAACTGTACTCAGAGCCTCTACAAGATCCTACATCATGGAAATCATCCTTTCTCAATCCCACCTATTTACCATAACCATTGTTAGGTCTAGAACCTTAGTTCATCTACCAACATCAAACAAACAAGTTAAAGTAACTCAAAAACCACACATCAAAACTATCCACCTTGGGTAAAACTGATCACCAACATAATTTTATGTCACATCCTAGTGGGAGTGTTGTTGCACTTCATTTAATATCACAATAAAGATAAAAATTGACAAAAACAGGGTTCTAAAATATCACTACATCACCTTGGACAAGTATTTCATTCTAGACTACCATCAAATATGTGTCTCATCTATGTGGTAAATTCACTTGACATGCTCCCATCATTCCTCCACCTCCTGAGAAGGGGGTGTGTCCCACCATGAAAATGGATAAATATCTAAATACATATATTACGATTCACAGTCAACATATTTTTTCACCAGATACATCTACTTCTCCGTGGGGATAACAGTTCGCAAGTGAAACCATCTGATCGATCAGGATCCATACATATCAGAAACCAAGACTATAGTGTCAAGTGAAACCTATACCTCTTGAGGGTATGTCTCATCATGGAACCTCAAAAATCTAGATTTTTGGAACTAATGTAACACAAAAAGGGTGTCTGTGAAATCACAATTTCTTACTGGAGGTATCAACTTATCAACACACATACGATCATCCTCCCTATCTGTAGAAGTATTAATCTGCTACTCAATAGGGGGATCACTATTTATTATCCACCTAGAATGAACACCTCATGAGTGGGTCCATGAACCAGAACCTCATCCCTCATCTGGTAATCATGAAGAATTTGTCTTAGATCCATAATTAGATGTCATCATTGAGGAATCTTACCAATTATCAAGTCATACCATGGTCAATGAGTATATATGGGGATATAAATCAAGATGGTAATGTAAACAAAAACCCATTCCTATCTGATGCATATATATATTTTTTCACTAAAACATGTGTCTATATATACCGTTTCAAATAGTCAGTTATATATGTCATTGGGAATTGATATGTTGGCCACCACAATAGCACTAGACACCTAGGCCTGAGAGCTAATCTCTAACAACTTTGACAGTGTCTCTCTAGTTCCCAAACCAAACCTCACAGCTATAAAAAAGAACCACCAAAATCTTATCCTTTACCCAAGAAGTGTCATAACACTTAAGGATTGGTTCTACTCTCAAACAATTCCTTCATGACCCAGTCTGACATGGCCTTTCATGAAACTCCCCTATACCTCCCTCTAATAGGATAGGGCAGGTGACTAGCACCAAGATGACATATCACACACATGGGAGTCATTATCCTATTTTACATGTATATATGCACACATATCCAAGACCATAAATGTGTAAATTTAAAAAATGATAATAATTCATGCATACATCGATAATCCCAAAACCATATTATGGAAAAAGTATTATAAATCATAAAAAGGGTCTAATTACAAACATGACCAATATTAGAAAGTGATGTCCTACCTACTTAGAAAGAGGGTACTATTATCAAATGTAACACTAGTATACACCTTAGTTTGTGAAGCCCAAAATAGATTTACCATATAATAGTCCACCAAAGATTCTCACAAACGATCTATCATCGGCATAATACATGACACATGTGGGTAGATCCCATGTACGAGTGAGTATAACAATACCTAGTAGGACACCATGGAATAACCAAGCACAAAATATCTGCTGTATAAGTTACCGCTTTATTGGTATATTTCTACATTACAAACAACATATATACCCATATATACTCAAAAAGGACACAAATTATCAAGGTAATGTTATAATAATAAATCAAGACTAGGATTCGTACATGCAGGATCCATATAACACTCATTTAGGGAGAGACACTCCATGAGTCACATGTCACTAATGTTGTTTATTTGAGATTAACTACTCATTGGGTCTCACCATTAGAAGTATATGACAAAAGTATGAAGATAATGGTACACAAATGAGGATCATACCCAAGTCCATGGGGTATACCAACAACTCAATATGGAATAACCTACTGAGGAGAGGATCAATGCCCATGTATTTTTGGCCACAAGAACTCCATGAAACCAACCTATAGAAATATGATGATAGATGATCTCACTATGAGCCTCATATATAAATTCCAAAAACACTAACCAAGATGTTCCCCTGAAGCGATCTACATCCAATGTGTAAGATGTAATTCCATATTAACCCATAGAGAATGGATCAAGGTAAAAAACACACCTGATACTGATCTGGGGAAGCTCACAATAAATCTCAATACAGATTATATAAGTATTAATATGAATAGAAACTCTCTTTAAATGAGTGCACAACATATCTTTTAGGTACACTATTCGTAGACGTATTGGTCATCACTCAGCATGTAGCCATCAAGGGCCCGTATTTATTTTTTAAGAACACAATGTGTGGATCTTCACACACGGTGTATAATACCTCATGATCTCCTGGGCATGTACAATTTTTAAACACTAATCCACCTAATTGGGTGTTTATAGCATGTGGCATGTCCCACATGGTGTGTAACTCCACTTATCCTCTTTGGTGTGTATTCCTTGTACACGTCGAGCTAGTTGTCTAATAGTCACATGATCTGTGTCACAGGTAACATGACCAGTGATACTTTTATCCATTCTGAAACACCAGTGCAACACAGAAGGGACTACACAGTGTGTGTTCATAGTACAACTTGTCATGTAGTCAGGAATTTCATAAAAGCTAAGGAAATATTCATGCATCCTTATACATTAACCCAGAACCACCTATTCCCCCTGAATCATGGAGTATGATTCAGATTTGAGGATTACAAAACCACCTCACCATTGACTGTTGAAATCCTTCTGTTTTGACCATAATTTCCACTTGGGAATCCACTAGAGTAACACAACATCAGTAATACATTCTATAATGGAACCATAAACCTATGATAATTCCTTAAATCTATTTCTATATTTAAAAACCAAAAAATTATCATCAAATATAAACCCTAAAAGTCAGGGTAATGATTTAGTGCGCCAATGATCAAATGTGCAACGTTATTCCACTAGGTGTATTCTGAATAGTAGGCCAACATAAACAAAAAAATGAACTCATTTAGAATGGGGACATAAAAAAATGAAAAAAATAGAAAGTAATGAACCTCAACATTTTTTATTTTCAACACTGAATTGATTTTATTGGAATGATGAATAAATAGGTACATGAATCAACCAATGAACAAAAAACAATTACACAAATTTAATCTATCAATTATTCTTGAATCAATTATATATGTGGAATTGATCCACTTTTGATCGATATAAAATAACATTATGTAAAAAATCAAGCATACTATCGATCGTTTGGACTGATCACTAACAAGGAAGGATCTTTCATTTCCATCATTGGAGAGATCCCCAAACTATATTGGAACACAATCCAAGATCATATCTGATCTGACATCTCATCCTAGAACACTCTCCTCTTACAGATATATAGATCTCCATGGTTTAGTGGAAAACCCAGATATTCTATCCCAACCATGTATTTGAAGAGTTAAAGTTCACTATGTCAAATTAAACTAAATAAATCGTTTTATAAAATTATATTATTAATTCCATATTCTCAATAACATTATTAGAAATGACTTGTGTGTGAAAATTTTATTTGGTACCTAGGATAAAATCCACATTATCAACTCAATAATTACCTTGGATTTAAAATCCCGGCCATCATTTAATATTTATTCAACTTATTTAGGAAAACAACATGTGCAGGATAATTAATATATTTAATATATTTTATAAAATTAACTCGAGGTTCACTTGTCCAGTAAATCTCAGGCCATCTCAGCACATAGTTATAGAAATATTACTATAAATTTACTAAAGTTATATATAAAAAAACTACGAAAACACATTATATATCAATGAAGAAAAATATAGATTTTTAAAACCACACTATATCCCATAATTCGTTCTTTCTACGCACTTAAATCCCTAGATATGAAAATAATATTAATTAAAAACTTTATTCTAATGTCAGTAACTTATTTTGGTTCATTAAAATCCACTATAACAAAATGGGTTTCTTGAACATTTTCAAAGGTGTTGAAAAATAGATTTACAATTTAAATAATTTTATTTTGGTATTTCCATTATTGTTATACTAAAAAAAAATATATAAAGTTCTATAGGTTTCTAAAATGGATTCAAATTAAGAAATATTATTTGATATGTTTACTTAATTTATGAAATATACACAAATAGTGATTATTAATATTACATATATATTGTAAATTATTATCATTTTTAATTATTAATATTTTCATAAATATTATATTTATATATTAGATACAAGTTTAAAATCATCCATGATAGAATGAAATATAAAATAAACAATTCTATTCCATTAAATAGATAGTCCTCATGAACATAGACAATGTTGTAATTTCCATAGAAAAATTGGGGAAAAATAAGATATTAATTATTTATAAATCTTTACCATTTTATAATAACTAATTTTTTTAATTAAAAAAATAATTTTACCATCCATGTAATTTGATTTTGAATAATATAACTCATCATTCATAGAGGCAGTAGTCCACACAAATGTCTGATAAAAACATCATTATTTGAATAGTTTTGGAGGGAGATAGATAATTGATAATAAATTAAGAAAATAGAATTTAATCATATTATTAGAAAAAATATTTCCACAATTTAATTTATATAGTTTGTTTGAGGTGGTATAATAGTAAAATAAATGAGAGATTTAGGTTGAAAATATTACCTTTCCCTTTGAATGGTCTCTCAATAGTAACACAATAATTATCCTGATACTAGTATTTTGGGAACACCTAGAATCATATGAAATGGGTAAAGAGTTTATAATATTGTTTAAGTTTATGTTATAGATAAATATTTTTAATGTGTAAAAAAATGTTTTTTGAGTGATCCCATTGTATAAGTAGAGAAAAAGGAATTTTTGTGAACATCAATTAATTTTCAATAATAACATGAAATTATTAAAGGATTAATAGATCAAAAATCGATAAGTATTCATGTACATAGGTTTTTTGATTCGTAAAAACTATGCCATTAATATTAATATATGTTTTAAATAGGTATTGAGAATTTTAACATTGGATTTTTAGGCTTTATCATTTTTGGTTTTGACATGTATCCTAGTTTTTTACTATGTAATTTATGTTTTACTATAATATAACACAACATAAATTTTTTTATGAACATACTTTTATCTTTTAAATAATTCAATTCAATTTATAAAAATGATAAAATTGACTTTTAAATTAAACATATAATATATTGACAAATTATAGTTGTAAAATAATGTTGTTTTATCCACTAAGTGATCCAAATCTTAAGATACATCAATTAGAAATTAAATTTATGATAATATATTTTTATAAATGTGTAAAAATAATATTTTAGTTTTTTTATAAAATATATCTATTTAACTTATGGAATAAAATTAAATAATGTTAATAAAATAATTGTTTGAAAAAAACCTGTTCATTGTTATCATGGTCATTAACTACAAACATTTTATTTATATTATTATGAAAACAAATTAAGTATACATTATTAAAAAATAAGGAAGACTTTATCTAAAAAATGAATCCCATTTTTAGCTTTAATATTCACCTAAAATAATTTTTTCATGAAAAATATAAACAATACATCATAGGATAATATTTATATTATAAAAACAAAATTTTGTTTTCATAGTCAAATTATAATTTAAAATTTATTTTTAGAAAAAAAAAATAATGAAAACTGATTTTGTGGTGTTTTAAACATTAAGCGTTCATAATAATATTTAATTTGATTTTTCAATTAAAAATAATATCAATATAGTTTTTCACATATAATAATATTTTAAAAGCGGTAAATTTAATTTATTAGGTTATATTAATAACAAATTAATAAAAATAATTTTTAAAAATAATTACTTTTATACTAAATACGTTTTAACCAATAACGTTAAAATTAATCACCTATGTTATAAAATGTAATTTTACAAATCCATTGATATCAAAATATATATTAGAATTTATAAATAAATTATATCATATTTTTATAATAATAATAATATTATTAAAATTAATATGAAAAACATGAATATATATATATATATATATTTATAATATTAAAAAAATACAATTTTTATTGTGAGTTGTCTTATTATAAATTTATTACTAACAATACACAACATCAATATACCTTTGGGATATAGGTATATCCAATTACCATAATCTCAGTAACCATACTTCTAATGCCCGTATTTACAATGACCATATTTATGATAACCATACTACATTCATATATCTAGACGTGCTAAAATCATTAATTCCATTCCCACTTCATAATTCACAAATCTCATTTACATTATTTTAATTTAGATATCACAATATTATTTCTCATCTTGTTTTATTATTTATCATTTGTTTTTATTAATGGTGATTCATAATGGGGATGGTGGTCCATGGGGCTTCTAGTTTTAAAGATATTATTACTCTTTAATCTATTTACCCATTTTAACTTTTTTTCTATTATAGTTGATGTAATCATATTTAGTATGAGATAATTGATTGTATGTGACATGTAGTTTCATGAAACCATGTTTTATTGTTCCATAATAATTGAATAACTTTTAATTAGTATGTTTCATATCTTATATTGAACAATCTCTAATCAACTCTTTATTATTTTAATAGAACCGATAACTGTTATTTAGCATTATAAATAGATAAAATAAGATAAATAATTATTTATAAAACCACATGCATTACATAGTTACACCCTACAGATATGTACTTCTCACACTGTGTAGAAGAGCCTCAGTGTACATGAAATCCTAATACCTCTTATGCAAGTCTAACCATATGTTTCATAGTTATTTAGGCCAGATTATCGCATTAGGATTTAGACATGGGGTCTATGTGAGTGTTGGGGATGGTAGTGAACCCTTGGACTAATTGTATTCTTTTTTTCTATTTTATATATGAGATCAATATGGTGGATGATCTTCTGCAAATTTTGACTATATAGACACATTGGAAATTCATTATAGCATGGTTGTACATTTATTTTTCAATAAATAGACATGGATTTAATGAAATACATTCATATTATGATATTTTATATGTATGATATTTGATTGTTTATTTGTTATTAATTCATGTAATATATGCAGTATATCCTTTCTAACATTGATCATAGAGTCTTATCGATGGCCGAAATCCTTTTCCATTTTGGGAGGGTATCGTAAGACCATGTGGTGACCCTAACAACATCTCTTTTTAGTTATTTTAGTTGGGGAATTATATATACAATATATATATAATAGGTTAAAAATACGAGAGATTATTTGGAAGACAAAAATTGATAAACAAACCCTTATAATAATTTTTAACATTTAAAGTATGAAAAATAGAAGATAAGGTATCAATAAGAAAAATAAAATAAGAAAT
The DNA here is from genome assembly GCA_963277665.1 of Viscum album. NCBI lineage: Eukaryota > Viridiplantae > Streptophyta > Magnoliopsida > Santalales > Viscaceae > Viscum > Viscum album. Next base: position 483,179,986 of record OY728131.1, read on the forward strand.
AAAATAAGAGATAAATTTATATTTTTAATGTTAAAAATATGATAAATTCATGATAAATTAGAATATAGAAAAATAAGGTAAATATTAGACAGTAATCTTAGAAATTGTGAAAATGTCAAGAAACTAATTGATTAACAATTTCATAAAGAGTGAAAAGTACACAATATGAAATATTTAAGTGTAATGACTGGTATTGAAACATTATATCATAGATTTATTTATTTAAGGATGTTACCAAATGAAACAAATTTAATAAATAAAATAATTTAGATACCATGCACAGAAAAATCATTAAAAAATAATTGATAAAGAGGATCTCAAATAAATGCAGGGATAGAAAGAAGACAACTTACCTTGGTTTCTCATATTACCAAATATATTAATTTCATTTATTCATCTATATCAAAATAATGTTTATATTTATTTTATATAATAATAACTATTTATATTTATTTAATTTCATTTATTAATCATTCATATTAAAAATTAATAAATTAGTGTTAATTATTACATTTATTTCACTGTATATTTGGTATAACAAATTAAGTATTTCATATTTCCTCTTAGGAAAATAAATAATAAAATGTTCTGAGATATTATTTATTTGTGTTTGGTATAATTTTAGTGTCCCGTGATTATTTCATGGATGTTACAACAATGGTTCAAAAAGAATTATATTTTACTTTCCTAATTTTTTGAGAATCCAATCAATTAAAATAAATGAATTTGTTAATTAATATATATTTCTATATATTACCATTATATTATTAAATATAAATAATTAATTCATCATTAATATTTTATATTACTAATATTCTTGTTTTCATAGTCATTAAAAATGGGACTGTTATGACATCATTCATTTTGGTGGTAAAACAATCACAAAAAAGAAGTTCTATATAGAATAAATGTATAAGAATATGTTTTATAATTTTAATATTAATTTTAAAAAATATTATTTGTGTTAGTTATATTTTATTACTATTTGAAATAATATTTAAAAATATTTGGATGAAGAATATAAAATAATTCATTAATGTTAAAGGTAATACTAATGTTGAATGATTAGATCATTCTTGATAAACCTCCGTGGAAATGAATGATTTAGGGATCCATAATGGGAATAAAAGATATAAAATATTAAAGTGGGATATTATATATGAGAAATTGGTTCATATTGGATAGGAAACTAATTGATATGTCTGGTATGGTTTAGGTGTGGGAGGGGTCTTTTGATAGGTGTTTTTGAAAAAAATATTTGAACATACCCATATATTAATGTACATGGAATGTAATTTTGAAGGTATTGTTCCTCCAAAATGGAAAATAAGTTATATGGATAATTTTTAATTTATCCACAAAACATGAGGATAAATTGTAATGACATATTATAATTTTAATCCTAAATATAAATCAATTACATCATTTATCCATTTACCATGATAACTAAATTTTGACCTTGGTAACATTTTATTTTTCGAAATAAAACAATAAATTGATACTATGAACTAATTATCGTATGATTTTACAATATATGAGGCCTTTTTTATATTCAATTTTAATATGTTATTAAAATTTATTATAAAATGAAAATAAAAAAATATTAAAAAAATATTTATAAATGTATATGTTAAAAAATATACTTCTTTTCCCAATATTTACAACCAGGTGATAATCATCCCCTAAATGTTTATCCATTTATATATATAACCTTCATTTTATTTTATCATATGCTCCAAATATGATATATTTAGGAATAAAATAAAAATATAATATACAATAAGATCAATTATTATAAATAGAATGCATCTAATTAGCCATATATATTTAAATTTTATTTCTCATAATAATTTAATTATTTGATAGATGTTATTTATAAATTTTACTATTCATTTGTTGAATTTTATTCTTTAATTTTATTTAAATCATTCTCTATAAAAAATTAATTTAATTAAAATATATAATTCATAAAAAATGTTCATTAATGTAAAATTAAATATAGGAAATGATATATTTTATTAAAATTTAATTTTTTATAAGCTATTTACAAAAATAAGATAAAATTTATAACAAAATATTAATATATTATTACAAATTATAAAAAACCATTATTCTTTTTGAATACATGTATTTAGAGTGATCATATATCGTATGATCGTATATGTAATGACCATATATCCAATAAACATGTTATGGTCAAGTTACAATTTCATATTAATATATATAATCGTTTATACCTATATAAAAGTTATTAATTGGATTCATATTTTTAAAATTCAACCATATTTCTAATTTTCTTCGTTCATTCCAATGATATACATGGAGTTATGTTCTTTATTACAGATTACATGTATGAATACTTTGAGATCGCATGTTTTTTACTTTCTTATTGTTTATTTCTATTTTAATCTTATTAATTATATTTCAATTATATTTCATGTAATACCAACTATAATTTAATCTAGTTTCATCAAATTCTTGCATTGTAGAAATTATATATTAATCATATTTACATAATATTTCGTATGATTTATTTTATACATAAGTTCAATCCTGTCAAAATACGAGAAAAATATATTCAATAATGGAGAACATATAATTTTGGAAACTACATGTTGTATAAATCCTGAGGTATTATAATATGATGTCCATACAAAATGTATCGATTAAATTTTAATTTCCTGTCATTATTAAGAAATAGGTGATGGTATCCATAAAATAGTAATGAAATCATATAAATATTCTATTAATAAAAAAAAATTAATTTTGGGGTAATATAGGGAACTATTAATCTCCCTCATGTTATGAATATGTTTAGTTTTTATTTTTTCCAATTCAATTTTGTGAAGAACCATCAATTATTATGTAATAAGGGTTACGCTTTTGAATAAGCTTCTAATTACATTGGATGAAATTACTATTTTTTTTGTATAGAAGGATTTATATACTCATTTAAATTTTTTTAACTTTATGGAATTCTATCAAAAAATTTAAATGGTAAAAAAAATATCATTGATTTCATTCCATTTCATATTCTTTATCTCGTTCATAAATTTTATTTCAGATAATGATTGACCAAAATAGTTATTCCATTCTTCAATCATGAAACAAATCTCTTTATAATCATTCCCAATAATATAACAACCATCAATGGATCAAAACAACCCTTAAAATATATTGTCTATCAGTGTTTTAATTTGGATTTCTTTTGTATACAATAATTTACTAAAACCAATGTTGTTAGAGTGAGTAATGAAAAATAAAATTATATGAAAATTAGAGTAAAACATTATATGAAAAAACAACCCTTAGTTGTCTAATCTTAATCCACCTTCATTTGAACCATGAAAAATTTAGTTAAACCAATTATACTTTATTTTAAATTATACCTATATTGTTTCAACTATAGTAGTAATATTTTAATGTTAAAACATTTTATTCCACCATGGACGCATCTAGTTTTATTCTATTATACTTATTTACTGAATACATAAAAAATAACTAAGGCCAACTAATATACCAACTGACCCAACCCTAACATAAAAAACATAATTTTCATCTTTTTAAATTTATTATAATAACAAAATCACACTTTTGGGTCCAAAAGGTTTTGTGTATTTAGATATTAGTGATCTAATCATATTATTAATTATCATATCTTCCACTTATGTCTCATGATATATTCATAAATTAATTTCTATTTTAAATATCAATACATAAACATTTCAAAGAAAATGAGGAAATTTAATTAACCTATTATATCCAATTCCTTGTTAAGGAAAACCCAAACCAATATGTTATAGGGAATAAATAGTTATATTATAAATATGAGTGGAACATTAGCATGGATGAAATGAAATGATTAATGGCATAAGAGAATAAAAGAAAATAAGTGGGCATGATGCATGACAATAAAATCATAGATCAAGGAATAATAATATATAAATATAATATAATTCTAACACCCGAAGTTATATATATATTTATATATTCGAATAGATTTTATTTTATTGATATATTGTGTTAAATGTAACACTGAGTTTGAACGAACCAAAATATACTATTAATATAATTTTTTAAACATTTTCATTATAACCATGACGTTAAATTTGGTCGTAATAAAAGGAATAAATACATTTTGAAAATTATAAAAAAAAATCATTATATAAATAAAATATATTTTTAAATTTGTACTAAATTGTGGGGAAATTATTTATATGCATTGAAAAATCATTTTCACAAAAAAAATTTGTTTATCTTTTTATAAAAAAAATTATAAACTTCAACATATAGAAATTTTATTTGAAAATATTAAATTTATATGTGAAATAAACAAGTCAAAATTAACTTAGAGTGGGGTTTTTATACTTCTATGAAAAAGAATAATTTTGGGATGAATAGTGAAAATTAGGATTTTTATTGAAAAATACATTTTCATTTAATGAATTAAAAAAGTTATATCATGTTATAAGATGATTAAAAATTAATATTATTTTATTTCTATTATTATTAATCCTAATTAGTTAATTGGAATCAATTCATTTTTATTTTTAATAAAATTTTTTTTTTAACTTATGAATATTTTTTAAAAGATCTTTTTTCAAGGTGGCTACTGTTTTAATTAAAAATTAAATTATACCAATTAATTGAATTGAAATTTGATACATTAATTCAATTTTTTGATATTTATAATTAATATTTTATAATAGTTTCAACTAATTTTCTGTCCATAATAAATAGTAATAATGTGAAAATTAATTACCATAGTTAAGGATAAAATGGGTTTACTATGGACTTAAACAAAAATGGTAACTGTTTAAATGACCGTTAAACTTTTTTAATATATATATTAGGAGATATTTATACCTTATCATATATATGTTTCAATAATGATCCATTTTGGAGATTTTTTGAATGTGTAAAAGAATGATTTATCTATTTATTTTTAAAAATTCAATGTGTGTGCCCTCTGCCACTTATAAATGGGAACCCCCCGTCCTCTCCTCTTCACATATCCGAGTAATTTTTTATTCAAAAAATTAAAAACCAAATAACCTCCTTAATTAAATAGACATATAATATAATCCTTATTTTTATTATTAAACCATTATATTTTGGATTTTGGAGCAAACCTAAGGATATTTTATGAAGAATATGTATCATTTTAACCATGAGTATTTACTTTATTTTTTCTTCCCCCTCCTTAAATTATTATTGAACTATTATGATATAATAAATTCAGTATATTAAACATACATATATTTTATAATTTGAATATCATAACTTAAATCCATCTCTCCCTTTATCAAATGGGAAATAAAACCAGCGATCGTTTGTATATCAGATTACCGCATCACAAACCGATATAATTTGTTTTCTAACAACTCCTCTCATAGAGGGATATAATGATGTATTTAAATTATATATATATATATACATGAAATAATTACACTTCTGTAATTATAATACCATATATACCTTCCTACCTTCCATGTCGTTGGATAACGATAACATTTCTTTTTTGGATGTGTGGACTATATGATCCACGAAGCGATGAGATTAATTTTTATTTTTATTTTGACATGGATAGTAATAAGGATATATTAAATGAATATATATGTAATATATTAAGTAAAATAACTCTGTAATGGTGATATGTTATTTACCTTTATATTTTTTCAACCATTGACAAAATGGAAACCTCATTCATGCATACATATGGCCATCCATCTCCATAAATGGTGTAATTCATTTTAATATCTCTATATTTTATCGATAAAACTAAAAAAAATTAATGAATAAATATGATATTTATACCATGTTTAAAATTGTAGATATTATGTAACCATGATCAAAATAAAATCACTGATAATACCAAACCAAATCATATATAAAAAATTAAGCACTCATTACATCATATGTGATTTTAACATGGAATTATTAATAAACAGTTAATAAATGGTCATAAGTAAATAATATATGGAATTATATATATATATATATATATGAGTATGGTTTTAAATATAATTCTAATAAACCTATATTTATTGTACATGATATTTTAATGTGTATCAAATAGATTTTTATCTCACATTTGTTTCCATTAGACACATAAAATATTCAACACATTTATATTTTGTGGTGTGTATATAATATCTATGAATGTATTATTATTATTCACTAGTAAATTTTGGAATATTTATATCATTTTAATGTCCTTTTTTGGGGATTATAATTCATCTGTTTCCAATGTGGTAAGGGTTTTCGCATACAATATCATTATTTATTAGGATTGTTTATGATTATGTTTCCAATGATAAAATCATATGACTTATGTCTCAATAAATTCAATAATTTTATCGTACTATTGTCATTTAATGAAAATAAATTTAATAACACCCTGATTTGTATGAGGTTTTCCAAAATAATTTAAATTTCTTTGATGGTTTTCATTTCACAGTACACCATGTAATTATTTCTTGATAAAAAACTCCAAGATAATATTTAACTATAGAGAACATTGATATTATCTTTTATAACACACAACATTGAGTTAGGAATGTGTTTAAAACAAATACTGATTTCCTTCGATATCATGCATTATACATCAGACCGTGTTTTAACATAATACAATATACTATTAATATTATTATTTAATATTCTTGTTTTCACATAGTTGATGAAATGGTGGGTATGGATATGATTAAATAAATTATAAAAATATTATTTCCACCTACTTTTATATTTTTTTTTGAAAATAATTAAAAATGAATCTAAGAAATATTTGAAAATAAAGATATCCATTTCATATAAGACTATATTTCTATGCACAAAAACGTTTTATCTCAAAAAATTAAGAAATCAGTTTTGATGAATGGATTTAATTATATACATTATATATTCAATCAACTTTTTATCATTCATTTAATGTGTTCTCAATATAAGATATAACAATAAAACAAAATTTATGCATAGAAAAATGTATTTTTCTAAAAGGAAGTTTTACCATCATTTCACGTAACACATATTTTAATTTATTAAAACATTATATGAAATAAATTTGAAAAAAATTTAATTTTTTGATATAATAACATCAAAATTATCTCAACATGATTTTTCAGTTTATTTAGAAAATATTCATTTTTTGGTTAATAGTAAAAAAATAATTAATCTTAATAGAGATAATTTATTTATATAAATATATTACATATTAATTTTACATTAAACTATATTTAGTTAAATTATATATCTATTTAACCAATTAAGGTCATTGGAATAAATTTCATATTGAAATTATATATTAAAAGTCTGTAAACTTTTGAAAACATTCACTTTGAAAACCTGATTTCTCGACACGTCATCCATATTAATAATAAATTTGTTTTCAATATTTCTATAATTATAATTCTAAAAAATTGATTAAATATTTTGAATAATAATAATATATAATTTCTAATATGTTTAATTGTTTTCACCAATGTGAGTAGTGAAAGAAATACAAAATTAATTACAGTAATTAAGTTAAAAGAAAGATTACACAGTGGGTAATCATAAAATATATGGTGTAAAAATGAAAACAAATATCTCCTAAAACCAATTACAAGTCTTTATATAGAACTTAAAATGTCTATGTTTTTATTTTGGTCAATTTTTTACACCTTTTCTTTATGGAAAACATTGTTGGAATTCTAAATTTCAAAAATTTACAACTTTCCCCCTCACCTCCCATGTAAAAGGTCACCCCATCTCCCCCTATCTTCATACCTCTAACACCATTTTTCATGTAAAATCCCAATTCAAATATCTCTCAAAATTCCCTCCATTCGTCATATAATCCTTTAATTTGTAAAAAAATAAAACCATGGAAGTCCTTTAGTTTTAAAAAATAATAGATATTCGAATATGAGGATTCATCAACAAAAGATTTTGTTTTATTTACTACTCAAAACAATTGAATTATTTTTATATAATTATCATAAAATAACCTCAATATAATAAATATATAGAGATTTTTAATGGTATTATTTCAACTTATAACTTTAGAAACTTCCATCAAGTGGGATATTCCATCATCATTTGTTTGCATGACAGACTACAATCTTGTGAACTGATGTCATTTTTTCATCCAGTACAACCATTCAATGTTGGTAATAATTATGGATTTTTAGTTTATATATTATATTTATTATATTATTGTGATTATATAATTTCATATAACACATAATTTCATTCATTCAATTTTTTGAGAATACAATAACATCGTTCATGTGTGTGATGGACTACCAACTCATGAAGCGGTGTCGTTCGTTTATGTTTTATAAATAATATGTTGAGGACTATTTTAATATAAATATGGGATATATATGAGATAAAAATTATTCTACAATGATAATATCTCATATAATTTTATTTCTTTCAATCCAATATGAAATTGGAATGAGGGTTTATGCTTACATAAGACCTATAGTCTCCATGAACGATGTATTTCATTTCCTACGTCTATCATTTATGGATTATTATAAATAAATATATAATGAAAATATATTATATTTATATCATATTTATAATTCTTTAGATAAGTAAATAACCACTAATTTAATATAAAAATGATTTAATAAATCAAAATAGATATGGAAAACAAAGCAGTTATTAGCTGAAACAGAACTATAACATGGAATTGTTACTAAACTGGCAATAAGAGTTCATAAGAAAATCATATATGGTATGATATAAATAAATTTTTTATATAACCAATTTATTAGAAACATATATTTATTATATATTATGATCAAGTTATTATAATGTAATTAAAGACTTAATGTAATGGATTTTTTTGTAACTTTTATTTTCTAAGAGAAACAATCCATGATCACATCCTATTTTATATATGTGGTGTTTATATTTCCCATGTATCTATATAATTATGATTATTATGAGAATAATTGGTATTCATATATCCATTTTAGTATCTCTATTTCAAGGGGTTTATATTTAAAATTCTACAAAAGTGGTAAGGATGATTTCATGTCAATTTTCATTATTTGAGAAACATGCAGTGGATCGATAAAGAGGTTGGTGAGTTGATCGATAAGAAAGCCTGCATTCTGCTGAGAGGCTTCAATATGGGGAAGATCAACATGGAGGAATTTTCAAACGCTTTGGACAACATGGAGAATCAGTATGAAGATGTCCTTAAGGGATACCCGGACTCACAGGTAAATTCAATCCCCTGGATTTTGTTTAGAGAGAGGGATTCCAATAGGCTCAAACTTGTTTTCAACAAGGCTGTAATATCATTTGGTGTTTAATCCTATGAGGGTTCTCACTTCCCCTTTAAAAGTGTTCTGAAAATATAAAAGTAATTTTGGATGGATGAGACATATGTTGTGTTATGAACCTATATTCGTTTACAAGGTCTATACACTACCCATTTGGAAAGTTATGTCAGGAATATACATATTTTAATTACATTTATATATTTATGTCATTTTATTCTCTCATGGGATTATGATTCAAGTTTACCGGTGTGGTAATAGTATATTCCTACGATCTCATTATTTATTGAGATTGTTTGCGATTATTCTTCCATTGATTAAATATTATGATACTTCTCTCGGGAACCAACATGGATTTTTTATCCTATAGATATTAGTGATATATTTGTGTAATGGTACTATTTCCAACTATTGGGTACTTAATATAATTACTAAGTATTTTTATGAATATATAACATTATAATTATATTTAGTTAGAAATTAGCTTTATTCAAAATCCATGTTTTATAAAAATGTTTTAAAAATATTTTGAAATGATCCTAATCAATTTTGAATGAAAAAGATTATAATTTTTTAAATGTTTTGAAAAGTGCATAAAATGGATTTTAAAGATTCCATTATAATCTTTCATATATATTTTCATAGAAAGATGTTTTCAAATTATTTTGTGATTAGAAATAAATTTTTTAAAGGAAAAGGATAGTTTCCTCAAGAAATTTATAAAATGTTTTTAAACAATATTTCATATTTTTCCAAAGTGGGTTTTAATGAAAATTATTTTTAAAATATTTTGTGTCTGAACTAAATTATTTTCAAAGAATTTTTATTTTATTGAATAAATGATCCAAGTGATATTTCAATATAGTTATACATATAATATGAAATACTTTGAAATACATTATGTGTTACGTGGGATATTATCAAAGGGAATCATTCAAGATATTTGTTTAAATGACTTTAGTTTATTATGAGGACTTTTTTTACGAAACTCATTTCTCTCCCTTGGGTTATATCATGATACAAATATTATGAAACCTCCATCCTTTCAAAGGTAATTCAATGATTAAATTATTTTTAAACCATTATATTTTATATTGGATCTAATGTGATGAAAAATTTATGATACCCATTACATTTCATGGGTTATGACATGATGTTTATAAAACCCATCAATTTTTATTAATCATGAAATGATGAATATTTTATTATCTTGTGGAACACATATGTATGATTTCACTATGTGATGGGTGGGACCTATATGTCCATCAAACTCATTGTTTGAGGATTTATATATCCTGATATTTACAAGGATAGAATGGTAAGTAGACCCATTTGAGTAAGGGACTTTTTTTTCTAAGATGGTTTTGGGATTAAACCTTTACTACTAAGATATTATTGGGAGTGAACCTTTACTAAAAAGATGGTATTAACAGTGAACCTTGAATACAAATATACTTCGGGGAGTAAACCCATTCAACTAAGAGAGAATTGGTGGAAATATTTTACTACTATTGAAATGATTCCATATGTTTATGTTTCTACCAAAAATCCATTTCATATTCATATGTTATGTTCTTATATCGTATTCTATATACTCCAGTATAATTCATGAATTATGATGTATCAATCTTTATTTTGTGAATCACGTGTACCATCATCGATATACATGGTATAATCATAACATTTTGTGATCTTGTTCTCAACCCCTCATGTTCCTATTATGTTGACGTATCTCCTTTGTTTACACTTATTGACCATCTGAGATCACCATTTCTTTTTTTTCCTTTCCATGGGTTATGAATAATGGTTTTATATAGGATTAATTAGTTGGAAGATATTTTTTGGGAAACAATGAATATCCTTCACCGTCTTATTATAATATCTTCCATGTATCCAAATACACTAAACAGTTATGGTCCTTAGGGATGTGCTGCTTAATGTCCTAAATATTCCTATAAAATGATATAATATCATTGTATGAGAAACCTAGGTAACTATATTTCGTATAAAATTAAAGGTTCAGTCATCCTTTGGAATCTAGAATGAAATTTTGTTGTGGCATACCTAGGTATATTTATAAGTATATCTCTAGGGATGTATCCAAGGAGAAGTCTAGAAAATAGTCAATGTTTAGAAAAATGTCCAGGAAATTTGGTAAGGGATTAAGAGAGTGTTTTCTGATAAATTACATCCTAATATCGATACAATTAGAGCATGGGGATATGGAATAAATGTACCAGGGTTTAAAACTATAGAAGAATCATATTGATCTAGAATCGATTGGGAACTAGTGCACGTCAATATGCCTTGATGAAAACATGGTTCAAAACTCCTAGGATTTATACTTTTTAAATTCATGAACTCATTATGTACCATCATTATGGTTTTAAAAAGAAGATAACTATGAATATCCTAGAATAAAACGAAGCTCACATATATTAAAAAAAGGTGTCATGATTTTTAAATCATATAAGTAATTTATCATGATCATGTGTCTTTCCATTACAATAAGTGTTTCTGACACTATTAGTTCGAGTTTTAGGGAATAGTAGGAACTATAAGGAATTGGAAAAATGTTTAATGTGATTGAAATTTTTCTAATGGTAAGTAAAATGGGATAATGATTAGAGTGAATAACATTGTGAGTATTCCAAAATAGTTTGAAGGAACATGACTAACAATGAGTACCTTAACCAAGTCTTAGACTTTCTAAAGATGATAAGGAAAGTGTTAATTTAGTTTTCATTTAGTGGGGACCATAGATGAATGAATATTCATTTTCATATTTTTAAATAATGTTGGAAGAAACACCCAAGTGAATGTCTCAAGGGAATAAGAAGATGTTTTGACTGAAGAAAATAATGATAGATAGTAGGAAACATAAAATGGAAAATATAAAGTTAGTCAAAAAATGGATGGGAATATGGGAATCCCAAATAAATCATTTGTTTTTTAAAAAAAATGTGTAATGTAATGGAATTATGAACATTATTGTCATAAAGTGAAAACGTGCAAAGGGAATCTATAAAGAGGTATAAGTAGTGGTTATATTACTGATGATGATGAGACTAAAAATGGTATATGAATAGAAAAGACAATTAAGGAATAATATGATGATTCATAGTTAATTCCTTAATGATCAGGTGGAATAATTGAGTTTTTCTTTGTTTTAATTTATGAATTTTGAAATATATAATGATTGTCGTGGAAGATTGGGATTATGGATTTTCATGAATGTGTATAATGGTATTGATGGACTAGAAAAGTGATATTTTTATTAAGGTAGTATAATAATTAATATGATTCCTATGTATAGGTATTGATGTCAGGATAAAGAGATGTTGGATATGAATAATGTAAATTGAATAGAATTTATTACCTTGGAACCTATTTATTATTTTTTGACATGGATTTTCATTCTATCATATATATAGTTTATATAATTTTTTTTATCTATTGAATATATCTAATAACATATCATTTATGAATACAGTGGGAATCATGTACATTTTTTCAGAAGGTTTTAAGGTAATTACAGTTATTATCAAATTTTAGGAGAATTCATGATGAATTTATTCCTTTCTAATGTATGTGAAAATCAACATCCAAATTATGGTTTTTATGAATTGGTGATAAGTTAATTTTGTAAATTCAACAACCATATTTTTAATGTTTTTTATTTTTATATTTCACAAGGTTCAAAAGGATAACCATATTTGAAATTGGTTATATTGGAATTTGGTTTATATCTAGATATTGACATATTATTTCACCATATGAATATTTATGTGAACCATTTTCATATGATGATAACTATGATATATGAAAAGAATTTTCATTTTATTTAAGGATATTATGATCTATTAGTTCATCATACATAACTAATTCACCTAAATTTATTGAAGTGAAGGATGGAGTGGAATTTGATCATGGAACATAAAAATTGTGTGGTTGTTATTTTGGAATGAAAAAAATCTTTCATATATTTTCATGAAAATTATTTAATTTTTGGAAAGGGATCCTCAAATAAAATGTTGTCCTATTATTATCATTTGTGATGATATCAAAGAACTTATTCATGGATCATTGTTTTTTGGTTTTTTGGTTTTGTAATTACTTTATATTACCTTATTTATTATGATAAATTATCTTTTCCATTCTTTAGTATTATTTATGACTTTTTCCATGTCCATATCTTCACTTCCCAACAATATTATCTTATGGGGAAACATAGTTATGAGTTACCTTGGGTAGCCATTATGTTTTTAATATACCATTTTAAAGGATTTTTAATTAAATTTTATGATGTGTATTTATATGAATGTAATTTTCATCTATTAATCCTTTTATGACCCAGATGAATTTTGAGGGAGAAATTCATTAGGGGGGTTGATTGTAACACCCCGAGTTGTTATTATTTTTTCAAATAAATTAAATTTTATTGATGGCTTGCATTTCAAGATACACCAAGGAAAGATTTATTGTTACAAAGTTAAAAAGTTATGATTTCAATAGATTTAACACTTATATTAGATTCTGGTGAAAAAATAAATATGTTTGGATTCTATTTCACATAATACCGAGTTCCTTCAATAGCTTGTGTTACACACATGATCATGTTTTACTGAACTACAACATGCAATATATTTTAGTATTGAATATGATTGTTTTCTCCTAGCTATTGGAATGGAGGGTATGGATATGATTAAATAAATTAAAAAAAATTGATTTTACCTTGTTTATATAATAAATTATTTGGTATTCAATTAATTATATTTCAATGTAAGAATTATTTTAAAATAATGAAATTCTTTTTTTTGGAAAATTATTTTCCATGAACAAACATTTTTTTCAAAATTAAAATAAAAAAAACATGTGATAAATCATTTTATTGATATATATATATATATATATATTATTTTCAATAAACTACTTAACATTCATATTATATGTTTTCTAGGTAATAAATAAGGTCAAATCCAATTTTATGCATAATAGATTTATTTCTCTAAAACTTAGTTTTTCTGCATTTTAATGAAGTGCTTATTTGAAGAGTAATTTTTTAAAAATGTATAAACAATATTTGAATAAATAAACTTATTTTTTGAAATAATAATGTAAAAATTACCTTATAGTGATTTTTTATTATTTTTCAAAAAACATTAATTTTTAGTGAATAGTTAAACGATAATGAATATTAATTGAAAACTACATTTTCGTTTAATTTTTTTATATAGATAAATTATATTTTAATACATTTTTAAATTATATTTATTTAAAATATACATATATTTAACCATATTAGGTTATTTAAATAAATTTCATATTGATATGTAGTATACAAGCTTTGTAAACATTTGATCATTTTTTCTTTAAAACCCCGCTTTCTTGAAACATCTGTGGGATTGATTTTAAATTAATTTCTTCCACTTATCTGATTAGAATTTGGAAAAATTTATCACTTGTTTATAATTCACAAAGATTATAATATATTATTGGGTTAACAAATATTGATTTCAATTTTATTAGTGATATAAATTTAAAAATAATTATAGTGACTAATGTAAAAACAATATTACTTAGTAGTTCATAATTGAATATTAGGTGTAAAATGGACCGAAAGAATTTCATAAAAACATTATATTTAAATATTTATAACTTATAATGAATAATATTATAATAGTACCCATTTGTAAAACATTCTAAAAATTAAAAACGTTATTTTAATTCTATATTTCAAAAAACTATAAGTTTTCCACTCACCTCCATTATAAAAGGCCACCTACTCTCACCCTATCTTCATACACCTCAGGCCATTCATATTGGAAAATAAATATTAAAGAATATTTTTAAATTCCCCCTAATCATGGAATCCTTTTTTTCTTTGAAATCCAACCAAGGATATCCTTTGGCCGAAATAATAAATAGATACGAGAAGAAGAGGTAACATTCATAAATAAATGTTTTTGTTTTATTTATTCCTAAAATCCTATAAATGAATTTTATATAATTATTATATTATAAAATAGTTATCTTAAATATAATAAATTTTTTTATGTTAATGTTACTACCTACAATGTCACACACTTACATTAGATGGGATACAAAATCATCATTGATGTCTATGGACGACTATTATCATACAAATTCATCTTATTCATTTGTACAATAGTATAATTAAATACTTGTAATAATGATGAATTTATAGTTTCAATATTATATTTATAATTTTTTTGATGTTATTATGATTCATGAGTTATTATATCATAGATAACATCATGATTTCCATTTTCTGGAAATATGGTATCATTGCCCTTGTGTGTAACGGACTACCACCTCGCGAAGCGATGTGTTTCGTTCACTCTTTAAATGTAATTAATTATGGATGAGTTTAATAATATTATGTGACATATATGAAATATAAATTATTCCTTAATGAAAATATCTCTTATAATTCTCTTCTTTTTTAAATGTGTCAGGAATATAGAAATATCATTCAAGTGTTCATATGAGACACTATCTCCATGAACCATGTATTTCATTTCTCTGTTATACATTTTTTATATTATTATAAATACACACATAATAAAAATATAATATATTTATATCATAGATATAATTGTGGATATAAGTAAATTAGTATTAAATAAAGTGTCCTAATGATATGAAAATGAAAATATATATGAAAAACAAAGTAGTTATTACCCAATTATAACTTTAACGTGGAATTATTGATAAATGGGTCATAAAAGGTAATAATAAAATCATATATGGTATTATATTAATTAATTTGGATGTTTAATTTATTTTTAATAAACATATATTTTCTATATTGGAGTATCTAATGACTACAACATAATTCAAGACATAATATAAGGGATTTCCTTCACACTTTTATTTTCCATGAGACACAAGTCATGTTTTACACTTATTTATTTTATACGGTGTTCGTAATTACCATGTATGTATATTATGATTTTTATGATGATAATTATTTGGATTTATAGACCAATTTCAGTATGTCTCTCTCAATTTTTTTTACGGTTCAATCATTACCAATGCAGTAATTGGAATTTTTTCTCAACTTACCTCCTCTGAAATACATGTTGTTTTACAAAGCTATATTATTTTACATGGTGTATATAATACCACATTGAAACATTATATCATGAACATACATATTTTACTTATATTTAAATATTCATTTATGGTTATTATCTCTTGGTTTTTATGATTCAATGTTACCATTGTGGTATGATTTTTTTGCTATAATATCATAATTTATTGTTATTGTTTACGTCTAAGATTCCATTAGTGAAATATTATGATCTGTTTCTCAATAAATATCAAGAATTTTCTTATTATATAATTATTTATCATATCATATTTAATGGTACCATTTTTTCATTCATTTTTATGTATGATGATTAATAAACAATTTTTAATAATGAAGGACCATATTTCTCTCTTGGGTTAGAAAGTTGTTTTATTCGAAAACCATGTTATCTAATGGTGTTTTAAAAAATATTTTTAAATGAAATTTTAATATAATTTTCAATGAAAATTAATAAAAAAATGATTTTATGTTTTTAAAGTGTTTAAAATGGTTTCGGAATCTTCCTTTATAAGTCTTTAATATTATTCTAAAAGAAACTTTTTTAAAATGTATTATTATTTAAAAAGTGTTTTTCGAAGTGAAAAAAATATTTTCATAAATAAATGCCTTTAATGATTTTTAAATATCAATTTTTTAAGTTTTACATTTGTTTTCACATAAAATTATTTTGAAAACATACACTTTCTTAACAAAAGTATTTTCAATGAAAGGATACATTCCTTAAGTAATGATCTAAGTGATCATTCAACATCCTTCTCCATCTATGATGAAATAATTTGATATAGTTTATAAATTGCTGGGGATACGATCCAAGGAAACCATTATGATTATTTTCTTGAATGGGTTATGTTTAGGATAAAATTATTTTTATGCAACCCATTTATCTTATTGTGTTATACCATGATAAAATCCGTATCAAACCCAATTTATTTCATGGGTTATGATATGATGTTTATGATAAACATTTCATTTCATGGGTAATGATATGATGTTTATGACACCCTAATTTTTTAGGGTCATGTTATAATGAATTTTCTATTATATCACTGACCATATAAGTCGGATTTCAATATGTGATGGGTGGGACCTATATCTCCTTCCAATGCATTGGGAATGATTTAATTCTAATGAGATAGACAATACTGAAATGGGGAGCAACACCGATTAAGTAAGGGTATTTCTCTTCTAAGATATTGTTAGGGGTGAACCTGGACTACTAAGATGTTTTTGGGATTGATACTTTACTATTAATATGGCCTTGGGAGTAAATGATTACTACCAAGATGGTTTGAAGAGTGAAACCATTCTCTTGATAATTTCATGGTAGTGATCCTTTAATACAATGTAAACCATTTCATATGTTAATCTAATTTCCCAAATTCCATTACTTATTTCTATATTATAATCTCATGTGTTATTATCTTGATTATCCTATGAATCTTGTTTTATGATTTTCCAATCCTTATTCCATGACTTGTGTGTTTGATCTTTGATATGTAGTGTATAATATTGAATTGTTTTAATCATGTTATAATACAACTATGTTCATGTTATTATTATTTATATTATTCATTTACCATTATAGAGAATATGATCTCAACATTTCTTATGTTTATTTTTCCTAGGGTATGAATAAATGTCTTATAAAGGAGTACTAAATGGTAAGATATTTGTTGATAAAATTGGAAATTTTTTACCATGTTTTATGATTGTGTTCCTTGATTCCAATTTCACTCAAAAATTATGTCCCTTGACAATGTACTTTTGTAATGTGATGAATATTCAACTAAATTTTATAATATTGAGGAATGAGAATCCTGGGAGTTTATTTTTTTTTTCCTTTAATTTTCCTCTATTTATGTTCTCATGATATTAAAATAATTTTTTAAGTAAAAACAACTTTATTTCTCTATTTGGTAGAAAATATTGTATCATCAATTTCAATGTGTTATAAAAAAATTAAAGAATGTTTTTTGAAATTATTTAAAAAAAAATTAATGAAATTTTTAACCATGTTTTATTGTTTTAAAATATGATCTTATAGGAATCTTATATAAATTTTATAAATGAGGTACTTTTCATTTTTCACAAAAAATGTGAAAGGAATTGTTGTTTTAACGTACATGACATGAATTGAAATTTTCACCATCATAATATATATTTTATTTTAAGATTATTTTAAAAAAATTCAAGGATATTTTTCAATTAAAATTATCTTTAATATTTGTGAATTTGTTTATTATTTTTTATATGTTATTTCTGAAAAGAATGAATATTTTCTAGAGAAATTTCCCAATTGATCTTTTAAATTAAATTTCCGTATCATGTGAAATACTTTGATGTAACTTAAGATAAATTGGGAACATGACACAATGATTCAATACTTAACGTTTTGATATATTATTAATGATTATGATAAAGTATATTTATTGAACCCCTTTATTTTCCATGGGTCATGTTTATGAAATTTTTTTCTTTTACACAATATATTCTATGTTGAAATAATAAAATGATTATTAAACAAATTTATTTTATATTGGTTATTTTCTAATGAAATGTTTATGAAACTAATTTAATTTATTGGTTTGGTTAAAAAATTAATGTTTTAGGATATTTTGTAACGAATTTGTATTATTTTCATTATGTTATTGGTGACACATATATCCTCATATAATGAATTCATTAAATATTTATATCTCATGAGAAAAATAGGATTTGAGAGGGGTGTAAACGCAGTTTTATAATGAAATCCATAAATTATGATACTATTTGGAGTGATAATTTACTTTTAAGATAGTTTTTGGAGTGATCCCATTAAAGTATTATAGCCTTGGTAGTAATCCTTTACAACTTAAGATATTATTTTCATCACTAATTTGTATAATAAAAAATTTTATCCGATGAAAATGTTATATTCGCGTAGATCTTGTCATTTGATTATATTATGATTTACGCCTTATGAACTATGACGATTTATCCCATGACTCATTTCTATGATCTATGATATATAAGGTTTGGTTTTCAAATGTTATTCTCACGTTCTCATTAATTTATTCTAATATTATGTTGATATCTCCATTTTTCATGATTATAAAGCATATGAGATCAACCATTATAATGTTAAAATTCCATAGGTTATTAATAAAGGTATTATGTATGATATTTCTATAAAGTTTACTTGTTATGAATAACATAGTGGATGATTATGTAGTTCAATTATGAAATTCTTATCCACGTAACCATGTTACCAATAGCACTAGACCTGTACATTTCTGGCATGGATCGTTATGTTATTAATTCAATATTCATATACTATGATATAATATAATTGTATGAAAATTGTTTATTGTTATATTTGTTATTATAGGAAGTTCTAGTTATCCATTAGAAATTGGGATGAGAAATTGTTAGTGAGATTCATAAGGGAAGTCTATGTATAGGAAAATATCATTGAATTTGGGTGACAAATAGAATGAGTGGTTTTTGAATTAACTAAATAAATTATTGGATACTATATTATGATGTGAATCTAAAATAGTTTTACCTATTGGTAATAAAGATAAGAAGGGTGCATTGTTATTTGAATCAATCATCACCAGATACATAACAAAAGGACTTGTGTAAAACATGTTTTGAAACACCAAAGAGAAATGTATTAGAAATTAAAAACACATCATAAACAATCCATAAATATTTGAATATATTTTGAACATAAATAAATTATGTTAATTATATGTTTTAATATATTTAAAATCAGGTTTCATGAGTGAATGCATTCTAAAATGATTCTTTAAGACTAGGTGGTTCCCCACTATGATCAATTTTCTCAAACTATGTTTTTCCTCTTAGTTAATGGTTGGAACCCTAAACTAATATTCTATTATGAAATCATTTGGTAAATTAAATTATTTTCCTCATGAAAAACTAAATTTATGTGATCTATAATGAAAAATAATATTTTTATTCTCTCAAAACATTATCTATATATGAATCATGCTAAACTTTTAAACTAGCAACTAAGTAAACAAAATTCGGTTGGTCCTTGATTTAGAAACATCAAAATTCCTTCAATGTCTTCATTGATACATTATTTATCAAGAAATATATATGTTACATTGAAAATATATTTTTCAATCTCCAAAATTAACATCTAAAAAAGTCATTTTGGCTTTCTATTTTCTGGATGGAAAATTAGAGTAGTGGTTAGAATATTATTAATAATACAAGGAAACAAGATGAAATTGAATATATGGGGCATGATGAGTTCAAGAGCATATTTTCAAATAAATATTTCCCTCATATTCATTATATTATTATTAGGAATAATTCCATGATACAAATAAAAAGAATTATTAACTTATTGGTATATGTGAGGAAATTTTTACAAGACCTACAAGACACACTTATGGTATTATCATCCCAATTGAAAGTAAAGTTGATCGATTATTTAGTGGATTAAAACCATGAATCCAAATAAATTTATCCTAAAGGTACATCACTAAAATTGAATAATTTTTTAAATGTTATATAATGTTGTAAATTGATATTTTTGTTACCCATCAATCTCATAGTTATTCAAGGGAAACTCAAAAAATAGTAAATAGTAGAAGATGATATTTCATTCAAGAATTGTGTGTGGAATGAAACTGGGAGGTAGTTCTATTTTGGGTATTGATAAATGTTTTAATAGGGGAAATTATGGTCATAAATATATAAAATTTATAATGGATGGGAAAAATTATTCTAATGATTAAAATAGAGGAAAATATCCACATAATGCACCATTTATACAACAATGTTTCAAATGAAAGGAGTATGGAAAATATGCTAACTAATTCCCAAATAGGAAGGATAATGATTATAACCATTATCAATATCTTCTTAGTCCAATATGTGAATGAAAATATCATATACTCATTATTGATTATGAGGGTTAAGATAATGATGTTTTGAAAGGATTATATATGAGCCACTCTAGAACTTCTATTATATTATTTGACTATGGGAAGACCAAATATTTTATATCTATTTTTTTGTAATGGTACCATAGTACCACCTTAATGATTTGAAGTTGGATTATAATTGTAAGCCCCTGGTAGTATGATGATCACATCTCAAGTCTATGAATATTCCATTATCGATGTTTGTGAGATTATGATTTCTTGAATCTTATTCTTCTTCTTTTGATTGAATTTGATTTCATCTTAGTAATGGATTGGATTTCTCTATATAAATCACATGCCAATTACTAGGGAAAGGAAGTAACAATTGGTATTATATACCATCCTATAGTTTTCTATCAATGTGATGATAAATATGTACTTCCTATGGAAATCAAATCCATTATATAGGTTTTGATTCATATTCAAAATTTTGTCTATCATATTTGGTCCAAGTAAAGTGAACATCAAGAATATTCCTAGAATATAGAAGTATTTTGATATACTTCTATAGGATTTACATAGTCTTACATGAAACATTTAATAAGAGATCTTATTAGAACACACACTGGGTACTAAGACTATTTGAAATTATTCTTGTAGATAACCACAACCGAGTTATTGGAATTGATGAAGAAAATTAAAAGGAATATAGACAAAGGATTTATTCAGTAAAGTGTTTCACCTTGGAGTGTACTTGTTATTTTTTAGAAGGAAGATGAATTGATGAGATTTTGTTATGATTATCATGAACTGAACAAGATCAAAATCATGAACATGTATTACCTACCCAGTAGTGATGACTTTTTCGATAAACTTCAAGGAGATCAATACCTTTTCAACATTGATATTCTTTCTTGATATCATCAATTAATGGTCCATAAGAAGGATATAATCGATAAAAAAATATGTACAAGGTATGGAGACTATGGATATATAGTGATTCTTTTTGTTCTTACTAGTTAGTCATAAATCTTCATTGATTTAATGAATAAAGAATTTAGTGATTACTATAATCAGTTCATGAAAGTGTTTTTAGACAATACATTTATCTGTTAAATGATTAAGGAAGTGAATTAATATCCTCTAATGATTTTTATGAAAACTATGAATATGGAAAATCTATATGAAAAATTTACAGTGTGTAAATTTTGGATGTAGAATGTTTCATTTTTTGGATAACAATATTGACAGAATTTATATTGATGGATACATTTAAAGATAAATTCTAGTGAAAATTGGCTGAGACCAACCACTATGACTAATATATTTTGTTTTTTTTGTTTTCCTCGATATTATTGATTTTAGGTGGTGAGTTTTTCATGAATATATAATCCTCTAACAATGTTAACTCAAAAGGGATCCTTTTTTCCTTTAGACAAATGAATATGAATAAAATCTAAATGAACAAAATATAAGGTTATTCATTACACCTATACATAAATTACCCTATAGCAGGGAAAGATTTTAATCATTATTGACGCATCAAAGAATTTGATGGGATGAGATTTCATGTAGAATGATATGGTGGTAGCTTATGCCACACTACAATTGAAGGTTCATGAGAAAAATAACCCAAATCATGATTTAGAGTTAGTTGTAATAATTTTGGAATAAATGATATTTATTAATTATATTTGGGGATATGTAACACCCCAAGCTTCCATGATATGCTTCTCTTTGAATAATATAGTAGCATGTGATGTACGCAACTTCGTGTTCTAACACATCACAACCAATCAAACTAGGTGTTATGACTAGTAATACCCACTTTTTGAAATTTTATAAATTTTATCTTTCAAAATAGACTTCATTTTTGGATTCATAATATCAAAATTATCCTTCTTTGAATTTTTTGTTTTTTTCGGAGAACTTCTAATTTTTTATGAATAGTGAAAAATACTAAACATTAATTAAAAACAAATTTTTAACCAAAATAATTTATAGTGGTAAATTATAATATTGAGTGGTTTTAATGTATAATTAGAATAATTTTTTACCATTTAATCCAATTTTGGTTATTGGACATAATTTTCCATTTAAACTGGACATAAACAAGTGTCGATCTTTTGATAGTTATTATTTATTAAAAAACACGCTTTTGTTTTGACAACGAGAATTAATTTTAAATTAATTTCTACCACTTCTGTGTTTTGAATTTATAAAAATGGATTTCATATTTAGAATCAGGAGGTATAAATTTTAGAAATAGGTAACTTTTATTTTGAGACAATTTGAATAATTACTTCGGTAAATATTTTATTTACCATGGTTAAAGGGTAAATCCTGTAAATAAAGGTAAAACGATAATATTAAAAAAATATTAAAATACCCTAACATGTATCCTAACTCTATTATATGATACATTTCCGACCATTTTCATCTTTGGGTCGATTTTGGGACCCCATGGAGCCACTTGTAAGTGATAATGACACTTTATACTAATTATGTTAAAATAAATACAAATATGACATAAGCATATATCTTTCAGTAAAAAATTTTTTACATAGGGTTATATATGTTATCTCTTAGACTATAAATATTCATTATAAATATAAAAATATAATCTACATAATTATATTTTATTTATAATTTTTATACATTGAATAATTAAATTTATTTATGACACAATGATGATGCGGTATTTTCCCTATTAATGAAATAATCAAATAAATGGTATTATAAATGTTAAAATAAATATAATTTGAAAGTTTTGATGCCATAAACGAATTATATAGGTTAATATGACATGTTCATATTGATTAAAATATATTACTTCGAATTAATAACGTTTTTATGACTTTATCAAAAAGCAATTATTAAATAGTGTCAACATTGAGAAATTTTTTTTTTAAAAAAATATTATATTATTAATTGATATAATAATTAAAAAAATATAAGGTTAGGCCAAAATAATTATATGATGATTGGTATATTATTAATTAAACACTTGGGTTTTTTTTAGAAGATTATAATAAGTTTATTAACCATATAATATAAAAATACAAAGAGATATGGTAAATGTCAAACTAATTAACTAAGAGTTAAATCTAAAAGATAAGGTAAATATAGTAACCCAAACCTGTCTAAAACCTATTGGTTGAGTAGTTTTCAAATCATACCCACCTTATCCTCAAAATAAATCTATTTTGAACCATTAGAAACCGAAAATTAGTTTATTATAAAATAATATTTCTAGCTTTTTCAAAGGTACCTCTCACCCATCTTATAAAAGGGCACTAATCCTTCTCTCTAATTCGTACCTTAAAATAAATTTGTCTCAGCCATTACCTACCCAAATATCCTATAATCTTCCCTCACTTCAACCTAGAGGCCTTAATTTTATCTGAAAGCCAACCTAATGAGCCCTTTTGACGAAATCAAAAGGAAGAACCCGAAGAAGAGGTAAATATCTCACGACCTATTTCAAGTTATTTTCTTCTTCCACATCCTCTTTCTTTGTTGTTTCCATTATAAAATAATATATCAAGTATATTATATATAATTTTATGTTTTTATAAAAATTTCACAACAATATTAGTTATTTTATCCATCCTATAAATGAAAAAGTTTCCACACATGTGTACGTACACCTTACCGTCTCCATGTCGTGGTGTAGTTTGTTATTCAACCATTTTGTCATTTGGATGGGTATAATAATGCGTATAAATGATATAAATAATAAATATAAATTTATAATGATTATTTATATATGATATACCATCCAATTATATACTATTTTATTATCAAAAGAATGATATTGTCTCTCGTGCGTATGTACGGACTACTGTCTCCACGAACGCGATGAGATTCATTCCCCATCGTATCCATTCAGGACTAATTTACATTTGATGTTTAAAACTAATTTTTAAGGACTTGATATCATTCTGAATATGAATAATATACATCCTACCAATAAAAAACATGGATTATGTGACAAAACATATAAAATAAAACGTGTAAGTTAACACCTGAAACAACGATAATACTAAAATATTATTAACAAAGAAATATTAAAATATCATTTATGATATCATATTGATGTATATGATTCTTGTACAATTTTGTAACAATAATTTAACTATTATACAAGAAGGTTAATTTACACCCGACCAAGGAAAATTACAAGGTAAGGGTTGATTTCACAATCTCTTTATTATCTGAGATTGTTTTTACTTAAGTATCTACTGGGATCTCTTTATCATCCACATCCATGTTTCTTAAAAATGTATTTCAAAACATTCTTACTATCTTATAGACTATGTTTTAAAGTCATTTATAACCTTATTTGAATTTTATAAGATGTATATAAAGGAATATTTCCGTCATTTTCCAAATGAGGTACTTTACGACATTTTCGACAAGATCAAGGTAATAATGTTTTTTTAACTTATACAGTGGTTGCGGCTATATTCCACCGTTATAACATCGTCGAAGCATCCCTTAAAATATTATAAAAATATTTTAAAAATAAATGTTTTCTTTATAAATTTGTGACTCATAAATTATTTCAAAATAGAAAGTTATATTTCTCTAAAAAGGGAATTGATTTCATCTATGTCAACATCTTTTGATGGATTTTAAGTTTATTTGAAGTTGATTCATTATGATACAAAACTGATATATTGTATTGAAGTTTTTGTGATATGTTTGACTGTGGATGTGTTATTTGTATACCTTTCATGGTTTATGGAGAAAGTATTGACATTTACTATGCTAGTTTTAATACGAATGTTTATGTTATGTCTAGACATGTTCATATGAGGAATGAATTAGACTTAGTAAGTGAAGGGTGGTGCCTGCTATAGCTCCTCGACGCATCGGTAGGTCTCATGAGACAAACTAGTGTCTTAGCACAAGGCCTTTACAAAATCTTATTTGTAGTCTTGGTACAAGGCCTTGACTATGTGGTTATGATAGTCTGGCATTATGCCTTCCTTCATTATAAAAGTGGTTATTGATATTTCATGTGATTATTCAACATGTAGAATATGCATGTGAATAATTAAATAACATTATTTCATTTTATTTTATCCATATTATGCTAAAGTTCATGTTTAAAAATCTATTATTTTATATGTACATTTCCTTAAATGTTTATGCTTATATATGAAAGTTTTCGCTATATTGTTATCCCTACAGAGCATCTGAGCTCACCCATTTCTATGTTTTATTTTTTCCAGGATGTGAAGAAGAATTATATGACTGAACTATAGGGATAGTCATAGGGGATATAAGTGTGGACAATGAATACTATGTTGTTGTATTTTTCAATTTATTATGTAATTAAATACTTATGAATTTGTCTAGTGTTTTCGAGGATACTACACTAATCGCTATTTCAAGACATGATCTTTTGAGATCATGCCAATGTTACGTAATAACGCCATGACTCTGGGTAACTGGGGTAGGGAATTACAGTTGGTATCAGAGGTAGTTTAGTACTATGATTGGAAACTATACTTATATAGACTCTGATTAGAGCACATATCCCTAAGATATTCTTTGAGGATTAGTATAGAATAACATCCTAGAATTTTGGTTATGTATAGATTTTGGGTATTTTCAGAGCAATACATCCATGTCTGGATACGAGCAGGTAGAGGTGGCTCTGGCACAGATGTACCTAGGAGTGAAAACTCCGACAAGGAGTTTTGGGCTTGACCCGGGGATTCCTGGTACACAACAATGGGCCTTACTTCACTCTTGGTTACGACACTCCCAGGGGATATGTTTAGGATAATTCACGATTTATTTACAAACCATTATAATGGATTTATGATTATATACCTTCTAAAAGAAAACCTTTTTCTGATTATGGATTATATCCATAAAACTGTTCAATTTATGATAATTATGTTATAAGTTTGGAATTATGTACTGCGGTTCATAAACTAATCTAGTGTACGCCATTATTTAGAAATGGCACCCAGTGGAATGAATGGAAACTGTATAAATGCACACACTCCATGTAGGGATTTCTCTCCTTCTCAAGATAATTATAGTTGAGCTGGTGATACAACTATTGCTGATCAGCTTATCACCATACTGGGAAAACTCACTGAGGTCATGAATAATAACCTTACCCATATGGAGCACCCATATCCGCAGCGTGGAGGATCAATGTTAGATCTCTTCATGAGGAAACAACCGACAAAATTCAATGAGGGTAAAAATCCATTAGTAGATGAGCAATGGATAAAATCCTTAGAGAAAATATTACACGCCTTGGGGAGTAGAAAAAGAGAAAAATTTGTCATGGCAGTTTACCGCCTCACTGGATATGATGATCAATGGTGGTCATTCATTCAAAACAAAGTGGAAGATAATGAAGTATAAAATATGGAATGGAGGGATTTTAAAGAAATTGTCTTTGAAAAATACTTTCCTCATCCCCATCTAGCGGATATGGAAAGAAAATTTCTCAGTCTGAGGCAAAAGGAAGATGAGAATTTTACAAAGTATGAAGCTAACTTTACAAGGATAGCAAGTCCTGCATCTAATTATATACGTAACCCAAGAAGTAAGATCGATTGTTTCTTTGATGGGTTAAAACCATTTCATCATCGATCATTGGTCTCAGAATACTTCTCTTCATACGAAGATATTATCTCGTGTGCTATCAAGACAGAAAAGGAAATCTCTAAGTGTTAAGACTTTAATGCACAACAAGAGAAGAAGAGATCTATTGATCACTCTAAAAAATGAAATAAGGGGAATATGGTAAAAGTTGAATATCCATCCTACAATAAATGTGGGAAGAAACAGCTGGTACTTTTTGAAGGGAATTGGAGTGTGTTACAAGTGTATTGAAAAAGGCCACCAAGCTCGTGATTTCAAGTGGAAGAAAGAAGCTATTGATGTTCAATGCTACAATTGTAGGGAGATTAGACATTATGAAAATGAATTTCCTATTCTATAGGGAATCTTAACTCAGAAAATGCCAAGGGATCAATGAAAATCTTATTCTATCACTACTGCTGAGGTTGAAGCTCCTAAAGATGTGGTATCAGGTAATTTAATGGTTTCCTCAAGTTTAGACAATGTTTTATTTGATTCTGGATCATCAAATTGTTTCATATCTTCCCAGTTTGCTATAAAAATTAAATATTTCCAATTTTATTTAATAAGGGAGTTGTCAGTCAAAAATCATAAGGGATGTGTCATTGCAACAAAGTTTTGTTAATTAGTTCCCATTAAGGCATATAAACATTATTTATCTGCACATATCATCGTCATACCCATGATGGAATTTGATATAATCCTAGGTATGGATTGGCTTTCGGACTATGATGTGAAAATATATTGTAAGAAGAAGGAGGCTACAGTTTTTTATGATGATGATAAAGAACACCTTATCTTTAGAGCAGAAATTTCACCACATAATTCTTATCTAGATCCACCCAATTAGGTCAACGAAATTCAATTATTATGGAGGAAGAGAATGGAATAACTGTGGGTGAGGAAAGGAATGTTAAAATAGTGGATGTACATACTGTGAGAGAATATGTTGATGTTTTTTGAGAAGATTTACCTGAACATCCTCCAGAACGAGAAATTGAGTTTTCCATTGACCTAATTACTAGCTCAAGGCCCATATCGAAGACTCCTTATAGAATGGCCACTGTGGAATTAGTGGAACTAAATAAACAACTAGAGGAATTGAGTAATAAGATATTTATTCGCCCTAGTGTTTCTCCATGGGGAGCCCCTGTTCTTTTTGTTAAGAAGAAAGATGGATCTATGAGGTTGTGCATTGACTACAGAGAGATAAATGTTATAAAAATAAAGAACAAGTATCCCCTACCTCGCATTGATGATTTATTCTACCAAATTCATAGAGATCAATACTTTTCATAGATTGACCTTCGATCTGGATATCATCAGGTGTGTGTGAAGAAGGAAGACATTCCAAAAACAGCATTTCGAACCAAGTACGGGCATTACAAGTTTACAGCAATGCCTTTTGGATTGGATAATTCACCCCATCTTTCTTCATGTATCTAATGAATAGAGTTTTCAAGGGAAATATTGATGAATTTGTAGTGGTATTTATCAATTATATTTTGGTATACTCAAAATGCTATGAAGATAATGAAAATCACCTGCGCATTAGTGTTTCTAATGCTACTAAACTAATCGGTCTTTCAAGACTTGATCTTTTGTGATCATGCCAATGTTACGTAGTAATGCACCGACTCTAGGTAATTGGGGTCGAGGCATTATAGGATAAATTTTTGATATATATATATACTGATCAGAAATTTTTAAAGAATAATTTCACATAAAAAGAGTTAATTTTGTGACAGAGAAGAAAACTGGAGTTCATTAAGGACTATGATATCTCAATATATTACCACCATGGGAAAGAGAACATGTTAGATAATACTTTGATTCAAAGGGTGATTTTCCATTATCCCTGATGAGGATAAAATAGATCTAGTATTTATTGATTTAAAATGGATAAATCTTGAATTCATGACTCAAGGGGGGATGTTATCTTTCTCAAATAAGTTTTCTACAATCTATCTACTTGAATATTAAAGAGGCGCGATAGGAAGATGTAAGGATATAGAATAACTTAGGAATTATTCATGAGTTTAAAAATGATTGTGATAGAATGATATAGGTCAAGAATTATGTGTGTGTTTCATCCATACCATATTTAAAAAAGGATATGTTATAATAAGACCATATTTTCTCATTCCTTATTCCTCTCACAAGTACAAATTTGTATAGATATTTGAAATATTATTTCTAGTGGGATGACATGAAGAGAGATATTTTAATGTTTTTAAATCAATTCATGGTATTTAAATATGTTATATTTTAGAGAAAAATGTATATGGGGATGTTACGAAAATTAACCGTAATAGAAAGGAAATGGGAAAAAATCTAAATCGAATTGTTCAGACTTCTGAAAATATCTGATAGAATCAATTATATATGGGTTGTAGTGGGTTTCCCTATAAGGTTATAACAGTTCATATATATCAATGAATATTTTTATCTAGTTCATTTTTCGAGTATATAGAACGAGGATGTGGTAAGTTTTCTTGGAGCACCACATTCAATTGTGTTTGACTAGGATTTGAGGATTACATTAAAGTTCTAGAAAATTATTCAGCAATCTCTTGAAATAGAATTGAGTTTCAACATAGTGTATCATCGTCAAAAAGGTATCCCATCCGATTTAACCATTAAAATTATATAATATATATTAAGATTTTGTTCTATGTATTTCAATGGTGGTTGAGATCAACACCTTAATCTATTTGAGTTTGGGTGCAATAAAAACATTCAATCAAGAAATAATAGGGATCCTTATAAAATCTTCAATGGAAGGGAGTGTATAACACCACTTTTTTGTAGGATGTTGGAGAAATAATTTATTGGTACTTGAGTTACTTAAGGAAATGTAAGATAATTTTTTATCCATTCATTAAAAAATCATGATAGATCAAAGTCGACTGAAATGTTATACTGAAAATCATTAGTTTGATTTTGAGTTTAATGTTAGTGAGAAGGTCTTCATTTTAATTTTATAATGGAATAAGGTTTTCATATTTGTGAATAATGAAATAAGAGGCCTATATATATTTTACCTTTCATGATACTTGATTATGTTGTAATGGTTAGTTGTTTCATAGTGCTTCCACCAATCCTCTCAAGTTCTCTATGTGTTCAATGTATATTTAATTAGGAAGTATATACCTGATCCTTAACATGTGATAAATGTTGAGGTCAGGCGACGGGTTGATAATATTACCAATGAATAATAATTTTAAGTGATTATGGATTACATGGATAGCATTCTATAAAACAAGACCACAAATTTACTGGATGTTTTGTTGAAAACCCACCAACATAAAGAAGATACATGGGAACCTGATGATATGATTATGTAGAAGTATCCTATGTTGTTTTCATAAAAGTTATGGAATTTTTGAGGGTGAAATTAGGTTTAATAGGGGTAGAATGTAACACCATGATAATTTATGAAATATATATTTTTTAAAATAGATTTAATAACTTCCATAGATCGTGTCACTATTTTCAATGGAATGGTATGATTTTTGTGGTATAGGAAAGAAGATGCACGACACCAATAATAACCCTGTTATTATCTTATCACATGATTTCATGCTAGGTTAATTTTTATATGATGGAATGTTATTATTGAATGGGATAGTGAAATAAAATACCCAATTCCTATTATATCCTTGTTATTTGGTTATTACATGATTTCACATTGGGTTCAACAATTTTTGCCAACTGTGGTGGAGAAAAATATACCAATGTGCATAGTTTTCTTTATTGAAAGATTCATATTGGGGTCTCCATTTATCTTTCCCATGGGAACTCCCAATGGTTCTAATATTTTTAATGAGTGACAATCATTCTTTTCAATGTTCATTAGTTAGTTGGGGGTATACTTCCTAAAATTCCTAGGAACACACATTGGTCAAGTGGATGGGAGTTTGGGATCATCAAACCCTTATGGTGAGAATTATTTCCTATTCATGGAAACTCTTATTGTATTATGTTATGTTGATGAATCCTTACAAATTCCCGAAAAAAGATTGATTATAGAATAAAATAATTGGGTGTCTAATAACTATACATACAATAGTGAATTATATTAGTGACACAATATATATATATGAAAGGTTATCCTTATATTCCCACTATTACTGAAAAGATAGGATACAATTTCACTTTAAATCCATATTACCAAGAACACTAGATTTCAATACCGTAAAAGAAGGAAATTAGTATTTTATGATTCAGATTGAACCTCTAAGAGGAATTATATTTATCATATCTATCATCTATGAATAGGATTCAATTCACACATAGTTCATTTACATACAAGGTGTGTAGTTTAACTTAATATGGAGAGGGTTTATGTGAACGAATTTAAGCATTGGATGATGATAACATTCCTTATGAATATATCTGTATATTCGTCCTCTAAAAAGAATCATATTCCAAGTAATTTAGTTAGTTTCAAGAATTGATGAATTACATAATACGAAAAGCATGTATACAAGGGAATGAATAAATTACATACAGAGACCAAGCATTAGGAAGGAATCCTATTAATTCAATATATAACAGGAATCAGAGTCCTTGAATTTTATTTTTTACTTAACCAACCAATGGGTGAGAGTTATTTCCCCAAAGTTCAACTAAATGGGAATACTTTATGGACATACACCAAGGTGTATTCCAATGTATGGATTCAATTTCATCATGTTGTGGAACATGATATACATACTTATGTTTTCCATGTTGTGTGTCTGTGTGTGTTGTGAGGGGTATTTATGATTCAAGTGATAATATTGTTGAAAACACCTATGATCGTGTGAGTCCTACTCATTGTGAGAAATAAGTTATATAAAGTGATCATACTCACTACGTATAGATGCATGACTTACACTTTGATGAATCCTCAATGGAATGATTGATATGGAGCTCAAGCATTAGGAAGGAAACATGAATATCATTTTATAATAAGAACTGGAGTACATGTTGTTAACATGGATTACTAGTATACCAATGGATGAAGAAATATGGTATACCAGTAGGAGGAGAGTAAATCTAATGTTAAGGGATGTAGAATAAGGTATATTCTTATGTCACATATATAGCTTTATCCTTTCATTGAAAATGAGTGAGGTGTATGAGAGGCGTATTGAATATGCTTGAATGGACTAAAGAACCTATGAAAAATGAAAAAATAGAGGTGCATAACTATGAAACCTTATTATATCAAGGAAACTCTCCTTACAAATGGGTTCTTGGCAAAATGATCATGTCCAATGGTTCACATGGATATGGAGGCCTTCTTGATGAGGCTATCATGTAATGTGGTGTATTCCTAAAAAGGATGTAATCCCCAAAAATGTATTCCTGGCATGTATATGAGTATCTTCATGACCTGGTTGACTTTTCTGGGGAGATATCACATGAACCAGTTGATATGTCCATATTCTATCAAGTTATTAGGATACCGTTTCTAGGGATCTTCATGTCATCAAATATGACATGTCAAATGTTCTTCACATAGACATCCTAACATGTCAAATTGCTTCTCATGAACCAGGATTACAAGTATAAGGGGATCACATGAACCATGCTGACATGTTTGAGGGATATTGTATGAACTAAGATGACATTTTTGTGGGTCATCACATAAAACATCTGACATGTCGAAGGTTTATCATGTGATCAGGATGACATGTCATGGGGTCTTTAGGTGATAAAATATGACATATCCAAGGTTTGTCACATGATTAGACTTACATATACACGAGTCTTCACATGTGATCAAAGATAACATGTCCAAGGGTTCTCTTTTGATCTGCATAACATGTCCAATGGGATTTTCATGTCCAACAGATTCACATGAACCAATATTTATTTCATATGGAAATTGCATGAATTAAAGTTACATGCCTTTGGGTTGTCATGTTATTTGGATGACATGTCTATGGATCATCACATGACTTGGATGACATGTCTAAAGTGCATCACGTGATCAATGAATAGATCATAGTAAACACATAACCACATCACTTGAAGATTATAGTATCTTCCATAATAATAATATTCCTTCATTTTCATCCTTTTTCATGCAAACGCATCAATATTTTTAGGTGTTTTCTCACTAAGGAAACACATGATCATGAAAATATGATTGTGGTCCTTCATGTTATTAGGTTGACATGAAAAATAAAATTCACATGATAAAATATGATCATGCTAACCACATATACATAATTCATAATTCAATAAGTTACACACCAGACATTTTTAGGTATAAGACTACTGATATCATGAATTCCTCAATATTAAAAAATATTCATTAATATTTGTTTGTCTTTTAATGATGTTTAAGGGTGGATTTTATAAGAATAACCACACTGATGATGTTCCTTTTTCATGAAAAATCAATATAATATATTTTATTGAGACCCTGGTGTGAGAATTTACATAATTAATCATGGGATTCACATTATCCAGACACATTTCATCAATGATTCCATCCTTTATTCACTTGTTAAAAAGAAACCATGTGATCACTCCATCCATACCCGCTCGTGTGATCCCAGGCCTTGTCAAATGAATTTTTTTAGGATCAATATAGGATGCCACAAAGAATTATAATTTTCAAATAAATATTACTGAGATCTATAACCTGATAGACTTGGAATTTCAAATATAATCCACAACATCCAATTAGAACATCCATGGTCCCTCATTAATTTAAATCATATGATTTACAGCCTTTGTGAGATAGAGATGGCTTGTCAAAGGGCCTTTAAATGATCAATGAACTAATTAAGTGAATCAAATAATCCTTTCACATGAGATAAAGTGTAACAAACTTCACATAATGATCCCATTATTATCAGTATTCCATCGCATGATCCCCTTGGTTCATTTTTAGGATGTTTCCAATAGTCATGTTCATTGATTAGAATGAAATTTCTAAATGAATTCACATGATTTTTTTATAGATTACATGAATCATATATCCTTAAATAATACCCATGATCACATAAACCAGGGAGATTCATGAAAAATATAATTATATTCTTTTCTAGGTAATTGGAAATAAAATGTATGACTCATATAATAACCCATCTATTCTTTCATCAAATTAATTCACATCATGTTCCATAGTTTCCTTCTCATGGAAACTCCCATCATATACCACATCTTTAATGAGTCACGGGACTACGTTATAATTTATGGTTGTCATTTGGTATTTCAAACCCAATGATGCTTATAGAATCTCATTGGTCGAGAGGATGGAAGGATGAGATCAACCATTAATTTTAGGGGAAATTATTTACTATTTTGTGAAAATCTTACAGATTTAATTTATGATCATGAACCTTTACCAAATCTAAAATCATTACTGGTTATGATAACAAAATAATACAGTTTTGAATCTCTATAAATGCAGGATAGAATTATATTAGTTGAAAAATATATATGTATCAAAGGTTATACATCTGGTTCTGGTTATTTCTATATAGTTAGTAACTTTTAATGAATGGAATCCATATTTCCAAGAACTCAAGAGGTTACTGCTATCCAAGAAATAAATTGGTGTTTTTGTATTTGGATTGAACCTTTTTTGGCATCCAATATATTATTTGAGAACAAGAATGAATGTACACATAGTTCATTTTTGTCTAAGATATACAAGTTAACATCATGTGAAAGGATATATTTGAGGGAATTTAACCATTGGGTATAGAGATCACGCAATAGGAAGGTGTCCTACATATGTAAATTATAATAATAATTAGAACCACATAATTAAAGTTTCCAAAAACATCCATTGGGTGAGGTGTATTTCCCTTAATATTAACAATATGGGAATACCTTATGGACTTAAAACAAGGTGGATTCCCTATATAGAGGAATTATCATACAATTTTTTGTGGGGATTACAACATGGGATTCACTTAGTTGGAGGGGGTCATATTGATAGTGACATGATAATTTCAAAACACTGGGTTCATGTGATATATGATCAATGTGAGAAAGAATACATAGTTTGTGATCAGATGCACTAAATACAGATTATGGAATTATGGATTGAAACATTCCAAATGGAATTTTTGATACTGTGACCAAGCCTTAAGAATGATTCATATGTATCCTAATTATAATTGGAATAGGATTCCTCATAGTTCACATTATATTCATTGTCCACTAATGGGTGAAAAAATATGTTAGACCCAAAGCGGTTGAATTTTATGAAATAGAAAAATCATATGATAAGGGACCTAAACTGAGGTAGTTTTCCATGTCAAATATCTAGATTTATCCTCTAATCAGAAAAGGATGACAACTATTGGAGTTATATTGAACATGTTTTTATGGAATTTATAAAAGTTACAAATGATGAAATTAAAAGTGGTTCATTTGTATTTACCCACAGTACATAAAAGACACTATCATTAGAATAGGTGTGCTCAGCTGATGTTTCATGATTAGGGGTTCACATGTCCATGTAGGCCTACTTGATGATGTTGACATGTATAGGTGTATCTTCTTGACATGGTAAATATTTATGGGGATTTATCATTAATCAACAAACATTTACAAGGTTGTTCAGGTGACTATGAAGACATGTCCAAGGGTTTGACATGTGGTCAAGATTACATGTCCATGGTTTTTCATGTGATCAAATATAACCTGTCCCATGTTCATCATATGATCTTCCTAACATGTACAAGGGAGTAACATGAACTACATTGAGATGTATGAGGTCTATTAAAAGAACCATTATATCATGTATTGGGGAAATCTATTGACGATGTAGACATGTTTGGTTCATTTCATTATAAATAATAAATTTCTAAGGGTAGTTTCATAACCTGGATGACATGTATGAAGTGCATCACATTTTTAATTAAAAATCATATGATAATCATAAAACCTTAACATTATGATCAATGTATCGTCATTAACATGATGTTCCATCATTATTATATTTCATCACATAAACACAACAATATTTTTCTATAATTTTCCGACAGAGGAATAACATGATCAAATTTAAATGCCCAAGGTCTTTCATGTGATCTATCTGAAAATGCATAAATCCTTCACATGATCAATAGTGATCAAAAAATGTTAATACAAATACTTTTTAATCCCTTATGTTCATCACAGTAAATATTTTGGTCATAGTATCTTGAGATAATGTTATCCTGTAATCAAGAATGTTATCTCCCATCTCCATGTGTATTTTTATTTTCTATTAAGGGGTGGCTTTATATGAATTTCCACTTTAAATAAATTCCTATTTTCATTATTATTAAATATCATAAATTTTAATTATTTGTAAAAATGAGCATTCACATAATGCACCACGCACATCGCATGATCCAGTTGTATTTCTTCAATGACACCACCTTTTTTGTTTCCGAATAAATTGAAACAACATGATCAATATTTCATTACAATATATCTTGAGCCTAAGTCTTATCAAAGGGGTTTTTTATAATCAAACTAGGATGCCAAAAATAATTCACCTGATCGAATAATTATTTCCAAGATCATTTGTATGAATTATTATACATGTAAAAGTTCCCTTTCAAGACCTAGTCATCACATCTGAGGATATTTTCAAAATAAAAGTAAATGTTAGAGGGAAATTAGAAGATCAATCATAAATGTCAAAGGTCCTTCACAAGGTCAATGAACTTATCATGTGATTTACATAATCCTTTTACATGAAAAAATGTAACTCTTTACAAAAGGACCATATAATTTTAAAATTTATATCACATGATCCCCTTGAGAAATTGTTAGGAATTTTTCTATCAATATGTCACTTGATTTGAATAAACCATCTAAGGGACTTTATATGATCCATTATAAATGATGGGAATATTTCTCCTGATTAGTGTATAGTTTAAATGATGTGCATTACCCTTCCATTTTATTCTCATAGGGTCATAAAATCATGATTCTTATTGAAGGTTTTTTGATTTTTATGTTCTTGGAAATTAGTCTCTATTTAACTAATTTTATTCCTTTTATACTTTATAGGGGAAACAACACTTTTTATTGGGGAGTTTCTTCAAACCCAAATTTTGGGATACTCATTTAGAGGTTGTAAATAAATTCCCTCTTTGTAAGTGAATGTTGAAGGAACAATTACATATTTTGAAAGAAGTAATTTCCCACTTCTGTGTCTTAGGATTCCCCTAGTTTTTATTTAGATCATATTATGGTACAATAGGAGACATTTGGTCTTCTATGAGGTTCTCAATAAATATGCGATCATAGGGCTAACCATTTCACTTGCCATTCAAAGTTTTTAGAGATATTTTATTTTTCTTCCACAAGATCACTTCACATGAAAACCTCATGTTAACCCATTATAAATCCCAATCACATGTGACAATCATTGGAGTAGGAAATGTGGTTCCCATCCTATGATCAATTTTACCAAACAAACTCATGGAGCCTATAATCTATCAACCCATTGTAAGTTTCCCTAAACCTCATAACATGTATTTTGATGGAGGTCTACATTACATGATGAGCTTGGGAATAATGTGGAAAATAATCCTTTATAAAATTCATAGAGCCACTTCATGATCATGATATAATTATCCTTTAAATGGATTATGAAATCATGAGACATTACATGGGTTAGGTGATCATGAAAACCATAATGGGTCACAAACTACACATGATTCTATATATGTAAAAACATTTCCTATGTCATCTACACTTATTATGATTACACCCTTGTTATTATACATTCATTGTTAGTTTTTGTTCTAGATGGATTTGAGATCCCAAACAAAAGTTTACATGAATTATTGAAAGGATATGATTTCTGGGTACCAAAAAAGGGTCCCTAGTATATGTATTATTAGAAAATGAGGTTTTAAAGGGAGTTCATTGGATTGATCTCTAGAACTATCCATGACCTAATTGAAAAACATTATATGTATTTTTTATTCTGGATGATGAAATAATCCCCCAATCCATCAAAAACCATCAATATAGGTATTTTAAATATTATTTTAATTGTATCTAGTAAATATTATCTAGGAATAGGAAAATGATCAGGAAATAATTCTACTTATTTTCATAAACATTGAATCACTCTTTCCCGAGATTGGGAAAATAAATCTCACACTCTAACCAAAATTTTAGAGTTAATAAAATATTCTCATCTCATACTTGAAAATTCAAAAGTTATCTACTATCTAAAATGGGATCTATGCCTGGAAGATTTTGATGATGAATGACCTTGTCCATTTTAGGTTTGATAGAGTTGAAAATTTTTTTCTGATTAATTTCACATCATCCACCCCTATGAGGAAAAAAGGAATTAGTTATTAATTATGTATCATAAAATAGAACTCCTTAGGGAGGTAATCAGTCAATGTTGTCCTAAAAGAAACTATATTTATTAGAACCATGTTGAGGTTGGAATAATTTTATGGTATATTTGTTATATCGGGGGAATACTTCCTCTTGGTGAAGGGTAGGTT
This sequence comes from Viscum album, assembly GCA_963277665.1. NCBI lineage: Eukaryota > Viridiplantae > Streptophyta > Magnoliopsida > Santalales > Viscaceae > Viscum > Viscum album. Next base: position 483,219,365 of record OY728131.1, read on the forward strand.
GAATTCCTTCCATCCACAAATAGATTGGATGATATAGAATAGAATCAAGACATTACATGAGATATCCTTACTAATTTTTAGGAGATGTTAATGAATGACCTAAATATAAGAATAATAATCCCTTTCAATGATTGGGTCAACAAATTCCTTTTTCAGATCAATTCTTGACCATTACCTATATTTCCTTATAACTATCAAACTAAAAAAATGATCAATAAAACAGAGGGAAACACATCATGGAATCTAGTTCAATAGGTCAGTGATGGTTTCTCAGTAGGAATAATGGTAGTATCACGTTCTATCCATTACAATTATTTGTCATATTTATTTTCTTCTCAACAATATTCAATAACATACCAACCCTTAATATATCAACATGACCTTCTAATTATTATTTTTATGAATATATGATCACATTAGGTGTTATACATTATGAAATACCTATTTCCCAATTATTATCTCAACCAATCAATGTCTCTATGGTTGAGTCAACATTATTTTACATTTATGAGACCATCATGATGATTAGAAAGAACAATAATTGGAATTTTGGGCCACACCCTACACCATCTGGTCTAATCATTGATTGCGATGTCAATTCTATTGATGAGATTTCATATAAATATTCCATATAAAATAAGTATCATGAGGCATATTAAGTTAAAATACTACCGATATAGATTTTACCATTAGTTTTTTATGTATTCAGTAGGTTTTTTCTATCAATTTTGTGGGTATGAGAGTGAAATATCATATTAGGATTAAAAAACAGTTCTAGTGGATGATGGATTTTTAGGAAAGTTACACTAAGATTTTCATTACACCTAAAAATTATTCTACTTATCTATCGTGAGAATATTCCTACGATTTGATGGAATATTATCCAGAATGTGTGCTAAGCCACATGATTCATCTGGTAGTTACACCATATGACTATCTGAAACCGTTATTCATTATTTTAATAGAACTAGTTTAGATAGTCATATGGTGTAACTACCAGATGATGTGTCATCCATAGGAGAGCCAAAGAATGTCATCAGAGAAGTAATGGTAGACCAAGACATTATTTTTCATTCATAATCATCTAGTTCAGGCCTTACATTGATGGATATAATACCTGAATATATAATGACCTCGAATCTTAATGCTAACACACACACTTGATAAATTCCAGAAAAATATAGATATCTCGATGAATAATTTTCTTCCAAATTCATTTTTTTAGTTATTAAGGGAGTCTTGGAGGGACATCATTTTAAATTAGAGAATCCCTATCATATTTTTCACAGTCTGGGGGAATGTTGATTTCATTATAAAATATTTTATGAAATACCAATGTGTAACATCCTAGTGGTGAAAACAATTTCTGATCCTTAGAGAGCGTTTCATCACTTTAACAAAAAAAGAATCTGATTCAATACATTAGGGAATATTATGGGGTTCTAGATTTGATTTTTTTTACAAAAACCCAATATTATGATCAAATGAGTAAAATGTCTATGAATATAGTAGTAAATGAAGTGCTTATATATCATTAAATGATTTATTTCTCAAGATAAACATCTATGTTGGATTCCAATCACCAAGAGTTTCTGAAGATATCATCTTCAATAAATGATACACATCAATTATTAATGATGGATAAAACATAGTAGGAAGAATATCACTATTCAGTTGAAAACATTCACTAAACACAAGTTTACCTTAAGATCTCATTAGAATTTTTTTTACAATGATATTTTTTATATACCATGGGGATCTAAGGAGAGACTCCTAACCATAGATATTCAACCCATATTTTTTACATTATCAATGAAAACATGTTTTTAAACTCCATTTTTTTCTTTATTTTTATCATGATTCATGAGAATATAATTTTTTCATCCTCATCTCATATAGACTATTACAATAAGTAAATATTTTTTGTAATAATTAGTGAACTAAAACATGAACTCAAATTATTGAATCATAATAGATAACCTATGATAATTTTCCATGATTTATTTCTGACATATTAATCCTTATAGTTAGACTACTTTTGTCATTCTGAAATGAAATGGTTAAAAGGATAATTTGGGTAATATGGATCATAGAGAAAGTGCTCTAAATTCTTCCTAATACAATGGAATTTAAATTATATATTTATTTTATATAGGTTTCGATAATGGTGAATTAAATATTTTCATCTTTTTCTAGACTAATTTTTTTGATATTAAATTGACGGATGATTTAGAAATTACATACGTGGATTTATATAAGGAAGCCCTCAATAGGTTTGGAAAATTACATGTTTTTTGTCTTCTCTATTACATAAGTTATTAATTTTAAATAGATCATATATTATATGGGTTAAGATAGTATATGATCAAATTTATCTTATTATTACATTTGTCAATTTTAAATATTGTTCACGTTATGCCTTTTTAATTGGAAGATTATGGTCTAGAATAATTTATTTCTAGAGTATTATCATTTCAAGTAGAAAAAATTGGATTATTTGTTGTTTTAGTGTGGGGTATAACAACTCATATATTTTTTAATTTTAGTATAGTGAATTTAAGGTCAAAACCTATAAATATCTAAAGTTTATGGAATTCTAGAATACACAACATATCACTATAGTTTAGGGTCATGTGGTACATGATATTTAATGAGGTATTCTAAGGACTTCAAGATCAGAACATCTGTCAATTTTTATTCCACATTCATCAAATTGGTATTTAATGGGTTTTCATAAAGGGTACAAGAATCTCTCATCCTTGTTGAAATGAATAATGATGTGTATTCGTGAAGGTTTCAGACACCCTAAATCACTATTGAGTTGATAAATTATAGGTGTTAATGAGGGGTTCATACAACCTACATCATTAGTGAAAGATGGTTTGAAAAATAGTGGATTAATGTCATGGATTCTAAATCCACTTCGGTATTTTGAATGTGTTTTAATTAAATAACATAACTAAAAGTTTTAATTGGTGATGATATAATGACACATACACATTGGGGATAATAGAAAAACACTATGAGGTTTTAATATCTAAGACATTTTTATTAGGGCTCATGAGGATTAGAGGTCATTTCCTAAAATGAGGAGACATATCTAGTTGATAGTCACAGGCCGTTATGAATGATCCCATAGGAATTATAAGCATGGTTAACTCGAGGGGTACCCACTCCTTACCAAGGTCCATGTAATATTCTTGAACATTCAAAAACTTGTGTGGGAATGTAATGTATAAAGAAACATGCATTCCACAAATGGATCTAACACCCCTGGGGTAGTCTATTTTATGGATGTGAATATTGGGACCTATATCATAAGGTTTCATTTCATGCGATGAAGGACACAAAAACGTTTAGGAATGATGTACCACATTTCTTCATTGAGAATGGATATAATACACAATGACCTAATGTTAAGGATGTCATATCCAATCGAATAGTATGGTCATGGTAATTATAAATCATGATCAAGAAACATTTGGGTTCAATTGAAAATACAGTCTAGTTGGTAAATGTTGAGAATTAGTAATGGTGGAAACAATTCCACACATAGATAGGGAAATTACTCATGGATATAAGTGTGACCTTTCCTCAATGGGAAAAACATATACTAGAAGAATGCTCAGAAGCATTGAATTATTCACTAATGAATCTTAGAGGAGTCCCTTTGGATCAATTATTTTATATTATCGATACATTATAGAGGAGAATCAATAGAAATTATTCAAGTATATGGTGTTTTAGGAGAAGTGTATCAACTCAAGGAATTAGTGGCTATTATCATAGTATTAAAAACATGATGATTTTTTTGTGGGAAATGTAATATTCTTGATGGGGTTGTGCACCCTAAATGTTTTGTTTCTACTTGAGAAAAAATTTATCATGGGGAGAGTATGTTATAAATATTAACTTTAGAATTTTATAATACTAGTGGGATTGAATAATAATGGATCAAGTTTTACGAGGTCTAAATGATGTGACCCATAACAGTTGTTCCGTTTTTATTTAAGGTCTATCTGTTGACTAAACTCTTACGAAGAAGAGTTTAGTAACATTAGAAATGGGTTTATCTCTGACTACCCTTTATGTGTTTTCAAATTTAAATGTTTTTTATATTTTTCACTACCAGTTTAAGGTCATGTGATTCAGACCTAGTATCATAGAAGTTTTATAAAATAGACTAATTAGGATCCCCAAGGCTAAGAGAACTCCAACACCCTTTTGTGGAGGAGATGAGAATGATTTAAATCATGAATCATTGTTATTGGGTCATGATTAATGGCATGATATATTCATTTTGAATATGATTACGAATTAAACTATATTTATGATTTCCATTTAAATTATACAACATCTCATGAAGATCAAAATAACATTCTTACAAGGGAAAAATAGTGCTAGTTGATGGGTCTAAGGACATTATATTGATCAAAACCAGACATGGTCATATAGAATGATCAATTATACCGTATGAGTGATGTTTAATATTCATAGAAACCCTAGGTTCTCATGAAATAAAGTGTGATTTGTATATTGGGGTGATTAATAGATGATGGAATCACCCTAAACTATGTTTGTTCAAACTTAGCTTCCTGTGGTCCTTTTATAAGGAGTAATTCTGTAACATAGCCTTTAGAATTTGATGTTTTTTTATGAGATATGTTCCTACAAAACCAATAAATATATTGACACCAAGACACAAATATCATGGATTTTAACATCATGGGACTATATCATCTTCCTTAAATTCTAACATTATAAGTTAAGGATGTGGGAACTGACATAAAATAATGAAATTCACCTTTATAGACACCCTAAATTTTTTAATGAAATTAATGATGAAATTTTAATTTCTATGGTCCATCATCCATATTTTTACCAATTAATTTCACAACCACAATAATTATAAAATAGTCACCTCATTCAAGGTTGTTTTTTTCAAATATCCAACCCGTACACAAAAGGGAATGTGATTTTTTGATTTTATAGTTGTCCTTATAACGTAAGATATGGGTGTCACTATGTATACCATGATTTAATGAATCAAAACACTTGTAGTTCTAATATAAGAAGGTTAATTTTATAGAAAAAGCTCATGAAAAAGTAATAGGGGATTATCAATGTGAAAATCGTGATTGGTCATGGGGTTAGAGAACCAATATATCACTATATTTTTCTATGTCCACAAGAATGAATCCATATTTCTTCCTCATAGTGAGGATGACCTACCTAAATCATGCCCATATGTAGGTAAGGGGTAGTTCTTATATTCCCTTAATGGGACTTACATCATATCCAGCTAAATGGTCATCTATGTAGATTGAGTTCATACATAGTGAATGGAATTAACATATATCATATCCAGCTAAATGGTCATCTATGTTCTAATATTACCTGGATAATTTCTACAATTCACAAATGAGTATAATTGAGGGTATCCAAATACTGTTTAATAGTTGTGTTTTTGTAAATGTAAATCATGACCCATGAATATTTGATCCAATGGGAGATGAAGAATGGAGGGTACTAGCCAACCATTAGTAATAGTTGAAGATTATATCCCGCGTTGTTTGGAATATAACTCCTTTATTTATGGGGGAAACATAGTCTACGACTAAAACATCCCATAGGAATAATCTCCACAATGCATTGTTATTCACTAGATAATCATATAGGGGCCCTTATGTATTAACAGGCCCCAGTTACATGGTTTTTATAGGGTTAACCAAGATAATAGGATCTCATGGTCAGTGGTGTTCTAAAAGAATGATATAAACATTAGATATTGGCTGGTATAAACTATGATATCATAGATTTCAAGTTGGTTAATGGAGAATGTAATATTAATGATGGTTTTGAGAAACATAAATGATTTTCGAACATGTATTGAATACATTTTATATATAAAGGGATAAGTCTTTTGATTCTTGAGTACAAAATCCTTGGGGGTGATCTATTTTCCACAATGAACTCTTGTCATGTAGTTTAACATCATCTAACTAGGACATAGTCGTATTGCTTAACATTAGTTGTCTAGGATGTTGTTCTCTATTTTTGAAAATAATTCACTATGATTATGCTAGTCAGATTAGATTTACATGTTCACTAATCTCACATGATTGATGCTCGGTATGGGATTCTAGATACACTAGGTTTTTGATTAATCAGATTTTGAGTGTATGACATGGAATTTATGGGGTTATTTTAATTTTTATATGACATGAAGTTCCCATATATACTTGGTTTTAACTGATTAACATAGTATGTAGTGATTTGGATTCAAGGCTGGGCATGGGATATGGGATTCAAAGACCACTACATATCCCCTTATGAATGGAATCAAGACACATATTTCCGAGATATAAAACTCCCTACATAGGTTTGACACATATGTAGTGACGATGAAATTTAATTCACTATTTTTATTTTGGTTGGTTACATGATCTGAAATTTGGGTTTTATTTCATATATTGTAATAAAATGAATTAAGAAATAAAATGTTTTTATTTGAAAAATTACCTGTGCATGTTTGACCCATATTCCAGGAAGGATGAGGGAAGTTTCCATTTATATTATCGATGTGAATGGGATTGGAGACCCAAGAATTACTAAGTATCTTATGATCACTAGAATCAGACCACCTGTAGTTCTCATAAAATTATGTTCAGATTAAATTTTTTTATGAGAAATGAAGTATAATGAAATAAATGACCATGTCATTCTTGATCCTTCTTTTACATGGATAAATGGATTTAATAAATCATATCATCCAGGTCATATATCAATGATTATTATTTTAATATTGGTGGAGTTAACACCACTCCATTAGATAAATTTCTCAAAGAGTTATGGTGGACATTTCTAGTAGAACCAAAATATCCTATAATATCATGTTCTAAGACATTTTTTTATCCACCAACGGATCCTAACATGCCCCTTTTGACAAAAACATATCCTAGAAACAATCTATTATGATTTTTTATTCACCTGAAATTCCATGTGGGGTTACTTCAGTATTGGTTAATCATTATTGCAAATACACTACAATCGATATCCTAGAGGTCATGAGATCCTGGTTTGTAAAATCCATGAAAAATATATGCATATAGAATATAGTGATTTAAGCATGAAAAGATAGTATGATGTCTTTTTTTTGTTGTAAATGGGGCATCTTAGTTGATTTAAGAGCTATAGAGAGTTGGTTATTCATTAGAAATAAATTCCTTGAAATGAAAGGGTACACAAATTAAATGGTTTAATAATGATTGACCATAGGTACGACACATATATGCGTAATATTGAGGTTATCTGGATCCACTGGAATGGTTGGTATATGGGAAGTGTAAATAAAAAACAATGAAAATTTGAGCCAATAAGAGATAAATAGCAGTTTATATGGATCAACCTAGAGTAATTGTGGAATTTCACATCTCACACAATTATGGAAATAGTTTCTTGATTAATTGGGGGCCTTTTAACTAGGACCAAAATATCATATTGGAGATAGCTATGAGATACATCATTACTCACCAATGAATCCTAATTAGATTCCTTTGGATGAACTAATCCATATTACCAATTGGATATAGTGGGAACCCATATAACATGATATCCTGATTCCTAGGACTCCAAGAAATGTATATAAACTTTAGGGATTAGTTAGAGTGAACACTTATTTAGAAGATATGAAATTGTCTCATTAATAATGTGCGATCCAAGAAGTGTTTGAACACACTAAAAGCTATGATAATTCATATTGAACACATTTTAAAAGAAAATGAATAATTAATTTTTTTCTTGAGTACTTATTCATCGCAGGGGATATTTTTTTTTCAAGAATACCACAAGTTTTATAGTTTAACATCATGTAATAAGGACATAATTGTTCAGTTTAAAGTCACACTACTAGGACAAGGTCATACAATTTAATGTCATGACACTTTGACATGTTTCCCAGATTTGAATAGAATATACCATGATCATTTCAGTAAGTGGAGCTTTATATTTTCCCTAATCTCAAATGAGTCCTTATAAGAATGATAAATAATAAACAAATGGGAATTTGATTGAGTAGTGTAGGAGTTCGGGATATGGAATTTTTGGGGGTGTTCACATTTTAATGTACACCAGAGCCTCTTCATGGATCTGACTCTCACAGAGGGGTATGGTTTGAATAAATCCAAAATCATTGATGGTCCTATAATAATGGATTCCGGAATCACTATGTATCATGTCATAGTTGTAATCAAACCACATATATTTCTAAAGGTATAATTTATTTAGTATTAATTTAAGGGAAAATATCAGATGAAGAACAATAGGCGGAACTTCCAATGTTATTGGATTAATTTTTTTTAGTTTTTATATATTTTAATGTTGTTTATTGTACAAAACCATTTCACAAAGACTCAATATAACTCATCTAAATGCTTATATGGTTTTTCTTCATCTGATATTTTTCCACATATTGATATTCAGAGTGAAAGAAACAATACCTTGATGAGTAAAATTTATTTTTCTCTATAGACATGTAAATATGGGATTTCTAACATTGAAGTGTGAGTTCTGGTATGGAAAGACCATAATGCATGCATTTGTTTATCCGTATAATTAATATTTTCTTTTTCCACCATTTTATGGTGTATACTAAACATGGTTTTATTAAAGGCCTCTATATTTCCATTTTACACTACATTATAGTGATATTCATGGATATACTCGATGTTATACTCCTAATACGAATTCTTTAATTTACAAGAATACAAATTGGTTACATTTCCCATCAATATCATATGTGGGATAGTAAATTGAGTAATAATATTTTAATTCAACAGTTTTATGATATAATTCATCCAAACATACTATAGGGTTATAGATTATTTCCAATTGAAAAATAATTGGTTAGTAGTAAGGATTTACATAAATTTATTATATGTAGCTAGAGGATATGGACCCACAATGTCGAATCCCCATATGACGAACGACCAAGAATATATATCTTTGTCTAGAAATAATAAGGTATTATGGGTGATATTTTCATGATTCATACATGAAATAAATTTCCCTCTAATTCAACCCATTGTAGAGTGTCATGCTGTCTTATTGATACTTAATCTATTTCATTTTTTATTGGTTCTATATAAGGGTCCCATTAAGATATAATCTATTATGGGATCTATCCATCCAAGGGTGGATGTAGGGTAATCATGATCTATGGATTTTTTGATCTAATTAATTTCCTAAATGTTGTAGAAGATGAATTATTTGACTAAATGTTAGTGTGTGATATAGAAAATCATCTTGTCCAGATCAGGATTAGCCATCATTGTGGATTCATTAGTCAATTCCTTAACATATTTATTTTTTGGAAAAAGGGACATGATACAACAAAGGTTTAGAAGATAAATCTACCAAAAATCCTCTCATGTTACCAATTATGGGGGGAAATTATTCCTTCCTAATTGAATATTTGATGTTGATATGTTTTATCAATAGTAATGAATCAACTTTGAAATTTATACATGCTATCTGAAACTGAATAGATATCTTCAAGACTATGATAATCACTTTTTATTTTTCCTAATTATTATTGAAGCCTTCAGACATGGAGAAGGAATATGGAAGAAATTTTCAATCTTGGGTACCAAATATGAATCCTATAGTAACTCGATTGAGCATTGGGTTTTCTATTTATTAACTACTTTAGAATTATAATTCACTATCAAAATATATTTACCTTGTTTAGGGAGATCATGGGTGTGGAAAATTACTTCTTATGGATGTTCAGTGTAAATTATTGTGTTTTTTTTGCGGCAGAATGTGATTCTATGAAGTTGTCTAGTGAATTAACATTGACTAACTTGTATGAAACTAATTTATTGTCATAATATTATATACTAAGAAACAATCAGGCCAATAACTTTATTATCTTAGGGTAGATAATAATATACATGAGTGGATCTATAAGATATAACTCATGGAACTCATTGTTCTACAAGTAATGACTCATCTTTTCACTATGAATATACAAATGAATAAATTCCACTCAATATTTTAATATAGAGTCTTTCCGTATATCATTGATTGACTGATAATGTTTAGAACATTTTCATTAACTTTATCCTTTTTCTATATGATGAGCGAAAAAAATTATTTACATAGTGGCTATATCAATGATATGTGGATTTCATCCTAATAAAAATATCAGGAGATGGTGATATTGTAGGAACCCAATGAGATTCTTGAATAAATCTTGGTAACACTCATCCCACTATTAGTTCACTCCCATTTTCAATACAATAATTAATGAGAGATATTTTCTGACTCATTTGGGTATAAAATTCTTGATATAAGAAAGGTTGTATTTGAGCTCTCTCAATTTTGTATGTTTCTAGGGAGATAGAATTACAAGTATGGATGTAGATGATCTAGATGTTCCTAGATGTCATTGATGAATACCAAAATGTAAATGAATTTTTCTAAATTTACTCCAATGGAATACATTAGAGGATACATATTTAAACTATCTTTCTAAAATCTGTTCATGATTTTTCAATGATCACTTAGTTTATCACAATACTATTAATATTTAACCACCAGTAAATCAATGCAGCACTCAAATATTCATCCCTATAAGTGTTCAAATATATTATACATGGTTAATTTATTTTTAGAACCATTGTTATTAATGAAAAAGGGAATTACTTGGTAGAAAAATATACCTTCACATGCTCTAAAGTTAGTGGATTTCTTATCTTTAGGGAAAATATCAATTTGATTAAACCAAAAATATCAATCCATGATGGAAAGGGGTTGGAAACCACTTGTGGTATTTGTAAAAAGTCATATGATCAGTATTGGTAAATAATCCATTACATAGTGTGAATTAATTTCTCTCAAATAAGTGAATAACCTTATTTACCTATTATTATTATTAATTAGCATGATCATGGAATGATATTTTGTGTTTGAAACCACTTGGAAAATTCATTCCATGATCAATTGTTCAACTTCATATCATCCCCTGGAAGCATTAGAGGGGTGTATTCTTCTAGATTTATACATGAAACATCAATGGTAATATGAAAATAGAAAATTATTTTTATCCATATTATGGTTTAGCCTCTGATTCTCTATATGATTCCAAGAAATCATGGGTCAATACTTCATTCTAAATGAAATATGCATAACCTTATCTTAAGGAAGAACATTAGATCTAATCAATATGTGTCATGAGTCTTCTTTTGGTCCTTGATTCACTTGCTTGAGGTTAAAAATGGTGGTATAGATTCCTTACTCAAATGAAAGAGTATAATTTTTGAGGTCATCCTCTTCCATTTTTATCTCTATATATATGAGGAAATAATCAATTATGGTATATATTATAGGTTCATTTCAATTTCATCTGAAGAATGAGATATTACAATAAGAAGTGTTGGAATCACGATCAAACAAGGATACTATGGGGGAATCAAGAAGATTGTTTCATTCTCTCTATCTTCATCACAGGGAAAGATAGGTACAACCATCTTGAGTTACCAGTAATATCCTAGATGTATTTTTAATCCATTCTAATAGAATGATGTAGTTCTTGAATCCTAATAGAGGTTTATCCAGAATTCCCTATGATGAACCCACTTCATTTGGCATGATTTCTATCACATGGAGAAGTAATAAAAAATAATATTATTTATAAAATCATACGCGAACTAATTCTTATACCATGATCTGATTAATAGTCAACACATAATCACTACTAATCAAGCTTTTGTGATTTTTGGGGTAGTTCCCGAGAAATTAGGACCATAAACCTTCTCATCACCCTCTATAATTTATTTTTTACATCCCTCTTATCTAAATATACCACTACATATAAAGAATCACAAGATTCATTGGGGGAACAATCACATTGTAGTATGTGAAACCTTCCATTGACGATATGTTTGAAACATTAGTAAAATGTAGAAGGTAATGACATGTGGCTATGAATATAGTTTTTCTTAATATAGCTGTTGTTATTTTATCTTACTATATAACTATTAAATTATCCTGGTACATGGGTACCTCAGCTATTCACTAAGAATAATCTCTCTGAGGGTACTTTTGCTAGTTTTCTGTTAATCCATGTATGGTTTGGTTCATTGGGAGAGAATCCTCATATCTGTATCCCAAACATCAATGTTTTTAGACTGAGATGATGTTAATATCATAATCATATTCAACTAGATACTTTTGGATGTTCACATTATCGAGCTATCCAAATAAATATAGTGGGTTGATGTTACCCTAAATATATTTTCCTTGATATTTCTCTATGAATGAGGTAGTGTTATTCTATTCTTCTATAATATTGTCCACTCACTTAAACTTGGTGGAAAAACATTATAGATCATATTTCTTGGGGATCCAATTGGCTTCCTTGAATTCCTGTATGAGTTATTCTGAATGGTGAAGATCATCTAGGATTGAGAGTTTTCTTGTGATAAATGCCAATTATTTTAGAATCTCATATTTCTTCTCCCGAGTTCAAAAAATCCCAAGGTGGGGTGGATCAATATTATATGGATTTAGATAATGTGTTTTATTTATGTGTTCCCAGTGATTCGTATGAGGTCAAGGGGTTATCGATTATAGGTGGTGTATCTTGTACTAGCCTACCACAATATTTGGGTGGGTCAAAAAAATGTAATCCATCCAATGATTAATTTCAAATGGTTGGTTAATATATATTCTGAAGGGTTCTATATAGCCTCTAAGATTCTTTTGGCTTCATAAATAACTATCCTAGGGTTATTTTATGTGTATATGGATTATGTGGGGATGCGACAATAATATTAAGTTCATCCATGATTGTGCCACCCCTTGTACCCTCAATGCCTAGATCCCCAAAAAGCGATGAGGAAATAATATTCATGATAATATTTATCATTAGAGAAAGGATATTTTAGGTGAATGAAATTAATAGAACCAGTAATTAGCCCTTAATCAGTTGAGAAATTTATTTTTGTGGCAGTACCATTTCATAAAATGATGAAAGAATGAAATCTTGAAGGGTGAATGTCTATGCGGGAGTTTAATTTTGATTCTCATCTTATGTCTTTTCTAGTATTTAAAAATTATTTTTACCAATGAGATGATGACTCAACAAAATTTCCCCTACAGTTGGGATTGTCACTAGTTTTTCAAACTATTATCTCAAGGTGAAATGAATTCGATCATTTTTTAAAAGTTATTTTGTTATCAAAATTATGGTAAAGCCATTCCATATCTTCATTCTAGTAACCCTAATATCCTTGATGGGTGTAAGTCACACATGTAACCCATGCTAGGGATTTTCTCAGTATGGCCTATCTAGAATCAACCATGATCTAGAAGATATATTTAAATAAAAGAAGACATGGATTTCATGACCTAATCTCCTCCAAAAAGGGAAACAGTTAATGTGTCACTATGGTTGGCGTCGTTGGGGTTCATAGGATCCAATGGATTTAGAATATTATTTTCCATATATTCCACGAAATATGTGGAACATGTTCATTTTAAAATGATAATTTTTTTTCACCCATTCTTCAAATAACGTGTTACATGGATCTCTCATTTCTTTCAGTTGAGTGTGGTTTTGTGACTAATCCCAATCGATGACATGTACTGGGTGATTTAGAACTTGTATAGTGGTTTTTATGGGCATTGATATAAGTTTTATGGTGACAAAAATAGTCTATACTTTACATGGAATTTTCTTTACATCATATGTATTGGGAGTTATTTAGATTGAGTTCACTGAATGTATCCCTCCATGGATTACATCTATACAACTATATAATTGATAGGGTTTATGTATTCTAGAGATACCATTTTATATGCCACCTCAAATGCTTTTGATGTGGGAAAGACATGACATAGTAGACCCAATTTCATACCATACTAATTCTTAATCTGCACTAGGAGTGGATGATCAACCTAAGAAATATGATGTCATATTCGTAATGGAGGAAAGTTGTGATCGTACTAATCTTCCTCAATTATTATAACCTGTTTCCTATATCCAAATCCATATTGATGATAAAACACACACATTTATGTGTATTATCATTATGATGATCGGGGGGAGGAGTGTTATAAATTTTTTCTTCAAGGCATTACCCAATGTGAATAGTTCCCCTTAGTAATTATTTCATTGAGTTATATAAGGCACTATAACTCATTTTCAAATTATGTTATCTATTCTTATGTAGAGGGTAATTCATCCATTATAGACGGTTAGTTGGATGTAGTGACACAAGTTCAATTAAAATTTCTAATATTCTATTTGGGATGATTCATGTCATTATCCGTAGGTGCTAGGTTCCATCTTCTTCCTTTATTCCACATACATGAAACCTTAGTTTGTTCTTCTAGATCACAATCCTCTTGAGTTATTGTTTTTGTGTCGTTACCCACTATGTTTTCCTATTGGTTAATAGAATTTTCTAGATTTATGATGGATACATTCAATAAGGGATATCATAAAATGTTTGTTACCCCATCACACTTCAGGTAATAGTATAATTATGCATTGTTAACTCCACCTTAGTGGGTTTCATTATAGTCACTTATCTAGAACCTAGTATTATTGGGCCTTCTTGGATTATAACCATTATAGTGTTTTAAAATATATTTCAAGACATTATGTTCGGTCTTTTTCTTTGAATAATTACCTTAAGGGAGCTTCAGATCATGCTTAATGTGTGGGACCCAAATGAATGTGGTCTGTCTCACATTGGGTGAAACAACTAGGATGTCTGCCATTGGTATTGAAATCCATGATTAGAAATGAAAGATTCATTAATGGTGATGATAATAATTCCCCCATCCCTATAGAAATCGGTCAATGTAGGGTGGATTTTATAATTTTTTGATCCTATTTTCTGAGGACATAAAAACTCCTAGGATGAAAAATGAGATAAAAATACCACCACTACTATGGGATGGGGTAGATTTGGAGGCACCACTGATTTAATCAGGACCCACTAGGGGTTTTATGAACCTAGTAGTGGATATTAATAAAAAAATTCATTAATAAATATAGGCTAGGTTTGTTTGAAGATGGATTACATTGAAGAAATCACTATGATCCCCATAATTTTGGGCAATCTTGTTAATACACATGCCAAGAGAAATGGATTCTTAGGATGATAGTATCTTACTATGGGGATATTTTAGGTTGTTTATGGATTTGGATTATATTTTTGAGATGTGATCTCATTTTTTGATAGGCCTGTCTTAGGAGTCTATTTGAATAACTCTCTCTCTATTCAAAACATTTTCACATAAAAAAATAAGATGAGATTTTTTGTATTGACCCACTATCCAACATGTTACCTTGTCCATTGATATCCTCGACAGATATGAAATTAAAAGATACTATATCCAGTGGGATTTTGTATCATTGAGATATGTTAATGTGCAATGATCCATAAAAACCACATCATTGGATATAAACGCACAACGAGGATTTAGAAATAAGTCCATGGAGTTTTGTTATATTATGGAGGAAAAAATACTATATGATTTTTTATTTCTTTTTTATCCTGGATCACATTCTCTGGAGAATATGGATAGGTCTAGCTAATAGTTGAGTGTATTTATTATTTTGAAAAAACCCTTATATCCTTGATATATAAGGTGTCAATCATTCAACAAAATATGGGTATCCTATATATTTTGGCATATATAAGGCATCAAATCCTCCTATAGCCCATCTTACATCCCATAGTTAGAAGTAACTATGGGATATAACAAGGTTGAGTGGTTATTTCTAGTCAAATACCTTCATATATGAATATCAGTCTCTTCATCAATAGGGTTATATTCCTCAACCTGGTCAGACCATAGAGGTCACTTCTCTAGGTTGACTACTGATCAATGTGGGGAGTTACTGGTATTTTACGGTGCACTATATATAGTTATCCCAAGTTTTTCAACCACCTATTTATATAAATGTGTCTCTGAAAAGGAATTATTTACTTTTATGGGTGAGATATTACCATGGGGTGGTTGTCCATAGAATATGTCATTGCTAGATTCCCTGTAATCCATCCCTATATTGTCTCACAAAGTAATATCTTATTAGTTTTCTCATCCAATATCATATGATGAGTTATAGGACCAATGTGGGATTATAAATACATTTGAAATCATTGAGGGAACTGGTATTGAGTATAGTAGGAGTATGATCATCATCCTATGTCATCTTCAGAATACGAAAACATGCATTTTTTGGTTGAGGTGGGATATGGGCATGTTTCATGATGGTCACCAGAATATAATGATGAATATCTATTTATACCTTAATAATGAACCCACTATTTATAAGATGATTGAGTATAATTTTTTGATTCTATATCATTACCAGGGATATTATCATTCCTTTTAGTGGATTATAGAATATGTTAGTTAATTCAAGATGATGAGGGGGTTTGGGATCTATTAAAATATGAATTACCTATTGGAATATGATTAAGTACCAACCAAATCGGAGAAAGGACATATTCCTCCTATTGTATATCCTCTGAATGATTTTACTGAAATATTTCATCAGTGGGAGTATGTATAGGGGAACAGATCCCAAAATATGTTAGAATATGCCGAGTTGTTCTATTTTCTGTGACATGAGCATGCCCATACATGATTTCCAAAATATGTTGATGTAATTATTTTAGAGTAGGGACAGACATATGATTCTATTCCTTTGGTAAATGTTTATATAATTCATTGACATGAATTTTCACCTTTCTTATGGATATTTTCAAACTCAGATGATGAATCCCAGCCATAATGGGATTATGATCCCAGTCCTATATAAAATCCTTGGTAAAAAAATATTGACAGTCCTCATAAATGAGTGAAAGAATACACACATTTTTTCCAGAGTATCCACCAATTCATATTGATCATAGTGATATGCTGCTCTGAACATAAGGATAGGAATATGTGAATTCCTATGTATCCCTGTTAGTTTCATAATATGTATGTGCGATTCTTATATTGCTTATAGGGTATAGTTTCACTTCAAAATTATATGTGCAAGAATACAAGACTACACGATCTTAGTATCCACTATATATTAGCATATGTATTTGAAGTGGGGAAATATTCCCAAAAATGTTCTGATTATGCCAACCAAATATATTGATGGGATTCATGTGTGTGGCTGGGGATATGTTCATCCCCCTTATATTCTGAGAAAATACGTGGGTAGACTTAGTTAGGGTTAGATGGTATAATAGAATGTTTTTGGGTATTTCTAGAATATGATGGTGGGATATATTGGTGGAAGAAGGAATATGGGACCAATATATTTGAGCTACATCTTTCATCACCCAATGAGATCTCCTTGGTACCTAGGTATGAGTTTCCAGGGTAGTGACCAGTCAAGTAGTTCCCTCAGTAGGTGATTGAGCAACACTGGTAGGATAACACTTGTGAAGGTGGTTGAGAATATCTATCATAGGTAGATCCTGAACTAGGATGGATTCATTGTCAAATACGGGTTCCACCGTGATATGGTAAGTTAAGTGTTAATTTTCAATCTCTAATAATAAATTACCAAAGTGATTTATAATGGCAACAAGCATCAACAGTTTATTGATAGCCTTTTGTTAGTTAGGTAGTCTCATGAGAATCATTTCAAAGTGACATGTACAAATAGTCTCAAGGGTTTAGTCCACATAATGTTAGTGGAATTATGAGATCATATTGTTTTTTGATTCGTGTTGAAGGCGTGAGGTGGGTAAGGTTGTTTTGGTATCTACAGAGTTTATAGTCATAATTGAAGTTATAACATGATTTCTTAATAATGGAATATATTGCTATTAAGATGAATTTTTTGAGTAGGATATCATTGTTCATAAGGAAAAAATATAAATTCACTTATTAGAACAACATTAAAGCATGTCACATGATTAATCTATAATTCATGTTTATTTAATTTGTTTATTTTCATAGTTGTTTTGCCTATTTGATTAAGTGTAATATGTATAATGGCACATCCATGAGAAACCCAATAATATTTAATTTGTAAATCATTCACTAAAATTTTACAATTTTTAGATGGAATGTTATGGTTTTCTATGTTTTGGAAATAATATACATGATTTATATGATAACCCAGTTTTTCTTTTAACACAATCCTTTACATTAGGGTCACAATTGTTTTTCCCTAGAAAAATCCCAGTGGCTCGAACATGTATAACAAGTCACGAGCCTTCATTGCAATGGTATGTGGTCATTGGGGATATCAAAATAATAAATTCCGATAAAACCATATTGGTTTATGGGATGTGGGTACAGTATAAACACACCCTTTTTGGATGAATTATTTCCAATTCTAGTACTTCCTTATATATTTATAATTTTATTTTAAATATTGTCTAATTCTTGATAAAATACAAGTTACCATAATAAAAAACTGTGTGTTATTTCTATATTCATATTGTATAGAGTTTAATTAGTTACACCATCTATATATATCATATCTTCTCAATATGTTTCCTATTATTTTTTTAAAGTGAGGTAATTTTTGTTCTTTGGGGCCATATGACTAGTCACTATTGTGTTTACTTCCATATTAAAAGTTGATTGCATTTTTTGGGACTGATATTGAACCTCTGTGAGGTGTCCAAAATTTCCTATGAAAACAAAAATCAAATCACACAATGTTAATAATTCCATGAAAGGAAATTTAACATAAATAATAAATGACATATATGATATAATTTAGGAATTGGTTAAGTAGGTCGATCATTAGGAATATATCCCATGTGTCATGCTTATAATATGAATATTAATCCTTATAGTTTGGGTTTTCCTCAACCTACGAATGGTTAATGATAATTTAAAAAAAATTAACAATATTGGAATTACATAGGGACTTACATCAAGGCGGATACCCATGCATGGATGAATATGTATCATGTCTTTGGGATAGTCTTACACACTGAGGATTCCCTTGCTTAGGGGTGGGGGTAAATTTATGATTCTTGAGATATAATCATTGAAAATAACTAAGTTAACATGAGTAATGATTAGTGTGAGAAAAAAGAAATAGAAATTGATTAGAATTTTTTTATTGATGTGGGACATACATATTGAAGTATCCAAAATGTAATGTTTAGTATGAATATTGGTCCTCAGGAAGGTTTCCTACATTTCACATTTATAACTCGAATTATATTCATCATTATTCACATCAGTTCTTTAATACAATGATGGATGGGGAAAGATAGTATAACCATAGGGATAAATCTTATGAGTTTCATAAAATGGACTATCATGGGACCTACACCATGGTGGATTCCCATGTCACATATCATTATTTATCCTCTAATAGAAAAAATATGATCACCATGATAGGACTATTGAATGTGTTTGTATGGAATCAAGAATGTTTGGAAACATGGGAATGAATAAGGGTGCATGAGAATGTAACCATTTTACATTAATGAAATTATACTTATAAAGGGGTGCTTTTATTAAGGTTCTTGGAAGGTGGTTCATATGTCTATGTTGGAAAGTGTGATGAGGATGAAATTTTTAGGAGTATCTACCTAACATGGTCAAAATGTCTAGGGGGTGTCATATGAACCTTCTAACATGTCCACAGTTTTTCGTGTGATCAGGATACCATTTCCAAGGATGTATCATGTGACTTAGATCATGTATATAAGGGTCTACACATGATTAAAGTTGACATGACCATGAATGTTGACATGATTATCTAAATATTTCAAAGGGATTCAAATGAACCAAACTGACATGTGTTAAGGATGTCTTGTGAACAAGGATGATATGTATCTGTGTTATTATGTGATCAGGTTGACATGTATAGGGGTTGTCACCTGAACTGGATAATATGTCTGAAGTGTTTTTTTACCAAGGAATAGGTCACATGAAATACATGTCCCATTAAAATTTACTTTAATATATATTCCTTCATATAAAACATTGTCATTTTTATCTTTTATGACATAAAATCCTAAAATAATTCTTTGGATATTTCATATGGAGGTGTTTTTTTTATCAAGATGTCATGATGAAGGTCATGTATGTGATCATAATGACATTGATGATATAATTCACATGATCAAATTTGATCAAAAATATCACAAACACATACTAGGTAAACCTTTAAGTTACTCATTATACATTTTCAGATATAATAATCTTGAGATCACATAGTTTTATACTCTCGAATGTCCACTTCCATATTATTGTCTATTTTCCTTATAAGGAAAGGGAAACTTTTATAGTTATCCCCACCTCGAATATATGACACACTTCATTGAGATTTAATCTAATATCTTTTTTTACTCAGAGGGAGAGTTCTCACAATGAATAACATACTTTTTATTTTCCGTCCTCATTATATAAATGATGTCATCTTTTTGTCACATGATAAACAATGATAATTTTATCACTCCATCATTACCAACTTTCTTAATCCAATGTCTTATTGAATGGATTTTTTATGATAAATTTGGGGCACCAAATGAATTTTTCATGATTGATTCAACATGTCTATGATCATTCTCTAGATTTGGATAACATGTCATAGGGCCTTCATAAGATTATGTTGGCATGTATGGGTCCATTTGTGAAATCAAAACCATTATCATAGGGTCTTATTGAGAACATGTTCGCATGTCAAATGTAAATTTCATGATCAATTATCTAATAACATGATGTGCATTAGAAGATTCTTAAAAATATTATAACCCACTTCACGTAAGGTTCCTTTCATTTTTAGTTAGCTATCACATGACCCCCTTGGTTGTTTTCAATGAATTTTCTTTTAAACATGATCCATGATCATATGGAATCACTTTAGGGGATTTAAATGATCGATTTAGCATTCCATGTCTTTTTCATGATTAGTATTTTTATTAAGTGATGCACAAAACCATTTTCACAAGTCTCATTGGGTCATGTGATCATGAGTCCTATTAAAGGATGCATGATTCATGTTCTCCATGCAATTATTCTCTCATTTTCCATTCTTATACCTTATTTACTTTTTTTTTGAAAATAATTCTTTTTCATTACATGTTTATTCAACCCCAAATTTTTTTATGTTCATATAGTAGGCATTAATGTTAAAATAAACACCAAGTTATCACAAATCACAATGTAATATTAATATTATATATTAAATAAGATATTTATAACATTGTTTATAGATTTGGTGTTATGAATAAGAATATTTTTTTTAAAAAATTAAATAATATGTATTTATAAATATGTACCAAATACTCGGTGAAGTCTTTCTGTGTTTCAAAAATACTTTTTTTCTCAAAAATATATTTTTATTTATTATTTTGAACAATTTCTAATATTAAATATTTCCCATTTTAAAAAAATTATTTTATGAAATGAAAATAATTTCTGAAATCAACATGTAAAATTAATGCAGGATTGGATTTTTATGAACCTTTTAAAATATTAATTTTCTGATGAATATTGAAAAATAATAATTTTTATTGAAAATATCCTTTCGGTTTATAGAATTTACAATATTAAATCATGGAGTAAAATAGAGAAAATGTAAAATAATTTCAACTATTTTATTATTAATTAAATTAGGTCATTTTTACAAATTTTGAATTTAATTTTTATTTTAAAACATTTTATACCTATGAAAACGTTTTCTTTGGATAGCCATTTTTTCATCGCCCTTAGATGTTTAATTTTAAATTATAATATTCAATCTCTGTGAATTTATTTATTAAAAAATAGATTAAATATTATAAATTATGATAATTAATATTATATAATAAGTTTAAATTAATTTTTTGTCATAATGAATAGTAATAACAGTTAAAATTAATTACCACAATTAATGGTTAAATTTGTTTATCAGGTGGTTAAACTAAAAAAATGGTTAATATGTCATATAAGATTTTAAATTAATATTTAGTATCATATTGGGTCCATATCTCTTCCTATTATTTATAATAATCTTTTTTTAATCATTTAGGTATTTGTAAAATGTGGATATAACGTTTTCTTTTAAAAAATTCCAGGATTGTCTTCTACCCCACTTATAAAAGGCACCCATCTCCTCTCATGTACACATTTATGTAGCATTTTGGTTCCATATAGACATTAAAAAATAAATTATTTATATAAATCTACACATTATAGAGGACTTATTTGGATTACTAATCAATCTTATTACTTCTTTTGGTGAAAACATAAAAACGTTGTCCGAGGAAGGTGTATTGTTCTTAATTGAACGATTTTATTTTATTTATTCATTACCTACTCTAAATATTATTCAAATATTATGATATAATAATATAAATATATTCCTTGTAATTATATTTTATTATGTTAATGGAATAACCAATATCCATATCCTCTAAAAATAAATGGGAAATGAAACCATCAATCATGCGCACGACAGATTGGACCCTAGAAACCCAATGTAATTTTTTCCATCACTGTATATAATTTATCTATATAATAAGGGATTTAGAGTATATTTATGGTATTTATTATGTTATTATACTTCTTCTATTATAACATCATCTCAAACTTCTTACCTTCCATGATATTGGAAAACAATAATATCGCTCGTGCGTACCTATGGACAACCACCACCTTGAAGAGATAAGATCTGTTTTTCATTTTATTTTTATGTTGATGGAAATAAGGATATAATTAATGAATATATTTGATATATAAGAAATAATAATATCTATATAATGGTTATATATTATTCATTTTTCTTTTTTTTCATTTGTTGAGAAAATGGAAACTGTGTTCATGTGTACACACGACCTACCGTCTCCATGAACCCTATAATTAGTTTTCCTATCATTAAATTTTATGGATGACTATAAATTAATATAAAATTATTATATATGATATTTATATCATATTTATATCATATTTAAAATTATGTATATTATATAAACATGGTCAATTTTAATGTATTGAAAATATAAAACTGAAACATTCATGAAAAACAATGAAATTATTACATGAAACATGATTTTAACAAGGAGTTTTTAATAAACATGTAATAAAACAATAATTAAATCATATGTGTTATGATATATATTATTATGGTACCATAATATATTTATAATATACATATATTTATTATAAATTAGGTTTTAATGTGCACAATGAACTTTGAAACATGAGGTAATGGATTTTCATTTAATATTTATTTCTATGGGAAACATGCCAAATTAACCACTTGTTACTTTCTTATGGTCTATAAAATGACCATGAATGAATTTAATGATTATTTAAAAAAAATAATGGGATATAAATATCAACATAAGGTTATTTATATTACGGGGCTTATGATTCAAATGTTACCAATGTGGCAAGGGTGTTATAATATAATCTCATTATTTATCAGTATTGTTCATGATTATATATTTGATGAAAACATATTATGATCTATTTTTAAATAAAGTCATGAATTTTCTTCTTATTAGGTTACTTAGTGAATATATATGTTTTATATTCATTTTACTCTCATTATGTAGTCAATAGATTGAAATTATTTTTTATGGAAAGCTAACATTATTTCTCTCTTTAGTAGATAAACCTTTCTCTTACTTGTCAATGTTTTCTAAATTTTTTAGTGAATGTTTTTTCAAATATCCAATGATTGATTAGAGATATTTTTACCAATATTTTAGTTTCTTTAAAATTGTTTAAAATGAATCATTCAGCTTTTTAAAGGTAATTTTTAGTTTTTACCAATAATGTGAAAGGGATCTTTGTTTTATCATACATTTCATGAAAATATTTTTATATTATCCTAAAAAATAAACTATTTTAATATTTCATTATATGATTAAAAAAATGAAAATGTTTTATTTAATATTTTTTATTATTTTAGATTTTTAAGATGTGATTTCCAAATAGAATGTATGTTTTCCCTAGGGGATGTTACAAGTGATATTTTAAAAAAATCATCTTAGATTACATGCTTTGATGTTACCTAAGTTTTTATTGGGGATATTATCGAATGGTACCATATTTATCCTTTGTCTATATGGTTTATTATTATTATTATTATTAAAATATTCTTACTTAAACCCCTACATTTACATTACTTGGGTTTAATAACCCAATTTATTTTATATAGTTTAAGGTATGGTGAAATGATGATTTTTTTTAAAACGATTTTCTTTTACATGATATATATTATGATAAAATGTTTATGATTTTGTTTTCATTACCTGGGTTATTCCATGATGATTTTTTATGATCTTGTGACACACATTTATATTATTTTTCATATGTGATGGGAGGGATATATATATCTCTATAATTAATTAGGTAATGAATGATATCTCATGATATCAGTAGTATTGGAATCGGGAGTGAACCCAATTTAGTAAGGGAATCTATCTACATTTATATTCTTGGGATTAAAAATTGACTACTATTATGGTTTGGGTAGTTAACCCGTTTGACTACCACAACCTTAGAAGCACGACTTTAAAAAAAGGAAATTATTTTATATGATCATGTGTATTCCAAAAATATATATCATATTTCATTATTTTATTATCATGGAACATGTTCTATGTGTTCATTAGGATTCATGTTTGATAAACTGTTAATATTAATACCATAACACAATTATCTGAACTATGATGTATAGTTTATGGTTTTAAAATGTTACTCTCATGTTATAATACCCTTGTTCTCATCTTATATTGATGTCTCCCTTAATTACCCCTAAAAATTATATGAGATAACCCTTTATTCTATTTCTTTTCCTTGGGTCATGACTAAAAGTCTTATTCATGATATATCTATGAAGAGGTTTAGTTAAGAAGAACATATTGGGATATGGTCTAGTTAACTTATGAACATATTTACCATGAATCCATGTTTTCAAATGAACTAGTCATATATGTTTTTCGCATGGATCATTATACCATGCAATGAATATTTATCTACTAAGATGTAATATATTTTAATGAAAATTGCTGGTTACTATAATAATCATCAAGAAAGAATGAAATAATATATTAAACAAGAATGTGTAATAAAAAATCATGAACCATAGTAACATAACATTCAGTTATAGAACAATAATATTCAATGAAAATATAACATATGACAAAGCCCTTTATTAATCCCATGAAAATATTATACATTAGGAGTCACTACCCACATCCCATAACAACATGGATTAAGCATCACTACCCATGTTCTACAACTAAGTGGATTAAGAACCACTTCCCAAGTCCTATAAAATATGGTATTGGGTATCTATATCGACGTCCCATAATAATTACATTAGATATAAGTTTTTATCTGATCCATTAGAGGGAAATATAGTTCTTATAACACCCATTATATAATTCTACATCCATCTACATGTGTTCTAAATGAAATATTTTATACTTACATTTTAAATGTTAGGTTTAATAATGTATAGAATTAAAATTGGTTAAAAACATTTTCAAAAGGTGTAACATAAGAGTTAATCAATCATTAGATCAAATTATACAAAATATTTAATCACCCAAAAATAATCTTATAAAATGGAAAATTTACAGTGATTTATATGAATAATAATGAAAATAGATTATTGATATACTAGATAAATAACATAATATAGAAATGAAATCATAAATAAAATTACTTACATATTTGTGACATTTCCAGAAATATAATGATATATGTTTCCTTCAATATAATTTTTAAATGTAGAAAAATTGAAAACATTATTTTTATAAAAACAATAAAATAATTGGCTCATAAGAAGAAATATATTCAATCTAGAAGAAACATGTTATTAAAGTTGTAAAATAGAACTGATGTAGAAAGATATACATTAAAAGTATTTATTTATAGTTCATATGTAACACACATCAATAAAATGGATAGAAAATTTTTTGTTTTGGTAAATATAAAAATAAAAATAAATATATAAATATATATGATATGTAAACACATGAATATTTATTTGAATTTAAAAATGTTAAAGTACTAATTTATTTTTTGGATGAATGTGTATGTGGAAGATAAATAAGAAACACCGAGGATGAAATCATGTATTAAAAATCCATATTTTATGAAGTAAGAATCAATCAGAACTATTAATTTGTGAAGAGAATTTATTTTAAATATCATAAAAGGGGAAATAGTGGATGGAAAAGGAATGTTATAGAATATAAAAAAATTATAATGACGCAGTATAATAATAATGTTTGTAACTAAATAAAATAATATTGAGTCAGTAAAACATTTCTTGAGGATTATAGATAATGGAAAACTAATCCCAATCATATAGGAAAATTTGAGATAAATATTTTATAAACCCAACAAATAGTATGAATTATCTAGTAATTTTTTTGAGAAAAAATTACATGAAAGATATATATATTATAAATTAAAGAAGAATAATAATTTTATTATTTTACATTTAAATTACATAAAATTAATTTAAATAAATATTTTATAGAAAATCTCTCAAATATGAGGATAAATTGAAAGAAAACCCATTACCCCATATTCTTGTTTAGTGAGGTGGCCTATAATATCCAATATAACCAATTTAGGTTTATTATATATCTAAATAAACACCTAATTTTTATTTATTTGAGTTATATAAATTAATTTATATTTTCTTAATAACCATTTATTAATTATTAATAATAAAATTATTCACAAGGTGTCAATTGTTCTTTTAGTCCCATTATCACTTCAAAATAGTGGTTTAAATCCTTGTGAAGAATTAATTTTTATTTCTATCTCCACTGTAACCAATCTTGGTGCGAAATGATAAGATCTACCTGAACCATAAAAGCTTCAATGAAATTTAGAAATAACATTAAATCTATATTCATATTATATAAGGATAATAGCATCATTTGACACATTATCAGAAGGTATATAGGAAACTCATCGCATGCCACAAATCACACTATAAAGTTTGTTATATCATTTAATGTATTAGGAATCATCAATAGAAGTCTGTATGTTGTTATAGATCATATTGAATATTAGAGAATTTAATACTTCATCCCATAATATAATAAAAACATTACCCAAGGGGAATCACATACATCATTGAAAAGAAAACTAAAAATTGGGGGAAAAAATCTAAAAAACAATCATAATCAAATAATTTCATAACTAATACCCCACTCAATACTATATAAAGAAGGAAAAAATAGGGTATAATGACTTCTACCTCAACTTTTTTCTATTATTGGACAATCCCCAAATCAAAAACCTATATCCATATCTAAAACTAAGGTATGCCATTTTTTTCAAATGAAAGATAGAATGGAAAGGAACACACACCAAATATGTAAATAATATGATCCAAAATACAAACAATAAAACCTTAAGGTTCCACTCATATTAATCCTATCATTAATCCCATATAAAATTAAAATATATTTCTCAATGAAGACCGAAGGAATCTATCCAATGTCTTGTGTATTATGATTTACCTATAAGAAATCAATATTATTTTAAATTAAATAATTATAAAAACATTAATTTATTCCCATGGAATTATGTGTCAATGGAACAAAGATACACCAAATGGATGTAAAGTCATTGAAAAATTAGTAATTTAGTGAAGGAAAAGATAATAATTAATAAATGAGACCATTATTTATCAATTACACACATATCATATGTCAATGTAGGATAAAGTCACCAAACCAATGTCTTATTCTTTATAACATAATTCTTAGAAAGCCTTAGTGGATTCTGAGTATAAGGTTGTACTTTCTTTATTTCAATCTTATGACTGTTAGTAGTCCAATAATTAGAGTACAATAACATGATGGTCAATCATGGCCCTAGATGTCCTTAAGAAAATTAGATAAGTTAAGGGAGAGAATTTTAATCCAGTTTTGATTCAACCGAATGGGGGAGGTGGGCCATATATTAGGTGGGGCATGTAATAATGTATAAACCATTGGTAATGATTATGGAAAATCTAGTTCATGATATTTTTTTCCCCTTCAGTGATCTTCGATCAATATTATCTAGGATCTTCCAAGACCATATTGGAAATCAACTACATTTACAAGGCCCTAACTCTATTATATATCCATTATAAAAAATTATCAAAAATTTAAATTAATTCAAAACATTAATCCACATTAATAAATTGGGAATTATTGAATAATAACATATTAGATACCATAACAATTCCAAAACCTCATCCAACAGATTGAAAATCATTCCCAACACACCCCCAAACCCGTTGCCATTAAAGGATTCAATATGTTACATAGATTCATAAAAAATTCCATCTTAATGTGATTTAAACCCCAAAAAAATATTTAGTAACATGATTATAATAAGAAAAACTACATTTAAAAAATGTTAGAACATCCGCATTTTGACTATTTATTCCTCCACATACAAAATCCCCATCTTGGGATGATGATTTCACCATGATCTAGTTAATCCACCACTGAAAAACCTATACCATTCTAATTAAATTAGAGAAAAAATATGTAAGGGGATACATGGGGCCAAATATGAGAGAATCATTCTCAATTATAGCACTAAACTCATATGGAACACCTAGAGTGAAGAGGGAAATATGAGGAGGAGAGGGAGGAGGAGTTAACATAAATTCTATGTACACTTATAAAATTGGGGAATATTGGGTAGGATGTAAATTTAAGAATAGATAAAATTAAAATTATTATCCTATTGAAAAAACATTTCATGCTTCCACCAGAACTATGGTAGATCCATCGAACCTCTACTGTCCCAACAAGGGTCCATTTACCACCAATTAGCCATTAACAGGACTTTATGGTTTACACTATCTATGAATATTGAACTAAAAAGGATTATAGAAATATAATGGTATGGTAGTGGTATTACCCCACTAAACAACCAATTGGATATCTAGTGAACTTCTAATAGGATTCTATTTTTTTTCTTCTATTCAGAAAAAATATCTCATGATAACTTTATAATGTTTTAGGTTATTTTTAGTTGTTTAAAAAGTGAATAGATAAAATTATCAAATTTTTTTCTTCTAATGTTTTGTGTTTTTCAATTTCTAATTGTTTCTAATGGGTTTCCATATTTTTTTTCCTCAAAATAATTATTTATTATAGAAAGGGAATTAATCCAAAAAATAAAATTGGTGAAATATATAACAAGTATACAAAATCTCAAATATATTTGGTCAAGGAAAGATTTATACATAAAATTAGTTCTATGAAAACTGTAAAGGTGGTTTATAATTTGTGGTCGAAGGTGTTATGATGGAGGTGTCTTCAATTGGATCATCATTTTCGGGTGGAGGCTGTGTGTTTGAGGCTTCCAAAAGGGTGTTTTATTTTTTAGATGAAGGCAAGGCATTAGAGGCTACCCTAGAAGGACAATGTTCTGTATGAAATGCATAGAAAGAGTTGTATGTGGTGGTGTGTGATATAGATTGTAGTTTTTAATAATGGGTTCTGTGGATTTGTCTGCCTATATATAAGACCCCAAATCACATCCTTAAAGACAAAATTTAATTAGATAATATTATCATTTGAGGAATCCAACAATGTCCTAAAGTTGTTCATGATTGTGGTATTACACTTAGGTGGTGGTTTGTGAAGTTCATAGTCAATTAAGTCATAGTTCATACATAACGACCTCTACAAAGTAATCCCAATTCATGGAATATGTTTGTGGTAACTATATTTTGAAAAGGAAAAGTGGCTCATAAAGCTCTCACGATATGTAGTCCATGGAATTTAAATAAGGGATTAATGAAAATCGAAATGAAATAAAATATTTTCCTAAAATGACCTTCTGAAAATAAAACACTATGAAATGAAGCCTATTTCATCTACCTGGTGAAAACTGTGCTCCATTGAACACTCAAATATTTGTGAAATAGTTATTTGGTGATTTATAATATCATAATATTTATTCGATGAAGTATTGATCACACTTTAGTGGAGAGAGTAGTAATATTTCAAACATTAATTGGTTGTGAATGAGGAAGGATACAGAGTAGATGATGAATGCTGTAATAGAACTATGATTTAGTGGATTTAGTACATAAACATTTTTTCTATATATTGTCCTTGGATTTAACCAAGTGAGGGTGAACCAAGTAGAGTTGTTTTGTCATCTCATCATTTAATTATCATGTATTATGTTATACAATAAGGAGAGAGAAGAGTGTGTTATTTAATAATTAATCAAGATAGAAAGAGATGTTTTTTAATATATCATACCCTAATTCAGCCACCACTCACTATATTTAACATAGTTTTTCTAAAATCATCCCCCCACCACATATACCAAATTTATCTTCCAAAACCGTAAATCTCACATTATGCCTTTATTAAAGGACAATGAACCTCAGAATCATCCATTTAAAA
This sequence comes from Viscum album, assembly GCA_963277665.1. NCBI lineage: Eukaryota > Viridiplantae > Streptophyta > Magnoliopsida > Santalales > Viscaceae > Viscum > Viscum album. Next base: position 483,249,757 of record OY728131.1, read on the forward strand.
TTTATAAATTCATATTATGATCCCATTTATTGATCAAAATAATAAGAAATGAAAACAACATTGATTACCCATCCTTTTTTATGATAGTATTATTTGAATCAACAAAGAGGAATTGGTGTTTGATGTTACAAACATTACACCATAACACATTTCATTACAAATATGGCTCTATATATATCCATTAGTATATTTTCCAGTCATTGAGATCAAAATCTCACCCCAATTTCCAATCAATGATGGGTTTATCTATTATGCTACTAGACTTCATCCCTCTACACTACCTAATACCTATGATGCCTCAAGATCTTATGTATCACACACGATTTCCATATAACAAATTATTCCCCTTGAATCTAATTTTTTTCATTAAGATTTATCATGTAAAAAATAAAATATTGTGTACCCCTTAGATAATGTTATTTTTTATAACTAATGTTCCATGTATCATGGAAAAGATCAATTTCATTAAATCCATGATGATTCCCCACTCCCATATATGTTATTGAATTCTAAAAACATTGACGTCATACAACTTTTATTCACATCATTAGTCTAAACAACCCACCGTCTTCTTGGTTCTTCTATTGAGTGAATCATATATGATATTATCAATACCCACACTCTCACACCCTTAGAAACTACTCATAAAACACACATCTCTCCATTTTATATGCCATTGTACTTCTAGTAATTATAAACACCTCATGGAAAAATCACTTTACTATGATTTCTTTTTCCAAAACTCATAGCCATCCAATATATTAAATCATTATTCCAAAACAATTTAAAATAATCCACCAAACCCACTAACATATTATCAAGAGCATAATTAATACCCACATAAATTATATTCCACCTTAACCAAACATGAACCTATCACCTTCATTAATAAACTGATTAAAAAACCATAACCACCCCCTGGTTGGGTCTACCAACATGAAAAACCTAGTGTTTAAAAAAAATACATTAATTTAGAGTCACACATTGAATAAACCAATGATTTATTCTCTATAATATAATTTACCCTAATACTAGTTTATATCTATGATATTTTTCAATAGACAACATCCTCTGAACAATAATACTCACAAGCATTGAATAACACATCCTGATAGATCCACCACACAAGACACTCTATAGGGTCTTACCTTAATATATTGTGCCATGAATCCATTTCTAACATATCATTCTTGATCATGAATATTGATATCCGAAATCCATTAATATAATTTAGGGTATATAAACATTCATACCATCACATGAATCTTTTTTTAAGTGCCACTACGGAGCACACATCATCTCATTAATACCTTGCAACCTCATTAGTGACAACTAGAACATATTTTTGGGACCATATAATTTTTTACATGTCATATAGAGATACTCAGATCCTTGAAATATCATAAAACCCAAAATCCATATTACTATATTTTAAATCACATAGAATTCCACATCCTATATCTAATTTGAGATGGCCATTAATGAATATCAAAAATCTCATAACCCCTTTGTCATTTCACCATTTCTCTATAAATACCTTATCTCATACACAATTCATCTCATGGAACCGGTTCCAAAATTTTATCATCTCTTGAGCATTCCCATTGAAATGAATGATCTAGCCAAATCATTTTATAATTTCAAGGGTTGATATCCCATGAAAAGATAAGTAACACTACACATTCCCCAATAATAGAATACTAGGATCACAACATAAAAATGATCATGAATTAGAAAAACCAATATTAAATTACCTAAATCTAAGCTATTGGGAAAATAAATAGTCTTAGTCCCCATAAAATCATATAATCACCAATCAATGTCCTTTACCTCATATGTATCTCACCCAGAAACAAAGAAATCATCACATTATAATCAAAATTAATAAAGAAAATTTATCAGGACCTCTAAACACAAGAAACCATTCTCCCCTACAAAATCACTCCACTTATGTATTTTCTAAAATAAAACCACTAAAATACCTCACACATCATTCTAGTATGTCCATTCCTAACAAACCATCAAGGCCTATTTCAAAAGGAATTTTCTAAAACAAATAACCAAGATACCATTTATATTATGAAATCGTTTGTTACCTTTAATAACAAATATAGATTATCCATAGAACCTTTTTTGAAAACTGATAATACCTAAAATAGGAGGGGTGAATCTAGGTGTTGAATTATTTTCACGAAATAAAGGATCTTGTTACCGCAATGGGATTGACTCATTAAAATAGTAACATTAAATCATAAAAAAATGAATAAAATTGTTAAAGAAGACACAATATGTTTTTATTTGGTTAATCACTAAAGGATAATGTAAGGATCATTGACCAAAAATGTGTTGGTGGTAAAAGGATCGATTATTATAAATTAATTATTATGTATAAAATCTCATGATTGGGTCATTATCTGATTGGAACAATTCCTTTAAATATTTATTCATTGATAAGAAAACTCATTTCTTCTGGAAACATCAATTGTGTCTCCATATGATAACTCCTACAGATAGTTGACTACATAATTTATGAACGTGAAGGTATCTTCCAAACCATAGAGAATTTTTGATTTTTTTCATTATGAAAACTTCAGTATTATTTTTTAATTTAATCCACATTAGCAATAAAATCAAACAACAATATGTTATTCAAATATATCCTTTCTCATAGGCACCCTCACTCATGTTTCACTGAATAACACTTTCGTAATTTCCTTCACTATGTTGTGGTTCTCTCAACCTCTTTTGGAATTCTAATTTACTTCGGTGTTCTCAATAATGTTTGGGTTTTAATCTACCATATCTAATGTTATTTTTCCAATTTATGTATTAAATAAATATGTTCACTCTAATTTTTTTTGAACTATTGTATTAGGAAAAACATCACTGAGCCTCATATCATTAAACATTATTCCTATGGACACCTATCTATTAGTAGAATTTGATAAATAATCACTGATGGAGTTATCTTATCACGACCATATTCACCCAAATAAATTCACTCAATTAAAATTTTTGAAAGTATTATTTTACATGTGTTACTTTCATGAAAAAATATCCTTGAATAATCTTTAAAATATTCATTAATAACAAATTAATAGATTAATAGTGTGTTTATATGAATATGTAAACCATTGTGTAGCATATCTCACTCCGAATATCACAGATCATTATACTTGTAACTTAAATTGCATGGTGCCTTATATGCATATATATTATAGAATTTAAAAAACATACTATCATTCATCATGACCATCAAAAAACCATATAATAGTCAGAAATCTATCTTATGAAAAGGGATTTAAATAGAATGAAAGTTCTTCATTACGAAAAAACATGATTTTAGTATATTAAAACTCCTTAATTTTTACTACATTAAATATTAAAATTAATCTGAAAAACATCTGGATATCCAAAACTTTTCCATGTTTTTTTCTTTCCTATATGGCCTCAATACCATCCAAAATACTGTTTTCAACACCATTTATACCCAAATTTTAAATCACTGGAAACATATTCATTGCAACTATATGGAAACCAAATAGAGAAACAAATATCAATAAAGATTAATTTTTTTCCATCATTCCCTCCCCTTTAGTTAATTAAAAATCCAATTTTAAATTAAATTCTACACACACTCTATAAATCATCAAAATGACTAAATAATATATTTTTCATCAATCTATGTCTCCATGGGTAGTACATGAGAAAATAGGTTTAGAGAATATTCCATGTTTTGGGATATTTCATCTTCCAGAACTCCTCTGTATTTCAACACCATCAATCATCATTACTTTGTTAGTTTTGGATCATATATACCCCATAATATCCTACTATGAACCCCAAAAATGTAGCAACAGGTCACTGATCACTGAAAAAACATTTTAGAAAACATATTTAGTATCCAATTTTTTCTATTGAGTTTCACATTCGTTATATTCATTTGGTAATAAAACCAAGGAGAAAGAACCTTCTAACCAAAAATCAAAACATATATAACATTAGATATAAATGGTGAAGTGGTAAATAAATGAACATAACTAATACGAGGGAGGTGGATGATATATAATGTTCAATAGGTGTTTCTTAAATAATATTGTGGCTAATGGTTTGGTCATTATATATACCACATTATTATTAGTTTCAAGAAACTTCAATTTGATAACCTTATACTATAGTTTTCAATAGATAAAGAGATATTGAATTTTTATATGTTTGGTATATCAGTTCACTAGGTGATTCATCAAGATCTTAATAAAACACTTATTGTAATAAATTCTCAAAAATAAAATCTACACATCTTCACTAATATCTTCATACAATTACATCATCCATAGATGATGAGTACATGCATTGGTTAATAAAATCTATTTTTCTTCTGTTGTGATCAGTGAAGTGTTTTTTACTTTTTACTCAACTAGTGTACACATTTTCTTCTAATGAAAAATGCACCACCACATGTGTTCTTTCATTCATCTATTTCCTAATCCTAGTACACATAAAAAATCAACAATTAATCTTGATTCTTCCTAACATAAATGATAAAGATGAAATCTATTTTACCCTAGAAAATACTCTTGATTATTTTAATCATTGTGAGAAACTATTCATTGAGATTAATTTGGAAATAGGATACAAAATTAGTTAGAAAGAAAATAATTGGTAAAATTTTATTAAATATAGTAGGATATCAATCTTCTTATTGGGAACGGTAAGATCCACTGATTTTACCTCCCCATTCATGCTATGTTTGATTCAAATCACAATTAAAGATGACATTAAACTAAAAAAGCATTCCATCTTTCTTAATAAACACTATCACATAATTATCATGATATGTAAATGTGTATCTCTATTTTTTAATCACATTCATCTTTAAAAAATATTTATTATCTCCAGTGATATATATTTCAAACTATAAACTTGTCAGGGTATGAAATTGATTTATGGATTTACTCTTGGATTGACCAAATATGATGTCATCCATATGTACCAACAATATGAATTGTTCTTTCGTAACTGTTTTCAAATAAATATTATCAGATACACCAAACCATTTTGAATGAATAATATTAAAGAATAAATTGAGTAGAGCGTACTATACACATGGGTCCTATTTTAGTTCATAAAATAACTTTTTTATCCAATACTATTTAGTTTCATAATTTGTAATTTGAAATCTCATTGTTTATTCCATATATAAATCATCTTGAACCACATAATTCAAGATCTATAATTTAACATCCATCGGGTATATCATGAAACAACATGAAATCACTATTTCCATGAATATATGGATTGATTCGTGATGATAAACTAGTGAAAATGTTTCTTCAACACCGAATCATTATATATGAGTATACCCTTTAATAATGAAATTTGATTCATTTGGATAAAATTTACAATCTTATTGAATTTATTAGTAATGATATAATTTATAAATAACAACTATGACGTATGGGACTATCTAAAAATTCCTATGTAATATATTTATCAATTTAGTAAAATCATTCATTAATTTATATAACCCTTTGATGAAAGGGATTTTATTTATTTTAGCCTATTTAATATTTTATTTACCTAAGTATTAAATATAGTGTGCATACCAGGGTTGATCTCTCAAGTGGGCCGCTTATACGCACAATTGTCCCATTTTCAATATTTTAGACTAATTAATGTAAAACCATTAAACTAATATAGATGGGGGTTTGAAATGAATATAATATAAATAAATTATATATAAATTAAATAATGAATTAATTTTTTAGAAATAACGTAAGAAGAAAATGTTCTTAATAGGTTTAGGTGATTGATATCATTGTTCGAAATGAATCTCAAAAATCATTGAAATGTAGTGATCAAGACATGTTACACTACACCTTATTAATTTAAATGTCATTACCCTATACCTAAACCTCTATATAAAGGGTAATTATCTTTCTTAATTAATATAAGATACCTCTTTTCCAAAACATCACTACCCATGTCACACTTTACCATATGCATGACTTACATAGTGAATGAAATGAGGATTGATAAATGAGAAGATGAATTTGGTTATAGATAAAATGGGGTTACTACAAACCATAATCAATTTAACCACCACTAAAATTACTCAAATGGAATATAGAGATATGAAAAATAATCAAAATAAACTCAATAAAACAACCACTCCCTCCCTCAAACATGCATTGTGGTTATTTCTATATTTTTGGACTAGTTGATAAGGGAACATTGTGGTATAAACAAATAAAATAAAAGATATTTGAGTAATTGGTATGAATAAGAATAATAATATATTAAACAAATCTTATAATACAAAAATGAATACAATACAACACTATTGTAAATGAAAAAAAAAGGCTACCCCCATGTTTCAAACACTTTAAAATGAATATAAAACACATTTTTATAGGGATATAGGATAGAAATTTTGGATTCAAAATATTCATCCCAAATATTTATCACATTAGCCTCATATAATGACATAATTAAGGATATTTTTATTCATAAAAGTTATTAAACTTTTCTTCTTGAATGAACCCTAACATTTTTATCTTGATTTTCCATCTTGTTAAGCAATTCAAACTATTTTACTTTAGCACATTTGACATGTCTATGTTACTATTTTGATTCCATTCCTCCAAATATCCATGATTATTGACCGTGAATTAGGTATAATAATGTTGGGATATATTTTGAAAAGTAATTCTCTATATCTTTATCTATATCATTTCATAATTTTATATATTTTTAAATATCCCACTTCGATGTATATCCTCATATTTAAATGTGTAAGATCTATTCACTGTTTTTGAGGTCAAAATTTTTATTTGCATTTTTTCCTCAAAATGAACAATTTTTATTTCGATCCAGAAGGATGAAATGAATCCCAAGATGTCGAGAATCCTAAAAAAATTAATTCAAAAATTTCATTAACTTTATAAAATTATATTTCCAAAATAAATAATATAAATAACACTATGAATATCAAGAATGAGGACATTTTTAAATTAATCACAAAAAAACATAAAAAAATAAAATGTGAAAATGTACCATTAAATAACATTGTGATGAGATTATAAAAATTTATTTAAAGTATAAAATATTTTTAAATATTAGTTTTATCACTCCCACACACATAACCATTTCACTCGTAGAAAATCAACATATATTCAAATGAAAATCCGTACAAAAATCAAAAAATGAGAAAACATCCATGATCATTCCCAAATTGATATTCAATGATGTATCTAGTAGGGGAAAGTTTTCCTTTAATTTTCATTATTCACCTTTAATTTTTTCAACCACATAAATAAAACCTTTTCCCACTCAAAAACTACCTCACATCGATATTTTTGTCATTCTTCACTATAGAAAAATTAAATATGTACTTATGCACAAACATGGCAGTTTCATGTATCACCTTTGTCTTGTGACTATTATAACCACTAGATAGTGTGAAAAATTGAAATATTATCATTCATGATGTATTTTTATCGGTGAATTCAATGTCTTAGGGTTTTTGGAAAAATTATTGATGGCATTAAGGCTAAAAAGAAGAGGTTGGACTCTTTAGTACAATCAATGAATAATATAGTAAAAAAACTTGATTAACCTTTCTCAATTATCCATTAAAATATGAAAAAAAAACTAGAAACATTTTTTTTTGGAATGGTACATGAGATATGATATGATTATAATGAATGATATCATATGTGTTCTCCCCCGTTTTCTATTTTTTATAAAACACAATAAAGAAAAAATTATTAAATTTTTTATTTTTTTCCCTGGAAGATGAGATGAAAAGTGAATAAAATCAATTAATTAAAATTAAGTCCTTTTAAATTATAGAAATAAATTATTAAAAAACAAAACTACAAGGATAAATTAAATCTCAACTATTGTTTTCCATTTTTCTCCATTTTTCTGTTTTACTTTTTTTAAGGGGAAAGAGATGAAACAAATAAAGAAGAAATATATGATGACTAATTCTAAATTATATCATTCTCAATATCCCAAAATATTTAAACACTCCTCACACCACCCAAAAATGAATCACAACAAAAATTAGCCACATGATAGACCCTTCTCATTCAATAAAACATGAAATATCAACGCAATAATACCATGAGTATGGGTAGGAAAAGAAAAATCAAATTTATTTATTGCTTAAATATAGAAGTGAGTTCATGGAATATAAGGGAGAAAAAGGGATATATTTAAGGATAGTTATCATTTTAAAATGTTTCTAGTTAAATAAATGGCTTAATCATGTCAAAAATATTTGATTAAATCCAAATATTTGAAAGTTATAATTCAAAAGTTATAATTGTCACACAAAATCAATGTTTCTCTCAATAAAGCGAGCATAGTAGAAAAATATGTCAATGTGGAATAGATTGTCGCATAGTACTGGAAAAATATTCTAAGTCAGTGTTCCATGGGAAAGGAATCCAATTTTTTTTTCAAACTCATAAAAATTTATTGAAAATCAAATTTAAGAAAATTATTTTCTAATTAACAATCATTAAAAATCCATTCCTTCAAAAATCATGTTAATTGTCTCAAACTAAATTGATGGGTGAAAAATGATCATAACATTCATTGACTATTAATAATCCTAAAAATATGAAAAAATAAAAAATATATATGAATAACTATGAATTTTGGCACTCCCGAACACTTAAATTTAACTACCCTGTATATTAGCTGAAAACAAATAAAAAATGACTAAAAACTATTGATAAGGAAAGATAAAACCTATTATTATTTTTTAGTGGTAACATTGAGTTAATCTCATTGATACATAAAATAATCTTAGAAAAGAAATAAATAATGAAAATCATATGAAAAAAGGGGAATTAAATAGGAAGGGAAAAGTTGATAGAACATGGTTTTGACCCCAATGCGATAATTAGGATTTTACTATTCATAGTTTGGGAGTTGTTGTGGTTTAACACGTATATGATATTGGATAAATTTTCTAATGTAGAAACCAACAAATTTTATTTTTCTAGATATACATTAGTAGATTACTAATGTGAGAACCCCCAATGAAAAGAAAATATCCCCAACCCCCAAAAGAGATGAGAAAGAAAATTTCAGGTTCATATGGGGTTGAAAATGAATATAGGGGTTCTCCCGGTTTTGTTCTAATGGAGTAGTTGATTGTAGGGGTGATGAAGGTATTATAATAGTAAGTGTGTTCTATACTAGTTCTGGTTCAGTTAATTATTTCTCATGTATTTCTTATGTTGTACTATCTTCATCATTGGCACTAGTGTATACCTCGACTGACTCCACCATTATCTCAGCAACACCAACAACATCAGCAGCTTATCCATACAAGACCTATTGTTATTTTACTAAATATAAGTAATAAAATTATGGGATATTATTATTCAATTAAAAAATAATAATATTTTAAAAAGAATAATGAACCAAAATTGAATCACCCTAAAAATGTTCTATTTTAGACTCATTTTTTGAAGTAGGTAAGCTTGGAATGCATTTTTTGGATTGGGAAACAAATCATCAGTTATATCTTCAACCTCACTAATTTACTCTTGAAATTTAGGGAGAATAAACATTTAATTCTATTCATATTGTGTTTGTTTCCATTCTAACTATAATACATTAACTTCTTCATCTTTGGCAGCCAGTGTTGCAACTATATTACTTTCTTATTCTAGAATATTGAAATTATCTTGAAGAATCAAAGGATTTTATTCAATTTACTGTGAATTTTATATTATTTAAATCTTAAAATATTAGTCCCTAATAGAAATTTCATTATAAGGACCTGCATATGAAATATCACCAAATAAATCCATTACCTAAAAAAAATGATCTGCAATGGAACTATTTTTTTTAATTTTTGATATATTTTGTTTTAGTTTTTTAGGAAAAAACCTACATATGTGCTTGGAATCCATATAAATGGGTTGCAATTAGCCAATGGTATTTTCTCTCATTTACACTAGTCATTACTTCATTCATGTAACTATGCAATATAGGGTGCACACTAGGGTCGATCTCCCGAGGAGGCCACTTACATGTATTGTTTTCTTATTGTCACTATTTTAAACTAAATAATATAAAACTATTCAAATAGATTATATGGGTTGTTTTAACATAACAAAATATAAATATAATATATATAAATTAAATGAAAAATATAATGTTTCCTATAAATAAATAAAAAATAAAATGTTCTGAGGAGGTTCAGGTGATTGATTTCATTATTGGACATGAATATCTATATTCATTTCAATGCAGTGATCAATACCAATAACAATAAACCTTCTCTTTTGAAATTTATTTAACCAATAATAATACCTCTTTATATGGGGTAATTATATTTTTTATTTCATCTAAGATACCTATTTTCTGACAATCACTACCAATTTCATACTACATAGTATTCATGACTTAGATAGTAGATTGATTGATGAATGATAAATGAGAAGAAGAATTCAATGGTAGAGAAAACACGGAGTCCCCTCAATATAATTTATTTAACCACCACCAAAACACCTAGAATCAAATAAAGAGATATGAAAATGAATAACTATATTCCCTATCAAACCACCATTCCCTTCCTCAAATATTCACTGATTTTAGGTCACATATTTTATTGGAGTTGAGAACAGATAATGTTGGGAGAAACACTAAAATAAAATAAATGGAAGAAGGCGGTATGAATAAAAAAAATAAAATATTAAAACAATAATAATATTATAGATATTATAGAGATAAAATGATATTTTATGTGTCTAGAAAATGATACCCCCAAATTTCCAACCATTTGAAATGAATAAGAAACGTAATTTTATATTAAGAGGAAAGGTAAATTTTGGAACCAAAACATTACTCTGAAATATTTCATAATTTATCCTCATTTATGGACTTAATTATAAAATTTTATCTCAATGAATGTTGTTCTATTTTCCATTTTTCATTAAGCATCAATATAACATATTATTTTGACAACTAATGATTTTTTTGTCTATTTTATTTAAAAAAGATTATATTTATAGGGGACTATTCATATTCCATTGATCCAAATTCCAATGAATTAATAAACTTTAATTGGGTAGCATAATGTAAGGAAAAATTAATGAGACTTTCTACCATGCTCCTTATATATATATATATATATATTTGTTTAATTTTATCTCTTTTTTGTTGTCCTACATTAAGATATAATATCATCTTAAAATCTTTCAAGATTTGTGTAGTATTTTCAAGTCCCAAACCGTGAGTAGGTTTTAGGCCTTTAAATTTTTTATTTGGATTTTGATCATGAAGGATGAAAATAAGACCAATATGTTCATAATCCTAAAAAATCATGCTTCACATTTTAAATAATTTTGAAAAAAATTATGGAAAAAATAACGAATAATAATAATACTAATAAAATCCAAAGTTAGAATATTTTTGAAATTATGTTCAAAAAACATAAAAAAACATAAATATGTGTAAATTTACCATAAAATAATATTAATGTGGGATTATAAAAATTGAATTAAAATATAAAACATATGAAAATGTTTTCATCATTACCAGTGATTCATTAATATTTACCATTTGAATTGGGATTGTGTTTCCATAGATAATAAATAATAATGATTTATGTTTCTCATCCCTCATGACTCTGTTAGAGTAGTTATATATATAATTTTGTTGGAAGGATCCATTACACAACATTGTTTCTACCCAAAAGAGTAGTCTAACATTATTCTATAATAATATCATCTTATGATTCTTCTTTTGAATCATTTTTAATTATAGAACATTATACAACAATGGGATTTGTATCAACATCACCATATTTATCACATCAATAATCTAAATTTGATCTTTAGCATTCTGTCACATTTAATACCTCAATGGTTTTGACACCATTACACTCCCAAATTAATTATTCATTTTTTGAGGTATTATATGGGTTTTCTAGAAATACTCATTCATTTTCACATCATCGTAATTTACCAAACTAACTTTTTTATTGAATATAGAATCTTCTTATATAGACTTGTAAATGTTTTTCTTGGATATTCCTTAAATTCCACATTTTTTTTGATGTCATATCTTCCCTTGGGATAAAGAAACATGGTTTTGTGTTAACATTTCAACTTGTTATGTTACATCAAATATTGGTGAGAAATATAATTATCAGTTTGTAATGTTTTTCCCATACTCATCTATCACTCAAAAAATAAAATTTCATTATTATGAGGTGGGAGCCAAAAATTAAAAATATTAAGGGGGTATAAAATTATAAATCACATGGGCTTACCAAAAGAAAAATCTCATATTTTCCTGGGAAAGTGATAGAGTGTTATTTTAAAATGTGAGTATACCACTTTATGCCCGATGGATGAAGGAATATCGATCACTATATTCCAATCCCTCCAAGTGTGAAAAAAATCCAATTTTTCAATGAGTATTATTCTATATGGTTTAATGTGAAATTTAATGGCCTAATGTCTATGGAGGATCCCTAATAAAATGTTTTCAATGAGGTAAGAATTATTTTCCGACATATAAAATCTAAAATCATTATGATTGTATAATACAATACCACTAACCATGGATATTAATTATTCAATAATTGTGTGTTTATGTCCATAAAATCACTAAAAACTAAAATTATAAAACCCATAAAATTAAGTACTATAAATACTAGACAATAAGTCCTTTATCAAATTATTCATATATATTGAGTTTAAGACCATCTGTAGGTATACATCACCTTTCCCAATTTCCCTATACTGTCTCTCCAATAGAAAACGTTCCTAGTGATTGGTGTGGAAAAAATATTCATAATAGAGACTGAATTCTCCTTATGTTTAATAAAAATTTAATGTTCTAAAATGAGTTACAAAATCACTAATATTAATCTAGGGTAGGTTGAACACAAACTAAGAATATTATCCACCATAAGATGCTCCAAAATGATCCAGAATCCCATAGAAATAAAGAAGTTATTATCCTCAATCCCTATATGTGAATCACCAGTGTAAAGGAACTGCATAAAAAGAAAATAATATAGACTTCCCAACTAATCAGTGACCCTAATATTACCATGATGTAAATTCCATGGTATCTTATAGTACACACCTTTAAAAGTATTAAATTATTAATTTTGGTTTACCTCTATTAAAAAAATAAATTTTAATAAAAGATGGAAGATATTTCATTACACACCCCTATATATATAAATAGGTTGGTTTTTAATTCATCACACTAATAAATTATATTTACCATGAATAAATTCTCACTATATAATTTTATCCCAAGATTTAGTACATTTTTTAATGTTATTAATCTCATGAAATATTAAATATTGAATTATCTCACCCCAATGGGAGTAAACATGTAGTTTTTGACGCATTTTTAAGTTTCATGTAGGAAAATAACATTTTTTGGTAATTTCTAAGAACTATATTTACTTGTATTTGATAGTTGATATAAAATAAAAAAGATATAATTATTGTGAGACACCCATAAAATAACAGTGAATCTCTGGACAATTAATCATTGTATAAGATAATTTCTCCTCACCTTACTATCACGTTTGAGTGATCTATAATAGTTTATAAAGACTATTATAGACTGCACTATACAAGAGAAGAAATCGAGTTACCATTGAGTAGGAGGTTATAAAAAGTAATATATTTATCTATAATGAATTTATCCAATAGAAAGAATAAGTCCATATTATACCTATGAAATATTTTTCTATATATTGTGAATGTTTTCCTCAATAATTAATTGGTTGATAATTCAAATTCATTTGGTTTTGGAAATTGATAATATTGAGACCATTGGAATTTTGTTTTGTGGTGTAATTATAAATGAAATGAATTTAGAATGATTTTAAGACATATGATAATAGATAAAACATTGATAAAAATAAATAATAACCCATTATAAATACTGGGTATGCTTCCACTAAATAATTGGAAATAAGTCTTCAAATTATTAACATGACCAATTAAAATATGGAATAAATTATTATAATGATGGATATCTATCCTACTCTTGGAAATTAGATCCCATGGTAATCCATAGTAAATAGTTTCCTAAAATTACCTTCCTCACCCTCAATCATCTTCACAAACCTATTTGTGTATTTTCTATAATTATATACACTATATAAAAATGTAGAATATATATAATGAAAAAATAAAGGCTCTAAAAAAACTAAATATTCAATTGAAATGGTATAGTTTCATTTTTAAATTCATAATTTTTTATATACGAAAATTGAAAAAATGATGGGGTAATTGCATTAAATTGGTAGGTCCCACACAGAGATCTGAAGAAGAAAACTGGATCCCATATAAGATAAATTGAATACCAAGGAGAAGAATATGAAATATAAATATCACATCCCCAATCCTTGACGATAAATTATTTTATTTAATAAAAAAATTATATTTCATTTGATCCTATCATGTGCCTTATACATGTCCATATTAATCATAATATTGGTCACAAATGAATTCCTATTGATATCACATATCACTTATTTTACAATACTGATGGATCCCTAAATTAGTGTTCCCATTATAAAAAAATTTTCCCCACAGATATATGAATGCTGGAATAAAATTTCCAATTATATTATTGAGGATTTCTGGAAAAATTTTATAATAAAAATTACATTGTAGAATGGAACATTATGTATTGAAAATGTTTATCACATTAACCAATTTTATAAAAAATATCAAATACACATGTCATTCTATAAATAAAAAACACCAAGAAAAAACATCCATATCCTTTGTGAGTTCCTTTTAGATAATATCACATTTTATAATATAAAATGATCATAGAAATCCATCAATATTAGAATAGTTGTCCAGATAAATTCCATTCACTACTACTTTTATTTATAACTCCTCTAGATTTTTTCGGATATCCTCATTTTTTTAATCATCCATATAAATATGGTTGATTTAAAATAGGGACCCATCATCTCCTTCCCATGGATATCATTATTCCACATCATTCCTTCGACTTGGGGGATGGTTGTAAAAACAGTTAACAAAATGTTGTATGGAAGAATCAACATCACTAGTGTAGGGTCAATTTTCAAGGAAGATGTTCATCATTAACATAAATTTATTCCCCATGGTATAGGAAATAATGTAACTAATCTTCATATCCCCCTCCGAAAACCATAGTTCTCTAGATATGTTAGATGTGATTTTATATATAGTGAGAAACTACCATGAAAAGTATTGTTCATTTATTGTATGAAGATTAATATAGTCATAATCCCTCCATTATTGGAGACTAAAATTTAATTAGAATAATATAGTTTGTTGGAATCTCTAATATAGTGTGATTATTAATTCAATTTATACTGCATTCATATATATATCCTTTGAGTCCCCCATGTTTTTCTGTAAGGTCACCCATGCATGTCCCTATGTAGGCGAATCCTTGGACATATGTATAACATTTATAAAATAAATATCCAATATCTAATTAAATGGGAGGAAAAATTAGTTGAATATACAATGAAATGAAATAATTTATAAAATGGGGGACTAATAAGAAATATTTAGAGGACTATGTGTCACTGTCAATTGAGGGAATGAATAAATCCATTGATATATATACCTATATCTATCTAATATAATTCAGTTCTAATTAGGGGGATTATTATTGGTGAACAAACAGAAATCATCTTCTAATCAAGAATGGTCTATGGGAATATTGTTGATTAATAACTAGGGAAACATAATTAATGATTTTATGTTATTTAATTTAATTCATATATTAAATGGATATGTACATTGTTCTATTATCAGATCTTAATATCTTATGGGTGAGACTAGTTTCATTCTCCATTATTCAAATATACATCCTTATTAATTCCATCACATCCCCTTACTCTTGATGAATATATTTGAATAATGATTACTATAATAATTAACAAACTAAATTAAATTAATTTCCCCAAAAGTTACAAAAAAAATCCTTGGATCATATAGGTTTGTATGAACCATATTGATGTGATAAGATTCCATTTTCTTATTAATTAAATATCTATTTAATACCAACTTTACTAGCATAAAATCAGAATAATCCTTTTGTAAATCCAAATTTAGAATATTAAAATCCACTACAACCTTCATATTGGTCTGATTCTATATCCTCTGTTGATGAATATGGAAAAACCTCTAATTTCATTGTTCTTCTCTTAAATAGTTAAATTATAAGTGTTTTCATTACTATCCATCTACTATAGATTACCAATTTTACACAAATATTTTGTTAAAATGTTCCCAAAATATCATTTGGTTACACATATCTTCTGATTAAATGAAATATCATGTTCAGAGTCATAGGTTTTTTCAAAATCAAAGAGGTTGTGTCATAATATATTATTAGAAATCACTTATGTCATCTTTGTCTCATCACCTTCTAGTCGGGTATGACCACACCATTTGAATTTTCAGGAATCGCTATTTCAAGAAAACTCTATTCAATTTACTCATCACATCACATTTATTAATAGTTTTACCATTCCATCCACATGGGATGAACATCTACTATAAAATATCCAAGTGTTATCATTCTTCATAGCCCTGAGAGAATGTTTTCTAGTTATTTATAATTTTTTTTTCATATTTTACATTCATAAAATAACTAGTTGTGTTTAAGAATAATATTACCTTGGGTACTTGTTATAAATAGAAGAATTAACATACTCTTATTTTTCATCAATTGTTAAGTATCTATTTCCCAAGATATTCTTGTCTTATTGTTTTGAATTTATTTTTATTAAAATTCAATAGTTTTAACCATAATATACCCTTTTCCTACAATCATCAAGATTTTTTTTGAAATTAGAATAATGAAAACAATACACAAGTAAACTATTTCTTCTATAATATGTTAGATTTGGTTTTATTCTTCATTGCTAAATTATGAATGTTTTTCCATTTGATTAGCTCATCATATCTTCATAGAAAGACATTGTGTCTCACAAAACAATGATACTTTATAAGAGATAATATCTTATCTCTATTGTTCCATGATATATCTAAATCATTATAGAATAATCATTTATATTGATGAATATAATAATGACTGAGAGGTGATTCCAACCTTTTAATTTTAATTAATTGGAGTTATACTCGTCTTTGACTTGGGGTCTCAGAATTGGCACAAAAGTCACCGAACATATATATCCCTTTCTTCTAATAAATCATTATAACAACATTAAACTTATCTTCATCAAATCCTATTCCAATATTACCCATGAATATAAGTCCATTTAATTTAGAATTTTATCTACACCTTTAGTTCCCCATTTTCCCTATCAAACAATTCATCATCTGACAACGTTCCAAAATTTTGTTTCAATATTGAATCACTTTATTTTATTTTGTATTAACTATTAATTGACAATTTAATTAACTATTATTCAAGGGGGTTATATCATAAATTTTATATTTTTTACACAATAATAAGACCTTCAATCACCTTAACATATTTTGAAATATTTATCTTAAAGTTCACTACATCCTAAATATTCACCTAATTGTATAATTGGTCATCTTGTTCATTTTATAGTTCCTTAATCTTCGCTTTTACCTCATCCAAATCATCAAATGATTATTTCAAAAATCTATTAATTTTTTTCCTTTAAAATTTATCTCTTCAAGAGCCTTGTCATTTTCATCTAAGAGATCTATTACACCTATAGGTTTGTTTTCTTACATCATTCTAGATCATTTTATATAAACTATAGCGATAATATTTATATATATATAACATTAATTCTATTTCAATCCCCTATAAATAGTATTTGTAATTATCTTCTTTTTTCTAATAATTAACTTTCAGTTACACTTTTATCCAAATGAACTCCCCATTTTTGTGTCCCTTTTGGAGGAAAATATCCTAGGAGGCTTTTATATGAATTCAAAACCACTTCATACATTATTTATTCATCTTGAAAACCATAATGAAATTTTTCCATATTTTCCAGAAATAATCAATGGGTTGTTTCACTTATAACTTTCCATTACCTCTCTTGAAAGTTCTAGACACATGAGAGTGAAATTAACCATCCACATGTTTTTCATCATCACTAGGTATTTAGACAACAATTTTCCCCATATCTATGACGTTTATGTATTTATTTGCGTGATCTGATTTCCCATTAATCATGAATCTCATTTTTATAATACATTAAATATCTTATGGAATCATTTAGAGATGAATTAGAAGAATAAATCTCTTCAAGAGGGGATACATTTTTATTATATATATGTGGAAACCATTAAAATATTTCTTTAAAATTGTAATATACATTATTTATTTAACAAGTCCCAAAATATCTCTAAAAACATAATTTATTATTTTGAGGAAACTATTGTCATTTTCATCCAAATTTATCTTAATATCATCAAACTTATAGTATATCAATTCATGTTTAGCCTTCTTCAACTTATTCTTTCCTTCAAATATTTTTTCCAATTATCACTTCATGGACTTGTTTCTAGAGAATATCATCATCATCAAACAGTTATAATTTTAAAAAGATTAAAATAATTAATTTTAATGATTTGGAATTTTTTTAAATCTTGATAGTTTCAGTTTTTGCTAGATTTGATATATCTCTAACATGATCACCATGAATTATACGGGAGAAAATTCTATCCCATGTTGTCATATGTGTGATATAATTATATTCATCCAAATCTAAAAATAAATTTAATCAAACATAGGTACCCAAATTTTTATTCACCGTTTTTTCCTAACCAATGATCTCTAACTGACATATTCTATAGTTGTAAGATTATATTGGATACCAATTGTTGCAACCCAAAGATCCCAAAAAGGGGAGGGTAGAATCATGCTGTCAATATTTTATTGAAATATAAAGGATGTATTGCTAGTTTGGTTGTAAATCATTTAACCTTCAAAACTGAAACAAAAAACACATAATTGTTATTCTCAATCAAGACACACCGATGTTTAACATTGTTAACCCCTAAGGGACAATCCAAGGAACATAAATTTAATATCATTTATTTATACTAGATTTTTTTTTATTCACTAGTTTTTTAAAATAAATTTTTTAGTATTGGTAAAATGATGTTATGATAACTCCATTTACAACTTCATTCAAGATTATAAAAATTAACTTTCGCTGATCACTTATATTAAATGATCCCCTACTCACTACTTCGTAAAAATGACTACGCAGTTTATTTATCCAAATGTCTCTTCAAAATAATAGAGAGAGTATACTTTTTTTAATGATGAACACTATAGTATAATGTTCTATGGTAATCTATATTCTTAAGAACATCCAATACTAATATTCCATTAAAATAATAACTTCTGTTGGGAACTATTACATAGGGTACACTAATCTTATTTTGATCAAGTAACTTCAAATTTTTATGTTTCGAAAAGTTACCTCCCATAACCTTTATCGATCATGTGAACTCACTCATGTTTGGTTCATGTAAATCCCTTGTCTAATGTGATTTCAACTAAGTATTTCTCACCCAAATACATTCACGCTACGATGTTAAAAAAATGCTTATGTAAAATTATTGTCACGACCCGCCTTCACCAAAAGGAGGGAAGGGTCAGTAGATTGTCAGGACCTTCCTTCTTTAAGTTGAAGGAGAGATAATGACCCCTGAAACCCGCCTTTAATAGGTCCCAGAGTGGAGAATAGAACCAAGGGTATAAAATTACACACTAAATGGAAGGCATTACCCTTTTTCTATTAATAGGATCTGGAAATAAGATGGTAAATCCCACAACACCAAACTGAAAGTTCAAGATGACTAACGATAAACCATTTCCATATGCATGTTCCAAGGTAAAAGATACAAGTTACAAACCCAAAAGGAAAAAAAAGAATACCAAGAAAAGAAAACAGCAATGGCAACTGCCCAAAAAGTCCACGCTAGTATGGTGTCGCGCAATCCCTGAACTCCTCCTGGAAACCTGAAAGAAAACGTAGGGTGAGAATTCAAGTATACTGAGTAGGGAAAAACCAAGGACTCTCGTGCACACATGGGGGAACGTACTAAAGCCCCGTGAGAAGCAGAAAACCATCACTATCAAGGAGTCCATCCATCCCACTCACCAACCACACTCACCAAATAATGCAAGAATGTAATATAATATAAGAGCACATCGATTTTTGGGTACCCCACACCACTTTCCCACTAGTTATTGAAGACATCCTACGCATCGAACCAATCCTGCCATTCTCACCGTAGTCCCACTACCACACCCCTGCCGCACACACCTGGGTCGTATCCCCACGCAGTCCCACTGCCCAAACCCTGCCCGCAAACACCTGGGCTACAACTATCACACGTAACCACACCTACAAAAACCTAGGCCAGAACAACCACCGCCACGCCTGAAGACACCTGGGCTAGATGATCCACAACCACACCCAAAGACACCTAAGCCTCATCTCGAAGACACTTGGAAAACCACCTGCCCGTACACACCAAGGACAACCACCAAACTACCTCGCCCGAAGGTTCTTGGGGTAATAATGGACTTCAGGCCATCATAGCCTACCTGAAGATACTTGGGATATCTGTGAAAGGGAGAAGAAAGTAGATAATAACCAGCCACTAATATAAGTGTTGGGAAAAACACCCTCCCCCGTGAAATGGGGAAGATCAGCATGAATTGCTCAACATGGGTGGGGCGCGAATAAGAAACACAAAACTAAAAGTATATGTATAGGTAACAAGCACTCACCCAAGTTTAGGTGTTTCTTCAGCCATCCTAAAGAAAAAAAATAGTACCCCTGTCCACATCACAACTCACACCAAACAAAACCCATTTTCCATCCTTGTTTTCATGTTTATTAATGATGTTTAAATAAGTTTCTACGCATAATTGGAAAACTAGTAATCATAAGCACAAGTCAAGGAAAGGAAACAGTCAAGCATCAACTACAATATCCACACTCAGTCCTTTTGTAAAGTCACAAAAACAAAAGGGATAAGAGATCCCTAAAGGTACTGGAACCAAGGAAACCCCCATGATATTACCTACACCTTGTGTAACAATGTGGGATAGTGAAATCCCTCTAAGTAATGGAAGAAAAGGAAACCCTGAGACACTGCCCCATGTTCCCCCAAATGGTTTCCCATCAATAGAGGATCCCACCCCAATTCGTGATAGAAACAAGGTAACCACCCGGTCATAAAATTTCACAACCACTGAAACCATATCGATAGGGGATCCCATCCCCACCCACATCACCCAGCAAATGACCCATAAAGTAAAAACAACCAGACCACCACCACCAAGACAAAGCAGGACCATGCCGGTATTTTCAGATTTATAAGATTTAACACACACCATGATTTCAATTTCCGTTCCTTAACTGGGGTTATTATAAGGCCCCATCCTTAAACCTTACTTAATATTGAATTAAATGAATAACTCACATTGAGGATCTTTTTAGGTTTAGAGTTTTAGATAATTATAACATAACTATTACATCTTAAACGATTACAAAGTAGACACTTCTACTAAGTCTCCATAAAATAAAAACTCTTAAAAAGAAAGATGTCTAGATTACATGTTTTAGATAGCATGAAATTCCCTTGATCCCATCCTTGACCTTATTCCACTTTAAGTCCTGTGAAAAACATTTCGAAAAACTTGGGGTGAGCATAAAAAGCTCAGTAATGGATACAAAAAGAATGAAAACTGTTAGTTTTTCAAACATCAAGTAAACCATGTATACTATATCAAAGTAATACCTTCACCTTCATGAAGTAGTAAAAAAAAATATTCACTGAAAAAAGTATCATTACTTACCTTTTTGTAACCAAAATATTACCATAAAACCCATATAAAGAACACATAGAATGTATAAAGGTAACTTGGGACATAAACATACTTAAGTGGAATAACCATACGGTTGACTTCCACACATATCACTTAATGGAATAGCCATACGGCCAATTTCCATACATACTTAATGGAATAGCCATACGGCCGACTTCCATACCCAATGCATTGGAGGTTATAACGTAACCACCCGTCCTGGTATTCACGGCACCACCCGTCATATGGTTTATAATGTAACCACCCGTTAAAATGTCCAAGTACCAGTATAAAATCATAAAACATAAAACCAATATAAAGGAATGATAACATTTCCACATTTCAATCACAATATATCATAATAGAATCCATTATCAAAACCATTTTCAATACCAAAATACATAAAAGAGTATATGGTATTTATTTTATTTTAAAAACATTACGGCTTGTTGAGGAAGCCAAAGATCAAATAATACTCGCGGCGGCGGAAAAAGTCGTTGTCACCGCGTACGTTAAAAAAACATTCCTTTTTGTCGTTTAGTAAAACGCTTCGTAGAAAAAGATTCCTTTTGTATAAAAGTAAAATTCAAAGGGTTTATACACCGTATAAAAGAAAGTTGTGTATAAAACGAAATGTGCCTCAATGAAAGGAGATTGAGACGAAGTCCCTTACCTTGGGTCCGACTTGACTCGATCGTTCTTTAACGTCCTGAATAATAAACTTGAGTTAATTTATAATTGATTAAGAACCTTTTTAATGCTTATTATTCCTTTTATATCACTTACTTCCATGTTATAAACATTATGTAACCATTTAAGTTAATAATGTTTGTTTGGTCAATATTTGGTTCTTAAGTCGAAAGTGGACTTCTTACAGTTACATGTTGTTTGTGTGGTCAAACGTTCTTTATATCCAGAATGAAATTACCGATTTGGATATCATATATATCATATATATCCATCATATACATGTATTTATAATATTACATAATCATTTAGAGGTAAGAAATGAAATGCACCGTTCATGGAGACGGTAAGTCGTACGTACGCATGAACGCTACTTTCATTTCTTTGTCATATTAGTGGAATTAAAACTAAATGAGAGGTATGTATATTTTAATTCCAGAATTATATTTATCATTTAGATATATCATTAATTATATATATACATTATATACATGTAATTTTAATAGTACATTACATTTGGGGATAAGAAATGAAATGCACCGTTCATGGAGACGGTAAGCCGTACGTACGCATGAACGCTACTTTCATTTCTATCTCATACTTTAATGGAAAGAAATAATAATGATATAGAGGTATATTATAATTACAGTATAACATCATATATAATAACTTTAAATCCATCCTTTACACGTCCCACATATGGCATTAACAAATCACATCACTTTTAGGGGGCGGTAGTCCGCACTTCCTTAAATGAAGATATCGTGTTTACCCATAATGGAAACCATAAAGGTATGCCAAAAATGAAAAATACAGAAGCTTAAAGAAAACATAAACATATTATATATCATATATAAAAATAGTGACATCATAATGGCCACCCTTGAAGGTGTTAAATGAGTATTGAACAATCATCGTTTCAGGAGGCAGAATTTCTCCATCCACAGAAACCGTATGTTCTTTAACCATTTGATGTAGTTGTGTGAGAGTGTAGCTCAAATAAATATTATAACAACATCCTAGTATATTTAAGATACTGGTTTTGTTACAAAAGAAGTAAATAAAAAGAGTTTAGAGGGTTGGAGAAGCAAAATAAAACAAATGAACAAGAGAGAATGAATTACCTTTAAAAGTGTAACTCCCTTTTGATTTGAGCCTAAAGGCTTCCTTTGAAAAGCTTCTGCCCAAAGGGAATCCTCTAGGATGAGGAGAGGGATGTGGACAGAGTAATTGGGTAGGGGTTGGCCGAGCCAAAGGCTTGAGAAGTGTGTGAAATGGGGTAGAGGTGGGGGCCTTTTATAAGAGGAGAGGAGGGGCACTTTTGGAAAGTAAAAAATATTACTTTATTTGAAAATGTGTTTCGGTTTTAAAAGGTCCCAAATTGATATAATTCGTGGATAAGGTGGTAAGGGTTCTAAATCCACTCATCCAATTGGTTTTGGACATGTGTAGGTTTTAGATTTTTCATTATCTTTCCATTTTATTTAAATCGTCAAATAATGATGTCATCGCTGCATCATTATTATGTCATATATAATTTAATTTATTTAATGTCTAAAAATTATAAAGAAAATACTATGATGTATGAAATCTTTTTAGATTTCCAATTACTATTTATAATCAAAATTTGGACTTGTATAACCCCACTTAAAAAGTATTTTAGTAAACCAATTTATGTTAGTGTCATTTTCACTTTAACATTAAATAAAAATATATTAATGTCATTTTCCAACTAAAGTGGCTCCATGGGGTCCCCAAGTTGGCCCATGGCTTGTCTTGGTCGGCCATGACTCACCCAATAGGTGTAGGACAAGTTTCATGGTGTTTTCACATTGTTATAATACCATTTTTACCTTAAACTACACTAATTACCTCTAATCGCGATTAATGAAAAAAAGTTACTATTCACCAAAAAATTATTTTAATCTCATTGAACCACATTTTACTTCTTAATGACAACCATGTATGTCGGATTTTCAAAATTCAATACACATTAGTGGTAAACTTTCATTTAACTGAAAAATCAGTTTGCTTGATTACCACTTAGTGGTTTCACTATTCATCAAAAATTGAAGTTTTTCAGAAAATTACCAAAAATTCACCCTAAGCTATATTTGATATTCCGAATTCAAAAATGAATTCCATTTTACAAAATTCAAAACATATAAGTCAAATTAATTAATTTAATAATTAATTCCCGCTGTCATGACAAATAGCGTGTTTTTGTGAAACAATAAGTATCAAAAGATTGACACCAGTTTAAGTCCAATTTCAAAGTGAAATTGATTCCAATGACCACCATTGGATTAACTGGTAAAAATATTTTCTAATTTCACTTTAAAACCAATTAAAATAATAATCTAATCATATAAATAATTTATATTAAAAAGAGGTTTTGAATTAAAATACAACATTTTACACTATTCATAAAAAAATGAACTTTATCAGAAAGGTACCAAAAATTTACACAAAGTAAATTTTGATGTCCCGATTATAAAGAAGAGTTATATTTGGTCCAAAATAAATTATAAGAGTGATCAAAACTGTATTTAATGACGGTTCACCATTAAAAGGTGATAAGTGAACCTTTAGTGAAAATTAGAGTATATATGTCCTAAAATTGAACTCTTTCCGTATTTTAAGCCTGTATCTTTTATTGGGTAAATGTATAAACATTTAAAAACATATATAATCATATTTTAGTTATTTCTATCCATTCCCTCCAGTACAACGGCTACTTGTTAACTAACATTTAAAATAATATTATTTTATTACTAGTGTGCTACGTAAGTTTCAAAGAAACTCATCGTTGCGTATCGGGTACGCTATCGAACATAGCAAACCCTTTAAAATAAAATTAATATTTAATTCATAAATATTAATAAATATGGAAATTCTTTATTCTTTATTTACCTAGGATGTTACATCCTTCCCCCCTTTTGGGAATTGCGTCCTGGCAATTTTATTCACTTATCAAAATAAGTGGGGGTATTTATCCCTCATAGCATTTTCAGATTACCACATTGCCTCTTCAATCACATGGTTTTTCCACAAAACCTTTACCTAATGAATCACCTTATTCCGTAACACGTGCTCCCTGTGGTCAAGAATCTGGACCGGTTGTTCCTCATAAGATAGGTTCTCTTCCAGCTAAACTACCTCTGGACTCAAAACATGAGATGGATCTGGCATATACTTTCTCAACATCGAAACGTGAAAAAACATTGTGTACCTGAGATAAACTCGGAGGTAAAGCCACCTGGTATGAAACTGATCCAACTCTCTCAAGAATTTCATATGGTCCAACCAACCATGGACTCAACTTTCCTTTCTTACCAAATCTCATCACGCTTTTCCAAGGAGAAACCTTGAGAAAAACATGATCTCCTACCTCGAAAGATAGATCCTTCCTCCGGTTATCTGCATAACTCTTCTGCCTGCTCTGAGCTGTTCTCATGTGCTTCTGAATCAGCTAAACTTTTTCTGCCAACTCTTCTACCAATTCTCATCCCATCAACTTCCTTTTACCAACTTCATCCCAGAAAGCTGGTGTTCGACACTGCTTCCCATATAATGCCTAAAATGGTGCCATCTGTATACTGGAATGAAAACTGTTATTATAAGAAAACTCAACCAAAAAAAGATGTTGGTCCCAACTTCCCTAATAATCCATAGAACAAGCTCGTAGCATATCCTCCAATGTCTGAATTGTTCATTCTGACTTCCCATCTGATTGAGGATGAAAAGATGTACTAAAATTTAATTCAGTACCCAACGACTTCTGAAGGCCTTTCCAAAAGTTAGAAGTAAACCTGGGATCACGATCTGATACAATGGAGAGAGGAACACCATGTAACCTGACTATCTCTTTATGATACAAACAGGAAAGTTGAAAGTATCTTGTATAGAAAGGAAATGAGCAAATTTGGTCAAGTGATCAATACTAACACAGATTGCAGTATTACCTCGAGATGTCCTCGGTAATCCCACAACAAAGTCCATGGATATGTTTTCCCATTTCCACTCTAACACCGGTAAAGGCTGAAGCATCCCTTTCGGTAACTGCTGCTCTGCTTTAACCTGTTGAAATGTCAAACACTTCACAGTAAAATCAACAATGTCTCTTTTTATTCCATCCCACCAGTAATACTCCCACAGACCTCTGTACATCTTAGTACTGCCAGGATGAAAAAACAACTCATTCTTCAACTGTGAATCACAAGGCACACATAACCTCTTCACAAACCTCAAAACACAAACACAAACTTCTCCAAGAACTCATGGAAAATTTTATTCATAAGGTCCATGAATACAGTAGGTGCATTGGCTAACCCAAAAGGCATAACTACAAATTTATAATGGCCATATCTAGTACGGAACGCAGTCTTCGGAACGTCTGCTTCTTTTACTTTCAACTGATGGTACCCCGACCTCAAGTCAATCTTCGAAAAATACTAAGCTCCCTGGAGCTGATACCACTTCATTCGATGGCCCAACATCTGCTGAAGTTGTTTCAAATGATTTTACCACCCCTTTCTACTTGTAGTCTAACTTCTTCCCATCACTCAAGCTCTTTGTCGGACACTCGTCTGCATAATGACCCATTTCATTACACTTAAAACATCTTACCATTGGCTTTTCATTTCCTGCTTGATCATCTTCCTTACAATTACGAGCAATATGACCAGACTTACCACACCGAAAGCACTTACCAGACTGGGATAAACATTCTCCAGGATGCATTTTACCACACTTATCACATGATGGATATTTGGTTTTCTTACCTCCTTGCTTCTTTGATGAATTCTTCACCTTTTCCTGCCAACTAGATCTCTTATTCTGTTGTTTTTCATAGAACACCTGATCATCGGCAAACTCCATTTCCACCTTCTCCTTACATCAAACAAGTTTTTCATAACTTTTGAACTCACGAGAAGCTAAATACCTAAGATACTTTGTCTTTAACCATGAGTAAAAACGGTTTATTTTACTATCAAGATCTCGTATGAAGTTTGGAGCATACAATGCCAATCGAGTGAACTTTCCTTCATAAGCAGCCACTGAATCATCCTCCTTCCTCAATTCTAGGAACTGTTTTTCCATCCAAAGATGAACCACCTTAGGAAAATATTTATCAAGAAACATACCTTTGAATTCATCCCAGTCAAGAGCATCAATATCATCGGCGTCCCTGATATTTTTAACCATAGACCACCACTGATCTGCTTCACCTTCAAAACGGTAAACAACAAGACTAACATTTTGATGTTCTGAACACCCCATGACATCAAAAATCTTCTCCAGTGCTTTAATCCACCCTTCAGCTTGCACAGGGTCAGATGATCCTCTAAATGATGGGGGATGTTGCCTCATGAAATGTTTCACCACTGACATGTTCCTCTGCGGTTGATCTGGCTGATCTCGTGCATGGATACCACCACCATTTATAGCCTGGGTCAACTGTGCCATCACTGCAACAAACTGTTCAGTTCCGATTCCGACCATCTCAGGTTGCTGATTTGGAAGGTTATCTTTCTCCTAATGTCGTCCCAACATAGCTGCTTTGTTTCCACTGCGGAAAACCATTCTGAACACAGAAATATCTTAGGCGAAGCAATATGGTAATCCATAAATGCTATATAATTTCAATCATATTATAATTTAGCACTTTTCTAACTCCTAAAGTTTTCTAAACCGACCTCTGATACCAAATATAAGGCCCCAACCATAAACCTTACTTAATATTGAATTAAATGAATAATTCACATTGAGGATCTTTTCAGGTTTAGAGTTTTAGAGAATTAGAACATAACTATTACATCTTAAACGATTACAAAGTAGACACTTCTACTAAGTCTCCATAAAATAAAAACTCTTAAAAAGAAAGATGTCTAGATTCCATGTTTTAGATAGCATGAAATTCCCTTGATCCCATCCTTGACCTTATTCCACTTTAAGTCCTGTGAAAAACATTTCGAAAAACTTGGGGTGAGCATAAAAAGCTCAGTAAGGGATACAAAAAGAATGAAAACTGTTAGTTTTTCAAACATCAAGTAAACCATGTATACTATATCAAAGTAATACCTTCACCTTCATGAAGTAGTAAAAAAAAATCTTCACTGAATAAAGTATCATTACTTACCTTTTTGTAACCAAAGGATTACCATAAAACCCATATAAAAAACACAAAGAATATATAAAGGTAACTTGGGACATAAACATACTTAAGTGGAATAACCATACGGTTTACTTCCACACATATAAATTAATGGAATATCCATACGGCCAATTTCCATACATACTTAATGGAATAGCCATATGACCGACTTCCATACCCAATGCATTGGAGGTTATAACGTAACCACCCATCCTAGTATTCACGGCACCACCCGTCATATGGTTTATAACGTAACCACCCGTTAAAATGTCCAAGTACTAGTATAAAATCATAAAACATAAAACCAATATAAATGAATGATAACATTTCCACATTTCAATCACAATATATCATAATAGAATCCTTTATCAAAACCATTTTCAATACCAAAATACATAAAAGAGTATATGGTATTTATTTTATTTTAAAAACATTACGGCTTGTTGAGGAAGCCAAAGATCAAATAATACTCGCGGCGGTGGAAAAATTCGTTGTCACCACGTACGTTAAAAAAACATTCCTTTTTGTCATTTAGTAAAACGCTTCGTAGAAAAATATTCTTTTTGTATGAAAGTAAAAGTCAAAGGTTTTATACACCGTATAAAAGAAAGTTGTGTATAAAACGAAATATGCCTCAATAAAAGGAGATTGAGACGAAGTCCCTTACCTTGGGTCCGACTTGACTCGATCGTTCTTTAACGTCCTGAATAATAAACTTGAGTAAATTTATAATTGATTAAGAACCTCTTTAAAGTTTATTATTCCTTGTATATCACTTACTTCCATGTTATAAACATTATGTAACCATTTAAGTTAATAATGTTTGTTTGGTCAATATTTGGTTCTTAAGTCGAAAGTGGACTTCTTACAGTTACATGTTGTTCGTGTGGTCAAAAGTTAGTTATATCCAGAATGAAATTACCGATTTGGATGTCATATATTTCATATATATCCAGAATATACATGTATTTATAATATTACATAATCATTTAGAGGTAAGAAATGAAATTCACCGTTCATGGAGACGGTAAGCCGTACGTACGCATGAACGCTACTTTCATTTCTTTGTCATATTAGTGGAATTAAAACTAAATGAGATGTATGTATATTTTAATTCCAGAATTATATTAATCATTTAGATATATCATTAATTATATATATACATTATATACATTTAATTTTAATAGTACATTACATTTGGGGATAAGAAATGAAATGCACCGTTCATGGAGACGGTAAGCCGTACGTACGCATGAACGCTACTTTCATTTCTATCACATACTTTAATGGAATGAAATAATAATGATATAGAGGTATATTATAATTCCAGTATAACATCATATATAATAACTTTAAATCCATCCTTTACACGTCCCACATATGGCATTAACGAATCACATCACTTTTAGGGGGTGGTAGTCCGCACTTCCTTAAATGAAGATATCGTGTTTACCCATAATGGAAACCATAAAGGTATGCCAAAAATGAAAAATACAGAAGCTTAAAGAAAACATAAACATATTATATATCATATATAAAAATAGTGACATCATAATGGCAACCCTTGAAGGTGTTAAATGAGTATTGAACAATCATCGTTTCGGGAGGCAGAATTTCGCCATCCACGGAAACCGTATGTACTTTAACCATTTGATGTAGTTGTGTGAGAGTGTAGCTCAAATAAATATTATAAAAACATCCTAGTATATTTAAGATACTGGTGTTGTTACAAAAGAAGTAAATAAAAAGATTTTAGAGGGTTGGAGAAGCAAAATAATACAAATGAACAAGAGAGAATGAATTACCTTTAAAAGTGTAACTCTCTTTTGATTTGAGCCTAAAGGAATCCTTTGAAAGGATTCTGCCCAAAGGGAATCCTCTAGGATGAGGAGAGGGATGTGGAGAGAGTAATTGGGTAGGGTTTGGCCGAGCCAAAGGCTTGAGAAGTGTGTGAAATTGGGTAGAGTTGGTGGCCTTTTATAAGAGGAGAGGAGAGGCACTTTTGGAAAGTAAAGAAATATTACTTTATTTGAAAATGTGTATCGGTTTTAAAAGGTCCCAAATTGATATAATTCGTGGATAAGGTGATAAGGGTTCGAAATCCACTCATCCAATTGGTTTTGGACATGTGTTGGTTTTAGATTTTTCATTATCTTTCCATTTCATTTAAATCGTCAAATAATGATGTCATCGCTGCATCATTATTATGTCATACATAATTTAATTTATGTAATGTCTAAAAATTATAAAAAAATACTATGATGTAGGAAATATTTTTATCTTTCCAATGACTATTTATAATAAAAATTTGGACTTGTATAACCCCACCTAAAAACTATTTTAGTAAACCAATTTATGTTAGTGTCATTTTCACTTTAACATTAAATAAAAATATATTAATGTCATTTTCCAACTAAAGTGGCTCCATGGGGTCCCCAATTTGGCCCATGGCTTTTCTTGGTCGGACATGACTCACCCAATAGGTGTAGGACAAGTGTCATGGTGTTTTCACATTCTTATAATACCATTTTTACCTTAAACTACACTAATTACCTCTAATCACGATTAATGAAAAAAAGTTACTATTCACCAAAAAAATTATTTTAATCTCATTGAACAACATTTTACTTCTTAATGAAAACCATGTATGTCGGATTTTCAAAATTCAATACACATTAGTTGTAAACTGTCATTTAACTGAAAAATCAGTTTGCTTGATTACCACTTAGTGGTTTCACTATTCATCAAAAATTGAAGTTTTTCAGAAAATTACAAAAAATTCATCCTAAGCTATATTTGATATTCCGAATTCAAAAATTAAGTCCATTTTACAAAATTCAAAACATATAAGTCAAATTAATTAATTTAATAATTAATTCCCGCTGTCATGACAAATAGCGTGTTTTTGTGAAACAATAAGTATCAAAAGATTGACACCCGTTTAAGTCCAATTTCAAAGTGAAATTGATTCCAATGACCACCATTGGATTAACTGGTAAAAATATTTTCTAATTTCACTTTAAAACCAATTAAAATAATAATCTAATCATATAAATAATTTAGATTAAAAAGAGGTTTTGAATTAAAATACAACATTTTACACAATTCATAAAAAAAATGAACTTTATCAGAAAGGTACCAAAAATTTACACAAAGTAAATTTTGATGTCCCGATTCTAAAGAAGAGTTATATTTGGTCCAAAATAAAGTATAAGAGTGATCAAAACTATATTTAATGACGGTTCACCATTAGAATGTGATAAGTGAACCTTTAGTGAAAATTAGAGTATATATGCCCTAAAATTGAACTCTTTCCGTATTTTAAGCCTTTATCTTTTATTGGGTAAATGTATAAACATTTAAAAACATATATAATCATATTTTAGTTATTTCTATCCATTCCCGCCAGTACAACGGCTACTTGTTAAGTAACATTTAAAATAATATTATTTTATTACTAGTGTGCTACGTAAGTTTCAAAGAAACTCATCGTTGCGTATCGGGTATGCTATAGAACATAGAAACCCCTTTAAAATAAAATTAATATTTAATTCGTAAATATTAATAAATATGGAAATTCTTTATTCTTTATTTACCTGGGATGTTACAGTTATCATAGAAGAGGGTTGATCCTGGTGCTTTTAATTTTACTTAGCCTGATTTACGTAATTATCCAAATTCTTTTTCATGGAAAGGGTTCAAAACCACAATAAAATCTGTTTAAACATCACCATGGGTAAGGGTTCATTAGTGCATAGAGAAAGACAACCAACGACAATTATTTTTAGTAAGCGTAAGTCCGCACAATTTAGAAAAGAAGATCATAAAACAAAGCAGCAACATCGATCATAGCCCCCCCCCCTTCATTCATTATAGAATCTGTTCATTATCTTCATTTAGGTTTCGCTCATCCAATTCTATAGAATCAAAAGCATGCCCACCCTACATGATACACAAAAGGGAGAGATGAAGGAGAAATTCCCTACTTGTTGATCAACGATCGATGCAAATACTGGGCATGGAATTCCACGGATAGCGATGCAGCTCGTCTGAACGAAAGGTACTCCTAGAACAGGGTGACCGAGAAAAAAACATAAGGGGGTACCTTATTAATTTATAAGGGTTGGGGATGGTTGAAATAATAATGCGAAACTGTGTAAGGAGTGCGGTCGTGGGTTGACCACATGGCCCCACTCGTCATTAAAGGGTCGGGCAGTTTAAACTGATGCACACACCATGTTAATTCATTAAATATTTAATTAAATGACATTTATGGACGTTACTGGGCTTTAAAACAAGCTTAAAGGGGTCAGAATAGTTTTTAAAACACAATTTGCACAAAAAGGTAGGCGCTACTGGAAAACCCCGACAAGGCTGGGTGACACCGATCAGTCGGTCTCACCGATCGGTGGAGCCGGTCGGTCACGGTGATCGGTCTCACCGATCGGTCGCGCCGATCGGCCTCACACCGAGACTCTACCCCTTTAGGATCTGAATTTTTGCCAAAGGAAAGGACGATGAGAGTCTGGGTTATCACATCAGATAACTCTCAAACTATTCTCACCCTTGAGAATTTAAAAAACCCAGAAGGAAAGAGCAGGTCCGAACAACCACCTCAAAAGATATCCCTCAAGAGTGAACCTCATTGTTAACTAAGAACACCTCCCTGTCAAGAACCAAGCAACAGACAATGTCAAACTGCCCAGCCATGTGGGTTGGGGAGTCTCCTCCCCCATGTCAACATACATTCCGCTTTGGGTGGCACTGACTCGCCCGCACGGGATTAAGCGCATCCACCTTAATGCATCTTGATTAGGGGTCGGGTCCTCCCCTCCCCATAGCCAGGACTTTTTGCACACATCCAGTGGAAAGAAAACCACGTTTTTCATAGCCAACAAGGTAAAAACTCTCTTCCACAATATGTATAAAAGGAACAGTAAAAAACTCAAAACAACTATGGGTAATAGGCCCGCATCTATGCTTCCCTCTCCCATGTTCTCTCCTCAATCCCACCATGTCTCCGTAACACACGAACCAAGGGAATGGTTCGCCCACGAAGCACCTTCTCCATGCGATCCTCGATCATCACTGGTCTCTCCACAAAGGTTGCATCATCCTCGATGTCCATCTCTCCCTAGCCGAGGATGTGTGAAACGTCGTGTAGATACCGACGGAGTAGAGACACATGGAAGACATAATGTCTCCTCAGTAGCGGCGGTGGCAACACTAGCTGATATGCCACTTCGCCGACCCGCCGCAACACTTCAAAGGGTCCGATGAACCTGGGAGAAAGCTTACTCCCCTTGTCGAAC
Source organism: Viscum album (assembly GCA_963277665.1). Taxonomy (NCBI): domain Eukaryota; kingdom Viridiplantae; phylum Streptophyta; class Magnoliopsida; order Santalales; family Viscaceae; genus Viscum; species Viscum album. The sequence continues at coordinate 483,283,777 of OY728131.1, forward strand.
CTCTCTTGTCCACGCCGAGGGGAGACCTTCAAGAACATGTGGTCTCCAACCTCAAACTCCAAGGGCCTTATCCTGTTATCAACATACGACTTCTGCCGATCCTAGGCAGCCTTCATCCTTTCCCGCATGAGCTGAACCTTCTCTGTCAAGCTCTCCACCACCTCCGAGCCAAGGATGCTTGCCTCTCCTAGTTTGGTCCAACACACAGTTGAGCGGCACGGTCTCCCGTACAAGGCTTCAAACGAGACTATACCAATGGTAGAGTGATAGCTATTATTGTAGGCAAACTCTACCAGAGGCAACTGTCGCACCCATGATCCACCTGAGTCCAGAACACATGCCCACAGTATATCCTCCATGGTCTGGATGGTGCACTCTGTCTGTCCATCTGTATGGGGATGGAAAGCAGTGCTAAGACGTAGCTGGGTGGAAAAATCATGTTGCAACCCTCTCCAGACTCATGAGGTAAACCGTGCATCCCTATCCGAGACTATGGACCTCAGGAATCCATACAACCGCACTACCTCATCCACGTACCTTCATGCCAAAGCGTCCACTACACTTGACTCCTTAATCGCCAGAAAGTGAGCTGATTTCATCAACCGGTCCACTACCACCCAGATGGAATCACATCCCCCATAAACCCTGGGTAGTCCCATGATGAAATCAATCGATATTTACTCCCACTTCTACTCTGGGACATCTATAGACTCCAGTAGGCCACCTGGAACACAGTGTTCGTCCTTCACCTACTGACACACTAGGTACTTGGCCACAAACTCTTCCACTGCTCGCTTTAATCTGGGCCACCAAAGATTTCTCTTAAGACCCTGGTATATCATGGAAACTCTTGGTTGTACTTCTAGGGGTGAGTTTTGGAACTCACTAAAAACCTTGTTGTGCATCACCTATGGAACAAACAGCTTTCCCTGGAAAAGCATCTGGTTCTGGCCATCCTCCATCCATCCTTCCGGAGCACTTCCCTAGTCAACTCGGTCACGCATCACTTCGCACTCTGGGTATCCCCAATGTGACTCCTCCACCTACTGCAACAGAGAGGACTGCACCATCATCTTATAAAGGGAACCTTTACCGCCATCCGTCCTCACGTCCAGGTGCAAGGAAACCAACTCCTCCATCGCCTTCCAGACCTCTGCTGACTCTCGAACCTCATCCTTCTACGTCCTCCTACTGAAGTCATCATCCAATACATTCCCCTTCCATGAAGTGTAGGAGATCTCGAAGTCATAATACTAGAGGAACTCCATCCACCTTCACTGCCGCAAGTTTAGGTCCCACTTGGAGAAGATATACTTCACGGTTTTGTGATCTGTGAATTCCACAAATCATTATTAGATGAGGTAGTGCCGCCATATCTTTAGTGAAAAAATGACCGTTGCAAGCTCCAGGTCGTGGGTGGCATAAATATGCTCATGAAGGCGTAGCTTCCTAGACCCATAAGAGATCACCCCTTGTCACTACATCAACACACATCCCCGGACTTGTCTTGAAGAATCACAGAACAACTCATATGCCGCCCCTTCTTCTGGTAGCCTCAGCACTGGGGCACTAACCAACTTCTCCTTTAGATAGCTGAAGGCTGTCTCACACTGCTCACTCCATATGAAAACCTGATCCTTCTTGGTCAAGGTTGTCAAAGGGGATGCTAGTCAAGAGAAGCTGGGTACGAACCTCTGTTAGTAACCTGCCAGCCCGAGGAAACTATGAACCTCTGCCACATTCTTGGGTGCCGCCCAAGAAACAACTGCCTCCACCTTTGATGGGTCCACCGCTACCCCCTGCTCGGACACCACGTTCCCAAGTAAGTGCACTTCTAGTGTCAAGAACTTGAATTTTGACAACTTCCCATAGTGCTCGTGCTGTCAGAGGACCTCCAGAACCGTCCTCAGGTGCTCTGCATGGTCCTCCTCTGATCTTGAATAGATCAGGATGTCGTCGATGAACACAACTGCAAACCGATCCAAGTACTTCTAGAAGATGGAGTTCATAATCCCCATGAACACAGCCGGGGCATTCGTAACACCGAAAGGAATGACTAAGAACTCGAAGTGTCCATATCTGCACCTGAAGGCCATCTTCGGGATGTCACCATCCTTAACTCTTAGCTGGTGGTACCCAGACCGCAGGTCGATCTTCGAGAACCACCCTACCCCTTTCAACTGGTCGAAATGATCGTCTATCCTCGGAAGAGGGTATAGATTCTTGATCGTCACCTGATTCAGCCTCATGTAGTCTATGCACAACCTGAGACCATCATCTGCCTTCTTTAAAAACAACACTAGAGCACCCCACGGTGACGCACATGGTCGAACATAACCCCTCTTCATCAGATCGTCAATCTGAAGCCGCAACTCCCGTAGCTCTGAAGGTGCCATCTGGTAAAGAGCCATCGAAATCAGATGAGCGCTGGACTGCAGGTCTATCCCAAACTCGACATCACGTCGAGGGGGTAGAGTCGTCACCTCCTTAGGGAAGACGTCCCCAAACACATTGACAATCCATGGCACCTCCACCATCTCAGCATCCACTGACCCCACTGACCGCTCGTCTAACAAAGATATGAGGGGTTTACCTCGCTTCCCGCCCTTCTGACTGCTCCGCTTGCCGGTGAAAGTAACACGCTGGCCGCCCAAGTCCTAGAACACAACCCTTCATCGGAAGCAGTCGATGATTAAACACACAAAGAACAGTTAGTCGATTCCTAGGATGACGTCATATGGTTGTATCTATAGCAGAAGAAGATCCATGACCGACTGATGTGGCCCTATCATCAGTCTGCATCCTCGAAAAACATATAACAATTCGGTCTGACCTCCGACTGGTGTGCTCAGTACCAGGGGAACTGTAAGTCTCTCGGTATCTAGACCCAAATAACGGGCTATACTAGGTGCGACGAAGGAGTTAGGTGCCCTGGTATCGAACAAGGCATAAGCAGGGGTGCTAAACAAACTGATCGTACCTCGAACGACCTCCGGACCTGCTAGAACTGCTACCTCCGCAGCGTGCAACTGTCCACACCCAGCTCCTCTGCCCCTCGGCTGTCAGCCACCTCCCCGGAAAAGCCCCGGTAGAGGTCCCTAAGGAGTGCCCTGAGGTCTCCCTCCTCCTGCAACGTCTTCCCTTGGAGGAGCGTGAGCTCGCTGTCCCTACTGCTGCTGCTAGAAAGGCCTGGCTAGAAGCTGCTACTGGGGCGGGTGTTGGGGTTGTCCGCCACCGCTGTATTGTACTCGGTCCGGGCACTGACTCCGAAGATGTCCATGGCTCCCACAGATGAAGCACCTCGGTCCTGGGACCGATGGAAAATGGCGAGGACCAGGGGACCATAACTGAAACTGATGCGGCCTGCTCCCTGCTGGTCGGAACCTGGAGGGTCCTGATGCTGGAGGCCTGGTGCCGACGACCTTCCCCTTCGATTTCCCCAGCTATATCCCCTCTCGTGACACACCTCCCAAAGCGTGCATCCTCTAAACCACTTCGGCCTTCTTCTGAACATCCAAGTACGTCGAGATGGTAAAGGGGGTAACAGCATACTGGAGGGAGGGTCGGAGCGCCTCCTCTAAACGTCTTGCCCGAGAATCCTCGTCGAGAAAGAGGTCTGGAGAAAAACATAGGAGTTCCTTGAACTTGATTCCCAGCTCCCTCACTGACATACTCCCCTGTTGGAGGGAGAGTATCTTCTGTCTCTTCTCTTCATTCATCATCGAAGAGAGGAATTCCACCCGGAACTCCCTCTCGAAATCAGCCCATGCCACCTCGACCTCTCTCCTCTCCCCCAAGTAAAGTTTCAACCAATGATGCACCACTCCCCGTAGCTGGTTGACGGCTAGAGGAACCCAATACTCAGTTGGGGCCCGAATCAGGCAGAAGGCTATCCCCAGCTCTTCTAACTAGACCTCCGTCTTCATGTCAGAGGTGCTACCCTCATACCTCTCGAGGGTCTGTCGCTGGAAGGCCCAAAGCATCTTCTGCCATTGGTCATCCTCCTCCTCTCGTTCAGCTCTCTGCCGATCAGCCAAGGTAGTCTCCTAGGCCTCGATCGCCTGTACCACACGTGGTAGCCTTCTAGGTGCCATAGCTGAAAGGTAAAAAAGGAATTCCTAAGCCCATGTAGTGCAAGAATATTGTTCTTAAAAAACATTCTTAATATTTTTAATGATTGCAGTCCCTAAAACACCCATGAAACATGATAATACAAGTTGTTATGATGCATGTACCATTCCTAGGGTATCTACCCTGCAATTAGTGTGGCCTCACTTGGTCGTTCGGTAGGTTCAGAGTCCTTGCATCAGATCATGGGGGGCCATAAAATCCCGTGTCCTAGCCGATCTTCTCTGGCCTAATTCACCCACCAAGGTCACCCACCACTGTTGCCCTACCATCCCATGCAATCCTCACTGTACCTAACTCCAGAATCCATCCTATCTCTCAACCATCACCTCTGATACTATTCTTCCACAACCCGCATTCGCCAAAAAGAGCGAAGGGTCAAAAGATTGTCAGGCCCTTACTTCTTTAAGTTGAAGGAGAGATAATGATCCCCGAAACCCGCCTTCAATAGGTCCCGGAGTGGAAACTAGCACGAAGGGTATGTAATTAAACACTAAATGGAAGGAATTACCTTTTTTCTATTAATAGGATCGAGAAATAAGATGGTAAATCCCACAACACCAAACTGAAAGTTAAGGATGACTAAAGATAAACCATTTCCATATGCATGTTAAAAGGTAAAAGATACAAGTTACAAACCCCAATGGAAAAATAGAATACCAAGAAAAGAAAACAGAAATGGAAACTGACCAAAAAGTCCGCGCTAGTATGGTCCCGCGCGATCCTCAAATTCCACCAGGAAACCTGAAAGCAATTTTAGGGTGAGTATACAAGTATACTCAGTAGGGAAAAACCAAGCACTCTCGTCCACACATGGGGGAATGTACTAAAGTCCCGTGAGAAGCGACAAAAATCACTATCAAGGAGTCCATCCACCCCACTCACCGGTATCACTCACAAAATAACACAAACAAGTAATATAATATAAGAGCACATTGATGTTTGGGTATCCCGTACCACTTTCCCACTGGTTATTGAAGACATCCTACACAGCAAACCAATCCTGCCATTCTCACTGCAGTCCCACTACCACACACCTCCCACACACACCTGGGCCATATCTCCACGTAGTCCCACAGTCCAAACCCCGCCCGCAAACACCTGGTCCACAACTGTCACACGTAACCACACCTGTAAACACCTAGGCCAGAACAACCACCGCCACGCCCGAAGACACCTGGGCTAGAAGATCCACTGCCACGCCTGAAGACACATAGGCCTCATCCTAAAGACACTTGGGAAACCACCTGCATGCACACAACTGGGCCAACTACCACAGTAACCCACTTGAAGGTTCTTGGGCTAATAATGGACTTCAGGCCATCACAGCCTGCCCGAAGATACTTGGTCTATCTGGGAAATGGAGAAGAAAAGAGATAATAACCAGCCACTAATAGAAGTGTTGGAAAAAACACCCTCTCCCATGAAATGGGGGTCTTCAGCACGAAGTGCTCAACTTGGGTGGGGTGCGAATAAGAAACACAAATCTACAAGTATATGTATAGGTAACAAGCACTCACCCATGTTTAGTTTTTTCTTCAGCCAGCCTAAAAAAGACAAACAGTACCCTTGTCCACATCACAACTCACACCAAACAAAAACCCATTTGTCCCATCCTTGTGTCCATGCTCAGTAATGATGTTTTAATAAGCTTCTATGCCTACTTGGGCACCTATTAATCATAAGCACATGTCAAGGAAAGAAAACAGTCAAGCATCAACTACAACATCCACACTCTGTCCTCTTGTAAAGTCACAACAACAAAAGGGATAAGAGATCCCTCAGGGTACTGGAACCAAAGAAAACCCAAAGATATTGCCTACACCTTCTATAACCAAGGGGGATAGTGAAATCCCTCTAAGTAATGGAATCAAAGGAAACCCCAAGACACTGCCCTGTGTTCCCCTAAATGGTTTCCCATCAACAGAGGATCCCACCCCAATTCATGATATAAACAAGGTAACCACCCAGTCTTAAAATTTCACAACCACTGAAACCATATCGATAGGGGATCTCATCCCCACCAACACCACCCATAAAATGGCCCATGAAGGAAAAACAACCAGACCACCACCACCAACACAAAGTAGGCCCATGCCGGTATTTTCAGATTTATAAGATTTAACACACTCTATGATTTCAATTTCCATGCCTTAACCGGGGTTATCATATAAGAGGGTTGATCCTGGTGCTTTTAATTTTATTTAGCCAGATTTACGTAATGAACCAAATTCCTTTACAGGACAAGGGTTCAAATACACAATGAAATCCATTTAAACATCACTAGGGTAAGGGTTCATTAGTGCACAGAGAAAGACCACCAAGGACCATGATTTTCAGTATGTGTAAGTCCGCACAATTCAGAAAAGAAGTTCATAAAACAAAGCAGCATCATCGATCACAGCCTGTAACATCCCAAGTGAGTAAATAATAATAGATATTTTTATCTATGTCTATTAATGAATTAGATAGTGTTTTAGAGGCTTAAAATGAAAATAAATACAATCTTATGCATTGAATACACTAATATTCTTAAAAGATTGGTTTACTACCTTTTTATGGAAAACCATTTTTAAATCTATCTTTTGAAAATTTTATAAGATATGTTTGTCAAAATAAACTTATTCTTTATGATTGGGACATCAATATTTACTTTGTGTGAATTTTTGGTATTTTTCAGACAATGTTCATTTTTTAATGAATAGTGAAAAATACTGCATTTTACATCAAAACTGCTTTTTAATCTAATTTATTTATATGATTATATTATCTATTGAATTGTTTTTGAAGTGAAATTAGAATATATTTTTACAATTTAATCCAATGGTGGTCATTGGAATCAATTTCACTTTGAATTTGGACTTAAACTGGTGTCAATCTTTTGATAGTTATTGTTTCATAAAAACATGCTATTTGTCATGACAGCGGGAATTAATTATTAAATTAATTAATGTGAATTATATTTTTTGAATTTTTTAAAATAGACTTCATTTTTGAATTCGGAATATAAAATATAGCTTAGGGGGAATTTTTGGTATTTTTCTGAAAAACGTCAATTTTTGATGAATAGTGAAACCACTAAGTGGTACTTATAAAAACTGATTCTTCATTTAAATGAAATTTTACCACTTCTGTGTTTTGAATTTCAAAAATCCGACATACATGGTTGTCATTAAGAAGTAAAATGTGGTTCAATGAGATAAAAATATTTTTTTGGTGAATAGTAACTCTTAAGTTCTTAATCGTGATTAGAGATAATTAGTGTAGTTTAAGGTAAACATGATGCTTTAATAAAATGAGATGAGCTTGACACATGTCCAACACTCATTGGATGTGTCATGTCCGACCAAGAAAAACCATGGGTCAACTTGGGGACCCCATGGAGCCACTTTGGTTGGGAAATGACATAAATAACTTTTTATTTAATGTAAAAGTAAAAATGACACAAACATGAGATGTTTTACTAAAACAATTTTTACATGGGGTTATAAAGATAAGATTTTTTATTATAAATAGTCGTTAGAAATAAAAAAAGATATCCTACATCATAGTAATTATTTAAAAAAATTTAAACTTTAAATAAATTAAATTATTTATGACATCATGATGATGCAGCGATGACATCATTATTTAACGATTTAAATAAAATGGAATGATAATGTAAAATCTAAGACCTACACATGGCCAAAACCTATTAGATTGGTGGCTTTAGAACCCTTATCACCTTATCCTCGAAACACATCAATTTGGGACCTCTTAAATCCGAATACCATTTTAAAATAAAGTGACTTTTCTTTACCTTCCAAGAGTGCCCCTACTCTCCTCTTATAAAAGGCCCCCACCTCTACCTCCTTACCCACACTCCCAAAGCCTTTGGATCGGCCAACCCCTGCCCATTTTGGCTCTCCAAATCCCTATCTTACTCCTTGAAGCCTCACGTTGGGCATAAGTCTTCCCAAGGAAGCCTTCGAGCTCAAATCTATGAGAGTTACCCGATTTTAAGGTAATGTCTTCTTTTGAGTCCTTTTGTTTGATTTTGCTTCTCCAACCCCCTAATATCTTTTTATTATTTTATTTTGTAACAACTATAGTATACTCAATATACTAGGATGTTGTTATTAGAAGGATTAGAGCTAAACTTACACACACCTACATCTAATGGTTAAAGGACATACCATTTCCGTGGATGGTGAATTTATGCCTCCCGAAACGATGATTGTTCAACATTATTTTAACACTTTCAAAGGTGGACATTAATATGTCACTATATTTATATATGATATGTGATATGTTTATTTTTTCATTAAGCTTCTGTATTTCTCATTTTGGGCATACCTTTATGGTTTCCATTATGGGTAAACACGATATCTTCATTTAAGGAAGTGCGGACTACCGCCCCCTCAAAGTGATTTGATTCGTTAAATACCATATGTGGGACGTATAAAGGATGGAACTATGATATTATATATGATATTATACTGAAGGTATAATATACCATTATTTCATTATGATTCCATTCTATAAAATATGAAATAGAAATGAAAGTAGCGTTCATGCATACGTACGGCTTACCGTCTCCATGAACGGTGCATTTCATTTCTTACCTGTAAATGATTATGTAATATTATAAAGGCATGTATATACTGGATATATATGATATATAAATCATGAATATAATTATTGATATAATGGATACATGAACAACATGTAATTATAAAGGGTTTATTTTTGACTCAAGTATCAATGATCGTTAAAACGATCGTTATTAACTTAAATAATTACATAGTGGTCATAAAATGGAAATAAGTGATATAAAAGGAATAATGAACTTGAAAAAGGTTCTTAAGAAAGTAAAAATTAACTCAAATTTATTATTCAGGATATTAAAAAACGATCGAGTCAAGTCGGACCCGAGGTATGGGACTTCGTCTCAATCTCCTTTCCTTGAGGCATATTTTGTTTTATTCACAATCTTCTTTTATACGGTGTATAAATCCCTTTGACTTTTACGTTTATCAAAAGAGAATCTTTTTTATATGAAGCGTTTACTAAACGACAAAAGGGAATGTTTTTGTCGTACGTATGCGGCGACAACGACTTCTCTGCCGCCGTGACCGTTATTTGAGTTTCGGCTTCCTCTACAAGCCATACATTTTTTTAAAGAAAAATAAATACCATGTTTTCCTTTTCTTTTATTATGGTATAGAAAATGGTTTTCATAATGTTTTTATATCAATGTGTTGTATTGATATCTTGTGATTGAAAGGTGGAAATGTTATGTTTCCTTTATGCATGTTTTATGTTATACAATTATGTTGAGGTTCTTGGGCATTATTATGAAGACGGGTGGTTCCGTGATAAACTAAGGGTGGTTGAGCCTGATATATCTCTCCAATGCATTGGGTAACATGAAAGAAGTGTAACGTTAAGGTTTCTCTGAAGATATTTAAGGAATATACTGTGATGGGTATTCTAAACGTAACTAAGAGGGTTACTCCCTACGTATGAATGTTATGAATGCCTCAAGTTACCTTTATGTCTTATGATTTCTATGATTTATTCATGATTTGATGAGGTATGTTAAGGTCCTTATGTTTTATGGGTAAAGTATGATTTCATTATTATGTATACATGTACCCATGTTGCCTTACCATATTTTTATATCCCTTATTTAGCTTTTTATGCTCATCCCAAGTTTTTTTTGAAATGTTTTTCACAGGTCAAGGGAAAGGTACATGATATGATGATACTGTCAAGGAAGTGTCAAGAAAGAATCCATGTTTTATTTTAAATAAGTTTCCATTGATGGGAAAGAAGAATACTACCTTTATGTAACCACTTTTTTTATATGTGGAATGTAATGCAAGTTTTATGATCTAATTATCTAAAACTCTAAACCCGAAAAGATCCTTAATGTGTAATCTTGTAATAACTCAAGATTAAGTAAGGATTAAGGTTGGGGCCTTATAGTTGGTATCAAAGTTCGGTTTAGATAACTTTAGGAGTTAGAATTCTATTAAATGAATATCCAAAAATATTTTTTTTATGGTCAAATTGAAGTGATATAGTATTTGAAGATTACCATGTTGCTTCATCTAAGACATGTTTGTTCAGAATGGTTTTCTGCAGAGGAAACATGGAATCAGTGCTAGGAAGGCATGCAGAAGGAAATAACCTTCCGAATCATCATCCTGAGATGGTCGGAAATGGAACAGAATAGTTTGTTGCAGTAATGGCGTAGTTGACTCAAGCGATATATGGTGGTGGTATCCATACACGAGATCAGCCAGATCAACCGCAGAGGAACATGTCAGTGGTGGAACATTTCATGAGGCAACATCCCCCATCATTCAGTGGATCATCTGACCATGTGCTAGATGAAGGGTGGATTAAAGCACTGGAGAATATTTTTGATGTCATGGGGTGTTCGGACAATCAAAAGGTTAGTCTTGCTATTTACCATTTGGAGGGTGAAGCGGATCAGTGGTGGTCGATGGTTAAAAATATCAGTGATGCTAATGAGATTGATGCTCTCGACTGGGATGAATTCAAAGGTATGTTTCTTGAAAATTATTTTCCTAAGGCTGTTCGACTTAGGATGGAAAAACAATTCTTGGAATTGACGCAAGAGGAAGACTCAGTGGCTACCTATGAAGAAAGGTTCACTCGATTGGCAAGGTATGCTCCAAATTTTATATGAGACCTTGATAGTAAAATCAATCGTTTTTACTCAGGATTAAAGCCAAAATATCGTAGGGCATTAGCTTCTCATGAGTTTAAAAGTTATGAAAATCTTGTTCAATGTGCTGTGAAGGTGGAAATGGAGTTTTCCAATGACCAGGTGTTCTATAACAACCAGCAGAAGAAGAGACCAAGGTGGCAGGAGAAAGTGAAGAATTCTTCAAATAAGTCTGATGGTAAGAAATCTAAGTTTCCAGTTTGTGATAAATTTGGAAAAAGGCATGATGGGGAATGTCTTTTGAATTCTGGAATGTGCTACCGATGTGGTAAGATGGGACATAAGGATCGTGATTTCACTAAAAAAGATCAAGGTGAAGGAAAAACCCAATTTGATTTATAGTTAGTGAAATCTTTTAAGTGAAATGAGATGGGTCACTATGAAAACGAGTGTCCGACAAAGAGATTGAGTGATGGGAAGCAGTTAGACTACAAGCAGAAAGGGGTGGTGAAATACTTTGCAACTACTTCAGCAGATGTCGGGCCATAAATTGAAGTTGTATCAGGTACTTTGTTTGTTTTTTCAGATTATGCCAGTGTGTTTTTTGATTTGGGGTCTACACATTCATGCTCTCTAAAACCTTTTCTAGTAAAATGGGAATACCATCTCAAGAAATGGCTCCTGAACTTTTGGTAAAAACAACTGGTGGAAATGTTGAGGCAAAAATAATTTATAAGAATCTTCCTGTCCTTATCTGTGGAAAGAACCTACTTGCAAACCTTATTGATCTACCTCTAGTAGAGTTTGATGTTATCTTGGGTATGGATTGGCTCTCTATTTACCATGCTAATATTGATTGTAGAGCTAAAGAAGTTTCTTTTTAGAAAGACTTTATGTTTGTGTAGAAGAATGAACCCTTACTGTTGATAACTTATCAAGAGGCCAAGAAACTTGTAAACGATGGAAATGAATGTTACCTTGCACACATCATTGAAAATAAAGGAACTGTTCAGATTAATGATGTGCCAGTGGTAAATGAGTATCCTGATGTTTTTCCTGATGAGTTGCCTGGAATAATACTAGATCGGGAAGTTGAGTTTACTATTGACTTAGTTCCCGATGCTATGCCAATTTCAAAACCCCCTTATCGAATGACTCAAATTGAACTTTTAGAGTTGAAGGGGCAATTGAAAGATTTATTAGAGAAAGGTTTCATTCGACCTAGAACATCACCTTGGGGTGCTCCTGTTTTATTTGTTAAAAATAAAGATGGTTCTATGAGACTTTGCATTGATTATAGATCCTTGAATAACATCACTGTTAAGAAAAAATATCCTTTGCCTCATATCGATGATTTGTTTGATCAGCTCCAGGGTGATCAGTTTTTTTCAAAGATTGACCTGAGATCGGGGTACCATCAGCTGAAGGTAAAGGAAGCAGATGTTCCGAAGACTGCGTTTTGTACAAGATATGGCCATTATGAATTTGTAGTAATGCCTTTTGGGATAACCAATTCACCTGTTGTATTCATGGAATTAATGAATAGAATTTTCCCTGAGTTCTTGGATAAGTTTGTGGTGGTTTTCATTGATGATATTTTGGAGTTTTCTAAAAGTAAAGAGGAGCATGAAAGACATTTAAGGGTCATTTTGCAAACTTTGAATGAAAATAAATTGTATGGTAAATTCATCAAGTGTGAGTTTTGGTTGCAATAAATTTCTTTCCTCGGTCACATTGTTTCTAAATATGGGATAACTGTAGATCCTGCAAAAACAAAAGTTGTAGAAGACTGGCCAAGACCCACAAATGTAACTGAGATTCGTAGCTTCCTTGTTTTGGCAGGCTATTACCGATGGTTTGTTATAAATTTTTCACGGTTGTCTAGTCCAATGACTAAGATAAATCGGAAGGGTGTTAAGTTTATCTGGACAAAAGAATGTGATGATTATTTTCTAGAGTTGAAAAGAAGATTAGTGAATTCTCCACTTTTGGCACTACCTTCCAGGAATGGTGAGTTTGTTATCTACAGTGATGCTTCATTGAAAGGACTTGGTTGCGTCCTAATGCAGAATGATCAGGTAATTGCTTATGCTTCATGACAGTTGAAAACTCATGAGGTAAATTCCCCTACACGTGATTTGGAATTAGCTGCTGTTGTTTTCTCTTTAAAAATTTGGAGGCATCATTTGTATGGAGTAAAGTGTGAAATATATACTGATCACAAAATTTTAAAGTATATATTCACTCAGAAAGAGTTAAACATGAGACAGAGGAGATGGTTGGAATTAATCAAGGATTATGATTGTACAATTCATTACCATCCGGGAAAATCAAATAATGTGGTTGATGCTTTGAGTCGAAAAAGTAATGCTTCATTAGCAATGTTGCGTTTAGAACGTGATCCTTTGGTTAAGGATTTGATGAACATTGGCATAGAAGTTGTTGGTGCAGGAAGTTCATCTGTTTTGTTTCAGGTATCAGTGAGATCATCTCTATCATATAGAATCAAGAAAGCACAGAAGCAAGACAGTGAGTTGCGGAAAAAGGTAGAGCTAGTTCTGAAAGGTAAGTTGCCTGCATTCAACATTGATAATGATTGTGTTTTGAGATTTGTGAAGAGATTGTGTGTGACTTTTGATTCACAGTTGAAGAGAGAGTTGTCATGTGAAGCTCATAGTTCTCCGTTTTCAGTTCACCCTGGTAGTACTAAGTTGTACAGAGATCTGCGGGATTATTACTAGTGGGATGGAATGAAAAGAGATATTGCTGATTTTACTGTGAAGTGTTTGACTTTTCAGCAGGTTAAAGAAGAGCGGCAGTTACCGAAAGGGATGCTTCAGCCTTTACCAGTGCCATAGTGGAAATGGGAGAATATATCCATGGACTTTGTTGTGGGATTACCGAAGACATTTCGAGGTAATAATGCAATCTGGGTTATTGTTGATCGCTTGACTAAATCTGATCATTTCTTTGCTATACGAGATACTTTTTCCTTAGATCAACTTTCTCGTTTGTATCTTAAAGATATAGTCAGGTTACATGGAGTTCCCCTCTCCATTGTATCTGATCGTGATCCCAGGTTCACTTCTAACTTTTGGAAAGGCCTTCAGAAGTCGTTGGGTACTGAATTAAATTTTAGTACATCTTTTCATCCTCAATCAGATGGGCCGTTAGAACAAACAATTCAGACATTGGAGGATATGATACATTCTTGCTCTATGGATTATCAGGGAAGTTGGGACCAACATCTTTCTTTAGTTGAATTTTCATATAATAACAGTTTTCATTCTAGTATACAGATGGCACCATTTAAGACATTATATGGGAAGTGGTGTCAAACTCCAGCTTTCTTGGATGAAGTGGGTGAAAGGATGTTGATGGGACCAGAATTGGTAGAAGTTTTGGTAGAAAAAGGTCAACTGATTCAGAAACACATGAGAACAGCTCAGAGCAGGCAGAAGAGTTATACGGATAACCGGAGGAAGGATCTATCTTTCGAGGTAGGTGATCATGTTTTTCTCAAAGTCTCACCATGGAAAAGTGTGATGCGATTTGGTAAGAAATGAAAGCTGAGTCCAAGGTTCAGTGGACCATATGAAATTCTGGAGAGAGTTGGATCAGTTGCATACCGGGTGGCATTACCTCCGAGTTTATCTCAGGTACACAATGTTTTTCATGTTTCGATGCTGAGAAAGTATATCCCAGATCCATCTCATGTTTTGAGTCCAGAGATAGTTCAGCTGGAAGAGAACCTATCTTATAAAGAACAACCGGTCCAGATTCTTGACCACAGGGAGAAAGTGTTACTAAATAAGGTGATTAATCAAGTAAAGGTTTTGTAGAAAAACCACATGATGGAAGAGGCAACATGGGAATCTGAAAATGCAATGAAGGATAAGTACCCCAATTTATTCGATAAGTAAATAAATTGTGGGGACACAATTTTCTAAATGGGGGAAGGATGTAACATCCCAAGTAAGTATTGAATAATAGATATTTTTATCTATGTCTATTAATGAATTAGATAGTGTTTTAGAGGCTTAAAATGAAAATAAATACAATCTTATGCATTGAATACACTAATATTCTTAAAAGATTGGTTTACTACCTTTTGATGGAAAACCATTTTCAAATCTATCTTTTGAAAATTTTATAAGATATGTTTGTCAAAATAAACTTATTCTTTATGATTGGGACATCAATATTTACTTTGTGTTAATTTTTGGTATTTTTCAGACAATGTTCATTTTTTAATGAATAGTGAAAAATACTGCATTTTACATCAAAACTGCTTTTTAATCTAATTTATTTATATGATTATATTATCTATTGAATTGTTTTTGAAGTGAAATTAGAATATATTTTTACAATTTAATCCAATGGTGGTCATTGGAATCAATTTCACTTTGAATTTGGACTTAAACTGGTGTCAATCTTTTGATAGTTATTGTTTCATAAAAACATGCTATTTGTCATGACAGCGGGAATTAATTATTAAATTAATTAATGTGAATTATATGTTTTGAATTTCTTAAAATAGACTTCATTTTTGAATTCGGAATATCAAATATAGCTTAGGGTGAATTTTTGGTATTTTTCTGAAAAATGTCAATTTTTGATGAATAGTGAAACCACTAAGTGGTACTTATAAAAACTGATTCTTCATTTAAATGAAATTTTACCACTTCTGTGTTTTGAATATCAAAAATCCGACATACATGGTTGTCATTAAGAAGTAAAATGTGGTTCAATGAAATTAAAATAATTTTTTGGTGAATAGTAACTCTTAAGTTCTTAATCGTGATTAGAGGTAATTAGTGTAGTTTAAGGTAAACATGATGCTTTAATAAAATGAGATGAGCTTGACACATGTCCAACACTCATTGGATGTGTCATGTCCGACCAAGACAAACCATGGGTCAACTTGGGGATCCCATGGATCCACTTTGGTTGGGAAATGACATAAATAACTTTTTATTTAATGTAAAAGTAAAAATGACACAAACATGCAATGTTTTACTAAAACAATTTTTACATGGGGTTATAAAGATCAGATTTTTGATTATAAATAGTAATTGGAAAGATAAAAAGATTTCCTACATCATATTATTTTGTTTTATAATTTTTAGACTTTAAATAAATTAAATTATTTATGACATCATGATGATGCAGCGATGACCTCATTATTTAACGATTTAAATAAAATGGAATTATAATGTAAAATCTAAGACCTACACATGGCCAAAACCTATTGTATGGGTGGATTTAGAACCCTTATCACCATATCCTCGAAACACATCAATGTGGGACCTCTTAAATCCGAATACCATTTTAAAATAAAGTGTCTTTTCTTTACCTTCCAAGAGTGCCCCTCCTCTCCTCTTATAAAAGGCCCCCACCTCTACCTCCTTACCCACACTCCCAAAGCCTTTGGCTAGGCAAAAACCTGCCCATTTGGGCTCTCCAGATACCTCTCTTACTCCTAGAAGCCTCACTTTTGGCAGAAGTCTTCCCAAGGAAGCCTTTGAGCTCAAATCTAAGAGAGTTACCCGATTTTCAGGTAATGTCTTCTTTTGAGTCCTTTTGTTTGATTTTACTTCTCCAACCCCCTAAAATCTTTTTATTATTTTATTTTGTAACAAATCCAGTATCCTAAATATACTAGGATGTTGTTATAAGAAGGATTCGAGATACACTTACACACACCTACATCTAATGGTTAAAGGACATACTGTTTCCGTGGATAGTGAATTTATGCCTCCCGAAACGATGATTGTTCAACATTCTTTTAACAACTTAAAAGGTTGCCATTAAGATGTCACTATATTTATATATGATATATAATATGTTTATTTTTTCCTTAAGCTTCTGTATTTTTCATTTTGGGCATACCTTTATGGTTTCCATTATGGGTAAACGTGATATCTTTATTTAAGGAAGTGCGGACTACCGCCCCCTCAAAGTGATTTGATTCATTAAATACTATATGTGGGACGTATAAAGGATGGAACTATGATATTATATATGATATTATAATGGAATTATAATATACCTTTATATAATTATGATTCCATTCTATAAAATACGAAATACAAATGAAAGTAGCGTTCATGCGTACGTACGGTTTATCGTCTCCATGAACGGTGCATTTCATTTCTTACCTCTAAATGATTATGTAATATTATAAAGGCACGTATATACTGGATATATATGATATATACATCATGGTTATAATTCTGTATATAATGGATACATGAAAAAATTGTAATTATAAAGGGTTTATTTTTGACTCAAGTACCAATGATCGTTAAAACGACCGTTATTAACTTAAATAATTACATAGTGTTCATGACATGGAAATAAGTGATCTAAATGAATAATGAACATGAAAACGGTTCTTAAGCATGTAGAAATTAACTCAAGGTTATTATTCAGGACATTAAAGAACGATCGAGTCAAGTCGGACCTGAGGTATGGGACTTCGTCTTAATCTCCTTTCTTTGAGGCATATTTTGTTTTATACACAACCTTCTTTTATACGGTGTATAAACCCCTTTGACTTTTACGTTTATTAAAAAGAGAATCTTTTTTATATTAACCGTTTACTAAACTACAAAAGCGAATGTTTTTGTCATACGTATGAGGCGACAATGACTTCTCCGCCACCGTGACCGTTATTTGAGTTTCGTCTTCCTCTATAAGCCATACCTTTTTTTAAAGAAAAATAAATACCATGTTTTACTTTTCTTTTGTTTTGGTATTGAAAATGGTTTTCATAATGTTTTTATATCAATGTGTTGTATTGATATCTTGTGATTGAAAGGTGGAAATGTTATGTTTCCTTTATGCATGTTTTATGTGATACAATTATGTTGAGGTTCTTGGGAATTATTATTAAGACGGGTGGTTCCGTGATAAACTAAGGGCGGGTGAGCCCGATATAGCTCTCCAATGCATTGGGTAACACTAAGGAGTGTAACTTTAAGGTTTATCCAAATAGATTTAGGGAATATATTGTGATGGTTATTCCAAACGTAACCAAGAGGGTTACTCCCTACGTAAGAATGTTATGAATTCCTCAAGTTACCTTTATGTCTTATGATTTCTATGATTAATTCATGATTTGATGAGGTATGTTGAAGTGATTATGTTTTATGGGTAATGTATGATTTCATTCTTATTTATATATGTACCCATGTTTCCTTACCATATTTTTATATCCCTTACTAGGATTTTTATGCTAATCCCAATTTTGTTTTTGAAATGTTTTTCACAGGTCAAGGGAAAGGTATATGATATGATGATAGTGTCAAGGAAGTGTCAAGAAAGAATCCATGTTTTATTTTAAATAAGTTTCCATTGATGGGAAAGAAGAATACTACCTTTATGTAACCACTTTGTTTATATGTGGAATGTAATGAATGTTTTATGATCTAATTCTCTAAAACTCTAAACCCGAAAAGATCCTCAATGTGTAATATTTTAATAACTCAATATTAAGTAAGGTTTAAGGATGGGGACTTATATAGCCCCCCCATTCTTTCTTTATAGAATCCATTCATAATCTTCATTTTGGTTTGGTTAATCCAATTATACAGAATCAAAATCATGCCCACCCCGCATGATATACAAAAGGGAGAGACGAAGGATAAATTCACTACATGTGGATCAACGATCGACGCTAATCCTGGGCGTGGAATTCCACAGATAGAGATGCAGCTCGTCTGCACAAAGGGTACTCATGGCATAGGGTGATCAAGAAAAAATAACCTAATGGTGTACCCTTTTAGTTTATAAGGGTCGGGGACGGTTGAGATAAGAACGTGAAACCACGTGAGGAGCGGGGTCGTGGGTTGACCACACGACCCTACACATCATTAAAGGGTCGAGTGGTTTAAACCAATGCACACACCAGGTTAATATATTATATATTTAATTAAATGACATTTATGGGCATTACTGGCTTTAAAACAAGATTAAAGGGGTCAAAATAGGGTTTTAAACCCAATTTGCGCAAAAAGGGAGACACTACTGGAAAAACCCCAACAAGGCTGGGTGACACCGATCGGTCTCACCGATCGGTGGTGCCGATCGGTTGCGTAGATCAACCTCACGCCGAGATGCTACCCCTTTAGGATCTAGATTTTTTGCAAAGGAAAGGACCCTGAGAGTCTCGGTCATCACAATTATTCTCTTACCCTCAACTCATACAACATTCTCTATAAAATATTCTTTCAAATAGGTAGGTTTACTCATACAAACTTCACCTAATAATTTCCATGAATATGTTATCACCCAGAAAAATTCACTCATGTCTTGTTCATGTAACTGTCTTCGATTTGGTGAGGCTTGGATGAAAGGAGAGCCACTAATTCTCATATAATTATTAATAACTACCAAATAAAGATGTTAAACCACTATTTATAGGAGAAGCCCAACCATTGAACATCCTATTGTTCTCCAACTACTACGATGCGTTGTTTAGATAGCTTGTCTTCCATGACACATTACATAAATGAATCATCCATCAGGTAAAAAAATGACTAGCACAGAAACTAACTAGCATGAAACTATACACCGTTGTAGCACCGAATATCCATTAAGAAGGTTAACTATCCGAAAATTTCTTCACTAGAATAAAGGTTATTTGAATATCATTAATCTTGTAATGACCCAATGTTTTTCAATGGAAAATTCCCTTTATATATTTATGTCATAAAATAACATGAAAACACAAAATAATGAACTACTAAGTGATAAGTGACCTTTAAACATAATTTTGTCACTCCTATTTTTGGAATTTTGAAAATCCGACATACACGGTCGTGTTCAAGATGATTTTTGGAGTCTAATGAAACAAAAATAATTTTTGGTGAATATTGACCTACCCTTATGAATAGTAACATACCCTTATGAATAGTAATATGAACCTTATGAATAGTAAATAATCCAACATAAGAGTAACAATAAAATAAAATTTAGACATCTTAGAAAGTTACAATTTGACCTTAGTAAACGTTTTTCATATTTTATAAGTCATAAATAATTAATTATAATTAATTAATCATTTTAAAAGAATATTTATTTCCATGAAATTTATTAATAAATTATTTAATCAATTTCAAATAGTTTTTAGATAATTTTATAAGACCGTACGTAATTTTTGAAAGAACTATAAAATCAATTTTAATCTTTAAAACTGATTTTTAAGTAAATTATGATTTTTATTAAATATTAAATTAATAATATTTAGAATATTATTTTTGAAAAATGGACTTCATTTTTGGATTCTACACGTCGAAAAATGGTTGGGGTAAATTTTTGGGATTTTTCTGAGATACATGATTTTTTTTTTAATAGTAGAATCTGATAATTCACAATAAATGATAAATAATGTATTAATTGATTCATCAATGATGTTATGCTGATATAAGCCCACTTTGTTCGGAATTACATTATAAAATTACTATTGTTTCTCATCCAAGACTCACTATTACTTGTCTTATGGGAAATTAATAAACTAATGAATTTTATATTAAGGAAACCCCTCTCCCCTCCACTATAAAAGCCACCCTTCACTCCCTCTTTTCCTCACACTTCTCAAGCTCCAAGACATCACTAAAATCTGCCCAAACCCCTTCCCTATCCCATCCCCCACGTCCAAAAGCTTGAGGTCTCATCAAAATACCATGACTAGCTTCCTTAAGGAGGATCTCATGAGGAAGATTTAAGATGCAATTTCTCTCCCTCTTCTCCTTTAATTTCCTTTCAAGTTCAAGTTCCTTTCTTGATCTCTCCCCACCTATATTCATCCAAATTGTTTTGTAACTCCATTATTATACATATAATGTAATTTTATGATTCTAATGGGATATTATATCACCCCACACCCTTTCCCTCTTCCTTTTATTTTGTTAAAGAGAATGTTGTTCATGAGTTGTTAAATTTATCACCTTCAAAAACGACATGCTATCTTCTTCCATTTGTACCTTCAAATCTTGTCATGAAAATATTTTTATGGTTGAAACAGAATATTTTATATGTATTATGTTCTATTTTAATTATTGTAAATAACCTATGGCCATATTACTAAGTTAAAAGTTAAAACAAGTTCATTGTGATCCAAAAACCGCTAAAATTAACCCAAATAATCACCATTTAATTCTTATCTAATGATTCACCCACATGGATATAATATAATTCATTATAAAATCATTCAAGCTCCTGTAATATCACTAATAACATATAATATCATTTCTGGATGTTTACCCATGATCTACCTGAACTTCAATTTAAGAATACAAGCGACCCACCCAAGAAAAACCATAAAAACGAACATCCTCAAACAATGTTTTTTTAAACTCTATATATCATCCTAAAGAAGAAAATATGACATAATAAAACCAGAATGAACCCTATTAATGTAAAAATGGTTCGGTATTTTTAATTA
Organism: Viscum album; assembly: GCA_963277665.1. Classification (NCBI taxonomy): domain Eukaryota; kingdom Viridiplantae; phylum Streptophyta; class Magnoliopsida; order Santalales; family Viscaceae; genus Viscum; species Viscum album. Next base: position 483,305,034 of record OY728131.1, read on the forward strand.
ATGAATATAATTTCATTATACATGACATTAAATAGAAGGAAGCATTCAGGTACAAGGTAAGGGGAAATTTTCGAACCCAACGTTCATCCTTCAGGTTCTACCTCTTTAACTCCATTTTGAAATTGTTACTCCTTAAAGATCATTTTTTCACAATTTTATTTCCTTTTCTGGGATATACATATTTTTTAATGATGTTTATGTCAATGCAAATGTTTTCCGAAAGAACTCTTATCTTAAGAACTCAAGTTTTCCCTCTCATTCAAGGTTGATGATTCTTGTATCAAGTATGTTGTTCCCTCTTTATTTTGGGAACCCAAAGTTTATGAATGTGTTCTTATTAGGTGAAACCCATTCCTTTTCATGGGTTATTTATTTTCATTTATGTTATATGTTCATTGTGGCATGCATGATAAATGATAATGTTATGATGTGACGGGTGCGCCCAGAATTATATAGCGTAATATGAATGTTTAAATGTGACGGGTGCGCACGAAATTATATAGCGCTCCAATGCATTAGGTAAAGTGATGAATCTCATGAGTAAATGTGAAAGGATGTGTGAACAAGATGCTAGCTTGGTTCACAAGTATGTGTGGTAGTTAACCACTAAGACATGATGTTTCATTTTTATGCATTTCCACATTTCAAGGCTATTATTTATGCTCCTCTCATGTTCGTGATCTTTTGCCTATGTTATGATTATGCTCACCGCATGATATATTGTTATTGTCTATCCTCTTACTAGGCTTTTAGCTCACCCATTTTGATGTATATCCTCAGGTGGCTATATGTACTAAGGATATGACAAGTTCCAATAAGAAGATACAGAACATGAAATTAAATGAATGTTTATGCTTGATGTTGTATTTGGTATGTATGGTCCTAGTTTTCCCAAGACACTAAATCATTGTATCCTCTAAGTGTAATACTATTATGTTTTTTATCTTTGAAATGATGTAATATTAATGTAAGAAAAGGTCAGGTCTCTATAAATCTCCTATATTTTCACTAGAATATACTTTGATATTTCTCTAATAAAATTATAGAACTCCAAACCATCCACCAAGATATTTTCTTCTTTGTCAGACCTTGGGATCTTTATAAAAATTTTATTTTCAACACCAGTTCATATGAGAAGTCCAACTCCATAGAACCACCATTACTATAATTTTACTAAAATAATAATAATAATAAACTTTTTGATGAATCAATTTTGTTCCAAAAACTATCCACACAATAGTACACTATGACCACCATTCCTAACCAAAACCTATAACCAAGTATGTATACACACTATAGTGGAACCATTACATACCACTCAACTAATGTATTTCTATGTCATATTCCTTTGAAACATGTCTCATATTCCTAATTAAATGTTTGATCATGATTATCATGCATTCCAGTCACATTACTTATTTGAAACACCCTCTATGACACAATTTCAGATACTATAACCATTTCAACCCTCATGTTACTTCTAGAACTTATTGATATAAATATCTATGAATAAACCCCATAATATGGTGTATCCACCCATTCTTAGCATTTTGATTGTAATTTCCACGAACCATGCCGGGTATCCAACCAAACCAGTGCCCGTCCCAGTCCATGGCATGGCCCGAAGGGCGTTCTCTATCCCCATAAGCTGACAGAAGTTCCCAAGTATCGTAAATAATGGTGTTGGAATGATTTAACCTAGTTTAGTAACATAAAACAACCAAATATAATAAATAAACCGAATCTAAAAATTTACACCAAAGAGGCCTTACCAAAATTTCAGAACAGAATTACATTGTTTTAAAAAAACCCAACTGGTCCATAATTGAAATGGAGAAGTAATTGTAAATCAACCCCCTCACAAAATTTCGTCATCCCCCTTTATCCATCTCCATAGTAGAAACCCAGGGAAGGAAGATATTGATGTTAATTCCCATCCCAAAAGACCTTTCCCTTACATGTATCAATCATTAAAAAATCTACATACACCCAACGGTGTAAGTATAGTGTGAGAAAAATCATAATATAATGACACAAAATAAATGATTCAATGGTATAAACATTATAAGACAAAAATATAGAAATTTTTCATAAATAAGAAATGATAGTAATGATTTTAAATGGATTCAAAATAAAATGAAAACAGTTTTCATGAGGGAAATATTAAGGGACAAAAAATTTCAAAGAAAACACATACGCTATTGAAATTTCCAACAAAAAACACACCATATGTTGAAAGTATGTACAATATAACCACATGCACTATCCAAGGGAAAATATACTAGGTACTAGATAATAATGATACACTAAGTACATCATATCTTGAAAAAATGTGGAATATGAACCACAACAAACAACATTCAAATGCACGATCCACCAATAGGGAACACACCCATAACCTAGTGGCCTCCAATGAATAGTCATTATTTAGTTAGTGTTTTCATCCACAATATTTCTAAGTGAAACCAGAACAAGGAAAATTCTATATAACTAGCATACTAGTCCTAGTCTACCCATCTAGATACTCGAGCTTTCCATTTTTTCTCAAAAAATTCTACATGTTATAAAATATCATTTTCATGTCAAAACTCTATTTATAAATCACACACAAACAAAATAGTACCCCAAACACGTTTTTCATTCTGAATTTAGATAATTAAACTCAATAAAAATTTTATAAAAAAACATTAAGTGGTGTTACATGGATTTTCACACAAAATTAAATTAAAATACATCATTTATGTAAATATTCCTTTAAAAACCTTACAAAACCATAATTGGCCGCCCTAACACCATTTACTAAAACAATTTCATGAATCATTAAATACCCAAAATGATACAATATTGAATACATATAAAAACACCAAATTCCATGTTAGAATTCTACTTTGATATGTAACACCGAATCAATGTTTCCAAAAATGGGGTTTGCACCAAAAAAATAGAAGAGAAACATGAGAAAATCGTTAATCAAGGAAGATAAATTCATCAATTAATCATTACACATGGAAACACAAAAATTGAATGTAAAAAACCCCAAATATTTTTTCAAAACTTCACCCACACAACAACTATATCACAAGTGAATGAAAACAACCCCTACTCAAGAATATTGAACCAAGAAACTCAATATTAAACCCTAGGGATGAAACCCTTACTGCAGGAATTTTTGAACATCAAGAAGGATGCAATAAACCAAAGAGATAAGGAAGAAAGAAAGTAAATACCCACATACTTGAAGTTTCTTAAAGTTTCTCCTACCAAAAAAACTTTAAAGATGGGTGCAAAGGGAGCATGAAGAGGTTGGAGACCTTATATGGAAAAAAATACATTGTGGGAGGAAAATGGGGTGAGGAGGGGTTAAACATGAAAAGGAAAAACATGGAATTATTTTATTTTATTTTTCCTGGTTTACTGCATAGTCACTGGGGTTGAGGCGGGTAGACGTGTGGTAGTCATACTGTAGATTCTACCTTCTATAGCACTATTGCTTGGGTTGGGTGCATTGTTTTCAGTAACAATGCGCCATCCGTGTTCCTTGGTCCACCAACCGAAAAACCACCATTTCTATAAAAATACAATAGGGGTCTAGGGGGAAGGATATGAAAAAATAGAACAGGAAATCCCCAAAAGAAGGACATATATGTGAAAATTCACTAAACCATGAAAACTCTACACCCCGGAATGTCAACCCAAAGCATGATTGAATAACATGAATGGGTACCCTTTCTCAAACCCTGAATTATGTTCTAAAGTCTCATGTGCATCATTATCATACTACCAAAATACAAAAACTAGTATAATAGAATTTCCCTGAAGCACATTCTCTTGGGAATCCACTATTCTCACAGTCCACTTAAATATTGATAAATTAGGATCTATTTCCAACTCTTTACAATTCAGAATGTGGGATGGATTCGGGTGTACTTATTAAATTGGGATACATGGAATAAAACAGGAATGGATGTCATATAATAAGTTAACACTATCCATCATTCCACATTTATAATCATCTCGGTGATCTCTATAGGTCTGACATTCCTCGACGTTAGCTTTCCTTACTTCCCCAAACGACGATGGACCAAAAAAGGCCACATTCATGAATAGTATATCACTGAAAGACAACTCAGCATCTTGATGCCTATGGTCAAAATAAGATTCATCTTGATTTTGATATGTCAATAACTTCTTTCTGATCAACTTTACCCTCTCAGATATCTCTAGCACAAGGCTCGACCCCAACAGTGAGGTCTCCCCTACCTCAGCCCAACATATGGGGGGCTGACAAGGCCGACCATAGATAACCTAAAAAGGAGCAATTCAAAAATAGGATTGATAACAATTATTATAAGAAAACTATACTAATAGAAAATGGATATCCCAAGATCATTCAATATCCAAAACACAGGAACAAATATTGTCCTCCAGAATATGAATTTCCCACTCTATCTGACCATATATTCGAGGATGGTATGTCGTGAAAATATTAATATGAAACCCTAAGGCATTATAAGGTCGTCCCAAAACTTAGAGGTAAAATAGGGGTCTTTATCTGAGACAACTTCTAACAACAAACCATGAATCCTTACGACTTCCTAGATATTCAATTAGCCCAGCTCCTCCACATTAAGTATATCTGTGATCAGAATGAAGTGGGTTGATTTGGTTAGATGATAAATCACTACCCAAATAAAATTCTTACCCCTGAGGTGTTCGAGTTATGAAAATAGTGAAATCCATGGTGACATCATCCCACACCCAGGAAGGAATGGGTAATGGATAAAGAAACCCAGAGGGCCTTTGATGTTCTGTTTTTTCATGCTGACATTTATATCATCTTGACAAGAAATTATATATGTACCATCTCATACATGGACAAAAAAACTACCAATTTATGTCATAATACATTTTGGTACCTCTAGGATGAATGTACAAATTATATTGGTGGCTATCCTCCATCACCACCTTCCTAAGAGACAAAGCCACCAATGAATGGGCCTTGAAGAACATGGTGCCCTCGAGAGATGAAGTCCATTAAAAAGATGTCTCTCCACCATGAAGAAACAGTATATACCACTGAAACTACTCATCACTGGGATGATCATGCTGAATGAACTCTAAAATAGAGGAAGTCAACAGAATTGTCACCAAGAACGCACCACCACGGTGGTCCTTGTTCTCTACATGCATCTGAGAAAAGATCCCCATTAGAGTTCACTCATCACTGGACTTCCTCAAAGCCTACAATTGTACTTTTATACTAATTGACTTTTCCACACATTACCCATTCTCAGGGTATAGATGATATCAAAATTTAACCCTTCAAATACTCGATCCAACGACACTAGATTAGATTATGATCATTGTTTTAGAAGATGTAAGCTAATATCTTATGATCGGATTAACCCATAATCTTCTCCGCAGAAAGGTAGTGACACAATGTCTTCAATTATTTCATCACCACTGATCAATCCAAGTCATGGGTTAGGTAATTCATTTCATGTAGTCAGAGTTGGAGAGAACCATACACCACCACATGGTCACCCTATATAATCACACACCAAAGACCCATACCTAAAGCATCACAATACACAACATAGACCTATCTAGATTCATACAAGATCAACATGGATGAGGTAGTCTACCTCCACGTCAGCTCTTTAAAGGATACCTAACATTTATGGACCCATTAAAACTTTACTCCTTTCTGGGTGAGCACAGTAATGGGAGAAGAAATCCAAGAGAAATCCCAAACAAACTAATTATAATTACATGCCAGGTTGAGGAAACTAATGATCTCAAACATATTATTTGGCTCCTCCAATGAAATAAATGCACTGATCATCTTAAGGACCACCAAAACCCCTTAATAAGTGATGACATGACCTAGAAACTTGACTTCCTTAATCTAGAAGGTTTACTTGACAACATTTTAAAAAAGTGATGATGCCACAGAGTGCCCAATGTGATCCAAAAATGATTCTCATGTGCCTCCTCAGATCCATAGTAACCAAAATGTCATCCCTAAATACCTTGAAAAAAGAGTCATGATACTAGTGGAACACCCAATTCATGAGTTCCATTAAACTACAATATCATTGGTTAATCTGAAATTCGTGACCAAATACCAATGTGCCCATACATGTTTCAGAATGCTATCTTTAGGATATCCACCTCTCTCACCATGACTTAGTGGTAACTAGAATACAGTTATATTTAAGAAAAATACTTTTCCCACATTAGATGATATTTTTTTATAGATTCTTGGATAACGATATTTTTTCTTGATGGTTACCTTATTCAACATCTAGTTATCGATGCACAACTAGAGGGATTCGTCGACCTTGTTTGTAAAAAGGATAGAAGTAACCCATGGAGAGATGCTCAGATCAATGAATCCTTTGGATTCCATATCTGCATGTTGTATATTTAATTTCCTCAACATGGTTGGGGATATATGATATGATGGAACAGATAACCTCAGTGTTCTTGGTGCCAAATCAATCGATAACTCCACGTCCTACTCTGGGTAAAATCCTAAAAAATAATTTTGAAATACGTCTAGTTACTCATCCACCACATGTGGTAATCTACCCTTAGAATAACTACCTTCATTATCTAGATAAAGTGATGACAACTAAAAAGAAATATTTCCAAACTCTAGAAGTGGGGGTCCCACAAAACTTGACTGAGGGTCCTATTCCCAAAGAAAAACATAAGCACACCCATCAGGTTCCATCAAATTCATCTGCTACCTACATTAATCGATATGTGCTTGAAAGTGAACTATCCAATACATAATAATGATTAAATTGAAAAGGTATGTATCCAAGACTAGAAGATCCCATTCCATCTCAACTCCTGATATAGAAAGCACACAAGATGGGAACCTCAGACCATACTCTTTCTTTTGACCCAACAACATCAATAACTACATCGAAAGAGACAACAACTGAGTTGAAAATTTTAGAAGATTAACAATAAGAGAAGAGATAAAAGAAAAAGAAGTACCAATATCAATAAAAATTTATATAATAGAAGATGAAATCAAAATTATACCTCTAACTATCGAGGGTCCAGTATCTAATCCTACTGGTGTATGGTTCACAACATGAAGATTACTAGCCACCACTTAAGAATGACCACTCACCTATGACTCTACCCTAAACCGTCTCTACCTATTAAAGGATCATGACCTTCCACTATGGACACCAAACCAAGATCCCAATGTCTAGGTCATCTCCGAATATATTAACACTCTTCTAGAAGCCACTGATCCTACCCCACTCTAGTATAGTAAAATCTGTCTACAAAAGCTTTGCACGTGCCACATAACTCCATATAGTTAACAATGCCATGAAGGGGAGGTACATGAAGGCTGGATGTTCCCTTCTTTTCCGTACTGATGTCACACAACATACCCTGCATCAGAACCTATAGATGAAGATTTCCATGAAGGATAGCCTGAACTACCACCTCCCTTCTTCCCATGATCATCCCGCTTCCCCTTTTCCTCTGAGGAGTAGCCACTACCCACAACAAACACCACTCCAAAAATTATAGACTTTTATTCCTAATAAACCATGAAAATGAAATAATCATCAACCCCCTCAGTATAAGTTCCCATCTTGAACAAGATGAGTTGAAAATAAATTTCTTTTTGTATACCTTTCTAAATATTTCCAGATTTCATAGATTCACTAGAAACAATATTAGTCTTATAAAGGGCTAGATCAAAAAAATGGTTAACATATTCCATCATTGACTGATATCCATGGGAAAGATCCATTAACTCATAAGATCTATCATAGTCCAGGATCTGAGGGAGATACTACTCAATGATTATGGTATCAAAATCCTTTCATCTCATCTTCTCATGCTTCATATCTTTATGCATTAACTCCCAAGAACTTCGATAGGGACAACCTAGCATGAATGCAAACCATTGAACTTTGACCTCCTACTGTTTTTCAGGAAACTTCAACATGTGCTCGATTTTTTCATGCTAATACTCTTTTTCCTATATCTTTGAATCTCCTAAAAATGTATGAGTCTTTTCCTGGGAAATGTCTAAGTGATATCCTTCCTAAGACTATACTCATTCTCTCGCAAGATTAGGTGCATAATCCGCTCTCAGTCCTTGGGCCTGGACTTCCCGGACAACAACTTCTACAAGTACATGATCAAACGGTGATGGAGAACTCCCTACTACTTCCTCTCTTGGGTACATGGGAGCATCCTGGGGAGGAATGTTTCTACAGAAGGAAATAGTCACAAAAGAAAAATTAGCAAAATAGTTTTGGAAAAATTCAGAAAGAAAGAAAAATATAAGTAAATAGAAATCATCACAATAATAAAATAAACAACTACATCACCCCACCCAATTTCCATGTGCATTTTGCATCTAGCTCATCCCAACTAGATGATAAGTCAAACATAAATCCCAATATCCCCTGGAAACTCAAGATCTATCATGAGAGGTGTGGTCTAGGCACCATACTCGCATCCATAACTCAGATCCCTGCCAGTACTTGCTTCTTTCTAAGTAGACTCATCCCAAATAATATGACCTAATGATAATTACCATCATTTGATACCATTTTTTCATGAAAAAAGCCGGGTTTCCAACCAAACATGCACCAAACCATGTCCATGGAATGTACAGAAGGGAATTTTGTATCCTTACCATCTAGAACAAGTGAAAGGGTATCATAAATAAAGAGTTGGGAATGATTTACCCAAGTATATAATCATTAAACAACCAATAATAACAACTAAATCGAATATAAAAATTTACACAAAACATGTCTTAATGAAAATCAGAACTGAATTATATAGTTTTTATGAAAATCCAAGAGGTCCAAAATTGAAAAGGAGTAACAATTCAAACTCACAAACCACCACAAGTCAAGGGGCTTAACCCTCTAGCCATATCAATGGCACTGAATGAAGGAAGGAAGGTAAGAGCCCAAACCACCAACTCCAAATATCTTTCCCTTACCCATGTCAAACATTACCAAATATACTTACTTCCAATGGTGTAAGTAGGGTGTGATACTAAGTTCAATAGGATTCCAACCAATAAAATATTCCAATCTATAAACATTAGAATACAAGAATCTATCATGTTTTTATAAATAGAAAATACTAGTAACAATATTTAAGGGATGCAACATTAAATAAAAACAGTTTTCAAAAGGTAAATTTTATTGAATGAACCATTTAAAAAAAACATATGTTAAAAAAATTACCAACCAAACACACTATATAACGATGGTACGTACAATAAATCCAATGATCACTAGTCGCAGTAAATAACCCTAGGAACTTTATATGAATGGGACACTAGGAACATTGTATATCGATGAAATGTGGAATAGGAACCAAAAAGAAGTACATTTTCATGAACACCTCACTACTAGGGAGAACACCAAAAACCTAGTGGTCTCAAATCAATCACCATTATTTAGTTAGTTTTTGTATCGTCATTCATGATAATTGAAAATTTGACAAATCCACTTTTGAATAACTAACAAACCAGCCATATTGCACCCACCTAGACACTCAGGCTTCCCATTGGTCCACAATCAAGTTACACTTTTTATAAAATAAAATGTTCACATAATAATTAAATTTCTAAATCATACTCACACAAAATGTTACCCCAAACAAGTTCTTCACCCTCAATGTAGTTTAATAAAGCTAATAAATATTTTATAAAAAAACTTCAAGTGGTGTTACAAGGGTTTTCACACAACATTCATTTAATAATCCTCTTTTGAGGAAAAATGCCCATAAATACAACAACAAAGAAGAATTAAAATCCCTAAAAACATTTAATAAATAAATTTCATTAATCATAAAATGACCCTAAATGACACAACATGAAAAAGACATGGTAAAACCAAATTCAATGTGAAAATGGAAGTTTAAAATTTAACACTTAATCAATGCTAAAAAAATTTATTTGTACCACAAAAAACAGATTAGAAATAAGATTTATAGGTTAATCAAGAAAGATAATTTAATCAAAGAATGTTTAAATAAGGAACCACCTACCATGAATTTCAAAAACCCCAATTATTTTTGAGAAAATTAACCAGCATTAAAAGAAAGTGAAAGCGGACCCTAATAATTAAGTGTGAACCAAGAAAATCAATATTAAACTGTAGGGATGAAACCCTAACTACTAGAATTTTGGATCTTCAGGAATGTGGGATGAACCCCAAGTTAAAAGGAAGAAATCAAATAAAGACTCACTTAATTGAATATTCTTGATGTTTGTCCCACCAAAACCCCTTCAATGATGGGTTCTAAGGGAGCCTGAGGGAGATTGAAGGCCTTATATGGTTGAATGTTCTGAGTGGGGAAGAAAACAGTTGTTGGAAGGTTTAATTTTAAAAGGGAAAACATGGCGTAAAAATATATTTTTTGAGTTTTATCACATGGTATGTTAAATTGTATGATAAAAGTGTGCATGCTCTATTCAGAGCACATGACCACCGGGGTTGAGGCGTGCCGTCATGTGGTAGCTTCACAATATATTCTGCCTTCAACCACACATTTTTCTTGGTTGGTAGCACAGTTTACACTAACCATGCACCGACTATTCACCTGGGTCATCCCACCCAAAAACATCAGTTTATCTCCAAAATTAATGGGGGAGCCTAGGGGGAAAACATAATCCAAGAATAGAATAAAAAATACCTGAAAAGATGGGCACACATGTTATAGGAATCCATATTCCTGACTAACCCCTCACTTTAGAGACACCCATGCATATCATAAGGAATATACAATATATATGGAAAACAAACCCTAATTCACAACTGTAACCTGACTCAATTTACTCCTATGACAAACAAAACTTCACAAATCTCTTCAACCTAGAATATTAATGTTATTCCATGAAGGTAGAATCTTATAAAGAAGGTAAAATTTTTTAGTTTCAAACATTTAAGGAAACTGTCATTCCATTTCCACTTTACAGTCCCTCATTAATACAATATATCTATATATCATTAAAAATCACAAAATAGGGTTATAAATCATCATGGGTTACCCAAATACTTATCTATCCACTGAGTAATTCTATTGAATCCCGACCCATATCAATGAACTGGAAATTTGAGACACATCCCATCACTTACATTATAAGATGATAAATGTTTTAGTATTGAAAAACCACCATTAATATATATCCACCTTACAATATCAATGTCTCATATCACTATGGGATGACTCTATAATAACCTATTTTTGTCAAAGATGGTATGAAATACCTATAAGATTCAACCCATCAATAAATGGAAATAAATACCATTATCAAACAGAATCCCAATTATGTAGAATGTTTGGAAAACCTAATAAAATTTGATATGAAATCGTTAATTAGTAACAATGTTTATAATAATTAATTTTAAAAAACAAAATAAAGCTTAAAAATTTCATGTTATTCATATATTCTAAAAATGATTCATAAACACATGAACATTTCCTCTCCATGACTAGAACCAAGAGCCTAATTAATCAAACATAGAAAAATGAAAAAACTGTACATTAGTAGATGAAGAACAATTAAATAATCTCATCCCTAGTACATGGATTTCTACTCATATATGTGTTATATAGGAAAGAAATATTGAATTAATGTTAGTATCTAACCAGTCTTATCTATAACTACAATATGCCATATCATAAGAGAATAAAATCATGGATTTGATACCAATTCATAGAGTTCGTGGTTTGATTCACCACCCCCATGAAAAAATTGAGAACTATATACCTCATGCGTGGGTCCTCGAGTATTAATGATTTTTTCCAATATTAAGGGTAAAATTATAATGTGGAGAGATTCTACTCTCTTTTTAATAGATAACCATAAATCAAAATGGAATTACATATCAATTTCTATAACTGTAATGTCCTAGACCTACCGATCCCATAATTACATGTTTTATTGAATATATTTCATCATGTACAATTCCAAGACCTTTTAGGTTTTCATATTTAGACAATTATAAACAAATTTCCTAAATATACATATTTTTTTATTTATGGGAAATATTCCACAAAAAAAATTTAAATTATTCAAATTTTCTATTAAAGACTAACATCTTATATTCATTTGTATACATAATAATAATTTCTACCAGTCCATAAAAAATATGAAAAACATTTTATAAACATGAGATAATCATAAAACTCAGTAAGGTGAACAAAATAAATAGAAAATTAATTATACCATCAAATTAATTACAGAACAACAAAGATTATATACCTTACGTAGAAAACCATAAACTCATATAAAAATTTTAAAAAATAAAATGAACATATTTTCTGTAAACACATTCATAAATAAACTTCATAATCAACTTTAGAAAATATGAAGACATTGATATTCCTTAAGAGAACCTAAAAACTAATGAAAACATAAAATCCTGATAAAATCATAACATTTCATTAAAGAATAATACATTCCCTTCAAAAATGTCAAAAAAATACATTAACACATAAAATTAGTTTCATATTTCAATGAATTAGTATATTTTTATTAAATATTTTTTCATGTATAGAATGTGTATGAAGTAATATTAGGATATTATATTTATATCACTTTAAAAAACACCCTCACAAACAACCCTTATAATAGAATAACATTATCAGTAATTTCATCAATATTTTTTAGAGAATAAAAATTATAATATAGTTTAAGTTCTATATCAGACCCATTTATCATCAAATATAATTATCATGATCTATAACAAGAATAAAAAATAGAATCTTTAATATTACCCTAACACACAATTTAATTCATAATAAAAATATATTTTTTCAACCCATAAAATTATGATGATTTCAAAAATGGGTTAATCAATTCACTATTTAGAGGAAAATGGTAACAAGACCTACAAAACAGAATTAAGAAATTATTATTATAAAACATGAAAAATATAAATTTCTTTTGATAATCATTAAAAAAATACATGAAAATTATATATATTAATTAAATTGAAAAAACATGAAAAAATAGAGATAAATATTCATTATTTCAAATATTTATAAATGTGGGAAAATGTATTCATTCAAAAACCAATATAAATGAGATTCTATTCAAAAAAATTTAAAGAAAATGAAAAATTTACTTTGAAATAAATATTGAAAAAATAATTATAAATATTTATAAAGAAATTCATATATTCTGTAAAATTAACTTTAACAATCTTTTATTATTAGAGAGTATCATTCTTGGAAAACATAATTGAAAATGTGTTAAGATAAATATGTCAAAAAATGTAATGTGAAGGTATAAAAGAACACCCTTACCCTATGTCCTAAATTCCCTTGTATATCCTTGAACCACCAAAATAATGAAATTTTATTAATTATATAATATCTTAGGGACATATTTCATGATAATTATTTAATTATTATTCATTTGATACCATTATTCATTGTTTTTCATTTATTTTCATAATCATTATTTTATAGTCAATTGTTTTGACGTCTTCTAGGTCTCAAAAAAACATAGTATTTTTTTAAATGTAAAATGTACTTCTATAAAGCATAAATAGTATTCAAGTGTTCCATGTTATTTTATAAAAGTACTTTTATAAGAACAAGAATCAATAGTTACCAAAGGAATTACTTTTTTAAAAAAAATTTATTGGTAAGATTGCTTTTAATGATTGTTAATCCTCACAGCTCTTAACTTTATATTCCATTTTTATGATGAATATATAACAATCCTCGAAACTAAATTGAGAAACAACTTGTGTATTAATTCCATATTAAATTATAAATTTTTTTAAAAATAATAGAAGTATGTTTTTTAAAACATAACCATTCACATAGGTATCATAATACACAAGGGTGAGTGTTGTTTTTCAAATGATTTTAATAAATAGAAATACAAAAAAATATTTGGGGTTTATTAAAATATAATATTTTAATTAAATTATTATATATGTTCAAATTTTTAATATTTTTTATGTTTTTTAAAAGAGTGAGAATATAGTTGGAATGAAAATATATAATTTTGGAAAAATAAACATTTTCACAAATTAATGTCATATGAAAAGTGCTCAATGAGTTGTATATGAAGATATATGATCCTTTATGGATATAAAATATGAAAATAACATGTAAATAAAATCATGTAATCATTATGATTATTTTTTAATTTTTTTTATAAAAATGAATCAGAAAAGAATCAATGTGTGGGCCTATAAACCCTTAAAATACTCATCCATGAGAAACATTTGAATTTGGTACAAATAATTTAAAAAATTTACTTTTAGAAATTATGTATAAAGTTTTATTTTTATAGAATAAGAATAGAGACTAAAATTTAGACGTTATTTGAAATTGGTAGAATGAATCCGCTTTTACAAGAAATACCTGATTACATTTTCACAAATACTCAATTATAAGGGTCCAAAATGTATTAATAAAATGGAATGTAACATATAAATAGAAATTATAATAAATTATTAACCATTTAATATTCCACTTGATTTTTTATAAGATTTTATTAATTTTTAATCAATTTAGAAATCATTTTTCATATTAAATACTCTCTAACATTTTTTTCAGTGTTATTTTAATAATATAAATATTATATATATTTCAATAATAATATAATTTTAATTTAAATGTTTAAATAATTAATTACCTAAAATTTGTATCCTTAAAAATAAATTAGAACCCTTATTTATCCAAAAAAACTATCACTTTTAATATTTTGAAAACTATTTACTTTACTTTTTCTACCACATTCACTACCACTACGTCAATGTTGAATAAGTGTTTTTATAATAATCCCAATGTTTTAATTTAAAAATTATTAATAAATAAATATAATTTATTATATATATATATATTCTAATAAAACCATTCAAATAATTATTTAATCATATTTATACCTTGATTTATGTTTTAAGATATGAATTTTTAATTTTGATATAATGCGATTGTGGTGGGTAAATATTAGATATATACCTTGGTATATATGTTTAAAATCATCATATATTCACCAAAATAATTTATTAGCAATAGAATATCTCTTTAATATCATGATTATCATTATAATTTATAAAATATAATCTCAAACATGTTAAATTTTTATTTCCCAATGCTACACAAGCACTAAGTCAACATTGAGAATGATATACATATTTGGTTTGACCTAAAATTTTATTTCAATGAATAAGAAAAATATTTTTATGATATTTTTAGTGTATTTACAGGTATTATTATTTCATTAGTTTAATAAATTTTTCTTCCATATTTATGTTATTGTGATATTAAAAAAAAGTATTCCAAAAAATATATATATTTTTAACTATTCACCAAAAAATCAACTTACTCTCAAAAAGACAAAACATAACCTTAATAAATTTTTTACATTCTGAAAAAAATTTAACCCCTTATAATATAATCCTATATCTATTATTTATAAATAAATATTTTAAATAAATCCATATCACAATCATGAAATAAATTTATTTAAAATAAAAAATAATTATTTTTCAAATAAAAAATTATATCCCTTACACATACATTTATTGAATTGTTTCTAGGAATTCCAAAATAAAAAAACATATTAATTTAAATAATTAAAATAAATATCCACTAAATATTTAAGGAACCCATAATATGAAATCATTTTGATAAAATATATTTATCCTTTAAATAAATATATTTCTAAATCACAAGGTAAATTTTATAATTATAAATGTATACTTCATATCTAGTTGATTATATACTATAATTTGAGACCAGATATAAAAATATATATACATTGAATAATAAATCTATAATCATGAATTTAAAAAACTATTAAAGTTATATGTTATAAGAAATACATGGGTTTTAACATTCTCACCCCTTAGGCAAATTTCATCATTATTATTTTTGTCATTTTAGATTATTAATTGTTTAAGAAAAGTATAAATAAAGTATAAAAATTCCAAAATCCATTTCAAAGTGTAAAATGGGGATTTAAAAACCATAGTTATTAAATAAATCACCAATAATATCACTATTAAATAAAATAAATAAAATAAATATAATAAAAATAAATGTAGAGTGGAAGAGAAATAAAAATACAATTCTTTAATGGTAATTGATGGATTTATCAAATAATAACATGGTTCATATAGAATTATTTCGACTCAAGTAAAAGACAATGAGCTAATAAAAACCCTTATAGCTCTGGTAATGCATGATAAAACATCCAATTGACTGTTGAATTATGAAATAGAAAGGTAAATTACAATTATAATATATAAAATATGATAAGAGATATAAATATAGCACTATGTAAAACTGACAATACATGTATCAATAGATGAAAAATGACATGAAACCCCCTTATGGATTATGAGTAAGAAATTTAAATTTCCAAAAAATAAGGATTTCCAATATAATTCAATATTTTGGAAGAGTAAAAAAATTTATGAAAACATATTCAAAGAATAATGTACATGATAAAATGAAAAGATATAAATTTATCTAAATATAAAATAAACAACATGAACCATGAATTATAAATCCATAATAAAGGATAAGAGAACTTTAATTCTTCTGAAATGACTATAATTGTGTAAAATTTTAATTTGAATATAATGTACATGAGGAATAAAATGGAAGATATAAAATATAATACCAATACATTCAAAAAATATTGATCTAGAAATGAGATCCTAAATATTAATAACATTAATATTTTGGTAAAATCTATGAAATGTTTCATAGATATTTTAACCATTTTTGAACATTTATAAGATTCATTACTTGTGAATTATTTTATAATGCATAACATGATAATAAATTGATATTTTTTTTCATAAAACATGATAGGATTTATTTTAATTATTCTTGATATTGGGGAATTCTTTTACTACTAAGATGGTGTATATGAGAAAAAAACATACATGATTTTTTTCTATTCAATAATCAGAATTTCATCCTTTGGTTATGTGTTTTAATCAGTAATAACCTAAATTAAACTCACATTCCAAATAATGATTATGTAGGATATATCAAAAAAATGAACAATTAATGGATCATGAGATATAGTAATGTTTATTTTTTTCATTGTATAATGGATTTTTATAACAATTTACTCATCTTGTTTGTAACCAATTAAATAAAACTAAAAATCATGAGTAAACATAATACCGAATTAAATATAAATAAATATCATATGAAAAAGAATTAATATAGTCTATAAATTACAAATATTATTAATAAAACTCATGTATATCATAAATCATTCAATATGTTACAAAAACGTAAAATTCTTCGACACATTTGTAACCAAATTTGAAAACTAAAAATCAGAAAAAACAGGTCATATTTTCCC
This sequence comes from Viscum album, assembly GCA_963277665.1. NCBI lineage: Eukaryota > Viridiplantae > Streptophyta > Magnoliopsida > Santalales > Viscaceae > Viscum > Viscum album. The sequence goes on from OY728131.1 coordinate 483,322,402, forward strand.
AAAATCAACTAAATGTTTATCTATAAATAATATAATTTAAATCATAATATCACATTTAAAAAAATATTACATAATAATATATTTCCCTAAAATATAATACTATTTTTTAAAATTGACATAAATCACTAAGATATAAAATCATATCAAAATTATATATCAATCAAACATTAAAAAAAATTTATCCCAAAAATAATATCAACCACATTAACATAATGTGACATAATATAAAAAATATACCTTAATCAATTAATTATCTAAAAAATATAGAAAACTATTCCCAAAAATTAATTTATGAATCTTCTCAAGAAATGTATTTTTAGTCACCGAAGTTAATTATACTGCCCAACATATTTTCACAAAATAAAATTTCACTTTATCCTAATTAACCAATATTTCCTTATCATCAATGAAAATGTAAACCCTAAAGGTTTTATACACCTTTTGACATATGTCCCAAAATATATAATGACATTCATTCAATGGAACATTCACACTTAATCACAAGTTAAAACTAAGGGTTCTATATACCCCAATCATGTATTCTTCCTCAAAAAAAATAAACTTCTCTCAAAAAATGACTAATTAAATAACAAATTCAATGATAAAAAAACATGAAAAAATTGTTATTCCAATGAATTATGATGACACATAAAATTCATAACCCACATCAATAGCCACAACTCCTAAATTATCACCAACCTATAAATACTGATAACTAATATCATCTGATCCCTAATTATATTCCAATGATTAACAAAGAGACTTAAATGTCATATAATTATATAATTTATAAAAAATATTTCAATATATACATCCCAATGAACATTTATGATTGATGTTTTTGAGGACTAATAAAATTCCTTATATAATTATACCGATATGTTTTTTCTATTTTTTAAAATTTCTTCAACGAAAAAACTATTTAAATTATACATTTCCATCATTAAAGAATGATATATCATATTTAATTCTGTAATTCATAATCCTTCTTACTCATCCTTAAGCCCAATTAAAGACATTTCAAAAAAATTGGACAACCATAAAACCAAGAAAAGTGTATAATAGATAGAAAAATTCCATTATATAGACAAAATACATGAAAAAATATGCAATTTATTTCATTTAATAATATATTCATGATCTTTTAGAAATTTATTTTGAATGAAATAAAATTTGTTTCCCAATAAAATTGTATAAAGAAACCACATAATCAGGCATTGAAAATGCAATGAATTTTAATGTTGATTGAGAAACATGAGAATGTATGAAAATATTGAATCCATAAAAAATTATAAAATTTTCATTAAAAAACAATTTAAATTTTCAATGTCTAAATATTCTCTTTAGTCATCAAATAATATTTTTATTTCATGAAATCTAACTATTTCGTTTAAAACTCATTGAATGCATAGGAAAACTACGTATTTATCAGGTGTTATTATATCCATATATCTCTTAATATTCATCCATAAAATCACCATTATAATGTAATAGCGGCATAATTTATTTTTAAAATAATTAATCGAGAGAATAAATTATTTCCCAATTCAATTTATTGCTCTATGTTTCCCATCCATTATTATATATAAGATATTTGAACCACTACATGAATAAAAAACACATGAAATTTTGTTTTAGTATATAAATCATATTTGTTTCAACCCATAATCTCTAAAAATTTAGTTAGCCTATAAAAATATTAAAATTTTGAAAAATTTGTTTTGAGAATCCATTTTTAATGTATAATTAATGAAAAACACGGAATATTATATGATTATTTGAAAATTACATTTCAAAATAAAAATCATTACCAATAATTTTGATACACATAAAGATAAAAAAGTAAAAAAATTCATAAGACATATCAATTACTTTATAAAAAAATCATATTGAAAAATAAGTATTAATTATGTAATATTATTACAAAATAATGAATATGTGTTCAAGTGAGAAAAATTAAAAATGACTTTTCTTTCCTACTTATATAAATAATGGAAGAAAAGACATTTGATTAAAGAAATGAAAATATTCCTTCTACATATTTTAACATAATATAAATGGTAGTGTAAAATTAAATTAAACTACTATTTACATATATGGAATAACATTGTTCTAAAAAACATATAGGAAATTTTTTTTTGAGAAAGGCTTCAAAACATGTAATGTTATTGTTTTGAAGAAAAACGCTTAATTTCTGTCATGCGATGAATCATATATCCTCTATCCTCATCAATAAAAAAAATATAAATTATTTAATTTATTTGAATAATTCTATATTTTTACCTCAATATAATTATTCTTTTTTTTCATTTATCATCATTTTTCATTTATATACATAATCAGCATTTTTTATGTTAGCTGTTTTCTGGTCATCTAGGTCTAGAACTGCTTTAATATTTTAGAAATGTTACGTTTTCATTGTAAACATTTTTCATAAGCTAGAGGTATTCCAATATATTTTATCAATGACAAATTAGAAAAAAATTAGTACAATAGTTCATAAAATAGAAACTCTTCAGTGTATCTTCATTGATAAACATGTTTTTTATTTCTAAACATACCAATAATTTTTAACTTTTAATTCAATTGTCATGATAGATGTTTCACCATTAAAAATTTTTATTCATAAAATTTTATAATATTAATGTAATATTTTGTCAAAAAATTGTGCTATTAAAATCATACATGGATATCATATATTTATGAAAACATCCCTTATCACTTATGTGGAATAAACCACAATAATGAGAAATAATCATCAAAAGTGTTCAAAATAAAAAAATTACAATATTTAATTGTGTTTTATAAAAATAATTAGATAAAAAATAAACTATAATTTTAGTTTTAGTTTTATATTTTACATATGTGTATGAACTAAATGAGAAGATAGTTGAAATGAAAGTAATTGTTTCGAAAACTCCCTGGATTTTGACATAATAAATCCTTATGGAAAAGGATTGTTGAGATATATTGGAGGTTCTTCCATTTATGATGGTTAAAAAATATTATAATACAGTTTAAATATAATCACAAAATAATAATATGTTATATTTGACATGAGTTTTATAATAATCAAACACAAATAAGAAATAAAAATCAGGCTATTAAATCTTTACATTTGTCCATGAACCACCATAATTTTACTAAGTCAAATCCATTAGAGAAAAGTCATTTGGAAAGGAATGAGTCTTTCTATTTTTGGAAAGGATTTTCAATTAAGGATTTTTTTGAATAAATAGACAAATCTATACATTATATTGCGTTAGAAATGATAAAATGAGTCTGCATTTATAGGTAAAATCAAATGGAACATTCATAAATAATGAAATTTAAGGGTAAAAAATGTAATCCTAAAATGACAATTATCTAAAATAGGGACATGGAATGAAATTATTAACCCCTTACCATCAAAATTGAATCATAATATGGTTATATTATTGTCTTCAATCAATTTATAAATAATTATTTATATTTATTATAGTTTAAATCCTTTTTTATAGGCTTTTATATAATTTAACATGTATATATATATAAATAAAATTTTAATTTATATATTCAAATAGATAATTGACTTTTAATTTTATACACAAAAAAATATGTTAATTCATCTAATACATATCATTTTAATGTTTTAAAACTATTTAAACTGACTTTGAACCTTCTCGGAAAAGATTTACATTGGTAACGCATAATCATTTTGAATAATTATACAATTTTTTAATATTAAAAATTAATTACTAAAAAATATACATTTATATCAATATAATCACATAAAATATTTTACATGATTAATTAATAATATTTATTTAAAATTATAATTTTTAAGCCGATTTTTTTAATTTTACAACATTACGTACGTGCTCGGTAAAAAATTTGATACTAATATTAATATATAATTTTAAAATCACCTTATATTTATGAAAAATATTAATTAATACCCAAATTTTTTATTTCATATTGATATTATCCATATACATCATTATATATTATCTGAAACAATCCAATTTTGATGTTTCTAGTGATACCAATGAACTACATCAAAGTATATAAGGATTTTCATATATTCTGTAGACTAAAATATAATAAATATAAATAAAATAATATTTTTTTGGTATTTTTTTTATATGAAAATTATGTGTCATTCTGTAAGTTTCATAAATTATGACGCCATATTTTTTCAAAATGATATCAAAAAATGTATAAAACATTTATGAAAACTGTATTTTTTAAAAATCATTAAAAACATATATTGCTCAATAAATTTAGAAAAAAATAAACATATATATTTGTACCATTATAAAAATAATACTGAATTCATTTTTTATCAACAAATATTTTTATAATTTTATAAATAATATTTTTCTAAAGAATAATATTCTACATTGAAAAAAAAAATTTTAAATGAAAACAGTTTATTTTTAAAATGAAAAAGAATCTCTATACCTCATAATATTATAGTTGTTAAAAGATATTCATAATAATATATATTAATATTAATTTTTACACTTAACCTAAATATCTATTTATAATTTAAATATATCATAATATTGTACCATTTTATGATAATATATTTAATCATTAAGTATAATTATTTTTTATCAGAATGAAATCATAGTAATTATAATTTTTTAATTGGTATTTATTTTACTATATAACATAATTTGATTACTGATATAAAAAATCATATTTTTTGAAAAATAAATTTATAATCAAGAATTTTACTATACCATAAAAGTGATATCTTATTAATAATATCTAGATCTCCACAAAAATATTGTAATTGAATATCATTTACAACTAAATCATAAATACCAATAAAATACAACACATGTTATGAAAAGGTGAGGTTAATATAATTTCATGAAATCATATAATAAATATAGGGTCATACATGGGATGATTATAAATATATTAGTCCAAGTGATTCAAATAAGGAGCCTCTTGCATAAATTTTCATAAGTCTTCACATTACGCATCTCCTCACTACAATGATGCACCTATGGCTCACCCATATTGAGTCGGTTTCTCACCCATATCAAAAATGATGTCCAATAGATGTGCCTGGGTTAAAACCATTAAAACTTATAGATTCTTGATAAAAAATTAGAGGGTATATCACAGCCCTTGAAATACATACCCAACTCATATGGGTCAAGATAATAAATTTCAATTTAGTATTAGGTTTCTGATAAGTGACTATTAAAATGAATATCATACGCAGTATGAAACTATGCCTGATCAATTGAAAAATCTTAATAACCATTATCCCCAAAATAGAGTTATCACCTTCAATAATGATTTACATCCATTTCCTAAGATAGCTAAATCTCATACAAAACCTCTACTGTATCTATGAGTCCCTTGTTCTCTAAAATGTTGAATTTAAAAAATTATAATTTTATAAATTATTAACATCGTTGATCCATATTAATTCAATTACGTATAAAATAATATAGTGGATGATTGAAAAATAAAAAACCTCAAGAAACATGTTGCATTTCAATCATAACACGCCCCAATCCCAATATCGTAGAATTAACCATTAATTTACACATGTTATTCAACCAAATCAATCTGAATTTGATGTGAAATCCTAAATAAATTTTCACAGTGTCTTTACTTATGAGAAATTATAGGAAACCAAGTGGGAAAATCCCCCTTTGGTCTCCACCTCTCTCTACATAAAAAATCACCATCATGGACGTAATATTACCCTATGATCTAATGAATCCACCACTCAAAAACAAACCCTATAATAGTTAAATCAGAAAAGGAATAATGGAGAGGATGCTAGAGTAACTAGAGAGGAAACCTATCTAATTATAAAATCAATACTCTTTCATTACATTATGTATGAAAAGGGAAAGTAGGCAATGAAGAGAGGGATGGGATTCAACCTCCCATAACCATGTTCATATGATAATAGTGGAACCTTGAGTGTGATCCAAATTAAAAGGGGGGAAATGAAAATCATTCCCCATTTTAAAACAATTAGTAGGCTACCATAAAAATTATAGTATATCCACCATTCATATAATTTTCCAACATCAGTCTATTATATACCCACCAACAATATAATGGATCGTATAGTTTCCATTATCTAACAAATTGAGCCATTTTTGGGTATCTATATAAATTTGGTGGTAGGGATAGTTTTGAAACATCACCATCCGAACCACTAGAATAACAATGTACTTATATAGCGGTTATATTGTCTTTTTATCACCACCACCCAAGCCAACTCTTACTCCAAAACCCAGATAAATCACTCAAGGACTCTATAAAAACATATACCACCTTGTAAACATCCCATTAAATAATTAAAATTTATTTAACCTTTCCAATTTAGAATATAAATCTAAAAACTCCCAATCGGCCCGTGTTCCACCTATTTGGAAGCTAGTTCTCTCTTACTCTTACTAACATGAACCAATGTATGATCATAAACAATGACCATTTCTTATACATTAATAACATATAAAATTTCTATAGTGATGATATATTTTTTTTAGTTTTATATGTCCCCATTAATATTCCATGGATGTTATAGAAAGAGTTCATAATTGGTTTTTCAAATTTAATTATTTTTTATATATCGAATCTATAAAGAAATTTATTTCATTAATGAAAAAACTTATATATATTTTCATTCCATAATTATAAATAAAATCAAATTCATAATTAATACCATAGATTACAAGTATTTATTTGTTTAAATCATTCATGATTTTAATTTCATAGCACCATTCATATAGTTGGTAAAAATGTTCCAAAAAAGAACATGTTATAATGAATGAATAACTAAGAATGTATTGGAATATTATTTTAATATTTATTTCAAAATAGGATAATTATTTTAATTCTATGTGATTACGGTTTTTATAATATTTAATATGATTTAGGGGGAAAATATAAACACTATTATTATGTAAAAAGGTAATAATCTTGTTTAAGGAAAATCATTTTTAAGGAACTCTATTGAAATGAAAGATTTTGGGATCCTAATTTTCAAAATAATATCCCAAAACATGGATATATATATTATATATAATAATAACGAATTTGTTATAGAAGAACCTAAATTATAACGGTGTTTTTGTGTGGGTGTATGTGGTGTCATTTTATTGGGGTGTTTTTGATTTATATTTGAAAATATTAATTCCCCAATATATATTTATAAAGGAATTTTGAAGTAATGTGTCTATAAAATGGGAAGGTAATTGATATGTGTAATGAAATACATCAAATAAAAAAATATTTGATATAGTGTTTATATATATATATATATATATTATTTATCACTTATTATAACCATTTTACTATATTTGACCTTGTATTATGCCAAATCACTTTTTAAATCGGTAAATTATTTCTTTTACAAAAAATAAATTTGTTCATAAAACCTAAATTTAACAAGATGACTCGAAATACAAACCAATTTTTCTAATAAATTTTTAAATTTCATTCAAATTAATTTAAGAAATAAAATTCATCTTTCAAAATAAATATTTTTTAGAAAAGTATAATTTTAAACCATAGATTATTTTATTTATATTTCTATCAATTTAATAATAATTTCCAAAGTATTATTTCATTATCTAATATATATAAGATAAATTTCATAAAATTTCATAATCCAAAAAAATGTGAAATTTAACATTTATTTTAAAACTAATAATATATAATCAAATCATTCTTTATAATTATATATTACAACTTGACGATGACTAATTACATTTTTCATCAAAATAATTATTTATTTTTTTCATGTTTATTATTTATACATATTAATAATCATTTGTAGAATTTTATAAAATCATGTTTTGGAAGTACTTCATTTAAAGTAATATATTTAATTAAAATTCATAATGTATATTTTTTATTATAATAAAAAATAAAAAATGAATTAGTATTATATTATTTATTAATAATATTATTCATTATATATTAATTAAAAAAAGTATGAAAATTGAAATAAAATAGATAATTCCATATTCCAATTAGAAAATACTAACTATATATGTTTGATATATTTATAACCAATAAATAAGTATTTATTGAACATATATCATATAACCATATAAATAATAAACATACAAAGATAATATTACCATATATTATTCTTATATATTTTCTAGCACACTATACAAAGAATTCATTATTTTCCATTCTAAATATTATTACCATATCCATAATATTTTACGTTAGATACAAAATTATACACAATGGTACGATCATAATTTGATACCAATATGATTAATACATTTGGTTCAGAATATTTTAATTTACATATTGTTTTAATGTTATTAATATTTTTAAATGTATGTTTCAGTTAACTTTCATGTAATATAAATTTTCATTTTTGTGGTAATATTCTAACATAACCAGGTAATTTTTTTTATGATTTATCAATATTTCAACTGATTTAAATTATCAAAAAGTTCAATTCAATAAATATGTGTGAATTTTATATTAGTTATTGATTGATATATAAATTTTGGAAGTAAAATTAATTATGAAACACGGGGTGTTACTTGGTCATTAGGGAATCCCGACTACCCCGCATGATGTGATGCTTGTGTAAGCTGGGTGATGGAATAAAAGATCTGTTATGTGAAGTAATGTGGGTAAAAAATATTGAACGATGGATCTATCAAATTGATCATTTTTCATGCATCCAATCTTAATCATACAACACATTTATTTTATTAAAAAAACACATTAAATTCCATTCAAATAAACCAATATCTAATAAATTTGTCCATTATGAAGTGCACTGTGTTGCATTTGTTGTCAATGAGGCATGAAGTTGTCTTGGAATAAATGGAAGTCAAGGAATGTCACGATGTGAATGACAAATGTTGTGATGGAGTTGGTGGTGAAGGAGAATGGCCATGGAACATAGAGGCATGTCACTTAGGATATTCACTAAGTGACATAGGAGATGATGGTTGAAACATTCTCTAGTAACATCTGACGATTGTTGAGCTGCTCTTTAAGATCGAAGAACTTGTATCCTGATGATACAATGTCACAACATCGTTTGAAGACCATGCATTGTATTGACAATGCATGAGGAGATGAAAAGAGAGCCATCCACAACTTCTAAGAGGATGAAGTGGATTAAAGAAGTCCATGTACTAACTCTTAGTGCATGTGTATCAGAAGAAGATCCAATTGATCTCTGATTAGATCAATGAAGAATGTTGAAGAACATGTGTGATTTATGAGATTCAGTTGAAGAAGTCCCTCCTAAGTATTGAACACATATAGAAGAGGAGATGAAGAAGATTAAGAAGAAACCTTGGGAATTCCATATCCTAAGTAGAGATCATATGAGAGGAGAAATGATGGAATTCTTAAGAAGAAGAAGAAAGGAAGAAGGCTTGAAGTGGCACTTGGCAATTGGCATATTTTATATGGAGGAGAAACTTGTTTTTATACAAAGTCTTATTCAAGACTTAGCCAAAAAAATTGGCCAGCCCGTGGACACCTTGAGGGTTCAACCCCAAGGCACATGTGGGCCTAAGGCGCCACGCCCAAGGGGGAACCCGTGGGGCGAGTCCAGGGCGGCAGGACGCACCCAAGACACCGCTAGGCGTCTGGGGCACGCCCGGAGGAGCGCGGCAGGGGCGCATGAGCGCACCCGAGTGTGCATAGTGGGCGCTAGGAGCGCGCCCGCAGGGGCATGAGTGGGCGCAGAGCGCGCCCGCAGGGAGAACACGGTGCGGGGCGGCACCGTGGAGGGAGAAGTTCAACTGAGCATATGGCGGCAGCGCTTGGTTATTAAACCGCGGAAAAACCGCGCCCCGTTTCGATGTGGGACGCGGAAAATTCACCGGGAATGAATTCTGGCCGTCCATCTCATCGGGCGCCCGATCCGAGCCGCTCATCTGATCCGCGGCGAGATGATTTGATCCAGGCCGTTGAAGATCTGATCCGACGGCTCCCAGCTTATCTTCTACCCCGAGCTCGACCGAAGGTCACCCGCGAGCAGCCACTGAACCAGAGCCCTCCGAGCACCAGTTTTCGAGTTCCCGGCCACCTCTGAAGGATCTAAGACCTCCATTGAGCTCGTCTCTCCACACCGAACACGGCCATGCATAAAAAATGGTGTGCATGCAATGTATGGAGAATTTCGAATGAGGCCGAGGCAAACGGAGTTGCCGAGGCATCGGGGTATTGGTGTTTTTGCATGGGATGAGCCTAAACCGAAGGCTGTGCATGCGTTATGAGTCGCATGCACGTAGAGGAACAAAAAATAAAGGGAGGCCACGTGAAACCGAGAATAAAAAAAAAGATTTGGAAATATTTTTGAAGATCCGAAGATCTCGGGAGTTTGAAGTTATTTCACGCGGATAGAACCGCCTCTCCTCTGCCTATATAAATGAGGCCTAGCCCTCGAGAAGAGGCTGCTGATGTGCTGAATTTTTGAAGACCCGTGAGTGCTCTGCCTCGTGAAGAGTTTGAAGCCCCGTGCAAGTATCTTGCGCGGCTGAGTTCCTTTTGCGCACTCCTTGCGCGAAAGAAGAAGAGGTGAAGTCCCCTGCGCGCTAATCTTTGCGTAGCAGGAAGTACTCAGGGCCGCCGCTTCCTTGCGTGCCCGAGGTTGTCACCCTCTCTGTTCTTGAATTTGCGCGACAGGAGGAAGAGCCCGCGGTGTTGCACCTGCACGCCCGCGGCTGGTTGCACTTGTGCGCCCCTTGGCCAGTGCAACATGGGCGCCTTGTGCTCCAAGCACTTGCGCGATGCCTTGCATCCAAGGCTTTGCACGGCTGCCCCTTGCACCTTGACACCTTGTGGGACAGTGTGTGTGCAAGTGGGTGAAGTGAAGACCACCACATCCCTAGTGTGTGTGTGCCAAGTGAGGAGAAGGCCCTACGGGAAGTAGCTTGTGCAAAGAGGGAGAACCCGAGGCCCTAGTGCCTTGTGTGCAAAGTGAACAAGGAAAGGCCGTGGCCCTAGAATATGCATAAGGAGAAGGACATATTCGGGTGTGTGTGCATTTGAAAAGAAGGCCGAGACCTTAGTTTTGGTGTGTATGCAAATGGATGAACACACTTGGCAGTGTGTGTGCTAAGTGAAAACAAGTGAAGGCCAAGCCCAAGTGTGTGCAAAACGAAGAACAAGTTGTGTGTGCACCAAGTGAAGACCACACATGTTGTGTGTGTGAAAAGTGGAGAACCTTGTGTATGAAAATTGAAGAACATACCTTGAGTGTGTGTGTGCAAACAAGAGGAAGAAGGCCGAACCTAGGTGTGCACTAAAAGTGAACACACTTAGAAGAAGTTGAAAGACGACCCTCACACTAAAGTACAACACACTTTTGAGTGTGTAAACAAAAAGAACAAAGTGTGAAGCAGGAAGAAGGTGTGTGTGCTAAAAGTATTTACACCCATTGTGGGTTTACTGCACCTAGAAGAAGAGCAAGGGAGTACATGCATTCATGCATGCACATGCACACGTGAACAAAGCCAAATTTGGTTGTGTGCATTTGAGTTGACCAAGACCAGAGGTTCTTGAAGAGATTGAGAAGGCCGTGCAGTCAGTGCATGAGGATGCAGAGATGCCATGCACTCAGTGCATGAAGTTGAAGTGAGCTGAGACTTGACCAGACTGAAGATAAAGATATCAGTTGTCTGAGCATTCAGTAGTTGAAGAGAGAAGCCAGGTCATCCTCAGAAGAAGGAGATAAAGCCTGAGAAAGACGAGAAGACCTGATCATCACAAGTGATCAGAGGTACAGAGCAAGGCCAGCAGTCTTTATCCCAGACTGCTGAGGATACTTGAAGAACTTAAAGTGAAGAAGAGCTACTCGTGCGACTCGAGGAGCCAAGAGAAGACCCTGTGGGACTCAGGGAGAAGAAGTCTTCAGTGGGATTCTGGAGCAGGCCAGTGGGACTCTGGTAACACTGTGTGACACAGTATAAAGACCCTCCTGTGGGACTCAGGAGAGATACGGTGGGAAGCTGTATCGACCATTGTAATTCTAACAAGTTATAATGGGAGAATCCATGCTGGGAGAGCATGGCAAGGATGTAGGCCTTTGGTGCCGAACCTTGTAAATCCTTGTGTCCTGTGCCTTTTCATTACTGCATCATTCGGGAAAGGTTGAGAGATACAAGAAGAGTGGATCGAGGCTTTAACCAGCCATAGAGGTTTAATTGATAAAGAATCAATTAGTAAAAAGTTTTAAGGGATCACTGATTCACCCCCTCCCCCTCTCAGTGATTCACACTGATCTGGGCACTTCAATTGGTATCAAAGGGAGGTTGCCTCTAAAAGATCCAAGGGAGTCTTTATGAAGTGCAGATTTGAGGAAACGAGCGACCAGCCTCAAATGGAGATATCTGCCAAGACTCAGAAAAATAGAAATAAGAAAAATGCCAAGAAGATGAAGAAAGCCTGTCCTAGCTGTGATGAAGTTGAAACAATGAATGATCTTCAGAGTGCACTCAAATATCTTCAGAAGACAGTCCCCAAGGAAGTGGCAATGTGTATAGCTACAGGCATCCTTGATCTTCAAGAAGAAAAATCACAGTTAGAAGAAGAAGCCAATGCAATGGAAGATCAATTGGCAAAAAGGGTTGGCATAACCAACACTCTCAGAAAGCTGGTGAAGGCTAAAGATGAAACCGTTTCTCTTTGCAATGAAAGATATGAAGACACTACTGAAGAATTGAAAAGAAGCCTTTCTGAGAAAGAATTCTTTATGATAATAGTCAAAGATGTTGTCCATGCACTGGAAAAGAGGCACAAAGTTTCAATGAATGTCAGAGATGCTCAACTTGAAGAAAAAGTCAAATTGGTGAAGGAGTTGGACAATTCATTGCAAGAATTGAAGAAGGTGCATGAAGACCAGATGAAACAACTGGTGGAGAATTGGGAAGGAAAGCTAAGAACTGTTGAGGATGAGAAGAACTCCCTCAACATGAAATACTTAGAACTAGAGGTGATATTGAAAAATCTGCAATCACCCAAAGCTGAATCCTCCCAGTCAGCTAAAAGAAGAAATGTTGCTACTCAAGTATGCATTGAGCAGGATGATTCTAAAAGAAAGACATCCTCTAATAAAAGGGCAACAAATTCTAGAAAGAAGGTACCATCCATACCATCTTGTACCGATGCTTCTAATTGTGTTTCCACAAAAAGTGCAGGATGGAAGAATAATTCCAAACAAATATGGATGAAGACAGTAAAGAAGCAGAGCTCTCCTGAAACAGCACAACAGGTCAAGAAAAGTACCCTACAATCAGAAGGACTGAAGAGGTCAAGATTCGTGGGACAATGCTGGTGTTGTAACAAGTATGGGCATTGTGCAAAGGATTGTTGGTACAATCCACTGAATGCCAAAGCACAGAGGAAGCCCATGCCAAGGGGGAGCAAGCCAGAAGAAAAGAAGCAACATCCACAGGTCCATAGACATCTGTTTACTGCAAATAGATTTGGATTACTTGACAACATCTGGGATGGCTGCAAAAGTGGTCAAAAGAATGATACATGTCAATCTCCAACTGTATCCAGAGCTCAAAAGAAGAAAAGATCACATAACCTGGCTCAGAAAGAATCCTTGGGAAGCAATCATACGAAAGTGGAAAATGCTCCCAAGAAGTGTTTGAGAAATGAAGAGAAGTCCTTGGAGTCTGAGTCCAAGAAGGGTGATGCATCCAGAAGGACCACCAAGAAGAAATGCTTCTACTGTGGAAAGAAAGGACATATCATGGATCTTTGTAAAGAAGCCATGAAATTCAATAGAGGCAGACTGGACACAAACAGACAATCAATCCAAAAGAAGAAGAAGGGATTGGTTGAAAATAAGTTGCCTAAGAAAGGTGGCTTAACAGTATCAAAAGAACCATGTGGAACTTCCAGAACTGAGGCCACACTTCCAAGTGACTTACTTGTCATATGGCCTAATCAGTTGCATCTTGCCAAAGATCTGCAGAGACCTGAAGATGAAGTTCTGGCAATTGCTAAGGCAAAAGGAAAGAATAAAATTTCACATGAAGATGTATTGAAATCCACACCAGCACCAACATCATTGAAGATCAAATGTGCAAGTGTGAAGAATGGTGAAAATGGGACATATCGGTTGATAGAATCTTCTCAACCTTGTTGTTCACATTGATGAACCAAGGAGGTTCCATCTTATTCCCTTATACACTTGTATTTACATGTGCTAACATTGTAGGGAATTTAAGATGATGGTCATTCTCAGCTGGAGGATGGTTTGGATTGAATGGAGTGCACCCCTTGAGGGGGAGCAAATCTGAAGAAGATGATGTTCTGAGATTAATATCATCTTAAGAAAATGGATGAAAGGGGGAGCTTTATCTTTGCACCTGAACATTCTAATGTGTTTTGTGAAGTATGTGCAGGATTCAGCAATTCATTGTTATATCTGAAAAATTTCAAACCCCTAAGCATGATCTCACATGTGTAGAGAGTTATGGACAGCATTGAGTTCCTTGGTTACATCACTCTTGTTTTCTACACCGGGTTAGCCCAAGTAGACTTAGAGTTGATCTACTAAAGGTTCCTTGCTCAAGAGAACATGTGACATCATCCCTCTCTTAGTGATTTTGAAGAAAATGCTTTTATAAGGGAGGAAGAGATTTTTGAAGAGAACCACACCACACCTTTGCATTTGATTGCCAATAAGGGGGAGAAAATATTGGCACACATATTGACCCATTCATATGTGCTGAAGTGGTGTATTGACAACAAATACAAAGGGGGAGATTGAAGTGCACTGTGTTGCATTTGTTGTCAATGAGGCATGAAGTTGTCTTGGAATAAATGGAAGTCAAGGAATGTCACGATGTGAATGACAAAGGTTGTGATGGTGTTGGTGGTGAAGGAGAATGGCCATGGAACATAGAGGCATGTCACATAGGAGATTCACTAAGTGACATAGGAGATGATGGTTGAAACATTCTCTAGTAACATCTGAAGATTGTTGAGCTGCTCTTTAAGTTCGAAGAAATTGTATCCTGATGATACAATGTCACAACATTGTTTGAAGACCATGCATTGTATTGACAATGCATGAGGAGATGAAAAGAGAGCCATCCACAACTTCTAAGTGGATGAAGTGGATTAAAGAAGTCCATGTACTAACTCTTGGTGCATGTGAATCAGAAGAAGATCCAATTGATCTCTGATTAGATCAATGAAGAATGTTGAAGAACATGTGTGATTTATGAGATTCAGTTGAAGAAGTCCCTCCTAAGTATTGAACACATATAGAAGAGGAGATGAAGAAGATTAAGAAGAAACCTTGGGAATTCCATATCCTAAGTAGAGATCATATGAGAGGAGAAATGATGGAATTCTTAAGAAGAAGAAGAAAGGAAGAAGGCTTGAAGTGGCACTTGGAAATTGGCATATTTTATATGGAGGAGAAACTTGTTTTTATACAAAGTCTTATTCAAGACTTAGCCAAAAAAATTGGCCAGCCTGTGGACACCTTGAGGGTTCAACCCCAAGGCACATGTGGGCCTAAGGCGCCACGCCAAAGGGGGAACCCGTGGGGCGAGTCCAGGGCGGCAGGACGCACCCAAGACACCGCTAGGCGTCTGGGGCACGCCCGGAGGAGCGCGGCAGGGGCGCATGAGCGCACCCGAGTGTGCATAGTGGGCGCTAGGAGCGTGCCCGCAGGAGCATGAGTGGGCACAGAGCGCGCCCGCAGGGAGAACACGGTGCGGGGCAGCACCGTGGAGGGAGAAGTTCAACTGAGCATATGGCGGCAGCGCTTGGTTATTAAACCGCGGAAAAACCGCGCCCCGTTTCGATGTGGGACGCGGAAAATTCACCGGGAATGAATTATGGCCGTCCATCTCATCGCGCGCCCGATCCGAGCCGCTCATCTGATCCGCGGAGAGATGATTTGATCCAGGCCGTTGAAGATCTGATCCGACGGCTCCCGGCTTATCTTCTACCCCGAGCTCGACCGAAGGTCACCCGCGAGCAGCCACTGAACCAGAGCCCTCCGAGCACCAGTTTTCGAGTTCCCGGCCACCTATGAAGGATCTAAGACCTCCATTGAGCTCGTCTCTCCACACCGAACACGGCCATGCATAAAAAATGGTGTGCATGCAATGTATGGAGAATTTCGAATGAGGCCGAGGCAAACGGAGTTGCCGAGGCATCGGGGTATTGGTGTTTTTGCATAGGATGAGCCTAAACCGAAGGCTGTGCATGCGTTATGAGTCGCATGCACGTAGAGGAACAAAAAATAAAGGGATCCGGCGTGAAACCGAGAATAAAAAACAAGATTTGTAAATATTTTTGAAGATCCGAAGATCTCGGGAGTTTGAAGTTATTTCACGCGGATAGAACCGCCTCTCCTCTGCCTATATAAATGAGGCCTAGCCCTCGAGAAGAGGCTGCTGATGTGCTGAATTTTTGAAGACCCGTGAGTGCTCTGCCTCGCGAAGATTTTGAAGCCCCGTGCAAGTATCTTGCGCGGCTGAGTTCCTTTTGCGCACTCCTTGCGCGAAAGAAGAAGAGGTGAAGTCCCCTGTGCGCTAATCATTGCGCAACAGGAAGTACTCAGGGCCGCTGCTTCCTTGCGCGCCCGAGGTTGTCACCCTCTCTGTTCGCGAATTTGCGCGACAGGAGGAAGAGCCCGCGGTGTTGCACCTGCGCGCCCGCGGCTGGTTGCACTTGTGCGCCCCTTGGCCAGTGCAACTTGCGCGCCTTGTGCTCCAAGCACATGCGCGATGCCTTGCATCCAAGGCTTTGCACGGCTTCCCCTTGCACCTTGACACCTTGTGGGACAGTGTGTGTGCAAGTGGGTGAAGTGAAGAACACCACATCCCTAGTGTGTGTGTGCCAAGTGAGGAGAAGGCCCTACGGGCAGTAGCTTGTGCAAAGAGGGAGAACCCGAGGCCCTAGTGCCTTGTGTGCAAAGTGAACAAGGAAAGGCTGTGGCCCTAGCATATGCATAAGGAGAAGGACATATTCGGGTGTGTGTGAATTTGAAAAGAAGGTCGAGACCTTAGTTTTGGTGTGTATGCAAATGGATGAACACACTTGGCAGTGTGTGTGCTAAGTGAAAACAAGTGAAGGCCAAGCCCAAGTGTGTGCAAAACGAAGAACAAGTTGTGTGTGCACCAAGTGAAGACCACACATGTTGTGTGTGTGAAAAGTGGAGAACCTTGTGTATGAAAATTGAAGAACATACCTTGAGTGTGTGTGTGCAAACAAGAGGAAGAAGGCCGAACCTAGGTGTGCACTAAAAGTGAACACACTTAGAAGAAGTTGAAAGACGACCCTCACACTAAAGTACAAGACACTTGTGAGTGTGTAAACAAAAAGAACAAAGTGTGAAGCAGGAAGAAGGTGTGTGTGCTAAAAGTATTTACACCCATTGTGGGTTTACTGCACCTAGAAGAAGAGCAAGGGAGTACATGCATTCATGCATGCACATGCACACGTGAACAAAGCCAAATTTGGTTGTGTGCATTTGAGTTGACCAAGACCGGAGGTTCTTGAAGAGATTGAGAAGGCCATGCAGTCAGTGCATGAGGATGCAGAGATGCCATGCACTCAGTGCATGAAGTTGAAGTGAGCTGAGACTGGACCAGACCAAAGATAAAGATATCAGTTGTCTGAGCATTCAGTAGTTGAAGAGAGAAGCCAGGTCATCCTCAGAAGAAGGAGATAAAGCCTGAGCAAGACGAGAAGACCTGATCATCACAAGTGATCAGAGGTACAGAGCAAGGCCAGCAGTCTTTATCCCAGACTGCTGAGGATACTTGAAGAACTTAAAGTGAAGAAGAGCTACTCGTGCGACTCGAGGAGCCAAGAGAAGACCCTGTGGGACTCAGGGAGAAGAAGTCTTCAGTGGGATTCTGGAGCAGGCCAGTGGGAATCTGGTAACACTGTGTGACACAGTATAAAGACCCTCCTGTGGGACTCAGGAGAGATACGGTGGGAAGCTGTATCGACCATTGTAATTCTAACAAGTTATAATGGGAGAATCCATGCTGGGAGAGCATGGCAAGGATGTAGGCCTTTGGTGCCGAACCTTGTAAATCCTTGTGTCCTGTGCCTTTTCATTACTGCATCATTCGGGAAAGGTTGAGAGATTCAAGAAGAGTGGATCGAGGCTTTAACCAGCCATAGAGGTTTAATTGATAAAGAATCAATTAGTAAAAAGTTTTAAGGGATCCCTGATTCACCCCATCCCCCTCTCAGTGATTCACACTGATCTGGGCACTTCACATTATAATGTAGTGGGTGAATTTTTGTGCATACATTTTATATAATTTTTTTTAAAAATATGTATAAAGAAAAATAATGGTCACTTTAATATCAATTCCTTTATAAAATTAATTTAGTTAATGAAAATAATTATTAAGATCAATTTATTCATAAAAAAGTATTTCCCTAAAAATTAACTTTTTATTCCATATGTGATTTTATTTAAAGAATCAAAATTTTTTTGGTTATATATATTTTCAATATGAATAATATATTAAGACTATATTAAATTTTAATTGATTGGATGTAAGAATAATAATAGTTAAAATTAACAAAAAAATTAATTGTCATATAAACAATTTTCAGTAAATTTTATGTGTCCATTTGAATGTTAAATCCCAATGAATTTAGGATTTTATTTTTAAAAAGTTAACAATATTATTGGAATAATCATATAATAATTATTTTTTGGGGAATTGTTTGGTTTTTTTATGAAAATATTGATTTTTAGTTTAATCAATGAAAATAAAAATTTCAAACAATATTTTAACTTTTATGAAATAATTATTGATTATAAAGTAAATAATATATTTTAAAATGTTTTTGGTTATTAAAATAAATTTTCACAAGGTAAAATAAATCATTTAAAAACTGAATGTCAAATTTATATGTCTACCATTGGAATTATAAATCTGAAGTGATTTTTTATATTAATATGTGAACAATATTTTTTCATTTTTTTAGAAATTAAAATGTTAGGTTCGATTATTATTTGACTTAAAATTAAAATAAAACCTTTTCTTCAATATAGTTCCGGGGAATCACTTATACTAATCAATTTAGTTTACATTTTTTTTATTCTAAAATTTATTTTTTATAATATTTTTTATTTTGTTGGAATACATATATTAAAATTAATTTTTACCAACTCTAATATCTAAATCATTTAAAATAGAATACATATTTTCAATTATCATTTTAAAATTATCTGATAAGGCCCATTTGATTTTTAGCTATAATGAATAGTTTCCATGTTAAAAATTTATGCATTGTTATAAGGGTTAAAAGAGTAAATAAGGGAGTTAAACATAAATAAAAGGGTACACGTATCCCAAGTACTTGTCTAAATAGGATAGTATTAGTTTAGTGTATTTTGGCATTACAATATCGTATCTTTGAAAAACTATCAATTTTCATCGACATTCCCCTGAAAATAATTTTATATTATTTAAATTTTATGCACACCTATAATGGTGGAACACCCCTCAATTATAAATGTGAATCCAGTAATATCATATTTCCCCACCACATGAAATACTTAACATTAAAAATATATTTCCAAATTCCTTCCAAAAAACAATTATCCATACCAAGAGGTTCTTTTATTCCCAAAATACACCTCAAAGATGTCATAAGTTGGAGTTTCAAAAGAGATTATCTAATTTAGAAGTATTTGTTTGTAATAAGAACATTATATGTTTACATAATCTTAATACACATCCAAACATATTATTAATACATGATATATGTTATTTTAAATCCATTTTCTTTACTTTTTCTATCTAAATGAAACTGAAACCCTTTCTGCAAAACTGGGGACTTCCACTTCCACGGAGTAATAAAATTAATTATTCATCAATACCTAAAATGTTTCGTTTTAATTATGTAATTAATATATATATATATATATTATGTAATTATTATTATATAATGATAAAGTGTATTCTACCTTCCATTATTTCCATCAACAAATAAAGGAGAACATTTATAGTGTGTATGTTTAGGCTACGAGCAGTATGAGAATTTGATTTTCATTTTTCATAACGGCCTCTTATAGAATGTAATAAAGATATATTTTAGAAATAAATATGATATATATGTAATAATTATTGTTTTATAATTATAAATCAGGATTTATCTTGTTTCTCTCTAATAATTTAAAATAATGAAAATATCGTCCAACATATGTGTAGACAAACACTGGAATAGATAACATGTTTAGTTTTTCATAACTGCCTTAAATAGATTATTATAGAATATATTTTATGAATATATATAATATTAATGAGTAATATATATCATGAATGCAGTTCTATAATTACTACACAATAGTGAATGATTGTTATAATGTAATCCGTTTACAACTATAAATTAACTGAAAATAATATCATCCCCTATTCCATAATCATGAATCGTAAATAGATATATTATGTAATAAAATATGAAAATTATAAATAATAATGGAATATATATTTATTTAACTAAAACAATATCGTAATTATGATCTTTTTATCAAAAAAATGGGTTTCAACGTCACCCCTAAAAAACATGATAAAAACAATCAAAATCACTAACATTCAATGATGAAAATTAACATTCACTAAATAATATCAACTAGTAAATGATTATAATAAAATTTTATCAAAGGTGAAATATTTTAATAACAATCTTAAATAAGTTACAAATATAGTTATTTTGATTATACAAGATGATAATGAAATTTCATAGATGTTGAGAGTAATGTTAACTATTTCTCATCTCAGTTTTTTCGTTGAGATGTAAATCATCTTTGACAATTGTTTTTTATTTACATGCAAGTACACTATCAAATGGATTTTTTATCATAAATTTATGAAATTAAATGTATTTAAAAATATTTATAATGTTTAAAATTTCATGGTGTTTTTTCAATAGTTACATGTTTCAAAAGGATTTCCTCATCTCAATTTACATTTATTGAGATATATTATATATTCACTAACATCATTTCATTGTGTGGTGGTTATAATATAAATAAAATAATTTTATTAATATGTAATATTTTTGATTTAATATTCCATATTATGTTTAATAATTCATTTTATTTAATTAATGGTATACCAAAGACCTAAGTATTTATGTTACAATATCAATATTTAACTAGATTTTTTACATTTCAATTTCCAATATGAGAAATTATTTAAATTTATCTCTTAAAAAATCAATTATAATATTCCATTTTTTGTTGGATTTAAAAGATTTATATTTATTTTATCCTCTTTTTTATTCAAAAAGTTTGAATTACTGTTATTAATAAAAACCATCCCTATTTATATTTTCAACCAGAAATCAATCACCTCCATAACCAAGATTATCAAATCGTTTCACTAAATTATTTTACCTATACATATGTATTTAATAAATTTAATTTTTATAACTATTTAATTTATTTAAAATCAATAAAACTAATCTTTCAAAACATTTCCAATAAAACTAACATTTTAATTTTAATGAAAATATGATAGGAATGTTTTTTAACATTTAAATCTTGGCCATATTTTACTACTTTGAGGACTGATATTCTTTATGAAAACTTATTTACTTTATTTTAAAATAAACCATTTTTCTTAAATTTAATTCCATATTGAATGAATATATTCAAAATTAATTAATGTTTTTTATTGTAAAAACCTATAGTAATTTGGTTATTTTGGACTATTATAGAATTTTGGTTTTAAATAATTTGAAAACATCATAACCATTGACAATATAGAAATATAATAGTGACCATTAAGAATATTATATAATAAGGGGTATGATAAATTCTAATTTTTTTAGATGGAATAAGAGATGGCCGTGACCATTAGGATCATACCCTATGAAGGCCATTTGTTAGAGATTTTGAGGGATATGACATCACTAGGAGTTTCTCATGACCAATAAAAATATTAGATTCAACAAATAAATCATGTAGGAGACCATTTATGGTATATGTTCATGATTATTGATATCAAGACCCAAACCATGTTCATATAACAACCCCAATAAAGAACCACCCTCACAATCCATAACCATAGGGATTACACTACTGTAATAACAAGTTATGTATTTAGAAAATAGTAGAATGAATTTTAACACATTATTTTTATAAAATTGTGATTATATTTAACATTTTTTATTCTTACATTCGAAATTCATAACGATTTTGAAAAAAATAAAATTTTGATATGAAGAAAATGAAATTGTAATTTTGGAAAATATATAGTTTTAATTAATAATATCTTTTAAAAAATTAAATAATTTTTAAAATAATTATATTTAATGGAATATTATTATTAGATAATATTTAAATAAATAAAAATAATGTACTAATTTAATGAACTTTTTTTTGAAGAGTCAGAAAGTTTTTAGTGCCTTTAATACTAGTATTTTCCAAAAAAAATAAGGGTACACACTTAAAATTTTAAATTATTGTGTTTAAGAAATTACTTTTCAAATAAAAATTATAGTTTTTAAAGAAACACTTCAAAATTATCTAGTGGTAATGTTTTTCTAATTTTCCAAGGTACTCAAATATTTTGTAAAAAATTAAATATGGTATCAATATTTGGTATGTATTATGAAATCAAAAAATCAAAAAATGAGGTAATACATTGAATATAAGGTATCCATGATCAAATATATATTTTCCCTCTAAAATAATTTATTTCTTGTTATTTGATTAATTTTATAATCCTTTAATGAATCCTCTAAAACTCTACTTCATTTAAATGTTTTAAAATCAATTCTGCATGAACATGACTCACATCCAAATTACCAGTAATATTATTTTAATGACTAAAATTCTTCGCCTTATGAGAACTACAAACCATTACTATTTTGATAAAATAGTAGAAAAAAACATTTTATTATTTCTGGTTATTATTTTTTTGTTATATTGACTCTAAAACCTATGATTATAGATAAATAATGAATTCCTCTACCTTTTTATAAAAATATCTGAAAAATATCCCTAACATCTTCAATAAAAATTATTTCGAATGGCGTTACTCTCTACCTTTCTCTATGTATATACCTACCAAGGTGTTCCCAATATCTTTATAATCCTCTAACAATGTTTTAGAGGTTCCCTCTAATGGTAAGAGATTATATCCTCCAACTATATGAGAACATTGTTCGTATTATCCATTTTAAATCTAATTTTTTTTATGTTGGGATATATTTTTACAAATAAATTATACATTCCATATGATTTAAAAGTAATGATAGACCACATTTCACTCTCATTTTACCCTTATATGAGTTTTGATGTACAATAGTTATGCTATTTAAATTATACATTGATTTTCCATTGGAAATATTTTTTAGTGAATATCAATCTCCATTTCAACTAAAGAGTATTAAAAAATATGAAATAATCCTTAATTTATTAGTGACTTACTTATATATAACCCACAAACCATAATTATGGGATTAAATGTAATTATTGTATTTCTTATGATGTATGATCAAAGTTATATAGAAATCAATGTAAATGATATAAATGTTTTGGGTGGGACAAAATTATATAGCTCTACAATTCATTTAGTAATGTTGTTTTATCAATAGATACCATGTATAGTTAAAAATTAATTTAACACAATCAAAATATATTATGCCATCAGTTTCCGTTGAATTAATTTAATGATTATATGATTTATATTGTTTCAAATTTCTTATACTATCATGATGTTATCACCTTATATCATTCTTCAATGTTTATCTTTATGATTTGAACCAATTTATTTCATCTTGAAATTATAATTTTAAAAAATTTATTACTATCATAATGTTATTATCCAATTATTATATTACTGAAATTAATTGATATTTATTTTCTTATGTTCTTCCCTAGGTTATCCCTTGTAGTTTTAGAAGAGAAATTTTATTTTAATGGAATGTTATAGAATTTAAAATAATTTCATTACATATATGTTTTATTTCAATATTCCTTGTATATAATTTCCAAATGTCACTAGGCTTCTTGGTCTTCAAGTATTGTATTTTGTGTGCCGTTATGTAATAAATCATTAAATAAATTGTACAAATTAGATGGGGTTTCATAGATGGAATCAAAGTAAAGTGTAATTTTTTTGGATTATAATTATAAAACTATAGTTAAAGATAGTAGGATAATAATAATCATAGTAAAATATACCTAAATTTTGGTAACATATATAGAATGTGGTTTCTAATAAATAAAAATACATATATAGATACCATAAGTTGATGTGGATCTGAAATAATTATACATAGGGATTACAAAATAAAAATGTGTGCATTGGGTATTAACATGATCATAACCTATTTCACATTCAATAGGTCCTTCAACAATACTATAATAGTGGTCATGGGGAATATCCCTTATTAAATCCACAAGTTCCATAAGAACCATTATGAAGGGAACAACAATTCTATTAATTTTTTATGTTATGAAATAATACATATTGACCATATATTGAATCCTTATAAGTCATAGGATAATGAATTTATGTAATTTAGATTTTATTTCTTTTATTTTAAAAATTCTCAATTTTATATTCTCAATTTATTGGAAATTATCATCCCTATTTCTATTTTGGATGAACTAAAATATTATAACTAGAATCAAATCTGGAAATGAAAGCTTGTTTTCTATCATTATATCCATTATATTGTACCATAAATATTTTAGTATAACTTTTCAAATAAAAATATAAAACATGGATTTAAATTTATTGTTGAAAATGGAAAAAAGATATATAATTAAATCCCATGGATATAAATTATCCCATATCAAAATTTATGGGTTGAATTTCCATTGAAACTTATGATACTCCCTTTAGTATAATTTGATGTTATTCTGGGTATGGATTGGATTTTCCTGTATAGGGAAACAAAAAAATTAGAAAATGAAATAACCAACCATTTCAAATATTACCTTTAGATTCTATAAAATAGAAATAATTAGGATGATTGTCCTTTAGAATTATAATATCAGGAACATATGTTATTTCCTTATGGGAATGTTTATGTTTATAAGGTTATTAAGAATAAGGAAAAGTCCATCCCTAATTTCATTCTCATAATTTGGGAATTCATGGATGTGCTTGCTAAATAAATTTTTACTATTCCATCTAGAAATGAGGTTGAATTATCAATTGGACCTATACCTAGTAATTTTTCAATATCAAAGACTCTATATAGAATGTCCAGTGTTGGACTTGAATAGACAAAGAAGAATCCATGGGAGAATCCAAATAAAGGGCGTATATTACAAAGTGCTTCCCCATATAGTTCACTAGTCCCCTTCATCAGGAAGTTGGATAGGTTAATGTGCCTATGCATTAATTATCATCTAATTAAAAAGATCACTATAAACAATGAGTATCCTCCACTATAGATTAATGAATTTTTTGAACTACTACAGGATCCCCAAACTTACCCAAGGTGGATATTCAATCAGGATATTCTCAATTAACGGTGGTGGGTTAAGATATCGACAAAACCACATTTTGTATATGGAATGTGGACTATGAGTTTTTATTTATTTCATCTGGACTCACGAATGCTCCAAAAAACTTTATAGTCATAATGAGTAGAGTATTTAGTGATTACCTTGAATTTTTGTGACGTACTTATGTAAAATAGACATATCTACTCTATAATAAAGGAGGCACATAAGGATCCATTGAATGTCATACTGAAGAACATCTGAATTGAAAATATATATGTGAATTACAAGGAATGTCTTTTTTGGATGGAGTGCGTAACATTATTGGTTAATGTATTCATTAGTGCAGTGATGTGTATAGAAACTTAAAAAAATATATCCAATGGAAGGATAACCTAGACCAAAATCTTTGATTCAAATCCATAGTTTCCAACTATTAGTTGGGTACTATCATAGCATTTCATAAAATATGTCATGACTATCAATCCCACTATCCAAGATGACTTGGTAGGGAGAGATGTTTTTATAGAGGGATGAATGTAAGGGGGTTTTAAAGATTTTATTAAGAGACAAATCACTACACTTGTGATTACATTTCCACCCAATAGTGATGTATTTTTGTTTTAGAGTGATGTGAAAAAAATGGTTTGGGTTGTGTAGTCTTGTAATATAAAAATGTGTCCTCTTATGCATCCGTTAAATTATAGATCCAGGAGAATAACTACCCAACCCATGATATGGAAATGGTTGTAATGATCGTCACATTAAAAATTTGGTGATAATATATCCTTAGGGATAAGTGTGAAATAAATATTTATCATAAGATACTAAAGTATATATTAACACAAAAAGAGATAAATATTCACCAGGAGTGGTGGTTAGAGATAATTATGGATTATTTTTTTCAATCTATTACCATCTTATAAAGGAAAACAATGTGGCTGATGAATTTAGTTGAGATGATTCTGAAACCCAATCCATGATGAGTATTTAAAGGGATATAATCTTTTGAGAGATGAAATGGATTGAAATGTGAATAATATAAGTACATTGATCCTAAAATTCACAAACAATATCCTAACAATCCACTGTTGAGTCAACCAAGGAGGCCAAAAATGAAGTTCAGATATATAAAATGATAAAAAATATATTCAAAAGTTTAATGTTTCAAAAGATGATATTTTTTAGTTTGAAACATGAATATGTGTCACATTAAACCCATATAATAAGTGGTAACTTTTGTATGATATGAATCACTCATCCATCTTTATTAATCTTGGAAGCCCTAATAATTGTAGATATTTGAAGAAAAAAATTGGGTTGGATAAAATGATGATGGAGATTACCAATTTGTATCATAATGTTTGTTATACTAATAGGTAATAACAGAATGATAAAATTATACATGTATGATGATTCCATTTTCTATATTAGTAAGAAATGAGGAAAACATAACCTTGGATTTATTCATAGGACTCAAAATTCATCTAATGTTAATAACCACATATGAGTTGTAGATGTTATCCTTATGATGTTAGCATATTTCATTAATTTTAAGGACTATTTATCTATTGAATAACCTTTCATGATATAAATAAGATAAGTGACAAAATTAAATTTAGAACCATTCTCAATTATATATAATCTAGATAAAAGGTATACCTTAAGGTTCTAGAGACGTCTTTAGCAAAAAATTGATATATAGATTCATTTTAGTACACTCTTGCACCATTATAGGGATGTACAGTCTAAAATAACCATTCAAAATCTAAATGATATGATTAGATATGGTTACATTTATTTCCAAGTATGTTGGTATTAGATAATTTCCAGTTTTTAGTTCTCATATAACAACAATTTCTAGTCTATAATTCAAATGTTTCCTTATGAGACTCTATATTGGGAGATGTATGAGTCATAAACATATTTTGGAAAAGGATAGATAGTGGAAGATAATGTGAACTAGTTTTATCAATTTTATGACATAAAAGATTCAAACAATTTTGTTCCGTATGAAATTTTCATTAATCTAATATAAAATCTATAAAGAAAATCATCGATGAGACCTAGATTTTGTTGTTAGAGATTTAGTGTTCCTTTATACTTCTCTGTGGAATAGATTCACAAGGACATGTAAGAATACAATTTGTCTGACAAGATACATCGATTATTTTTAGATCAAAATTCAAATTAGATATTTGTCCTATCAAACATTACTCCCACCTAACCTATCTAAATTACATGATTTGTTCTACATATCCATCTTCAGGAAACACATACCAAACCACTAACAAGTACTAAATCCTCATGTGGTACCATGGAGAATGATATTTCATTTGAGGAGATATCATTTAAGATCAAATATTATAGAGATACAGTTAAATAAAACAATAAAACTAACATGGTGAAAGAGCTATACTGTAACCACATGTTTGAGGAAGCAACTTGGGAAATATTATAAGTGATGAAACAGAATTAATCTCATCTATTTTAGAGAACAAAATAAAATTCCATCGGAAAATTTTCTGAAGGGAAAGAATATAACACCATTATATTTTATATATTAAACTCCCATTTGAATGAAAAAATTCCATATTAAGTATTGTAGTGATAGAAAAAACACGATTTTTTTGGGACATTACTGTTTTTAGTTATAAATGACCATTATGAAATAGAACCTTTTATAATATGACCATTTTATAGTGAACATTAAGATTAGTATATATTATGTTTTATCATTAAATATAATTGATTATGATAGAGGAATCGATAACATTGACAAGTAGGATCATATAATATAAATCCCATTTATCATAGCTTCAATGGGAGGTGATACTAATAATAGTTTTCCATTGACCATTACAATGTTTAAATTCAACCACTAAAACCCAATAAAAATTTTTTATGGGAGGATTTCATGCAAAAATAGATCACGACCAAAACCATATTCGTCATACCACCCTTAGCAAGGCCTACCATAGAACACCTTTCACCTATGGTGTACGCTAATTAAATAAGAGGTTATGTATCTAGAACATAGTATAATGAATTTAAATATTTCATTTTTAATATAATAACAATTATTCTTATCCAATTTATTATTACTTTAAAAATGATTATTCATTTTGATACAATGTATATTTTGATACGCAGAAATATTTTTATTGAAATATATAATTTCAATTAATATACCCCTTTTATAAGAAAATAATTTTTAAAATAATTTTTTTTTTATAAATTAGTATAATTAGATAATATTTATTTCAATATAAATAATAAAATAATTCAATTAAGTATAATAGGTTTTTTATAAGTTCCATAAAGTAGTTGGTTCTGTAAAAACTAGTTTTTACAATAAGTATTTTTGATTAAAAGTGAAAAATGTCTGATTTAGGAATTTTTTTTGTGGAAAATATATTATTTATGATATAAATAAATTTAAATTAAATAATGGTCACATTTTATTCTTTTTTTGAAGTTTTCAAATATTTCGGTAAAAAATAAATACATTATAAATAAATGGTAGGTATTATGTCATCATATAAGACAAAAAATGGTGTAATAAATACCATATGAGGAATTAGAGACCATATATTAATTTTACCTATAAAATAATAAAATTTGGAAGTTATTTTATAAATTTTGTAAACAATTAATTAATCCTCCAAAACCAATATTATATTTTCTGTTCTTAAAATAAATTATTTATGAACATGAATTCTTTTCACATCATCAATTGTATTATTTTAATGATTTAATATCTAATATATTTTAAAATTCCACATATTTAAAAAAAATAAGGGTTACTATGTTGTTATTATTATTTTAATATATAGACTCCAAAATCCATGTGTTGAAATTCATAATTAATTTCCCTATATTTTGCTAAAATACCTACCCAACCTCCTACCAATCTTCACTAAAAACCTAATACATATAGATTTAATCTCCACATACCTATATAAACCTCTCAGAAAGTGTTCTTAAGTAATTTATAAGCTCATACACAGATTTTATATTCTCCCTCAAACCTTTAGGGAATCGATTTTCCTTGTCATTATTCAAGAATATTCTTTATATTATACCTTTTGATTTCCAATTTTAAATGTCGTAATCTATTTTGACACATCAATTTTGACATACATATGATTTTCATGTTATTATATACAACCTTCAATATCACAAAAGTCTTACATTAATTTTATGTAC
Organism: Viscum album; assembly: GCA_963277665.1. Lineage (NCBI taxonomy): Eukaryota > Viridiplantae > Streptophyta > Magnoliopsida > Santalales > Viscaceae > Viscum > Viscum album. Next base: position 483,352,052 of record OY728131.1, read on the forward strand.
AAATTTTATGTTTCCAAAATTTTCCTGCGACTATCCATGTGAAATATTTTTTTTGTCAATACCTATCTAAATTTCTGGTCAATAGTGTTTACCTATATGAATATATCCTTAATTGTTTATTTATTTATGATTATGTATCGAAAAATCCCTAAAAATGGTTTTATAAGGGTTCAAATGTGTTCTTATAATGTACATTCAATGTGGAACATGAGTGTATATACATGATATGAATATAGTGTGTGGGAATGAAATTATATAGCATTCAAATTCATTGGGTAATGATTATTTATAATGAGATACCATGTATGGTTAATGGGTGGTTATACTAGTAAAACCATGTTATAATTTCTTAGTGGTTATCGATGAATTTGGATTATGATGTCATGTTTTATGTTGTTTCCACTTTCTAGGTTCCCTTCATTTTATCATCTCATATCACGATTCGATGTTTAGGCCTATGATTATCACCCATTTATATCAACTTGATTTCCTTGTGACTTAAATGTATTACATTCCTCGTTTTATGCTTTGATGATCCCCTTACTGTAATTTACAGTTTATCCATATACAATATACATCCCTAGGTTGTCCCATGCAATTTTAGAAGAGTAATTCAATTTTAATGTAATTTAAGGAGTTTTGAAAAATATAATTATATTCATATATTATATATATATATATATAATGCGCTGAGAAACATTTTTTGGGACTATATTATGTGTTTTATGTAATAAATCATGTAATAATGTGTATAAAATACCTGAGTTTTCACAGTGGTTATGAAATGAATGTTAATAATTTTTGAGGATTATGTATAGAAAACCCTTTTAAAATCCACAAATATAATAAAAAATGTAGGAAAACCTCTAAAAATTTTATTATAGTATAGATTAAATGGTTTAAAGGAAACAAAATGTCTATTTGGATACTATATGTAGATGTGGCTCCAGAACCATTGTACATTAGGGTAATAACACTGAAAATGGAATATTGGGTATTAAATTGATCTTGAACTAGTTCATGAAAAAGTGGCTTTACTACACACCTCAATTGATACTCCTAGGGGTTATGATTTAGTAAATTGATAAGCATAATATAATTCATTATGAAGGGATCAAAAATTCCAATAAAATATTATGATTGTACTTAGTTAATGGAAAATATGTATAAAATAATTAAATATATAGGTTAATTAATAGATATCAAATTAGGGATATCTATTTTTCATAATTCTTTCCTTTATATATTCAATAGTATAAATTTTTTTATCCCTTTAACTTTTTTGGTTAAAGTAAATAATTAAAACCATAATAAAATAGTCAACTAATGGATTATTATCTATCATTATATTAATTATTTCACATAAATATTTTTGAACAGCTTTCTACACACCATTGAAAAATCTAGAATTCGAGTAAACGGTGAAAATAAAAAAAGGTAATTAATTTCATACAAATCATATTACTGATCACTTATTAAAAATTTTGGGTTTAATTTCCAAGTGATCCATTTGATGCTCCCTTTATAGAAATTTGATGCAATTATGGTTATGGATTGTATTTTCATATATATAGACAATATAAATCGAAATAAAGTGGAAATCACCATCAATATCATAAATAACCCTCTAATACTACAAAATTTTATGATGGAGGATGGATATAATTTAGAAAAATTATCTCAAGAATTGATATTATTTCCTTATGAGGAATAATACATAGTTTAATTGATTGGGATTTAAGAAAATACAATCTTTGTTGTCTTTCCCATTATGAAGAATTCAAAGATGTGTTTCCCAAATATCATCCTAATATACCACCAAGAAGAGAGGTTGGGTTCTCAATCAAACATATACCCATATCATTGTAGATATGCAAGAACCCAAATAGAATTTCCACTATTGAAAATGAAGTGATGAGTATGAAAAAACAAGAGAATATTGATAAATGATTTATATTCCCAGGGGATTAACCATAGGTAGTCCTTTTCATCAAGAATATTGATGGGTTAATGCAACATTGCATGGGTTATAAAGATAATAACAAGATCTTGATAAAGAGAAAACATCCTCTACCAAATATATATGACTTGTTTGATTAGATATTTCTTGTCTAGTACTTCCTAAATATGAATATTCTATTAGATTATTATTAAGAAATGTTAAATGAGGATATATCGAGGACAGATTTTCATACAATGTACAAGAACTACATTTTTATAGTGATTCCATTTGGACTCCCAAATTCCCCAGCAATCTTCATGGACTTAATGAATATATTATTTATAGATTACATTGATATTTTTAGTAGTATATATATATATATATATATTATATCATTATCTACTCCAAAATTATGGTGGATGGAGAGGATCATTTTAATATTGTACCGAAGACCTTTCAAAAGAAAATGTTATATGTGAGGTATAATTAATAAGAATTTTAAATATAGAATATAATATTAATGAGGAATGTTATCACCAAAAAAGGGATATATTTGGATCCCTAAATAATAAAGGCTATCAAAGGATGGGATAGAATATATTTATAATAGAAATCCATATTTTCTATTTATTAGCTGGGTACTTCTATAACTTGGGAGAAAATATTCAATAATTTCACGTCCTTTAACCAAGCTAACATGGAAGGGAGTTATGTTATGATATATCGATAAATAAAAGGTGAGATTTAAGTAGTGAAATAAGAGCCTAATCATTAAAATTGATTACACATTACCCACAAGTGGGTATGTATTTGTTATCTAAAGTGAAGAATCCAAAAAGGTATTGGGTTGTGTACTCATGCAATATTAAAAAGTGATAGAATTTTCCTCCTTTCAATTAAAGATCCATGTGAAGAACAATCCAACCCATGATATAGAATTAGATGTAGTGGTATTTGATTTTATGATTTGAAGAAATCTCCTCCATTGGGAGAAGTGTGATATATATAAATATCATAAAATCTACATGTATATATGTACCCAAAAGGATATCTATTTGATCCAATAAAGGTAGTTATAGATGATTATGCATAATAATTGTTAAATTCTTAACTATTTTGAGTTGTAAAAAATGTGGCTAAGTGGAAAGTATATTGAAAGACTATTCATAATGAGGATTGAAAGGGATTCAAAGTATGGAAGTGGAATAATGAGAATAAATCTATCCTACCTTCTCAAAAAAGTCTCAACCATCCATTTTTTGAGAGAAATAATGAGGACCAAAAATTTATTAGGTTCTATATAAAATTTTATAGAATATTTTAGAGTTTTACTTTTCTAATGATGATGTTATTTGTTTTGGATCCTGGATAGGTGTCCCATAAAAACTATAGATAAATATGGATCTTATAGATGATGTTAATAACTCATCTTTATCTATTCATATAGGAAGTAAGATGATGTATACACATATGACTAAATACTTCTGGTGGGATACCATAAAGAGGGATATTGTAGCATTTTTATCTATATAATTAATATGAAAAAATGTCATGGATTTATGATATAATTATAGGGGTATAGTGAAACAATGTTCTATAACTGTATAGAAATTTTAAAAATTAAACATTTATTTCATTGTGGGACTCCCCAAGAAATCTAAAGGCAACAACTCCTTCAAGGTGAAATTCGATCACTGTATAAAGTTAGTACATTTCATTTATATCAATAAATCCATTGTACTAATCCAACTATCAAATATATAAATAAAATAAGTGGTAATATTTTATGGAGTTTCAATATTTATTAAATGTAATTGATAACCAAGATTTACCTCAAGGTTTTAGGGAAGCGTTCAACAAGAATTAGATACAAATATGAGTTCTTGTTATACCTATCAACCTTATATGGATATATAGTCTGAATAAACCATTCAAAATATATATGATATACTGAATTATTTTTAAATATATTTCAAAGGATATTGAAATAACCACCTCCCCCTATTGTAGTTTTCGTTTAACAATAGTTTCCATTATGAAATTCAAATGGATCATTATGAGGCTATGATTGGTAAGATCTGTTAGACTCCAACATTCTTCGATAAAGTTGAAGTGTAGAAGTTTATGGTACATGATTTTATACAAGATACAATAGAGATGATTCAAACCATTAATAATCATATCAAATAGGTGAAAAATTGATAGAAAAAATTTGTAGACATTCATTGGAGATACCCATATATTGATGTTGAATATTAGTTGTTCGATTGAATTTAACCATGGAATGAAGTCACATGGTTTGGAAATAATAGAAATATTATCTCACGATACATTGTCCCCATTTATATCCTTGATAAAATTGTAGATATGGAATATACACTATAATTACCACCTATTTTATCTCAAGTAAATATTTTATTCCACATGTCCCTCTGGATGAAATACATATTATACCACTCACATTTAATGAATCCTAAGGTGTTATCTTTGGGAAATGATGTTTCATATACCAATTATCCAATGTAGATCATAGATAATGTAGGAAAAATCCTATGAAAAAAAGGAAAATTACACATTCAATGTTCTTTGGAGGATCTTAATGATTGGGTAAGAATCATAGGAAACATGTATAAGTAATAAAAAAGAAGTATCCTAAAACTTTTAGTGTAAAAAATTAAATTTCAAGTGAAAAATTTAAGATTGAGGGTAGAATATAATGATATAACCTTTTTTAAATAAAATTATCTTCTGAATTAAGAAAATCCCTATTGAGTAATCTATTTATAGAAAACAAATTCACTACAATGGTCAATTATGAATATTTTATCCTATCAAAATTAAATAACCATTATGAATCATAACATTTTAACATTTCCCATTAGATAGGGACCATTATGATTACTATATATTTATAGTTATGATAATGCCTAATTGAACCATATAAAAGAAGTGGTGTATTCTCTATGTAGAATCATACCCCATGAAGCCTATTTATCAGATCCATTGAGGTAAATATCTTCATTGTTATTTTCCCATAACCCTACCCAAACCAAGTTACGTTAATTGAAACATGAGAGATATTTTTTATGAAATAAGTGGAATCTTATCAATATCACAACCCAAACCATGTTCACAAAAATACACTAATAATACAACACCCTTTCAAACCATAATCTAGAGTGGATGCTGGTTTAATTCAAGGTTATATATATAGAACATTGTTGTATGAATTAATATATTTTCAATTTTTAAAAAATAATTATAATATTTATATCTTTTTAATATTACGTTATAAATTATTAGTGAGTTTGATTGATATTATATTTTGATATGAATAAATAAAAATTTCTTTTTTGGGAAATATATAATTTTAATTAACACACACTATTTATAAATTCGATAATGTTTATAATAAATTTTATTTTCATGAAGTATTATTATTAAATAATATTTATTTGAATATAAAAAATAATAGAATTTAATAATGTATAACATAATTTTTATAAGGGTTATAAAGTGGACAGTTTCATAAAACCTACTATTATATAGTAAATAATGATTTTAATTCTAAAGTGTTAAATTTCATATTTTGGGAATTTATTTTTGTATAATAAATATCATATCTTAAATTAGAATGTAAAAATTATCCAGTCGTAAATTTTTCCAATTTTTCTATGATATATAAATTTTTTGGGTACAAATTTTAGACTATATAAATATACACTACGTATTATGACATCATAAAATCACAAAAATTATTTAATAAAATTATTATAATTAAACAATTACAAAATATAGATTTCATCTTTAAAATTATATATAATATGGTATTTGATAAATTTTATAAATCTTAATATAATACTCTTATATATATATATATTAGATATTAATTTTTTAAAATCGAATCACTATGAACATGACTCCATTCCACATCAAGAATGGTTTTATATTAATTATTTTGGTTCTCAACCTTATAAAATATTTTAAAAAATTCATATTAAAAAAGTAATGGTAATAACCTCTGTACAGTTTGTTTTATTGATTGTTTTATTATATAGATTCTAAATCATAAGTATAATAATTAATAATTAATTATCTGATTTTGTTCTATAAATGACCACCCAAACACACAAAATTTAACACTCATTTTACATTAATAAATAATTTTTTGTATTTCTCCCTCTCTAGATCCATAATAAGTTGTTCTGAATCATTTGATAATCTCATCCCATGGTTTTTGAAGCACCCTATAAAGGTAATAGATTCTCTTCTCCTCTTTATTAAAGAACATTCTTTGTATTATGACATTTTATTTACTATTATTCATGTTTTAATATGATCTTACATATATATTACACATTAGATATAATTCCAATGTATTTATAGACCACCTTTCACTCTCATTATAACCTACAAGGAATCTATATATTATCCCATAATGGTTAGAAGATTAATATTTTATTTTCCATACGAATCATTTGTGTAGTTAATACCCATCCGCATTTCCAATCAATGATATTAACTTAGATGAACCTATCATTAATTGATTACATAATTAGATTTATTTAACCAACACACCATAATCATGGGAAAAAATGATGAAATGAGTTATTATGATTTATGATCCATGTTTCACAAAAATGAATGAACATGATAAGGTTATGATGGGTCAATATGGTATTATATTTCTTAATAATTCCTTGGGAAATTATTATAACTCATGAGATACCATGTATTAGGAATGAGATGTTCTCCTAAAAAAATTATGTTTTTATGTATCATATGTTAGCTTTGTCTTATTCTAATAATTAAATATTTTATGTTTTCAACTTTCTTATGTTTCATTAATGTTATCATATAATACCATTTTTTTATGATCACTCTTATTATTATCCCAAATTTATGTCACCTTGATACTAATCCTGATTCACTTGTATTACAATAATCATGTTTTTATTTTATTTTAACCTTACTGGGCTTTATACATCACCCCTTTATTATGTACATCCCTAGGTTATCCCATGTAGTTTTAGAAGAGTAATGGAAATTTAAGGGCATGTTATGATGTTTTGAATAATGTTCTAGAATAACTGTTTTATGTAATTATTCTATGAATCTAGTTTAAAAAAAGACAATAGGGATCTCAAACATCTAGAGTGGTGTTATATGTGTTATTATTCTATAAATCATGGTGTTTTTTATATAAAATAAATTTGTTGTCATAATATTATATGTTTTTTCAAAGAAAATCATATTACAATTTTTTTTTAAATTTTTAAAATTTAAATAGTTCCAAATGAAAATAATGTTTTCTTATATTTTTCAAATCTTATTTCTTTCAATTTTATAAAATCATTTTTCATTAATATCCAAATACTATATAAAATATTACACATCACTAAGGATATCTTCTAATTATACCATCCTACTTGTTTCTTTGGATGTCTTGTGATGGTTTTTTTTTGGAAATTTTTATTAAATCTATTTCTTTTTGTGGGTTAGTAATGTGATGTTCGAATTATGATTTTTAATAGAATTATGATTTTTCTAGAAATTACGAAAGAACATAGTCCTTTTTAATGTTTTAATTCTTTTATTAGGGAATATTGAATGTTTTATATCTTATGGAAAACATATATATGGATAATGTGGTTTGGGTCTATTAAATCACTCAGATTCAATACATATAATCTATATGACATGATATTACTGTATGAGGAATTTTTTTATGCTAAAACCACTATAGGGATAAAGAAATAATGTCCGGTCAACAATATTATTAGACATAGGTAGTGAGACATGTTACACTATGTTATAGAAGTTGGTAGTGAGTCTAGCACTACTATGTAAAGGGAATAAGGTTGTATTTCCAACACCATTAGGCAATGAATTCATATTCTTAAGTATGTGAAACACTATTATGTCTTAATCTTATGAATATATAATTTTGTCATGGGTTATAATTGTTTAATCACTCTATTCATGTCTTTTGTTATGCCTAGGACATATTCCATGATGATGATATACAGATTATGGTTATTGGTGGAATGATATTCATATTCTATGATTGTATTATCGAACCATTTATCTTATCTTATTATCAATTATTATTTTCTATTCGTATATCATATATTTGTCCTTAGTGAGAATTTCATATAACCCCTTCTTCTGTTTCCATTACCCTATATTATAAATAATGATATTAAGTATGATAAGTCTAGAAATGTACCATGTTAGAAGATGTTATGAGGGAAATATTATACATTATTCATAAATAGGTTTATTATCTATCTACTCCCCAAATACAATAAAACATTACAGTTTATGGGAATGTCTTATGGTGAGATCATTTTGAGATGTAGTTTTCAAACTCGTAAAATAATTTTTTTATAAATGAACAATTACCATTGGGCATCTCACTTGGTATCATATCCATCTTGTAATGTATGTGTTTTTATCATTTGATACGTGAGTATAGATTTCGGGTTCCTTATTTGGTATTAAATTATGGTTTAGTTATTTTTATCAGTTTAGTTTTTGAGGGTTTACAATTATAAATCATTAGCAATATACCTTTTGATTACTCAAATTATATAAAATATCCTGAAATTTTCTAAAGTATAGAGTATATGTTTTCCTAGAAATTCCATCCCAATCTAGATAAAAACATGGGAATGAAATCTTGAAGACAAGTTCAAATAAGGGTAGTCACTCTGAAAAATCCTAGTTGGTTGACATCATTATCTTCCCTCAGTTAATGAGATAGAGTCATAACTATACATCTAGCCCGATACTCTCCGTGGATACGATTTAGTTAATACAATTTTTCTATATAATAAAATACGAGGGTCTTGAAAATATTTATATTGGAAATACTAACATGAAATAAACATTGAAAAGACATATCAGTTTCACTTATGATTTATTTATTTATGATAATTGTTTTAGATTTATAGGTATTCTAATACCAAAAATTGCTTTATTTTTGTAAATAGATGGCTCTTAGTGGAAACATGTTATGAATTGGTGAGATGAAAAACCGTTGATTATACTATTGATATATAAAATGTTGTAGGATCTAGAGTATATTTATGCCTATCCTAAAATCTCATATTTTGATTAAAAACATGAACATAGTTGAATTTAAAAAAAATAATAAAAATAGATTTTTGTGTTAGTTCAAGTGATAAAGATAATTGAGGGAATATGATTCAATTTTATACATGTGAATAATTTGGGAAAAAGTACAAAAGTAAATTTTGTTAATAAACATGTAGAATATTTATCTCTAGAAATTAAGGGGATAAAGAAGCTAATTATGGATGAAAAATAAATTTTTATGTTAACCTAATGGTGAGAAATAAAAATTATCCTAATGAACCAGTAATAGTTCCATTTATTAAATATGTGGAACTATAATATTTTCTATGTGGATACTTGAATCTTATACAACCAATGATGATAAGAATTTTGAAATTCCAAGAACAAGGGAAAAAGAAGAACTTATCTAATGACTACTACATAAGATTATCCTGATAATTATGGTACACATAATCTGAAGTTCATATTTGTTGATGTTTTATTGGATTATAAATCTTGATACTTCACTACATCAAGTAATTTTTATAAGATAATTAAACCATAACCTTTGTTATTTTCTATTTAACGAGTAGAGAAAAATTCTATTAATATTATTATTGTATCTTAAGGTGATGTTCACAACAAGGATTTTATGAAAATAATATTACTCTCAATTTTGATGAATTTGATTTTATTTTTGGAATATATTAGTTTCTTATACTTTGATGAAAATTAATTTATCAAAATAAGGACGTTATAATTAATATCATCTATGATAAACTACCATTAAAATAAAAACTATGAAATAATTATTGAGATTAAAAAAATTATTTGGATCTTAATTATCTATCATGAGATTATTATAATAGTCATATAGAATTTAGTAAGGTATATATTTCATTATAAATTATATATTAATTTGTGACTATATGAAGAATACCATCATTAGTAAGCATAAAAAAATTATAAAGATACAAATTATATAAAAGGAATAATCAAATTACATATGATTCTAGTATATATTTTATTTTAAATAAATTAATTTCTATTATCTTACTCCACATAAAATATTGAACAAAAAAACATGATAGATTTAATTAATATAAATTTATAATTATTATATATGATTAATATAATGTATCAATGAAATTATATTGTATAAATTAATGAATAAAAATTTTAAAATATATTAATAAAGAAAAATAAATTTCTTTTTTCATACCAATACATTGATAAAAGTCAACTAATGTTTCTATATAACTAATATGATCATTTTTTGGTAAAAATATACTTTCTAAAAATTTCGGTTTTTGGTGAAATGGGGTTTTTACGAAAATTAAAAAATTATTGATAAATTTATAATATATAATATTAATATATTAAATTTATATTTATTTTTAATTAATGGTATTTATGAATATTTGTAGTTAGTTTTTGAAAATAATTCATTATCCAGTAAAAATTTTATTCAATATATTTTATGTTTCCATTTTAAAGTTGAATGATAATATTTTAGTATTTTAATTCGAAAAATGAAATGAGTTATTGAATTTATCATATCTAAATTATCATGTGGTATTTTAGTTTGAAAAGGTTGATTTATTAATTGAATAGTGAAAAACTATGATTTTAAAAATACTATAATTTTTTTGCATAATTACGTTATAATAAAGACATAAATATTTGTAAAAATATTTATAGACCAAATATATAATTATTAAGTAAAATAGTGCATTCCCAAATATTATTTTGAATTTAGAAACATATCATTGGATTTTAATAAGATTTTATGTTTTATTCTTATAAAAGTGATATTGTTGATATTTTTATTCAATTAATTAATTTAATATTTACAATCACTTTCCATTTAATTTAAATGTAACATAAATACATTTTTATATTTATATAATTTTTGGTGCAATTAATAAGATGCATGATTTGGTGTGAAATCATTCATAAGCTAAAAAGATATTTTTCAAAAAACTGGCATTCATTAGAATATGTGAACATATATTAATAATAATTTTTACAATCTATAGAAATTGAATCATGTTTTTTTAAATATTTTGAATCAAATTGTTCAAATTATTTAATATGATCCATATCACTTTTATCCATAATGTTTTTTTAAATTATAAAAACCTTATCACTATTTTATGGGTAAAAGGTGTTAACAAGGGGATAAACTAAGAGAAAATTGTAAAAATATCAATAAAAATATATAAATCATATTTTTTGATTATATTTAAACCAAAAAATATCATATTATTGGAAAAAAATTAGCCTCCACTTTCCTATTAAAACGAATTTCTATATTCTTGAAACCTAATAGCATTTACATTGGTGGAAGTCCCATTACTTATAAACATGCATACCCTTTTATCACTTTTACAATAAATATTATCACATTATATTTACCATTATCTAACATAATTACTTCCCAACACCATTATTAATGACTTATATGTTCTTTTTATACAAATAGACCCACTAATGAATCTTTAAAGTCTTTTCAGAAGACATTATCCAAATAAGTGGTATATATTATTAATAATATCATCTTAGTTTCCATCATATTAGTAAAATAATAAATGATTAAATTATTTTATATTAATTCTATAACCATTTTAAATTTCCTTTCAATCTAATGTAAAATGGAAATATCGCTCTTGGGTACATGAAGACTACCTCCGGCATGAAGGGATGCAATTAATTTTTCACCACTTCTATACATATATTGTTATATAGATGATATTAATGTATATATAGTATATATATATTATGTAATTTTTATTTAATATTGATAAATTATATTCTACATTAATTTAATCCCATCCATTGGAAAATATGATCATCGTCCGTGTGTACTTGTAGACTACCGCCTCTATGAGGCGATATAATTCATATTTCATCACAATGTCACATAGTTTTTTATATATATTTATTTAATGATTAAAAATTATATATACGACATAATTATTATTATGGAAATAAAAACCATTATTAACCTTCTTTCCCTCTCACCCATGGAAAAATGAATATCCACTTTTGCATACGTGTGGACTACCACCTCTATAGATAGCATGTCTGGTTTATAATATACACAATAAAAATTTGATTGTAAAATATATTTAACGAATATATAAGATATTGAGGATTTATATACTTAAAAAAATGGTTCTGAATGGATAAATTTAAATCAATTATCATTATAATGTAATTTATTGATATAGAAAAATTATTTAAAACAATATCCTTAATAATTTTACCTCCAAGAATAAAATATAAATGTGTCATTGAATGAAAATTGTGAATTATAAATTATCATTGAATATAAATTATAGTGGAATAAATAATATGGTAATTATGAACTTCTTAACAGTGGATGGTTTTTTATGTCACTGTTACCAAACAAATTTTTAACAATTCAAATTATTATCATGTAATAATAAACCTAAACATTAACTAACTAATTCAAGCATGTTAAATGATTATAATGAATTATTATAAAAGGTAACAAGTATGATTAGTGTATTGAAATAATTTATTATGATACTCATGTTTATTATATACTTGGTTAATGTTCTTTCATCAACATCGATAGTAAAGGTAATTGGTTATCATCTCATGTTACGTTCTTTGAAACATATTCCATATTAAAAAATTATTTTACATAGTGTGTCTTGTATAAATACCTATGAATTTTTTATAAAACATTTATTAATTTAAATTTATTATAAAATATAACTCTTGTTCTATCTTACATGGGATACAGGTTTAACAGAAACTAATTTTCTAATGGGTTTCACAAATCAATTTCATTCATTATGATATGTTCAATATTACCCACATTTTTTTCTTTTCTGTTGTGTATTAAATAACCAAGATTGTATTTTATAATTATTTTCATGAAATATATGGGGGTTTAATAGTCTATATATGGTTATCTCTTTCATTATATTTTAAATCAAAAGTTACAAAGCTGTAAGCTTTTAGGTTTCAAGGCCACTTTTTATTAGGAGTGTCTATCTTTAAATTTTCAAAATGGTACAATATATGTTCTTTATATCAAAAATAACATATATTATCTAATTATATATTAATTTATAGGTATATGAAACATTATAAATTTTCTCAACTATTTAGTTGAAAAAAATACCATAAGAATGTTTTTATGAAGAACCAACATTAATTCTCATTTTTATTACAAATCATTCTCCACCATGTAAATGTTGTTTAAATTATTTTATTAATATTTATAACTATAATTAAATGTTTAAAAATATTATATTATACTTACTTTTACTTTATTTACAATTTTTTAGGGGAATATGTTTAATTTTTTTTCATATGACTCACTTTTAACTTTTTACCAAAGTAAGAAATGAATAATTAATTTAATTTTTATGAGTCAACTACATTTTCATACCATCATAACTATTATTTGATATCAATATTCCTTTAACCATTTATAGCGTTTTTAACCTAATAATATTCACATTGTTCTATAATTTTTTTTTGAAAAAATTAATCGAACTATATTGATATTTGTAATTATTTTTCGAAGAAAATTTATATCTCATTTATTTAGTATTTTTTATCAATAGAAAAATAATTTAATGAATATAAAATTTATAAAAGAATATCATATGGTAATACCATCAAAATTATTTTTTAGATATATTATTATGAATTTATGAGAAATGTTTCATTGACACCTTCTTCTATTCATGGGTTAATTAATTGATATTAAAATTATGATGTTTTGATGAAAATATGTTGTAAAATAGTCATTTTTCATGTGATAATTAAATATAATGGGACAATGAATATTATATATATTATGGAAATAATATTTATGGTTGATATGTTTTGGGTCTATTAAATCCATTCAATTCATTGGTTAAGGTTCTGTATTTTTGAGATAATTATGGAAAATTAATATTAATAGTCACTACAGTTTGAGAATCATGTAATGTTGAATGATATTCCATTTTATGAAAATCATGTTATGACTCACTCACCAATATGTTATGTAATGTAATAATTGATTCTTTATCCTTTATATTATGATAATCAGGTTGTGATTCATTCCCAAACTATTTGAGGATTTCATATTCTTATGTTTGTTGTACACATTTATGATAAAATCTTATAAATATGTTATGCTTTAATGAATCATGGTTGTAAAATTACATAAATAATGTCTTTTGTTAGACCTAAAACTTATTACAAAATTTATTATTTAATTATTACTTTTTAACACCACATGTCTTATGAATATTTTTAAATAGATTCAATATATTCAATAGCTTGTGTTATATTCGACATAATGTTTTAATGAACAACAATAAAATATTAATATTATTATTTATACATTACTATTATAAATTAGGTTTTATATTTGGGGATATGAATATTAATAAAATCATTCTCAAAATTATTATAATATTTTAATAAATAAAATACATTGATAAATACGTAATAAATTATTATAAAGTCTTTATATGATTTAAAAATACAATTTTCCCATAAAAGGAATTTTATAACCTTTTTTAAAAAAGTAAAATTATTTTTCTCAGTTTTGGAATATTTATTTTGATAAATTAATATATGTTTTGATATAAACATATAAATTTGATCTTATATTTCATTTTGTATAATTTTTTGGAATGACTATTTTATTATGAATAATGAAAACTAATGGTTTTTATTAGAAAATGCATTTTTATTTAAATCACTTAAAAAGCTACATATTGTTTTTAAATGATTTAAAAGTTAATTTAATTCAATTATGTTATTAATGTTACTATTCAGTTCATTGGAATAAACTTCACATTAATCATTGATATAATTTTTTTTACTCTTTTAAACACATTTTTGGGGGGAAAACATTTGTTCTCATTCACGGGAATAATTTTAAACTAAATTATAAGAATTATATGAAAATAGTATTTAAAAAATTGAATAAATATTTTTATTATCATAATTAATATTATATAATAATTTCATCTTAATTTTTCTCATAATGAAAATTTAAAATAGAAAACATTTATTACTGCGTTTAATTTTACAACAAGTTTATCAGGGTATTGAATAAAATGATAAGGATTGAAATTAAAAAAGCATTATAAACTTGTATATTATAGACATATTTCAACATTATTTCATATATTTTTACATAATGATCCATTTTTATCCTTGTTCTATGTGTACAGAGTGGTTATATCTTCTTGTTTTAAAAAAATGATTAGTATGTCATCTTCACACTTATAAAAGGGATCATCCAATCCAATAAAAATTATTTTATTCAGAATATTCATACCCAAATCCATTATTTTCTTTCATACAGATGTCATAGAGGCATTAGTTTGATTATTAAACCCTCTTCATATGTTGTTAGGCCCAAACATAAGGATTTTGTCCAAAGAAATAGTATTGATCTTAAACAAGTGTTTTTTTGGTTATTCAATCATCCAAAACCTTCAAATATTCCTATACTATGATGTTAAAATAATATCAGTATATTTAATCCACTTAGTTTTTATTATTTTATTAAATAAACTACAACCATATCCTCCTCCATCATATTGGAAAGTAAACCATCGACCATGTGTATTATGTAATTCGTTTTCCGTCACAGTCTCATATGGATGGATATAATGATGGATTTATAATTTCTACATTATATTTATGAAATATTTATACTTATGTGATTATAATATCATGTATACCTTTTTACATTCAAAATTATTGGAAAATTATAATAACGCTCTTATGTGCGTGTGAACTACCACCTCTATGAAGCAATGCACTTTAGTTTTAATTTTATCATGTCACTGAGGAAAATAATGATAGATTTAATGAATATTTATGATATAAATGACATATAAACGACTATATAAAGGTGATAACATATTTTTCATTACATCTTACCTTCCTTTTAGAAAATTGAAACAACATTAATGTGATGTTTTGGCCAACAATCTCCATAAACGGTGTAATTAATTTTCCTATATCTAAATTTGATAGGTACCCCTAAATAAAAATATAATTATTATATAGGATAGTTTTTTCATGGTTACAATTATGGAGATTATGTAGCCATAATCAAATTGAAATGAAGAAAAATACCAAACCAAAACATAAATGAAAAAATAATACTATTATTACATAAAAAGTTCTTTTAAAAATAAAATTGTTACTAAATTGGTAATAAAATTCCATAATTAAATTATATGTTTTATGATATATATGATTATGGTTATGTAATATATATATAATAAACCTATAATTATTATAAATGTGGTTTGAAAGTTTCTGGTGTATATATATCTGAAAAATTCATTCTATGATTCTTATCATTAAAATTAGTTGATATTCATATCCATTTAAGGATATTTATTTTATGGGGTTTACGATTCATAAATTACATAAGTGGTAAGGGTTTTTCAGATAAAATCGCATTTTATATTGGCATTTCTAATGATTTTGTTTTTTGATGATATGATGTGATTTATATCACAAGAAACTCATGAATTTTATTATACTCTAATTATTTCGTGAAAATTAATGTTTTTATTTCATTTTAATATCATTATATAGCTAAGAGATAAAAAGAATATTTTTATGTAAAACTGCAGTTATTTATCTATCGGTACAAAATCCATTCTCTTCAATGACAATGTTTTCTAAAAATAATTTCAATGATGTTTTTATTATTATCAATTCATTGTTAAATTTATTTTACACATGTTTTAATTTTTAGTAATTTTATTAAATGGAATATTCATTTCCTTTTTCAAATGAGTAAATTAATACTTTTTACAAGAAATGTTTAAGTATTTAGAGGTTAATTTGTACATAATAAGAACATAATTTTCCACCGTCATGGAAACTAGATTATTCGAAGCATAATTTACTTACTTTTAAGGATCACTTAAAATAATTTTTTTTATTCATTGGTAAATTAATATAGTTTATATAAGTGATATCTAAATTTAAGGGTAATGTTTCTTATTAAATATTTTAATTAATTTATTAAAATCAATTTTGATCTATGGTGACATCTTTTGATGTTACATAATTTTCGATAGGGATATTATCTGATGATTCAATTTTTATCAATTCCCTTAATTGTTTATGATTATGATGAAATATTGTTTATAGAAACCATTTATTTTATATGGGTTATTTTTTTTGAAACCCATTTGTTTTCCATGGGTTATTTGATGATGACATATTGTAATATATGTGAAACCAATTTATTTTCCATAGGTAATTTTTTTATGAAATATATTTGAAAACCATTTAATTTTATAGTTTTTATTATGAATAATGTTTTATGATATTTTGGAATTCATTTTTGTTATTTTAATTATATTATGGTTGAGACCTATATCTCTCTCCAATGAATTTGTTAATGATTAATAACACTTGAGATAAATAGGACTATAATGGTGAGTGACCCAATTTATTAGTGGACTTATTAAACACTGATAGTTTTGGGAGTGCACCATGAATACTAACTTCGTTTGCTGTGTAAGTCTATTCTTATATATAGTCATAATAGTAAGCATTGAGTAATAAGTAATTGATCTTCTATGCTTATGTGTATACCAAAAATTCATGAATTATATTGATTTTAAAATATCATTGAACATTTTATATGATTCCATTATGATTCTTTTATTATAAACTACCATGATTTATTCTATATCGAGAGAGTTAGACCACCGCCTGGACATCACACACCACCATCAATGATATATGCTAAAGAGATGCCACCTATCGAACAATCAACTTCCTAGAAACAAAATTCCATCGCTTGAATGATCATTGATCCACACCTAGGGAGCCAATATCTATACCAATATCTAAGGATGAGTCCCATCAAGAAAATAGTATCATAGAAAAAATAACCATGATGGTGACGATGAAAAAAATCCAACAAGCGATGGAAATTGGAGAAATCCTAAAATATGCATCTATTAGGAAAAAAACACCAGATTAGAGGGGGATCTGTAGGGGTGATGCTGCAACCAACCATTTTCATCAAAGCTTATTTATGATCGACACCATAGTGAATCACAAGAAACCCTAGGAGAGAGATTCTTCAATCCAACGGATAATAGAACCAAAACATAAAATAATTTAGTTTTATCCCAATCAAATCAACCAATTGAGAATAAATTCTATAGGAAGAACGTCAAATGTTAAGATATCATGTTTTTAGAATAGGCTGTTTACATTTTAGGGAATCTTCATCGACTAAAATCCATACACATTATTTACATTGATTTTTTTTGAATAAAAATGTACATTAGAAGATGGTTTAGGAAAATAGATGTAACTTTGAAAAAAAAGTCAAATGGAAATAAAATTTTGAGGGATAACTATATATATTCATATATAAAACGTTAAATAATATTAATTCTCCAAATGTTGATTTCTAAATGGTCAAATGGTTGATCCAAAGTGAAGGGATGTTTTAGAATACAGAATTCCCAACACCTTTGGCTACAGATTCATCCAAATATTCTCGTTGAAATTGGTTGGAGATTCATCAAATAAGAGGAAAAATTTTCATGACCAAACCCCTTCCAAGGTCTAAATATTACCTTCTATACTCGAGTTTATACATTTCATACCTTTCCTCCTTTCTTTATTTTCATGTAATTTGATTAATTTCAATGGTAATCATGTATTTTGTTTTCAGTTTCATTTGATGTCTAATTCATGAATCATAATCATCTTATATTATTTTCCGACACCCTTTTTAGTGTAATATTAATTTTCATTAAATAATTAAAAGAAATTTTACAATGATACCCTTATTCCAATTTGGTACTCATTCAAAATTTCATGTTTAATTTTAATCACTATTCATTCCTCTGTTTGGAACACCACTCTTATATTGGAGTATTAATATTATTATATTTTTATATAATCACAATAAACATAATAATCTATATTAATAACCATATAAATGGATGAGTAAATCATCCATTCTAAGAATTTATACCTTTTTACGCGATTGAGATATTTTTTGTGTTAAATATTTTTTTGGTTAACATTGTGTATGTTAAACCAAAAATTTCATGGATTAATTAGTTGTTTTGTTTAACGTATGAAATAAATGGATTATTCGAACCATAAATACACTTCTATAAAAAATTATTGATTGATATTAGAATCGTAGTTAAGTTAAGGTTTGGATTAAAGCCTCCAAATGTGGAAATTCTAATAAAAATCATCTCATGAAGTGGCTATTAATTTAATTCAATATCACATTATGGTAATGAACATAATAATATTATTTCTCCCATAATTAACCCCCCATAATATTTATGAAATTGTTAAATCAAGATTCATCCATCAGTCAATTTTATTAAGCACTAAAAACAAACCCAATAATCAACAGCAAAATAAAAAAACAGTCGACTCTATAAAATAGATCCACCATCAAGGATTCATCCTCAGTGAAAATATACACATTAGATATAATTGGATATTTGAATGGAGGATAGGCGATAATTTTATGTTGTTAAAATGGACCCATTTTTTTGTGTATGATATTATATAGTCATACATTTTTATTTTTTCTAAAAAAATGTTTCCAAAAACCCCAACAAAGAAAATAAACCATAAATAAATACCCAAATTCCCATATAATATAATAAAAGGAAAGTAAAAAGTAATAATAATCCACATTCCTCATCCGTCAAAATTTCTCTAAATTCCCAGTAGCCTCTCAAACAATCCATCATATCATTTTGACTAGAAAAGGACTGAACTCTTCACAGACATTAGAGGAACCCTAGGGATAATATAATCACTCCAGAACCATTAATTTCTCATCTAATGAAACTATATATGGAAAATACTAGGGAACTAGCCTTTAAATAACTTACTACTCATGATATAAATTACTAAACCATAGGTATTGAGTGTGAAAATAACGAATCTAATATCAAAATAAAATTGAGATTGATTAATATTTTTTCTCATTTACATGTGTTATCAGGTGTCAATCCTTATCATCTCTACAAAGAGTTCCTTGTGGTATACTCTAATATGGATCGTCAAGGGGTTTATAAAAAATTAATCTTCAAGAATTCCGTTCTTTCATAGATAATTTTTCCAAGTCATGGATACATTACATCCTTGTTTTCTTCTAAAACACATTGAATGAAATTATATGAATATTATTAGATAAATTCTTCCTCAATTCCTGAACTACATATATCCAAAATGATATAAGTAATATTCATGATTTCCCTAATGAATCACTCCATGAGTACCAGGAGGGATTCCAAAATATAGTGAAAACATTATGACACCAAAAAGTCCCTAAACAACTCTGGATCCAAATAATTTTATGAAGGGTTATTGGATATGTAGATAACACTAATATATGTTGTAAGTTGTGGTCATATAATTAAAAAACACTTAGAAATTAATTATATCTCATAAGAAACATTGATGCAAAGGCACAAAAATTTCATAATCAATAACATAATCATGTTAAGGATGTCTAAGAGAATCAATACATAGATCATAAAAAGATAAATGAGAGGAACAGTGAACTTATAAGTTTTGTGAGACAACTATAAATGTTTTCTAAAGACCCATCCTCATCTTATCTATTATATAAATTCCATAAAACTATTAGAAATTATGAAATTTATATCTCACCAGATCACACAACTATCTAATGTCTATAGCTACAGGATGATCCATCATATTCTTCTAGTCCAATGGATGTCTAAAAATAATATGATCAATGGAATAAAAAAACTCAACAATAAGTTTATCTCATTAGAAAAATTATCCAAAACTAATATGATTCCTTATCTTCTACCTATAACCAATGTTTGAGGTATGGTAATCTCATTAATCATTCTCTTTGGTCCCTTCCCCAAAATATAAACGAATTCCAATTTGATCAAGGTGGTTGTAACTTCTAACAACCTTATTATTTTGTTCCTACAAATAAAAGAATACATATTCATACTTATCCTCATGGTTTACACTTTCCTAGTGAGAAATCCAAATTCCAAACCAAATACAAGAAATATTCCAATAAACCAATTCAAGGAATTCCAAATGTGGTACATCCCCATTATTCTAAGAATATACGATAATTTTCATTGCAAGAGCTTTCATATTTCACAAATTATGACCTTGAAAACATTGAAAATAAAATTGGTCAACTAGAATCTAAACATATCTAGTGAAAACAATAAAATTATTCCAAATTCATAGCTCAAACATTTCCCAAACACAATTCAAAATTAAGTGGAATTTATTTTTAATCCAGAAAGAAAATACCTATGAAACATGATGAATCCTAAAAATAATTTATTATATCGATCTATAAAAATTAGAGGGATATATAGAGAAGGAACATGAATCCAATCGCTCACAATCATCCATTTATCTAAGGAAAAAAATTCATTTTCTTGAATCTATCTGTAATCCAAATAATCCCTTTGAACATTATTTTGAAATTATTGACATGTTTAGACATGTTGATTCAACATTCCCATATTGGATTCCAACAATAATATCTCTATGTATGAAATTTTTCTTAAGAAAATTTTCACCCACCAAAGTCATATTATGACCATTGTAAATATTTCAACCCAGCAGTCCATTCCCATTAAGTAAAAAGATCTAAGTACATTTACTATTACATTAAAAATAGAGAGTTACAACATTGATGATAAAATTTTAGACCTATAATACTCGATAAATATCATTCCAAAATCCATATTATCAAACATTGGTATTGGTCCATGGTACCAAACGTGTGTTTTCATCCAGTTATCCAATCAATGAACTACCAGTCATAAGGGAATAATTGAAGATTTCATAATATGCGTCAATGATCTTATTATCCAAGCTGTTTTTTATATCCTTGGCATAGATGGTGAGATGAATTCTTCTCAATCTCCCCTAATTCAAGGAAGACTATTCCTCATGATAGATAAAATTATGATCGATGCCCATGCATGATTCTTATCCATGGTATTTGGGGGAAAATTAGCCATGTTAAATATTATTAAATACATGCGATACCCATTGGGGGATCTCCCTTCAATATATATATATGATTGAAGGGAAATTTTTAAAGTGCATTCACCCTAATTCTAATATGTTCATCATGTTCTAATGAATGAGAGTTTGTGAAATTTTCACTACGATTAAACATTTCATAAATTTGGAAGTTAATGTTTACCATTCATTCGTAAACTCCATCAATCTAATGGATTTTGAAAAAACTCTTAAATCCCATATCAACTATGATCTCTACTAATCCACCTTGTACAATATTAAGGAAAATGAATAAAAACCAATTGGAATATTGAATTTTGTTCTTATGGGGTCCAAACAACAAATAAAGGATGAAACTGATATGAAAACTCTTCATATACACCAAAAATATGCATTCATTTTCCCTGACCACTATTATCCTAACATTATCTCTTTTATACATACTGAAACTACAGATTCAAAACTTTTTCAAGTTTTAGAGGTATATTAAATGGTCTTGGGTTGGACACAAAATGAAATACTTTGTATCACCCCTGACATTTGTATACATAAAATATGTATAGATGAATTATCCAAACCAATCAGACAACCTCAGAGAAGACTCAATCCCCTCATACTTGAGGTAGTTAGGTAATATATTACCAATATCATTTAAGATGGAATAATCTACCCAATTTATGATAGTGAACGAGTTTGTCAAATTCAATTGGTACCTAAGAAGGGTGGGATAATGTTTTTCAATAATGAAAATGATGTAGTGTTCACAATTAAAGTGAAAAAATGGCTTGTGTACATTTATTATCGAAAATTGAATTTGAATCATGGAAATATCACCACCCACATCCATTACCTGATCAAAATATATAAATATTTTTTCTGGAATGTCACATTATTTAATTAATGGTGGATATAATGGCTACTTCCAAATTAAAATCACACGTCAGGATGATGAAAACACTATATTATCTTGACCCTCAGGAATATATGTATATATGACAATTAATTTTGTCTTTTTTAATTATAAAAAAACATTTTAAAGGTGTTTTTGGGGTATCTTTAACAAATTCATTGATCATTTCACAGAGGTATTCACGGATGACATTACCACTTATGGTGAGTTAATTCAATCCTTCTTTCATTCTCTCTCTCTCATCTTGAAAAAGTGTATCCAAATAAAACATGTACTGAATTTTCTAAAATCTATATTTGTTATTGAATATGGGATTTTTATGGGGCAAAATATTTCTCAAGAGGTTATTTAAGTCAATCCTGTAAAAAATTGAGGTGATCCAATCACTTCATAAACAAACATTGTTTCGATACATATGTTCATTCCTTTGTCAATTTGGGTTTTATAATCCATTGATCGATAAAATTGTTAGTATTTCCCTCACAGTCACTCATATACTTCATAATGATGTTACATTACATTTGGATGAAGATTACAAGAGAACATTCATTGAACTTGAAGATTTTTGTATATCATTCTCGGTAATCCAACCCCTAGATTGGTCCTTTCAATTTTACTTGATGTGTGATGCTTCCAATAGGGCCATTGGATTAATTCTTGGTAAAAGAATGTTAAACATTTACCATGTCATATATTTTGACTCAATAACACTGAATGAAATTCAATACCAATATACTATCACTAAAAAAGAACTTTTAGGTTTTCTTTTTTCCTTGGTTAAATATCATACATATTTCTTAGCTACCAAAATCATCATCTTCACATACTATTCAATGTTAACGTTCTTACTTAATAAGTTTTATTCCAAAAATAGGATAATAAAATAGATCAATATACTACAAGAGTTAGATCATAAGGTAAAATATAAAACTGTAAATAAAAACCCAATGGATGATAACATGAGTAGAATTTCTAATTCTTATCATTATTAAATAATTGTTACTAAATTTCGTAGACAACACATCTTATCTCTCAGTTCAAATTTTCCATCAAATTAATGAATTAGGAAATGAAATGTTTTCAAGGAATTTTTTCAATTCAACAAAAATAAAAGCTAAAAAGTTATTTAAAGTACTATTTTTGGATGATAATAATATTTGGAAAACTAAAACTGACATGTTAATTATGATATGTGTTGATGAAGATGAAAATTCCTCCATCTTATAATTTTTCCACTCAATTCTTAGTGTGGCCACTTTAGACCACAAAGGGCCTCTCAAAAGGTCCTCAAGACAAGATTATTTTGGAATTCAATCTTGAATGACTCACAAGAGTTTTTTAAATCATGTACCACTTGCCAAAAGTTGGGTATAATTTCCAAATAAAATGAAATTCCCCAAAATCCCTTAATCTTCTGTGAGATCTTTGATTTTTGGTGAATTAATTTTAGGGGACCATCTATAACAACCCATGTATTTATAGAATAATACTTATTCATATATATTAATATTTATGAATGAGGTATTAATTTTATGTTAAATATGACACTTTTTTCAATATCATACTTAACATTAAACCACTGGTTTCATTGAAATCTTATGTTGCCCACAACATTGAGTTATACCGAAAAATAATATAATAATATTATTATTTTAAATGGTAGTTAACGCCTAGGAATTGTATTGGTGGGAATGAATTTAACTAACTACAATATGACAAAACATTTTTGTTAAATGTTTTTTTAATTTTATCCAATAAATTTTAGAGTCATAAAATAATAATGAATCTGATTTTAAACACGAAATAATCTAATATTCTTTAAAAGAGATATTTACCGCCTTTTATGGATAACCCTTTTTAAATATATTTTTTTCACTTTTATATTATCTATTTGATAAAATAAATTTCTTCTTTAGAAGAGGGACATAAAAATTTACTTTGGGTAAAATATTGGTATCTTTCTAATAATGTTCAATTTTTATGAATAGTGAAAAAATATGGCATTTTAATATAAAAAATCCTTTTATTATAATTTATTTATATGATTAAACGATACTTTTAATTGTTTTTAATGTGTAATTATATTATGTTTTTATCATTTAATCAAATGTTGGTTATTGTATGTAATTTTTCTTTGAAATTGGACATAAACTAATGTAAATCTTTGGATGGATATGTCATAAAAACGCACTTTTTATTTTAATGAGGATTAATTTTAAATTAATTTCTTCAACTTATGTGTATTGAATTTGGAAAAATTGAACCCATATTTTGAATTAGGAGGTAAAAATTTTGAAGTTAGGAAAATTTTATTTTTATACATTATGAATAGTAACAATAGTAAATATTTTATTTACCATGGATAAAGGGTAAATATAGTAAATAAAGGTAAAAAATAATATTATAATAACATTAAATTACCCAAACTCGTGTTCTAACTATATTTTATGATACATTTACAACCATGGAAATTCTTGGGTTGACTTTGTGACCCCATTGAGCCACTTTTAAGTGAAATATGACATTTTATTAAAATTAATTTAAAGTTAAGGAAAGTGTAACATAAACATATATCTTTTCATAAAACAATTTTTATATTAGGTTATATAAGTGATATTATAGACTATAAATATTATTTTGAAATTAAAAACAATTTCCTAAATCGTGTTATTTTATTTATAATTTTTAGACACTAAATAAATAAATTTAATTGTGAGACAATGATGATGCAATGATTGCTTCTTTAATAAATGATTCAAATAAATGAAATTATAAATGTTAAAATAAATGTATTTTTGTAATTTTGAGGTCAACCATGAATTTTATGGATGAAATTTTCATGTTATTTTTGTATTCATGATTTTTGTTTCTAATCAATAAAGATATTATGAATTTTTAAAAAGTCATGATATGAGTAGTGTCAAAAATTTACATTATTCATATTTTAAAAATAAAATATTTTATTAAATATTATAAAATTACGAAAAAATATAATATTTGAGGAAATAGTTATCATCAGTCTAAAATTTAATTATTGACTCTTCAATTGGATAGTTTTCATGTTTTGAAAACTATTTTGATTCTCAATGTGTTAAATACTTGACAAAACTGTATGAGTAAAAAAGGGTTAAATAAAATATATTAGGATTAAAACAATATCAAAAACCTGTATAATTCTTATTTAATGATTTTATTTATAATTATATTCATATTATCATCGAATTTAATGAGTTTCTAACATTTTTAAACTGAAAATCATTTTATAATAAAATAATACATGCAAACATTCCTAAATATCCCCTCCTCCTTCTTATAAAAGGTTGCTACCTCTAACCCATTAATCACACCTCTCATGCACCTTGGGTAATCCAAAGTATTCTATATTAATCTCACAATGTATCTTTTTCCATCCTAGAGGCATTAATATTATCATAAGTCAATTGAATGAAGCCTTTTGGTTCAAACCAAATAGAGTTACCTGATTTAAAGGTAGCGTTTTCTCTCAAGTTCTTTTCTTTTATTTTCTATCTCCAACCCCCTAAACTCTATTTTTTAAATAATTTTTATAAAAAAAGTAGTATAATAAATACACTAGAATTTTTTTATGATAATTATTATAACTAAACTTACACACACCTTCACCTAATGGGTATAGAACTTACATTTTTTGTGGAGGCGAACTACTACCTCACGAAACGATGATTGTTCAATACTCTTCTACCACATCTCACGGTGGCCATTATGATGAAACTATAATTATATATGATATTTATGATATTTAATTTATCTATATTCTTCTTTAAATCTCATTTATAACATACCTTTATGCTTTTCATGTTGTATAAATACAATAATTTCATTTGAGGAAGTGCAAACTACTGTCCCCTCAATATGATATGACTCGTTCATACCATACATGGAACAAATAAATTATTGTGTTAACGAACATATGTAACATATATAAAATATGATATTATACTGTAATTATAATATTTATATGTATCATTATGTTTTCATTACATTAAATATGAAAAAGAAATGAAATTAGCATTCATGTGTACATACGACTTATCATCTCCATGAACGGTGCATTTAAATTCATATATCCAAATGATATAGACTATTATAAATACATATATACATAATATATATAATGTATATTATATATAAATCATGAATATCATTCTTGCAGATAATGGAATTTTGATAACATGGACAAATTGAAATTATAACAACTTCATTTTTAAATCAAATCCCGAACATTGTAAAAATGTACGATATGAACTCAAATATCAAACTAATTTTTATTGCAAGGTAATAAGGGATATAAAATGAATGATAAAATTAAAAATTGTTCTAAATAAATTATAAATTAACTTATGTTTATTATTAATGAATAAAAAGGAACATAAGAGAAAATTTGGACTTGACGTAACATAACTTTTTAACCCAATTTCGTTTCATTGGGATAAACTTCTACTTCTTGATTCTATCGTGATATGATTATATGTGAATAAAATATGATTTTTTTACACTTAATATCAACTTATATTTTGTGTATTACTATTTTTCACACATAATTATGTCAGTGAATTATCCTTAATGTAATGATACAATATTTGTAAAGGAACCTTGACCCTCATCTTTTAGTAAAAGACTTCTTTTATGTTATGCCTTTTAATTTACACTTTCTTATATCGGGATAAATTTTTATATATCCTTATTTCTATAAATTGTATTTCCATGTGATTATATACCCTTTTATCTCTCATTATCACATTTTATGATTTTTTATGTGATGTCGTTAGGCTACCAAATTTTCGTGCGGGAACTTCTTAACCCAATTTCCACTCATTAGGATAAAATTCTACTTCTTGATTATGTCGTGCTGTTAATATGTGTGAATTAGCTATTATGTTTTACACTTAATATCCAATTATATGGGGTGTATGTATATTTTTCACACATAATTATGTAACTAAATTATCCTTAAAATAATGATACGACCATTGTAAGGGAAACTTTCATCATACTATTTTAGTAAAAGACATATTTTATGTTATGTTTTAAATTTCCACTTTCTTATTTCGGGATATCTTATTATATATAATTATTTCTGTACATTTTATGTTAAGGTTAATATAGACCATTTTTCACTCAAAATTTTTTTAGGAACTCTTAGGTGACACCGTTATGCTGTCGAATTTTCCTAAGAGAACTTCTTATCCCAATTTCAATTATTTGGATTAAACATATACTTCTTGACTAAATCTTTATATGAATATGAGTGAATGAAATGTGATTGTTTAATTATTAATATCCACTTATACTGGTTGTATTTATATTAGTAACACGTAATTAAGTTATTGATTTATCCATAATCTAATGATACAATCTTTTTAAGGGACTACGTATCAATCTCGTTTCATTGAATAATATCATGATTTTGTGCACCTTTATTATAATATAAGGTGTATATACAACCATTTTGAAATTTGATATCATGAATTTATATATTCTCATAATATTTATAGTTTTCTTTTATATTATTTTTTAATGTTTTTTATTCAAGAGTTTCTAAAGTGGTAAAACATTATTTAACTAAAAAATCATTTTAAATGTTTTAAAGACATAATCTTCTAAATCCTTATATTTAATTTACATGTTTTAGAAATGATTATAAGGATTAATTTATTTGGAAATGAGTGTTTTAATGTGAAAATTACTTTCAAAGGTAACAAAGTGGTATGAGAAACTTTGATTCAATACTCATCTTTTTGAATTTTTTAAAATAACTGATTATGTCAATATATTGAAATTATATATTTTTATTGAAAAGTGGGAATCTATATTTACTTTATGATTGTTTTGATTGTTATGATTATGTTATTGTCACACCTAGTTTTTCATATCATTGTTTTGATCAGGTTCTTTGGAAATCCTGATCTTTTTCCTGGGTCTTGGGTGAGATTAATGTTGAGTTTTGAAGTGTCATATATATGAAATAATCTATATTTGGGTGCCTAAATTCATTTTTATAGAGTTTTTGTAGAAAGGGTGGTTACTTTGTGATTCGGGCCAAACCGTGAGCCCATTTCCAAATTTAAAAACATATTTTGTTTCATTTATAACTCTATATTTTTTTTAACATTTTTAACTCATTACACTTCCTATTTTGTCTCCCCTGATATATTAAATCCTATATATCATTTTGTACCCATTATGAATTAATAATCACGGTCATGTTGGGTTATCTATTCAGGTATTGGGCCTGCCCATGGGCCCATTTCCAGTTTAAAAAAATATTTACTTTATATATATTTTTTATTTTTTGCATTTTTTGGTGATTCCACCTCCCACGCGATCCCAAGATACCTAGGCACAACCCCATTGTAGATTTTCACTCTTTGGAGATCATATTATCTGTGTATTAGGGAGAAACGTCTCAAGATTCCTGAAATCATCCATATTTTCTATGTTAAATTATCTCTTTCATAAATCCTTCATCTTTAACTTCATTTACCCAAAATAAAATTAACATAGTCTTTACATACCTATGGAGTATCTTCAAGAATATCCAAGACATAAAATTTTCTCTAAGGGTGTAGATCTAAGGGAAGATGACGTGTCCTTTAGTTTCCAAGGTGGGTTTCCCTCTCCTTTCTTCTCCCACTTCCTTCTCCTTCCATTTGATTTTGGTTTCATCTTTTCCCATGGTCATTAAAGAACTTGGTTACTATTATTGAATGATTTTATGGGGTTATGGCTTGTTTATGGTGGGCCTTCATAGATCTAGGGTGTTGGGAACCACATCAGGTGATTTCAGGTGTGCGTTTCCTTTCCTCCATGGATTTGAGGTAGGATATCCCATTTAAAAGCCTCCACCAGTTTTTTAATCATTATAATTCCTTTAAAACCTTATTTATATGAAATTTTAGTATGTGATAGCTTGGATTTAATATTTTTGGGTAAAAATGATGTTTTATGCCTTATTTTGTTAAAAATATTGTTGTTTTGGTAAAAATGTGCACTCCTCATGTTTGATAAATTATTCCATGATAATTTTCACCTGGTTTATGGTATTTTGAATATGTTTTAGTATCTTTAATTAATGTATCACATAAAAATAGTATTTTAACCCTTTTCAAGTGCTTACAATAAGTTGTTTTGTTAAAGAGTGCAAGCCATGTGTTCAGTAAATTTCCCTATTGGATTTTATGTGTCTAGGGAAACTTAAAATTATTTGATTGGATTTATAAAAACATTTGAATCATTAAATTTTTTTTTGGGATCCTTTTATGTTGTTCCAATTTTCATTTGGTTTTATAAATAAATAGGTTTTAGTTTATAACATGTCTTGGCCCGAGTTGCTGGAAAATGGCCCGTTTGGCATCCTTATGAAAAAGGTCATGTTTTGAATATGTAACCTTAGTGTTTTAAGGTATTTATGAAAGTAGTTTTCTATTTTAAATGGTGTTTATACACATATTTATGAAATGTAAATTGTGTACCTTTGGAAAATGATTGTTTTAAGAAACACTTAAGGGCCCGTTTGGCAACTTTGTGAAAACTGGTGGAATTATTCATTATGAAAACCTCCTGTGGATGTTTCTCATGCCATGATTTTATGTATATAATAGATGGGAAGTCCTTATAGAGGAATCATTGTGATATATTATTATAGTTCCTCAGGTTTGACTCTTAATGATCTTTTTTATTAATGTCATGAGATCTATCCTTGGAGTGACTTGGGGTGATGTCTATTTTGAATTATCATTATATATATGTTGTGATCCGATTCTCAGATGGCATAGATTGGCCCAACCAATTTTTATATACATGAGACATGGGAAAATAATATATATAGATAACATTCTAATAATTATTTCTACACTGGTAGTGGATGTACGGACTAGTGTCCCGTAGTTGGTGGATATATTTTGGGTTTATTACTATGGGATTGGGCCCCTCGGTCTGTCCCGAGTTAGGGTGGCTAGGAGTTTGAGAATTTTTATTTTAATCATGTGTGGAATGAAAATGGGGATGGAGTCTCTTGTATTAGTATGTTCTCATTTCTTCTTGATCTCTTAGGTTCACCCATGTCTATTGGCTTCCAGTTGCATGTAGTGATGAATATGATGCCAGTATATATATTTTCATTTCCCTTGTTGTGTGATTATTATTATTCCTTCTTGTGTATTTTTTTCTTGGAACGTGGTGCGATGGTTTTTTTTAGGTTTATGAAAATAGTTTTCAAATTAATGTGTTTTATCCTCTTGTGAAAATCTGAAAATGTAAACATCACTTTCCCCATGAAAATGTTGTTGGCAAGCTAGTTGAAAGAATCTAGTTTTGGAATGGAATAAGGGAAATGTATTTTTAATTATTTTAATGTAAACTTTTAAAAAACCATTCTTTTATATATTTTAGTTCAAACATGAAATTTATGTTTCTATTATTTTATTGGATGTGCATTGGGAATATATTATTGGGCTAGACTACTGAGTTTTAATACTCACGCCCATAGTTATTTTCTATTTTTAGCCCTTGTGTAGGTTTCAACTTATGTTCGATCGCATTGAGAGGCATGTGATTGGTTTTTTGGAGAGTGAACAGTGGGGTCACATAGATTTAGTTGGTCATTCGTTCTGGTCGGTTTAGTTGATGATTTAGTTTTTCTCGAAGTTTTGATGTATACATGAGGGCTAACTCAGTTTTTTATATAAATGTGTTCGGGTAGTCTATTTATATTTTTTGTCTATTTTATTGTTTATGTTTAGGTGAAATCATTCCCTTGTCTACTCTATTGATTCCCTCAGTGCTTGTCCACATCCCCTGAGGATCGGGAATTCCTCTCGAGACTTGTCGCGGGGTGGCTTGAGTTACCAGTTCAGTGTCGACTCGGACTAGTTCATGACAAAATGGTATTATAGGAGGTTAGGTCTTAGCCGCCCTTTTTTAATAGAGACCCAATTGTTATTTGGAGATTTTAAGGTATATACAGTATTATTGTCATAAATGGAGGGGTTTTTTATAAGAGTGTCACAAACCCTTTCTCGTTCCGATCCTCAAGTGGCCTTGGGAAGTCCAGTTTTATTAGCGTCTTCAGTTCTGTTGATTTTTTGGTGTGGGATACAAAAAGAGTAGTTGGACTAATGGTCTCCATGATATCTCAGGGCCTAGAAATCCATGTGGAGCCCAAGTCATTGTCTTAATAAGACTCATTGTATTGGTGGTTTGTTTGGCATATGGCCTCCAAACATATGATCAAGTCACCCACTGACAATAGTTCCTTTTTGTGGGTCTCTAGGACCTTTCTTGAGTTATGAAATTTGTTTTGAAAATCATTGTGTGATAATTGTGGAAATGAGTTTTAAAGGAATGTTTGGTTATTAAAATGTGGAAAATGGGTGTTCAAAATTTAATATGAAATGTTTTGGAATGTTGCGGTTTTTTGAAACAAATCTTGGGTATAAAGAGGAAATGATTTAGCGGGATTGAATTTTAATATATCTAAATTGATGTTTTGTTGGAATTAAATTTTTGAAAAGATTGGAATTTTTTAAATTATTTCTGAAACTTTTCGTTAAATTGCGTGTTTTGGGATATTGAAATGTTTTTTAATCTGATGAATTGGTTTTGGAAATTTTGTTTTCAGTGGCTGATGTTTTTTTGGAAAGGGGTTTTGGCCATTATGGTTTCCAAATTATGAAAAGAGACCTTGTTAAAAAAATTTAAAATGGGAAGGGGCTATTTGGAATAGAATGGGTTTTATTAGAAGTTATATTAAATGAAACAGATTGTTTTTTAATCAAATGGTTTGTGATGAAGTGTGGTTTGTCTTGTGAAATCTGAAAATTGATTTTGAATTGGTGGTTAATGTGCCTTTGGATGGTACATGATTATTTTTCTAATGATGATGTTTTTTTCCTTCTGTGTTTTCATGGGTTCTCACATGCATGGTTTTGTGGATATATTGATGAATGGATGGTTAGGAATGGTATTCGATTACCAGGGTTTGCATGTAAATGTTCATGTGAGTGAGACTTGATGATCCACCACTGGGGAATGTGAAAAATGCACCAAGTTAGTTTTTTTTTTAAAATTGTTTTGAGTTTAAAAAGTGTGGTGTTTGTTATGAACCGATGGTTATGTGTATGGTTTATCCTATATAATAGAAGTGTTTTCTTTTTGGTATGCTTATTTATGATCCATAAGTCATGATCTTCTTGTTTCTTGAGATGGGATCTTGTTGGTGGCTTGGTTTTGGGGTAATGTACAGTGGGTTTCTAAATCATTTTTGGCTGTTGTGATGTGGTCATGGATGGTTCACCATTGGAATGATTTATAGTTGATCAACCTATGGATTTGTTTCAAATGTTAAATCCTCCTATTTTAATGATACCTCAGACTGATTTCTGAAATAGATAGCAATTTAGGATCGATTTAAAGTGTATTCCCTTTATGGTGATTCTCTCGGTTGTACTAGTTCTACTCAGTAATGTATAGTGAGAGTTTTTGTGCTCCATGTTCATTATGCTCCTTGTTTGGAGTGAGAGAAAATAGTGTTGTGTATCCCCATGTTCTTGTTTAGGTAAAAGTGTGTTATTGGGGAAGACAGTTTCATGGTGTCTCTTGATCTATTGTTTCTTCCTCGGAGTTTTATGTAGTACTGTGTGGAATTAAGGGATGAAGTATGCATTAGGGATTATCAAATCCTGACTACGAGGCAAGATATGCTTCATCCATTCGAGCTCCATCTATAGGTTTTAGAGTGAGGTGGGAACATAGTCTGGATTCATAGGATTGTGGGTAATATTGCTATGATCATACCTTTACAATTTTTGTGAAGTAGTTCCTTTTTTTCTTTTGTGGTTTGAGTGGCCCAACGATTGGTTCCCCTTCCCTCCCCGCCCTAATTGGAAGGGGGTTTGGATCCGGGCAGAGAGTGTTGGACCATTTCTTCCTTCCTCTATTCAAGTGTGAGTGGCTTAAATGTTAATGTTGTGTTCCTATAAACCTAGGTTTTTAGGTTGTTTCAGGAGAGTTTTGGTGGGCTTGTGTGAGTACGACCCAATTATAACTCATGTAGAATTCTTTTTTTTCATTGCTAGTTGGTTTTTAATGTTTGGGAGACCCACCATGGGTCTCATGGATTTTCATCCCAAGAATGTTTCTATTACTAGTCGTTTCTTAATGATGGGGAGTCTATTCCGGACTCCCTTGGAATATATGGTTTTTGTGAGTGCTCTTTGCTTTGGGTGATCAATGTTTTCATTAGGAGAAGGTCCAACAATCTTGTTCTTAATTTGGTTGTGGAGGTTGTGACTCGATCCATCAGTTGATTCTCAGGAAGTGGTAGTGAGTTGGTGTTTTGTTTGAGGTAAGAGGATTAAGTTCATCTTATTTTGAATGATATTTAATTGGATTTAGAGGCTGGATAATATTGATATGGAATCCTTAGGTGTTGATCTTTCTGCTGGAAAGAACTATGTCTTTTTGGGGGAGGATATCTTTATTGGTGGGGAGAATTGTCACACCCAGTTTTTCATATCTTTGTTTTGATCTAGTTCCTGGTAAATCTTGATCCTTTTCTTGGGAATTGGGTGAAATTAATGTTGATTTATGAAGTGTCATATATATCTATTAATACATCGTTAGGTGCCTCAATTCATTTTTGTGATTTTTTGTCGAAAGGGTGGTTACTTCATGATTTGGACCAAACTGTGAGGCCATTTACAGATTTAAAAACATATTTTTCTTCTTTTATAACACTTTTTTTTAACATTTATGTCTTGTTACACTTCCTATTTTTCTTTCCCTGACATATTCAATCCTACATATCATTGTGGACCCATTAATTATTAATAATCATGGTGAATTTGTGTTATCTAGTCAGGTATTAGGCCTACTCATTGGCCCATTTCTTGTTTTTAAAAATTAATTTTTTTCTTTTATATATTTGTTATTTTTTGACATTATTTCGGTGATTAAACTTCCCACTAGAGCCCAAGATACATAGGCCCACCCCCATTGTATATTTTAACTCATTGGAGTTCATCTTAGATGATTATTATTGAAAAACTTCTCAAGATTCCTCAAATCATCAAAATTTTCTTAGGTAAATTGTCCCTTTCTTAAAGCATTCATATTTAACTATTGTAACCCCCAATAAAATTTACCTGTTTCTTTAATACATAATGAGATTCTTCAAGAAGATCCAAGCCATTACCTTTTCTCTAATTCTGCAGATCTAAGGGAATATCAAGAGTCCTTTATCTTCCATGGTGAGTTTCCCTCTCGTTTCATTTCCATCATCCTTACCCTTCCATTTTCATTTGGTTTCCTCTTCTCCCCTGGTCATGTATGACCTAGGGTACTGTTTTGGAATGATATTTTATGGGGTTTTGGTTCGTCTAGGATGTGTATCCATAGATCTAGAGTGTTGGGAACCGCAATGGGGGATTTCGGGTGTGCGTTTCCTTTCCATCATGGATTATAGGTAGGATATCACATGAAAAAGCCATTCACTTTTATGTTTTCTAATTCTCATGCTATTATAACGTCATTTATATGATATGTTCTACTATGAAACCTTGGTTTCAATTTCTTTGTGTGCAAATGATGTTTTATGCCTTATTTTGTTAAAAATTTAGTTGTTTTGGTATAAATGTACACTCCTCTTGTTTGATAAATTATTCCATGTGATTTATCAATTGGTTCATGGAATGTTGAGTATGTTTCAGTAGATTTAATTAATTTTTTTCATGAAAATGATATTTTATCCCTTTTCAAGTGCTGAAAATAAGTTTTTTTGTTAAATAGTGCATGCCATGTGTTCGGTAAATTTCCCGGTTGACGTTTATGTGTCTAGTGAAATTTAAAATGATTTGTTTGGATTTTTAAATAAATTAGGAGTATGAAAAAATATTATTTTGGGATACTTTTATATATTTCCAATGTGTATTTGGTTTTACAAATAAATGGGATTTTTTTAAAACATTTTTTGGCCAGAGTTTCCAGAAAATGGACCATTTGGAATACTTATAAATAATGTCATTTTTTGAATATGTAACCATATTATTTTAATGTATTTGTTAAATTATGTTTGTACTATAAATGGTGTGTATAAACCTCTTTATTAAAAGTCAAATTTGTACCATTGGAAAACATTGTTTTTGAGAAACGCTTAAGGGCCCATTTGGAAACATTGAAAAAAATAGATAAATTATTTTTTATTGAAAACCTCATGTAGATGTTTATCAATCCATGATTTTATGTATATAATGGATGGGACGTCCTTAATGAGGAATAATTGTGATATATTATGAGAGTTACTTGGTTGGTGCTCTTTATGTTCTTTTTGATTAATGGCAAGAGATCGGTCCTTAGAGTGACTTGGGGTGATGTCTGTTATGAATTACCATTATATATATGTTGTGATTGGATTATCAGATATCATCGATTGGCACACCCACTTTTTATATACATGATACATGGGATCCTGGCATATTGAGAGAATATTATATGAATGATTTCTACACTAGTATTGGATAGATTTAACAGTCTCCTATAGTATGTGGATATATTTTCGGTTTATTACTATGGGACTGGGAGCCTTGATCAATCCTGAGTTAGGGTGCCCTGCCGTTTGAGCGTTTTTAGTTTTATCATGTGTGGCATGCAAATGGGGATGGAGTATCATGTATTAGTATGTTCATATTTTTTCATGATCTCCTAGGTTCACACATGTATATTGGCTTTCAGTTGATTATAGTGATGAATTTAGTGATTTTATATATATTTACATTTCCCTTATTATATGATTACTATTATACCTTCTTCTGTATTGTTTTTAATGTAAATTGGTGGGATGGTTTTTATTAGGTTTATGAAAATAGTTTTCAAATTTTAGTGTTTTATCCTATTGTGAAAATATGAAAATGTAAACATCGCATTCCCCTTGAAAATTCTATTCGAACGCTAGTTGAATGAATCTTGTTTTGGAACGGAATAAGGGAAATGACTTATACTTTTTTTTACGTAACCGTGTAGAAAACCATACATTTATATATTGTAGTTCAAAAATTAAATTAATGTTTCTATTATTTTACTGGACTTTCAATGGGAATAGATTATTGGTTTAGCCTACTGAGATTTAATACTCGCTCCTATAGTTCTTTACTATTTTTAGACCTTGTGAATGTTTCATCTTATGTTCAATCACATTGAGAGGCATGTGATTGTTTTGTTGGAGAGTGAACAACAGGGTCACATGGAGTTAGTTGGTCCTTATTTTTGGGTGGTTTAGTTGTATCGTCCAGTTCTTCTCCCAGTTTTGTTGTATACACAATGACTAATTCAGTTTTTTATATAAATGTGTTTGGGATTTCCATTTCTCCACACTGTTTGTTTTTTTGTTTATATTTGGGTCATATCGTTCCATTTTAGACTTTATTTATACCCTCGGCTCTTTTCTCTATCCTAGGAGGATCGAGAACACATCTCGGTAATTGTTGCGGGCTAGCCTAGGTGACCGGTTCAAGGTCGACTCTGGCTGGTCTGTGGCAGTAATGGTTCTTGGGCATTGTTTAAGTATACGGGTGGTTCCATGATAAACATAGGGTGGGTGAGCCCAAGATAGCTCTCTAATTCATTGGGTAACGTGATAGAGGGAAATGTTAATGTTTCTCCTAATAGATTTAAGGGAGTATACTATGATGGGTATTTCAAACATAACTCCCTACATAGATATGGAAGCTACAACATAATTAATATGAGTGGAATATTTGAATAATTCCCTAAAAGGGCTTGAGTAACATCAATAGATGTCATCTTATTTTAAAAATAATTTTGTAATATCATTTAAAAACATTTTTGAGGAAAATAACTTTTATTATTAGAAAAAGGAACAGTAAATTATAAAACAATTTAAAAAAAAGTTTTCTTCATAATAAAAAAGGAATCTTATTACAAAATATTTGAAAAAAATTTGGAAACCTTTTTTATTTGGAAATAGATAAGGAGATACTAAAAACGTTTTTTAAACCATTTTCACTTAAAACACATAAAAGAGGATTGAATATTTTTTAATAAATTTCATTGAAAATAATATTAAAACATACAATTAATGATTAAAAAAATATAAAATAATTTTTTAGTCATAAAACCTTTTTGAAAAGCTTTTTATGTAAAAAATTTATTTTGAAACTTTTAAAGGAATAATTGAAACCCAATTTTTTTTAAACCATTTTTCAGTGAAAGATACTTTAAAATAAATGAGTTTCATGAATATTATGAAAACAATTATCCATAAAATTATACATGTAAGCATATAATTTAGTATTTTACAAAATGACAATCATGTTAGTGGGTATGTCCTTACATGCCCATAATTCCTTTTTAACTTTAATGTTCGAAAATGTGTCTTGATCAGAAAATGACAAGAATATTCCCTCTAAAACAAATTTTAATAAGTCAAACAGGGTTACAAATTTACTTTAACATAATAATATAAAAGTAAAATAATTTTTAAATCATTCTTTGAAATCACAATTTTGAAAGAACATATTTTTCTGACCTAAAGAAAAGTTATGGACAAATATTCATACAAGAATTTTATTTATTATATTAATTACCAAAGAGTGTAAAAATAGAACCATTATATGGATATAACATGAATATACAGAGGATACATAATACCGTAGGAGTTCATGAGATATGGATCATATTATTTCATTAATGGAAGAATAATCATAAATAATCTCGTTAAATGATGAGATTGTTTCAATAAACATCTTATTATTTGGTAACATTGGATCATAAA
Source organism: Viscum album (assembly GCA_963277665.1). Classification (NCBI taxonomy): domain Eukaryota; kingdom Viridiplantae; phylum Streptophyta; class Magnoliopsida; order Santalales; family Viscaceae; genus Viscum; species Viscum album. Next base: position 483,390,869 of record OY728131.1, read on the forward strand.
AATCCTGAAAAAATGAAATTACATAAAATGTGACATATCATTAAAGGAATTATATTCATTACATAAAATTGTTAATACACCTGAAAAATGTATTGTACATTTATAAGAGAACATGTTTCTCAAAGAAGGAAAATTGAGACAACACTATCTTACCAATTTGGTATCTTTTGAAACATAAACCAAATAAAATAATGATTATAGAAAGGAAATGTAAATACCAATAAATTTAATAATAAGAGTCGTATAATACATCCAGAGGCATTATATATACCAAATAAATGAAATTAGCGGTTATTAATGCATGTATCTCATAGAAATAAAAAAAGTGAGATGGGATCCCCTTACCTCGTGTCTTGACTCTCATCATACTCATTCAATAATACTATATAATAACTATAATTTTATTTTAAATATATTACAGAACCATATTATTGTATCTAATACCATATATGGGTTGATTATTAATTTATTTTACCCTCTTATTATAATTTCTATGTTAATGTTTCACTTCGGGTAATATTTTTTTCGCATGTGCCTGAATTTATTGTATGTTTTGTCCTTATACTTATATCATGATTTAAATAATGTAAAAACTGATAAATATATCATGTATATTCAGTATATTTTTATTATAATGATCTATATAATATAGAATTATGGAAATGGAATACACCGTTCATGGATACGATATGTCATATGTATGTATAAATGTTGTTTCCAATTTATTATCATATTGAATGAATGAAATAAAATGAAATATATTTAAATATGTATATAAAAATACTAAATTAGAATAATTATTCTATATATATTATATATGTTCACTAAAAACATCATTAATACTTTCCATGCAGTGTGTGAATGAATCACATCGCTTTGAGGGGCAGTAGTCCACACATCCTCTAACAAAATTTTCGTATTTATACAAGACAGATAAAATATTGGATTGTTATAAAAAAATTACATAATTATTAATAAATTATAAATATATTATATATCATAAATAAATATATTTTCCATCATAATTTAAAATATTACAAGAAGAAAAGGAAATAATGAACAATCATGGTTTTGTGAGGAGGTAGTTGTCCGTACACATAAACAATATCTTCATTACCCATTAGATGGAAATGTAAGACAGTTTAGGTTGAACGAATAGAATTAAAAAATTTAGGTATATTTAGGATAATTTTGTTTTTATACAATCATATAATAAGAATATTTTATGGAGTTCATAATGGAAATAAAACTAAATAGTTTAAGGAAAGATGTTACATCTTATTCAGGTAACTCCACTTGGTTTGCACAAAAGGGAATCCTGGGATTACTTTCCTACAAATGAGATGCTTCTAGTATTATGTTATGTTTTTTCAGGATCATATTTGGATGAAATTTTTTTATCCAAATTTTTATTATATGTGTGATAAAGTGGGATGAGAAGAGGCATTTTTATAGTAGAGGAGGAGTGGAACACTTGTAAATTTTGGAAAAGGGAATTTGACCCCTATTTTCCAATGGAAAGCGGCTCCCATAATGGATAAAATTATATAAAAATTATTATATGGTCAAAATAGGGGAATTTAAGTTCTATCTAACAATTTTACAGGTCATTTGGGCCCATAAGATTAATGTTTAGTCTTTTATTAAGATTAATTTTGGCTTAATCATAATAATTAATTTTAATTACATTCACTAATCATTTCGGTAAAAAATTAAGTTGAATTTATTAGAAATTATAAATAATCATGATTCCAAATATTAAATCCATTTTTAAAAATTACTATCACATAAGTCTCATAAATAAATTTTAATTTAATCCCACAGATGGGACGAAAATGTGAGTTTTTAAAGTAAAAACATCCAAAAGTATGCTATGTTTTATACCCAATTATAAATTGAAATTTATTCCAATGAATCAAATTGTATTAATTGATAAAAATATAATGTAATTTAAATTTAAAACCAATTTCAAATAAAATTTATCCTTATAAATAAATTTGATGAAAAAGTGGTTTTTAATTAAAATTTAGTATTTTTAACTGTTCATTATAAAATGAAACCTTATAAAAAAATTTATAATACCCTATTTATATGTTTTCATTTTAATTTTAAAGTTTATTTTTTTATATTATATATATAAAATGTCCAAATATTTTATTTAAAATGTGTTATTCAATGAAGGGAGGTAAAACTCCCTTTATATAAATATTGGTTTTTAAGAATAAAATTGGGATTTTTCTTATCTTTTTCCTATAAAATAAATTGGATTAATATAAAAAATATTTTATTTAATATACAGAATATATATTTCATTAATATCCATCACTAATTTTAATTAATTTTATTTATTAAGACAAAAAACTTTGGGAACATAAATACAAAAATAAATCCTTTATAATCAATGGGTTCTTATATTTTTATTTCTACATAAATGGTAACCTATTATTTCATATTATATTTTTGTAAAACATATATTTTAAATAATATGTTAACAATATGCATAACCTCAAATCCAGTGGATATATTATATCTTATTATATTAAATAATAATATATTAATAATATATTATTGTTTGATAAAACTTGGTCTTGTGTGTTATGAAAGCCATCGAGGGATGTCATTTTTGAGTATAACACAAGCTAAAATTTGTGTACCATGTAGGGAAAGATAAAATTTATATTTCATTTAGTTCATTATTACCTAGTTTTTTCATATAACAAAATCCAAAAATAGTTATTTAATATAAAACAGTATACTTTCAGTTATGCTTGAAATTAAAAATATCAAAAATATTAAATTAATTTGAAAATATTAATTCAAAAATTATATGGGTGTTACACTTTAAAATACTTAAAATGAATATCTCCATCAAAATTATTCAATGTTACCATTGTTTCAATACATGAATGTTTCATTCATAGAAACCCACAAAGTAAAAAATGGATACTAAGACCTCCATTAAAAAGGGAATGTTGAAACCATAATTGTTACCCAAAGTACCATATAACTAGAATTATGAATAGGATAACATAGGCTGGGAGTGTATATTGGACATGTTGGAAAAGTGTGAATATTTATAAGGAGTTAGTGAGGTCATCATTCAAAAACTAGTGAATGATCAATGAAAAGTTGAGGGCCTCAAATTCATAATTCTCTTTTTATTTAAATGGCCATTTGTTAATGAAAAAATTACGGTATTATGAAAACAAATTTTTTATTATCATTATTCAAACATTGACTAATTTATTTACTGACCAATTATTTAATGAAATATACATACTTGATATATTTTTATAAAAAAAAATCATTCTCTGTTTGTGATTTTATATATTTATAATTCATCCACTACTTTATGAAAATTAAGTCAAACAAAAAACAACATTGATTCCTGAAATGCAGACATACACTTGTTTAGATCATAAGGAACATAAATGAATTAAGAGTATATCTATTTGTGCCTCACTAATCATTAAAACCAATATAGTTTATACTTTATTCATTAAACATTAAAAGTATGTCTACTGGTTTTTCATTAATATTTATTCTTAAAATAAATTACAAAATAACTAGGACATCTCGTAGGCCAGTAGTAGGCATGAAACCATTATCATCCTTAGGTCATGGGATCAAGACCCGCGGTCTGGTTTGGATTGATTGGTTGTCACCCAACAAACATTATGACTTTTTCAAAAACCAATATAATATAATTTCCAAAATAAATATAATAGAAATAATTAAAATAAGGATAATCACTACATAGGAATTTAAGAAATGTTTTTAATAAAATATAAATACATAAATACTTCCTCCAAGGTTTAACTTAATATTTTCATGAATGGTTAATCTTAAAAACCTTATGAAATATGAATAATCCATAACTTCAAAATTAATGTCACAAAATCATCCTAACAATGATCCCCCATATAACACAATGTACATATGGGTTGTCACATTCCAAACATGTCAATACCCTCATCAAATATTCCCTTGAAAAATGGTAATAACCTAAATTACTATAAATTCATTTGGAAATCATGCTTGATTCCTTATTCTAAGGATTACTTGATATATTATTTAAATCAATGGTGATGTAAACTTAATACATGATGACACAAACCACATTGTCAATCATCAGTTCAAGGGTAATCCAGACCTCCCAATTTACTTATTCATATCCAACATATGATTATCATAACATCATTTTGTCAATGGTAAACATTAATTTAGTGTTACCATCCCCTAATAAATATAATTATTTTCTATGTATTCATCACCATTAGAAATTTCCTATTTAATCCTTAATTAAATCTTAAACTGAATATTTTTATTTATTTTATACTTCCTGTAACATAATCATTGAATTCCAAAACATAAATACTTCATTCGTCCACATTTATTCTTTAAAAATTACATAAGAATCATTAATATATCTATTAATACTTCTTTCATAGAATATGAAATATGAATCAATTTTTAAGTTTCCTAAACCTTAATCAATTCATTGTTCTAATTATAAATATAAAAAATACTATAAGAACATCACATTACTTTAACATGTCATTTTCAGTCTCATTATATTCAAAAGCATAACCAATTCTCATACTTACTTATTGATTTTATTTATGATATCTCTACATGGGAAATAAATTTTAAAAATTCTCATACATTCCACATACAAAACCTTCAATGTTAAACACATTCCTTTTAGTTCTCTCTATTGACTAAATATATAAATCATATGTTTGGAATCACATATCATAAAAGAAAACCACATAATCCTGTAAATAATTACTTATAAGATGTCTAAATCATGACACATACCACTTTAATAAATTACACCTTGGATCATCCTAGGTTTTCGTAATCATCCCCTACTTAATTCGTTAATGATGGTTCATAATGATTTTGTGAATTCCCCAAGTATATCAACTAGGAGTTTCTAACTAGGTGTGCAGAAAATCCTATTGTCATATACCTGGTTATGTCGAGTCAGGCCCAACATAGATTTTAAAAGTTATAACCCCAAGGATTATATGTGCCACAACCACATCTACTAGTATTATCCATAAATGTATGTATTTATACGAAAAAATCACTCTATCATTTACCCAAAATCCAGGAAATATGACTTAATGTTAAAATATTATTACAATTAACCGTAGATATATCTTCAGACATATCCTTAGAAAAATACCTAGGGATATCACTAATGTTTTCTCATCCTAATTTCCAAAATATTACTAAAATTTCTTCCTGATACCAACTATAACAACCCATTCATTACATACATAGACATTAAAATATTTTTTGGGGAATACATAAAACATTACATAAATAGAAACCTAAATTGAGTATTAGTTTAGTGCCTTTGGAAACATGGAAACTCAAAAACTGGTACTTACGTGAGTTATATTATGCCCCACTAGGTTCTTCTTGACAAGAACCCTTCTTAGAAACACCAATAATACTACATATATTCAATGACTTGGGGAATGTAAACATACAAAGGGGTGATCTGAGATTCTAAATAAGGATAAACATGGGATATATGTAAACATAATCACCAGAACAAGGTTATGATAATAGTATACAAAAAATAAATGAACATTCCCTACATATCAAAGATCATAAACATGAATTATGACATAAAAGATATTAGTTCACAATACATGTATCATTGGAAAATAAAGAACAAAGTCCATGAAAGAATAAAATAAGAATGACAAGTGGATGTGTGGAATATACATAGACATAGAAAATTCGATGTCATGGATACCTATTATGACCTTCATAACATGTTAGGATTGGGATATGACTCATGTACCTACATCGAGTTTGGGATATCAACCTGTGTACCATATGATTTTTGGTATTGGGCTACAATCCTTGTACCCTGTTACATTTATGCTTGGGAAACAACCCCCTGCTCTTTTTTATTTTTAGGCTTGGGCTACAATATGTGTACCTTATTATTTTTTGTCTTGGGATAAAACCTGTGTACCTTCTTGTATTTAATATTAGGATAAAACCCATGTAACATTTTTTTTTCTTGAGCTACAACATATGTACCCTTTGATATCATATACCATTTATCATTACCCAATTTATTTGAGGTAGATATAGGTCACACCTATCACAAAATAATATCATACATTCAGGTTTCACCAAGATTCCTCATATCATGACCCATGAAAAGATATGGTTTTCATAAACATCAAATAATAACCTATGAAATGAACTAGATAGCATCAAAATTTCATCACATCATTACGTATAGAAAATAGATAGGTTTCACAACCAATCATTAATGAATAAATTTTGAAAAGAAGAGGTTTTCATTAACATATAAGTCGTGAAAAAAAATTAGTTTCATACAAATAGATCCTATGAATGAGAAAAATGTTTCACATACATCATGAAAACAAGACTTAAACCATTCAGAAAATGAATATAAATTGAACCATTGAATCATTTCTCAGAAGTTTAGGAGTAACATCAATGGATTTCCTCTTAGATGAAAAATAATTTGGAAATATATTTTATAAACACTTCTTGAGAATAATATACATTGTACCTTGAAAAGGTATATTTAATACAGAAAACATTTTTAAATAAATTTTTTTGAAAATAAATGAGAAAACTAAAAAAAATATTTTTAAACACTTTTGTAGCATTTTTATTTCAAAACATATAAATAGGTATTGAAAACGTTTTGAAAAACATTTTACTTGAAAACAAATAATTGTGGATTAATTTTTTTATGAAAACCATTTCTTTTAAAACAATTTAAGAACATATAAGTAATTCATGAAAACATTTTAGATAATATATTAATATAAAACACTTTTGAAAACATTTTGTTTAAAAAATATTTGAAATTTTTAAAAGGAAGCAATGATGACCACAAAATAAATATGAAAAAACTTTTCTATAAAAACAACTCTAAAGAATAATTGAAGATAAAATTATGAAAATATTTTCTCCATAAACTAAACATGTAATCATATGATGTAATCTTCAATGAAATAATGGTTATGATGGGGGGTAAGTCTATACATATTGATCATTCCTTTTTTATTAAATGTTCAAAAAAGATTCTTGATCTAAAAAATTAAATTAACATTCATTATAAAACAATTTTTAAAAGGTATAAATTTATTAATATTATGATTTATGGTCATACTATAAAATTTATTCATTTTCATAATCATTCTTAGAAATCATGGTTTTAAAAGAACAGTGATTTTCAACAAAAAGGAAAGATATAGAAAAATTTTCAGAAAAAACATTTTCTTAATTTTCTTAAGTACCAAATGTGTAGAAATGTAAAAATTATATTTATATAACATGGAAATAAATAGGTTAATAAAATTTAGGATAGTTCTTGATAAATGGATCATATGATATCATCAATGTAATCATAATCGTAAACAATCTCGATAATCAATAAAATTGTTTCAAGAAACATCTTCTCACATGGAAATTTGATTCATAATACAAATGTAAGAAAATAAAATTACATGAAACTTAAAATATCATTAATTTAATGAGAATAATGATATTAAATTCTAAAAAAACCTCTAAAAATAATGATATTGTAAAACAAAACATGTTTCTCAAAAAATGAAAATTGAGAGAAAAATATCTTACTGATTTGGTATCTTTTGAAACATAAACCCCATGAATGAATGATCATAGAATAGTTATTTAAATTTACAAAAAATTTAATAATATTTTTCATAAAATACATTCATGTGGTATATAATCACCACAAAAATTAAATTTGTTGTGATTAAGGAAACTATCTCATGAAAATAAAAATTGAGATAAAATCCCCTTACCTTTTGTCTTGACGTTCATCGTACTCATTCCAGACACCTGTATAATAAATATAAAATAATTATTAATGTATAAAATAACCATATTATTATATCTCATTCCATATATGGTTTTATTATGACTATACATTTCACTATTATTATCATTTTTATGTTAAGGTTGCATTTCGGGTAATATTTTCATTGTTTTTTAAATGGGTCTTAATTTGTGGTATATTTTGTCTTTTCGCTTATATGATGATTTAAATAATATAAACCTGATATAAATATCATTTATATTAATCATATTTAGTTTATAATAATCAATATAACATAGATGTTTGTAAATGAAATACACCATTTATGGAGACAATAGGTTGTACATATGCAAAAACATTGATTTTGTTTTATTGTCGTACTGAAATAAAGAATGAAAGTGAAATATATGTATATATGTATATAATAAAATTAAAGTAGAATTATTATGTCATATATATTATATATGTTCACTAAACACATTCATAATACATTTATGAACTTTTTGAATGAATCACATCGTTTTGATGGGGAGGTAGGCCATGCATTCTCAAATGAAATTATCATATTTACACAAGATAGAAAGCATAAAGGTATATTATAAATAAAAATTTCTGAGTCATAAAGTTATTATATATAATTCATATAATATGTAAATATATATACCAATATTAATTTCCACCACAAGAGGTGAAAAGGTATAAAGGAATAATCATCATTTCCAGCGGTTTTAGTTCATTGTACATGAAAAATGTATGTTCATTACCAATTAGATGGAAGTGTGTTTATGTTTAGACAGATCTTCTAAGAATCTAGATCATATTTTTAGGTATATATATTTATTTATGGTTTTTTAACGAAATTTTATGAAATGGAAATTTTATAAGTACATGTTGTGTACTTATGAGTACACACCATGTACTGGGGTACCGTGTACGCCTACTTATTGGATGTGTAATGGTTGAGTTCATCGCTATGTAGGTGAACTATAAGATAACATAAATTAGGGGCCAGATGAGGCTGATAAATGGAGTGTACATTTAATGAACACGTAATGTAATTTTATTCTTATTTGATAAATCTAAGAAGGGTTGCGTGTATTGTTCGGAACATATTTCTTATCCACTCGGTTTGTATAGGAGATTAAAAAAATTACATCAAACTTCATGCTCCTCTCGATTCTGTATCCAAGCTCCAATCGAGAAACTGTCTAGTGCATTATAATCCCAATGGTGAGTTATCATATCTCTTAGATACTTTATTCATTATTATTCATCTCTCAGGAATTATCGAGGGATGCTTGTTTTTATCATTTTTGTTGATCTATGTCGTTTTATGCCGATTCAAGGGCCACCGTTCAAGAGTATTTATCGAATGAAATCAAGGTAGGTGGTTTGTGCATTTCATTGTTTGTCTTTGTATTATATATTCTAAATGTTCGACATACCAATGCTTGGGTTATTTCCTAATTAAAATTTTAACCATAATATTTACATGCTATGGTTTATCTGATTGAAAATTCATTTTTGTGTATGCGTAAGTCTAGATGCATTGCTTATGAGAAACCCCATGGTTGAATTTCCATAGTTTGACTATTTATGGATATTTGACCCTGTTTTCTATGAGGCGTACTTTGTTTCTGTGAATTCAATTGTTTATGATTGAGTTTTATTGATTATATGAATTGAATATGTTATGCTTCTGAATGTTATCCATGTAGTAGTTATAGATTACATGTGCTACTTTATAGTGATATGCATGTTGTTTTTCCAATAGACTGTGAGAGCCTTGTACAGGGAAAAATGTGGAGGTTACCATTTTTATTTAGACGAGAATGTGAGAGCCTTGGTTTAGACTTTTATGTAAGGGTATTTACCCTGAGAACTACCCAAGATGTTGTTCATAAATTATTAATCATATTTTGACCAAGGGGGATGGACCATGAGAGCGACAAAGACGTCGTCTATAAATTAATGATTGCTATGTAGACCCATAGATATTGACTGTGAGAGATACCTAGGAGGTTGTTTATCATTACTCTGTTATATGTGGGACCATAGTGGTTATACTATGAGATCTTACTCATAGGGTCCTTAGTGTATAATTGAATGATTGTGACGAGTTTCCCAGCCAAATCACAAGCTTGGTATCTGTCTTAATTGACTGTTTAGATGATCTTCTGAGCCAACTGTATTGTTAATATTACACAAGTTGATAAAAATATTATCCTAGATCATGAGACTTCATTATCCAAAGTATTTAATAATTTAAAAATATAAATGAATGTAATAGAAAACTATAGGATTGTTTACTTTTGAGTACTTACTAATTTAATGCTTCATTTTCCATATTTCCTACTACATATATTCACAGACAGTTAGGCATAAATATTTTTGTGGTTGGATACTCATATTCATCTCACACTCTATTTGGTTAATTCTTTTTGACCCAACAGATTATATGGTTATATGTATAGATTAAGGAATGTGACCTTATTCATCAGGTAATTGATTGCTATTGGAGGGGGAGAGAATGGGACTAAGCTGAGGCATTTGATGCTATTGTAGTTTAATTTTTTTCTATTATACAATTATTTCTGTATTTTTCCATCATTGTGACTTTTTGGACTTCTTTCATTGAAACATGTGATATGAATCATTAATATATGTTCTAGTTGTCATATTCATATCAGTATTATACTGTTTAGTTATTTTGTTGGTATAACTTCTTCCTCTATTGAATTCTATTTTCTTTCCATTGTGTATACTCTTACAACGACAGAATAGATTCCCCATTATCATAGTGTGGACCTTTCTTCTATTCGGCATCCTTTAGCATTTGGAGAAATGCGCTTGAGGTCACGTGACAAATCAGGTTTGGGGAATCTTTAGGAGGCACCTGGAACTGGGACATTATAAAGAGGTATCAGATGAATTATTTTATGATTTTTCTTAATAATTAGTTCTTATAGATAGGTATAGGAAGGAATAAGTAGTTGGTAATAATTTTTTCTTACGAGTAGCTAACCCGTGCATGTGGAAAAGACATGTTACCTCGAATATTTCATTTTTTTGGTTTTGAAATAATTATAGTTGAATTGATTTGACAGTTGGGTGATACACATGTATTGTGCTATTATCGTTGATATTATAGATGTTTTATTTTTTTCCCTACATGATGAGATGAGTGTATTCCATCTCATGAATTGTATAGGAGCTTGCTAGTGATCACATGTCATTCATTCTTATCATGAAATTTAGGATTTATTACTGATTGCATGTTGTTATGATAGATGTTGTGATAGATATGAATGTTGTTGTGATAGATTCCACGATAGAATACATGATATTTTTTTAGGGTATTGGTATATGTAATGTTTTATTTATATGGACTCCAAACATTGGTCCCTGAGGTGTTATGGGCCCTCTTGGATGGGAATTTTGTGGGTCAGGTTTGAAATTTAATTATATTAATTAATGATATGTAATAGGATTTGAAACATTGATTCATGGGGAGTATGGGCTCCCATAGATTGGAACTTGGAATTCCTTGGCAAAAATTTTATGTATTTAATGGTTTCAGAGAAGTCTAAGAGGCTTACTGTCCGGAAACCCAGACAACACAGTGTGCGATGTTATGAACACATGACAAGCATTCTTCTGTTCTAGAAGAAACAAATTTTCTTATGTACACATGATGTACATTATCTACATGTCGTATATTGTTGACCATGTGACTGACTGTGGGAGAAGAGACACAGGTTAGTGGGTGTGTCTATCCCTTTTCCCTCAAAGCAGTCTCATTCACTCTGTTTCCTATGGTCGATGGGTGTGTATATCCCTTCTCACCCCTCTCAGGCCTCCCTAGATCTCCCTTTTCCTCAATTTTTTTTCATCTGAAGAGATCCATTGAGTTTGGATTCCTTCCTTCATTCCATTTTCCCCTCAACCCCTCCTCGGTTTCCCTCTCCTAAGCCCCACCCCACCCCTTCTTTCCAGGATCCCCTACTCCTCCAATGTACCCCGATTCTTGAGGGCCCTGTCCCTCTGGTCATTTCTGTTTCCTCTTTTTGTCATCCTTCTCCTCCCCCATTTCATCCTCCTTCTTCTCCCAGACCTTCTCCAGCCACCAAGTCCCATACTCGAGAGGCCGGTTCACTGTAACATTCTCCTCTGCCATCACTGTGAGGCCTCCCACCTTAGTCACCTAAATTCCCCTTCCTCTACTCCATTCCTTTCCCAGCAGTGTGGGCTGGTGCACGAGGGCCCAATCTATAAAGATACAACAGTCCTCTCATTCGTGCACCCCAAGGAAAATATGTCCACTGCCAATGCTAGTACAATCCCTATTCAATGAACCCTTTCATCATCTGGAATTCACATGGACTTCATTCCTGGGTGACATCATTTCCTTTGAAGCCCGTAAAAACATGCTCAACCTTATTTCCATTCTCAAGTACAAACAAAAATTCTAAAAAATAGAGGAATTCTCACGAAGGTTAACGATGCATGATCCCATCCATGCAGAGCCAACTAATTCTCACATTTATCTCTTATGACATCAGAGTATCTCAGCTACCTTTGTCCAGGCAGGTAACCGGTTCATCACCACCAAGATCTCGCATGTCAAAGAATATTTCTTCCCGTCTTTCATCTGTGGAAGTTGTGACATCCAGCAACACAAGTCTCTTTGGGAGGACCTGTCGAAGTTTGACCCTGGTGGAAGACTTTTGTTTGTAGGAGGGGATTTCAATGTTATTGCGGAGCCCGAGGAATGGAAGGGAAGGGGTCCTTTTTCCAGGATGGAAATTATGGACATTGTTTGATTCATGGAGGATAATGGGATTATCTATCTTGGCTTCAGTGGAGATCATTTCACGTGGTTTAATAACCAACGAGGTCACTGGCGCTCCTTGATTCCCCTCGAAAACTATTTGGTCAACATATAGGTGATCTTGTCGTATCCCATCATCACTGGAAGACACTTGATTCATGGAATTTATGATCACTCTCGAATCCTTGTATCCATTGTGATGAGGAAGCCAAGTCCTAACCCTTTTAGATACTACCCCCATTGGGCTAGCCTCCCCAGCTACCAAAAAATAGTTCATGATTTGTGGTAGGCTCCGTCTCATGGAATTATGTGGTGAACTTTTCACGACAAACTCCGAAGGCCCAAAAGCAGGATCGAGGTCTGGGTAGACTCTTTCCCCCCCATGTGATAGGGACATGAATACTTCCATGCATGAGATCAGTAGTCTCGAAGCAAGACTCTAGGTTTCCTATTATTAATGGGTGTTTAGAGATAAATCCATGAAAAATGACCCCTTTTTAGATATAGTGCTTTGCAAGGAATGCATGGTGAGGGAGAGGTCAAGGATCGGCTGGATTGACGAAGGGACCAAAATACTGGCTTTTTCCATTCATGATTAAAGAAGTGAAAATGAAGGATCCAACCCAGTTTTCTGATGGATTATTGGACTTTATTGAATGACGTGGATGCTTTGGAAAGAATCTACCATAATTTTTTCAAAGACCTCTCAGTAGGACCAAACCCTAGCATGACAGATGGCTACCCGGGAGGGGAAGTATAGTCCTTACTTCCATTTCCAATTGTATTTTTCTACAAGATTATATGCTCACATAGATCATTATGATGGTAGATGAGATCCATGTAGCAATCCTCCACCTGATAGTTGGATGTTCCCCTTGACCTGACTAATTCCGAGATTCATTTTATAGGATCGTCTGGGACGTGATCATTGATGACCTCTCCACTTCCATTTAGGTTTTTTTCAGAGGGGGTAGCCTGCCAACAGTGGATTGTTCCATGGGTCTGATTCTTCTTCCCAAAATCAAAAACCCCTATCCCATTCACCACTATCACTCGGTTAGCCTGTGTAATTTATCTTATAATTTCCTTGTAAGCATTCTCAACACCAGACTCTCCATCCATCTGCCTTTCCAGATCTCCATGGAAAAAACATGGGTTTGTGAAGGGTTGTTCAATCTAGGGAGCGATATCTTTAATGAAAGAATATTTCTGAGACAGAAACACTAGGTCCCATAGATAAAATATGCAGATCAAACTAGACATGAATAAATCATATGATCGTATTGAATGGGGATTTATCAACAAGTTCCTCTCAGGTATGAGATTCTCTCCTTGGATGTTGGAACTTCTCTTTCCCCACTTTATCTCTTCATATCTATCTATCAATTTTATGGGGAAGTATCACAGTTTTTTCAAGTATTCCAGGGGCCTAAGGTAGTGATACCCCTAATCACCAACCCTCTTCATTCTCTCAAAAGAGATTCTCAGTCACCCCATCCTACAAAGCATGAACAACAGAACCATTATTCCCTTTAGGAGAAAGTGGAATGCCCCCTCTGTCTCACATATGATGTTTTCTAACAACACTCTTGTTTTCCTAAATGCGTCAAGGGACTCGGTTTATGACCTCATCAGGCTTCTTGATGAATATTTCTATTGGAGTGGGTAAGTTATCAACAAAATAAAAAAGAAACATTTTCTTATTGAGTAAGTGTGCATGAAAATGAGAACTTTATATATGCAACATGACCAACATCCAAAGTGGTTAGTGGCCAATGATCTATCTAGGATGAACTATTTTCTCAATCTTTCTCTGTATTACTGATTTTAAACATATTTTTATCCACTTCTCAGATAGAATCTCGAACTGGAATAACATTTTTCTTTCATTCTGGGGTCGGATCATCCTGGTCAATAGCATCCTCATTACATCCCTTTTCCATGCACTCTCTTGTGTTAAATACCCCAAAGGAGTGATCATAGAAATCAATGAAATCATTGCTCTCTTCATATGGGATTCCCGGGATGAAAGAAAACGGTAATGGGTCTCTTGGAAGAGCATTGCAAGGCTTATTAAAGAAGGTGGGATCAATGGTCAAGGTCTGGAAGATACTCTCTTCTGCATGTATGCTAGAATGGATTAAGACTTGATTGACTTCCGGACACTGCGGGGCATCACAACGGGGGTATATTCGGTGGGTGGTGTTTTGATGGATGCAGTGCACATGTCCCCTCTCATGTCTTCCATTTTCCATCTATACTCGGCCCTCCTTCCCGATGCTCGGTGAATTATTGGTGAAGGGAAGGTTCCGTTTTGGCATACCAACTTGGTGGGTTGCACTCTCAGTTTTCCTAGGTGTCATGCCTATAACATCTCCTATAAGGAGACTAGTAGATACCCGACCTTCCTCAAGGAAGTGATGTACACGGATGAACAAGATACCTTCTTTCCTATTGAAGTGAATGAGGAACCTAATAGGGTTGTCTTTTCCCTCTAAATAATGGGTTAATTATCTTCTTAGGAATGTCGCCGGCTGGTGGTGTCCCCAATGGAGTAGTACATCTGGAATGATACCCTCTGGATCAAGTGTATCCCCAAAAGGTATAACTTAATAACTTGTAGGACCAGACACATTGTTGTTTCCAATGACAAGATCATCAAGAAATGTGGTGTTCTCATGGCCTCTCACAACGCTTGATGTATGGTCAGTTATAAAGAAAATAATGGAGAACATTTTCTTTGAAGGAGCATGGGCTCTCGATGGATGGTCGACCCTTGATAGCTTTTTTACAGTCTTTTTCCCTCTATCGGAGGTATCCCTTTTTATTGTTATTTGGTTTGATAATTCAAGAATCCAAGGAGCAAAATGCATCGATATAACCATAATCCTATATGCTGGTGTCTGGTGTCTTTGGAAGGCGAGTAAAAAAATGAGATTTAAGGGGTGTGGTTCCTCCGGTAGAGCAATCCTGGTTCGTACTCATAGTCTTCTTCTGGATATGATCAGGAAAATTACCAACTAAAGGGATGCTCCATCCATTCACTTCCTACTTTTAGCCTCCTAGGACAACCCAAATGTTTTCCCTCGCGGTGATTGGTTCTATTGGAATCCTCCATCCTTATGCCTGAAACTCAATATGAGTGGTTTATGTTCCGCAGGTACCATGAAGGGTTGTGGGATCCTTCATGACTATAGGGGATCCATTGTGTTTGTGTTCTTAGTTTTCATTGGAATGGGATCTTCTCTCCAGGTGGAGGAACTTGCTATGCTCTCTGGACACACTCATTGCAGACAAGGGGGTATGCATATTGAGGAAGATAAAACTGACTCTCTAATTCTTTACCACTCACTACAAGGACCTGATCATGTCCCCTGGTCTATCTCCTACCCCATCTGGAAGTGTTTGGATATCCTATCTAGTAACACCTGTATGAGACATACCTGGAGGGAGGGAAATAAGATGGAAGACCACATGGCTTCACAAGCTCCCCAAGCTAAAGGTTCAAATTTCTATTACAACTGTTATCATCTGAAACCGGAGGGGTTTAGTATTGTAAGAGGGGATTCCCTCAGGATACATTTCTTCTAGCCTCCCTAGGACTCCTGGACTTGTGTTTGTATCTCTCATGTTCCTTTCTGATTCATATTTTTTAATAAGGAATGATGGTGATGATGGAACGTATGTAGTACACACAGTGTCTAGCGTAAACACACCATGTAGTCTAACACCAGAAGTGGACTCTGTAGTTCTATCCATGTAGAATAACATGGGATAGGGGAATAATAAATTATTATCCATGTATTGGGAGTAACACACCGTGTGTAGGGGTGTTACTCAACCAAAATTGGCAGTGGTACACGCCCATGTTAAGGCATTAGAGGAACATGACATGTAGGGGTTCTACACACCGTCTAACCCTATATTGTAAAAAATGAATTTTTTCATTCTCATGTTCTGTTATTGAACTACTATGGTTTTGTCCAAAATTATCTTGAACTAAGGTGTGTGCATGACCTTCTAGAGTCACACCACCATGACGTCCTCCAGTTTTACACCAGGTATAGGGTGATGACTAGACATTGTAAATGGGAGATCAGGGACTCCCAGTAGAACCACCCATCATGCCTGTCTTGGTCCAAACTTTTATAGAAGACACATGTGATGATATAGAGTTCCATGAAGACTTTATGATGATTATTCAGACATTACAGGGAGTACCACATCCTATCCTGGCTATGGTAGAGTTGACGCGGGTGTTCCAGCAGCAACATCCTCCCACTTTTTAGGGGATGGAGGACCATAGGGTGAAAATTCATGGTTGGAGGCTATATATGATTTCTATCTTTGAGTATTTAGAGATGACTCATGAGAGGAGGGTGAAGCTCAAAAAATAAATGCAATGTGATATTACCAAAATACGGTGGGATTTTTTCTCATAGGTGGGACGTCATCGGGATACGTCATGGGAAGTGTTTTAGAGGACCTTCTATGATTACTTGTTCCCTGAGACATTGAGGGACGATCAAGGCAATAAGTTCTTGAATTTTGATAAGGGATCTCTTTTGGTGATGGATTCCTCATCCCGCTTTACATAGATTCAATGCTTCACACCAGTTTATGGAGGTGACAAGTTATCATTCTATAAGATATTTGAGGATGGTCTCAGGTATGACATCTAATCATAGGTGAGTTTTTTCAAGATTACTTTGGTGACTGCTATATCAAATCAGGCACAAATTACTGAGATAAATATGAGGGTGTTAGGAGAAATAATCCATGTCAGTTTAGAATCCAAGGATATTACACATTAATTTGATAGTAAGAAGCTCTATAGGGAGCCTTCGTGTGGTGATTCCAGTAGCATGGATGTACCTACAAGTTTCCAAGTGAGGTTCTAGCAGTGTAGGAAGTGTAGGAACAATAGGAATCAATGCCTGAGAGATATAGTTGAGTGATGATCTTGGGAAAATATGGGTCATATTCGAAATTGTTTCTAGTTTTTATCACCAGATTCTAGTGAGATGTGATCTATTATTACTCCACATTTAGAGGAAGGACCACCAGTTTCTCTTAAATCAGGGAACTGGAGTTCATCATACCATTTAGGATGAGTAGTTGTTGATGGCCATGGAATCCATTTGACAAGTTTTCAGTGACAATATGTTAGATTAGCTCAGGTTAGTCAAGAAGGGTCACAAGGTCACGGTACAAGTCAAACATTGGGATGGATTAGACCCTACAAGAGTAGGATCCGAAACCCTCTACGGTTAGAGTTACGAATCTAGTTTCCTAAATTTTATCTCCTACACTTTTCGATAAAATGGCTTCCCATAGTTTTATATTTGTTTCCATTGTGGAGATCCATTGACTCCTTATGTTTAATTATATTGATGTTATTACTCAAGACACTCTGTTGGAGATTAGGATGACTAGTGTATGTAAGTCTAAGGAGTTCCTTATTGAGGTTGGTGGGTTTCACTTCGTATGAGACCTCTATTTCAAATATATGAATAGTTTTGATGGCATTATCATAATGGACAGGTTAGTCTTTATTCAGGACATTGGTCACTGCTATCACCATAAGGCGAGTTTCATGTCAACAGAGGGCAGTTTCTTTATACACAATGGATAATTGGATTTCTAGGTAAGAAGAGCTGGACCTGAGCATCCTGGAATAGTAGGAATTACATCCCAGAATTCTAGTTTATATCTGGATGACTAGGGGACGTAATAGATGGAAATTTTATTTAATGGTGGACCATTTCATAAATGCCTTTAAAGAAATAAAATTATTTTTACCTTCATAGAAATAGGTAGATCTCTCTATTGATCTTTTTTCAGGATCAGAACTAGTGTCCAATCCTCTATATAGGATGGGTATACTAGAGTTACAGGAGCTCAAGAGGCAGCTAGAGGAGTTGTATACAAAGGGTTTCATCTTGACCAATACTTATCCTTGGGGTTCTCCTTTCCTTTTTTTATGAAGGCAGATGGAACCATCAGACATTGTGTGGATTATCAAATGTAAACTATTTGATGGTCAAGAATCAATATCCCTTTATGAGGATTGATGATCTCTTTGATCAGCTTTGAGGATCATATGTGTTCATGAAGATTGACTTGAGGCCCGATTATCATCAGTTACATGTTATACCATTAGATATACCTATTACCTCTTTTTAGAGTTGGTATAGTCAATATGTGTGTTTGGGTAAGCAGTTTTGGTCTTAGGAACACGCCCGCAGTTTTCATGGATCTGTTGAACTGTGTATTCTATCCTAAATTTGATTGTTTTGTGGTAATTTTTTTGATGATATCGTGGTGTAATCTCACACTCGATAAAACAATCGCATCCATATTGAGATCATATTGAGTACACTATGAGAGAATTAGTTATATGATAATCTCTAAAAATTCCACTTTTGGGTGGACCATATTCATTTATTGGGTCATGTTATCTTAGAGATAGGAGTATCAGTTGACCCATTTAAATTGAGAGTAGTTGTTTCTGGGGGGAGGTCTGATAACATCATTGAGGTAAGAAGTTTTCTGGGGTTAGATGGATACCACATGTTCATTATAAAGGAAATATCAAACTTAGTAGAGCCACTATTGGGCTAGAATAACAAGAGTGAAAAGTATATATGAACAAATTCATATAATTGAGCCTTGTAGGAGATGAAAGGGAAATTGAATTTAGCACCGATTATAATTTTTTAGAGCCTGGAAATAGTTACACTGTTTACTGTGATGCATCTAGTATTGGTCTTGGAGTGGTGCATATTTAGATGGAAGGAGTCATTGAGTACATGTCTCGTTAGTTGAGACGACACGAGAGGAATTACTCGGTGCATGATCTCGAGATGGCTGTATTTTTACATGATTTGAGCTATTGAAGAAATTATATTTTGGGAGAGATTTTTTTATAAACTAACCAAAAAATCCTCAAGTATATATTTACTCAGTATGATCTGAATTTGAGACATCAAAGTTTGGTTTTGTACCTTCAGTCTTTTGACATTGAGCTTGACTACACGCCTGGGAAAGGAAATGCAGTGGTTGATGCATTGAGCAGAAGGGCTTAGATATAAGAAGTTCAAGAGGCCATCAGTGAGTGGCATCTTATAACTATGTTCTCTGATATGCATTTGGAAGATCATGATATTCAAGGGAATATGTTTCGTTCTTATATAACTGTTACCTATACTCTACTCGACCGAATGTGAATAAGGAATCTATTAGATTCCAAAGTCCTAGTCCTAAGGGAGAATGTGTTAGGTGAGGACCATACTCTTGGGTGGACCATAGTTGAGGATGCGGTTTTTCATTTTCATGGGCGTGTATGGGTGTCATCAGACATATGCGAGGAGATTTTGTGAGATTTTCATACCTCAGCTTGGGCAGTTCATCCTGGTGTCACCCAGATGTATCTAGATCTACATCGTCAGTATTGGTGTCCCACAATTAAGAGGGATGTTTCGGGTTTTGTTATGAGATGTTCCACCTATAAGATAGTTAAGGCATAGCATTAGTGACCGACATGAATTTTACAGCAGTTACACATTCTTGTGTGGAAGTGGGATGATTTTGTGATGGATTTAGTGATGGGTTTACCAAGGTCACCATGATATAATGATGAGGTATGGGTTATTGTTGAGATACTCAAAAAGGTTTCACATTTCTCACTGATCAAGGACTCCTTCAATGTTGATGATATTGGAAGGTTTTACATCTGAGATATTTTACATTTTCATGGAGTTTCACACTCTCTTGTTTCATATAGGGATGACTAGTTTACCTCTCATTTCTGTTAGGTACTACATAGGTATTTGGGTACAATGTTACATATGAGTATAGATTACTATCCTCATACATATGGCTAGTCCGTGTGCACAATTCAGCTTTTGTTGGACATGCTTCAAGTATGTGTCCTGGATCTTAGGTGTTCTTGGGAGAGACACATACCTCTTGTGGAATTTACATACAATAATAGTTTTAAAGAAATGATATATATGGAACATTATGAGGCATTTTACGGAAAGACATTCGGATCACCTCTATATTGGCTGGAGGTAGGAGAGGGAACTATGCTGTGATGTTGTCTTGTTGAGGAGACCACAGAGAAGGTGGTGTTGATTCAGAAGATGATGGGTACCACACAATCTCACCAGAAATATTATTTTGATAGATAGAGATAACCTCTAGAGTTCGAAATCATATATCATGTTTTCTTACATGTCACACCAATGTTGGTACATATGAGGATTAGGAGATAGGGGATGCCTTCACTGAGATACATTGAGCCATTATATGTCTTGGAGAGAGTCATTCTAGTTTCCTATTGATTGAAGATACCTTAGAGGTACCGGTTTATGCATGATTTGTTTCATGTTTCTTAGCTACAGTGTTACTTCTCAGAACCATATCATGTTTCTTAACTGGAGGAGGTTTGGTATGAGGTTGATGTATCCTTTGAGGAGAGCCCGATTTAGATTGTGGATCATAAAACAAAGGTTCTCTATGGCTGGTCTGTCCCTATAGTATGGGTACTATGGAAGCATGACCGAGTGTGGGATTAAAATTGGGAGATGACGGTTGACATGTGATCATAGTGTCCAAATTTCTTTGAATCATGTTCTTCACCGCCCTTGGAAGGGAAATTCGGTGCCTAATTTCTTTATGAGGTGGATGTTTGTAAGAATCCAGATCTTTTTTTAGGTAAGGATATTTTTTTGGGACATTTTCTAGGAAAGAGGAAGAAATGGGAATTCTATAAGAACACGCATTGTAGTTATGAGTACACACCATGTACCTGGGTACCACGTACAACTGCATGTTGGCCAGGTAATAGCAGAGTAAATGACTCTCTAGGTGACCTATCAGACAACCTAAAGTGGGTTCCATTTGAGGCTAATACATGGTGTGTACATTTAACGAACACAGAATGTAATTTTATTTTTATTAGATAACTTTGAGGAGGGTGATGTATAAATTCTGGAACATGTTTCTTCTCCCCTTATTTCATACAGAAGAGTGATAGAACCATCGAGATCTTCAATCCCCTCATTCTTCTCCATTTGAGCTATTATCGATACATCATCTGATGCATTGGAATCCCTCCGGTGAGTTCAAATTTCTCATAGAGCCTTTTGTCAAGATTATTTCTCTCTCATGAATTATCGATGGTTTATATTTTTACCCTTTTGTAGATCTATGTCATTCTTGGAGGAATTAAGGGCTGACATTCAAGAGTATTGATTGTACAATATAAAGGTAGGTGGTTTGTGCCTTTCATTGTTCGTCTTTGGATTATATATTCAAAAAGTCCAACCTAAAATTGTTCACGGTATTGTTTGATTAGTAATGTTAATATATTATTTACCTTATATGGATTAATTGATTGAAAAGGGGTTGTTTCGTATGCATACTGCTTGATTCCTTACTTACGGGACACCCCATGGGTGTGCTTCCCTAGTTTGACTGTTTATCGTCGTTCGACCTAGGATTCATATGAGTGCACCTTGTTTCCAGCCTTGAATTTTGTAGGATTGAGTTTTATTCATTATATAAATTTCATGTGTTATTCTTGAGAATGTTATCCATGTAGTAGTTATATATTTCATGTGATATCTTGTTATGATATGTGCGTTGTTTATTCAATGGACTATTAGAGCCTTGGAACAAAAAAACAATGGGGATTTACATGTTTATTTACATAGGGCCATGAGATCCTTAGTGTAGAATTTTACCTAGGGGTATTTATTGTGAGAGCTTCCCTACCAGTCGTTTATAAATAATTTACGATATGTTGACCCATGGGGTATTAAACAAGAGAGGTACATGGAGGTCATTTATAAATTATTGATTTCAATATATACCCAGGGATAGGGACATCGAGATCTTCACAAGAAGTCATTTATCATTACTCTATACAATATGGAACTATGGGGGTTAGACCATGAGATATTTCCTATGTATTTTTTTGAGGATAATTGAATGATTTTTGACAAGTTTCCAAGCCAAATACCAAGCACAAGCTTGGTCTTACTTGATTGTTTAGGTTATCTTATGAGAAATATGTTTTGTTACTATTATATAGTGGATATATATATTAGGATAGATCCATAGATTTCATTATCCAATGGATTTAGTAATTGATAAGTGTTAAGGAATGTAATTGAAAATTATTGTATTCTTTACATTTTAGTACTTCTTAGTTTATTTCTTCATTTTTCATATTGCCTCCTATATATATTCACTGATAATTAGACACATATATTTTGGTGGTTTCCTACTAGGATTAAAATCACACCCTATTTGGGTCATGCTTTTAGTCCCAAATAGATTATATGGTTGCATGTATATATTAGGGAAAGTGAACATCTTCATCAGGTACTTGATTGTTGTTGGAGTGGGAGAGCAAGGGACCAAGTTGTGGCTTGCGTTGCTGATGAAGTTTACTTTTTTTTTCTATTTTACTTCTATTTCTATCCCAACGGTTTACTAAACCGTTGGGAATAGCCATCTATACCAACAGTTTCTGATAACCGTTGGTATAGATAGTTTTTTGGAAGCTTTTACCAAAATTTCATCACAACCGTTGGTATAAGGGTGTTTTTACCAACGGTTCAATGAGAACCGTTGGTAAAAGTGGGATTTCGGTGACCTTTTACCAACGGTTCTCATTGAACCGTTGGTATAGGTTTGGGATGGAGTTATATACTAACATTTTTTAAAAACTGTTGGGAAAACATTCCCCCAAATTGCCAAGAGCTGATCCTCTCCCCCATTCGCGATCTAGAGCCGTAAAAGGGAGCGCTTGGGCGATTTTGGATGCGATTTTGGAGGTGATTCGGGTTCTCTTCCTCCATCCCATCCAAGGCTGAGGCATTTTTTTAGTTTTTAGTTTCGATTTTGATGTGGGATGAGACCAATTTCTATTCTCATATTCCAGCCGAATTTCTGTTCCATCCCAATTTATGTTTCCGTTCTTTATTTACATTCCATGCATATTCCAGCCCATATAGATTGCATTAGACAATTGTCTAATTTTTTGACGTGCCTTTCATGTCTCAATACCAAGAATTTTTTATTGTATGTCATAAAATTCAATCACATGTTCAGTTTTAACATTCATTGTTACTTTATTATCTTGTTTTAATAATTTATATTAATATTCTTTTCATATATTCCATCATTGAGTGTTTTAACTTGTGCAATATAATTCCAAGCTCATTTTACTTCATAGTGATTATTTAGATTTCAAAGTGTTTTATTTTTCATGTTAAATTTATTAAAAAGTTTTGGGGACTAATTAAAGTTATTAGATTCCAATTTCCATGCTTCTATGCTTGTTAAGAATTAAATGAAATATGATGGTTGTAATTAAATGAAAGTCAATGTTCAATTTTTATCATGCATGGGTGATTAATAAATTGGAATGTGATGAACCATATAATTGAACCATTGTTGATGAACATTATATACCAAAAGGTTATTGAATAAAAGTTATTCTTGTGAATTTCATTACATCATAGATAGAAATGGTTGTGGTTATATAAGAGATACCTCTGATGGTTCTTTGATCATTGTTTTATGGAGAATGAATGGTTTAGGTCTGGTATTAATAGTAGCTTCCAGTGAGACCATTTTAGTATAAGGGGAAACGAGATTATGATCTACAAGGGGGTGATTGAGTTGGTAGAGACCAAACATTGTTTGTTACTTGTGTTCAAGAACAATAAATAGAGTGTTCCAATTAGGTGGTCATCAGTAAAGACGTAGGTAAGATTTCCAAGTCTTGTTTCATGAGGTTTAATATGTAGTGCTATAGTGGGTTTGGATTGTTTGAGGTACTCTTAGTGTATTATAAACCCTAATTTGTTCCATATTCATTTAAATTGATTTAATATCATTTTTTGACACACACCATTATATCCTCTCAAACTATTTTTAGAGTGTATTTTCATTTGTATGGTGTTAAATATTTTAGTAAATGTCCATACTAGCTTCTTTTATGTGTTCTAGGGGTTTAGACTAATGACAGGGCTGCATGATTATTTTGGGGGTATTCTTTTCATATAAATATACCTATACACCCCGACCCCCTTGGACAACCTGACCACCCCCGCGGACAGCCCGCCCACCTGGACACCATGACCCCCATAGACAGCCCCCCACCCCCTGGACACATCCGACCCCCCGGACGGCCCCACCACCCCCTAGACACCCCGCACCCCACTGGACATGCCACACCCCCCTTGGACAGTACCGCCACTCCCATGATCCTCATCCTACTCCTCATCCTGATCTACTTGAAGAAGTTAAAGTATAAAACTCATATACTCCCAACAAGACCCTTAAGGATTATGTATTCCTTGATCCACTTCCAATATCTTACTGGTCAATCCTTGAATATAGGCATTCGAAATTTTGTATCTTGCTTTCTTATATACACTGTATTTTTTTGTATTTCTTAATATGATTCTCATATAGAGTAATGTGTCAGTTATGCTTTTATATAGAGTAAACAATTTTCATTTGCGTAAATATTTTTTTGAATAAACTTGAATATTATTGAATTTCTTTGAAATGAATTATTGCAATTTTTTACAGAATGGATAGAAGTTGGATGTATGAAACTGATCGGATTTCAACTGATTTTCAAAATAATTTGAAAAGCTATCTAGATTTTGCATTTGAAAAGTCTTCAGATAGTGGTCGCATACACTGTTCATGTTTTAATTGTGTTGGAAGACCTTGGTTGGGCCGTGAAGCAGTTAGCTATCATATAACCAAATATGGTTTCCAAACAAACTATTATGTGTGGTATCACAATGGAGAGAAAATGGAATCTCAAAATGTTGATGATCCAAATGATAGGACTGAATTGGAGAGTTTGATATATAATTGGTTTCCATTTATTCGACATCATGAGAAGGAAAGGATGTCCATCCAACAAGATTTCAATACAAGCACACATGATGCGTCCAATGAAAATGATGATGTTTATAGGGTGAAAAAATTGAATGATGCTGCGATGACTCCAGTATATCGGCAATGTGATAAAATGAAAAAGTTGGAATTTTTAATCCGATTGTTTCATGGGAAAACTATGTATGGGATTTCAAATACTGCAATTGATTACATTCTTACCTTCTTGAAGGACTTACTTCCAGATGATGAAGATATTCCCTCAAACTACTATATTACATGGAAGTTGGTTGATGAAATTGGATTCTCAAAAAAAAATCATGCTTGCCCGAATGACTGCAGCTTATTTTGGGAGGAAACTGCTGAAAGAAATGATTGTATAAAATGCGGAACCTCCCGATGGAAGCCAAAAGATGATGGAACACCATCTCGTGTGCACAAAAAGTAATTTGGCACTTTCCATTGAACCCCAGATTAAATAACCTTTTCATGTCTGATGAAATATCCGTAAAAATGCGATGGCATGACACCGAGAGAAAAAAGAATAATGAAGAGTTGGTTCACCCTGTAGATGGATTTTCATGGCAGAGATTTGATGCTCGATATCCTGAATTTGCAGTCGACATGCGTAATGTGAGACTGGGTCTTTCATGTGACGGTTTTAATCCATTTGGGCAGATTCTTACTTCACACATCACATGGCCAGTTTTCATACACATTTATAACCTTTCCCCTTGGTTGTGTATGAAAAGGCCTTACACTTTCTTGAGTATACTGATATCTGGCCATTCTGATCCCAGCAATGATATAAATTTATACATGCAAACTTTAATAAAAGAGTTGAAACTTCTTTGGGATGTGGGTGTTCCCACATATGATGCATGTTCGAAAGACATATTTCAGATGCGTGCTGCACTTATGTGGACTATCAATGATTTTACTGCTTATGCAATGATGTCTGGATGGAGCACAAAAGGAAAATTGTCATGTCCTATCTGTATGAAGAATACTCAATCGTGAAGACTGAGATATCATCGTAGTTTTAGTTTTATGGGACATCGACGATTCTTGCCAATGAACCATCCATATAGAAACAATCGTCGAAGATTTGACAATACCATGGAGAATAACGATCCACCTCAGCGTATGTCTAGAACTGATGTGCTTAATGAATTGAAAGATTTTAGTTATTCATTTGGGAAGAGTGTAATGAAATCTAGAAAGAGGAAAAATGTTTCCAATGATACCTGTTACAGTTGGAAGAAGAAGAGTATATTCTTTGAGTTGTCATATTGGTCAACCAACTTGTTACTTCATTGCATAGACGTAATGTACATTGAAAAGAATATATGTGAAATGTTTCTTTCGATTCTTCTAAATGTCAAGGGGAAGACAAAAGATGATTTACGATCTCGGCGTGACTTGGTAGATTGGGGGATCAGACAAGATTTTCATCCTATCTGTATTAGTGAAAATAAATGGCAAGTTCCATGTGCTTCTTATGTGATGACTCCTGCTGAATAAAATCAATTTTTGGAAGTTCTAGAGACTATTAAAGTTCCTGATGGCTATTCAAGCAATATATCAAAACGGGTCAACAGAAAAGAGTTGAAGTTGAAATCTTTGAAGACTCATGATTATCACGTCCTTTTGCATGAGTTGATTACAATAGAAATCCATCATCTCTTGTCCAATAATGTTAGAGTCCCAGTTATTCGGTTGTGCTATTTTTTTAGAGATCTTTGTGCTCAGAGGTTGTCCAAATCCCTTGTGCAAAAACGGTTGGCAGAGACACCATTAATTTTGTGTGAGTTAGAGAAAATATTCCCTCCATCATTTTTTACATTCATGTTGCATCTGACTGTCCATCTTCCGACCGAAATACTTCTTGGAGGACCCGTTGCTTTCCGTTGGATGTATCCAACTGAAAGAAACATGTGCACATTGAAATCATATGTTCGGAACATGAATTATCCCGAAGGTTCTACTGTGAACGGTTACATTTCTCAAGAATGTATGGATTTCTGCTCAATGTATTTGTCTGATCATACTACGAGAATAAACAGACGAATGAGAAATGAAGAAGAACAGTATGGGAAAATTGATCCCAGTTTTCCATCACTTCCTCAGACAGGAGGAATTCCAGGATCATATACATTGACAACATTAAGCCTTGATGAGAGAGAGATGGCACATCACACAGTGCTGTTCATTTGTGATTTGTTCGATGAGTATATCAAGTAAGTTAATTGTACATGTATCTCTTATCTTATCTCTTGTAATTTTAAATACTTGTTAAACTATTATTATTTTTATATACAGGGAACATAAATAATTGATATATAGAAAGCATCGGTCTTTATCTTTGAGAAAGAAGGAGACTTTTCATAGCAAAGGGTTTTCTGCTTGGTTGAAATTGAAGGTAAAAATACTTCTGTAATAACTAAATAAAAATAATATTTAATTAAGTTTACTATTTGTTTATATATCAGGTATTGAGTTTGCCTATAGACTCTGTTTCTGAGGAAATACGAGCTTTGGCTTTTGGTCCTAATACCATGGTTCGTGCTTGTAAATCACTTGTGATCAATGGATACAAATTTATTATCACTGAACGAGCAAGAAACATGAGAACAAAGCATAATGGTGTTATGCTAACTGCCACAACAGACTGTTATGCCAGTTCATCGGACACTAGACCTCATTCTGAAAATGTTGCTTATTATGGTGTCGTGGAGAAAATAATAATTTTGGATTATTACTCACATGGTCGAGTCACGATGATGAAATGTCAATGGTTTGATTCAATGACGAGGCAAGGCACCTTTATTGATGATTGTGGATTTCGAGTTATTGACATGACTCGCACTCTTGCCACCGATGAACCATATGTATTGGCATCGATGGTGAAACATGTTTTTTATGTCAAAGATCATCGTCATCCTAAATTCGGTGTAATTATTGAAGTAAATCCCATACATGTTTTTGATGATGGTGATGATGAAGTTGACACTATCCCTACTTCAATTGGAAGCAATCCGTTTATTACTTATGATGACCCCAACAACTCAATTTTCAGAGTTGATTGTGAACCCGAAGTTGTGGTGGGAAATATATAGAATCATACAGTCATGTTCTCACCTGCATGTTTCAGCTACATCATTCAGAGTGTGTATCCTAGTTCTTACCTTCATAACACCATAAATCTTCTGTTTCAATATGTTATTTTTATCATAATGGTTTTTCTATATTTTATTTTTTGGGTTACACATTAGTTATCTGTTTCTAATTACTTCCATATTTGTTTTCATTGCAGGAAATGACACCAATTGAAGAGAGGCGGCGGAAAAAGATGATAGATAATAATTGTCGCATAGTACAGATGGGTGTTCCTCCACTCATACCTGTTGTGAGTATTTTATTTCAAATATAAATATTTCAATAACTTATAATATCATGTGTTTACTTTTCTGTCAAACTTTTTTTCTGGATCCACCCCCTAGACGACAGATATCTGACGATGAGCCTGATATTTCTCCCAGTAGAGAGGTTGGTGGTAGGAGGGGGTAGTGTTAGAGATGGATGATCATTTAGTGGTCCCGGTACTGAGGCCGGTGGTACGAGGGCTCGTGGGGAGAGAGTTAGATGACCCACTACCACAGACGTATCTTCTACGCCCTATTTTGATCCTGGCGTGTCTTCAGGGACATATGAGATATTTAGACCTCCGATGTTTACACTACCAGCTGGCCAGACGTCTATGCCATCATCTTTTGCTTCTGGTTCATTATCTCCGGGCTATTATATTCCACCTTCTTCGACTACTGCTACGACACAATATGTGGCTGAGGAGCATACACTGAGGGACACTCCACCTGTACAGGATATTCCTTCCGCTTCTGCACCCATTGATCCGACTACCACATGTATATTTATATAACTCTATCAAATTTTTATACCAAAATTTATTTTTATTAAAACATGTATTGATATTATTTTTCTTTAATAACAGATTCATCTACAGATAAAAGGCAGGGGAGGGGGCGTACTCGCTTGCGTGCCGTATGGAACCTCCATACACAGTTGATGGTTGAATACAATGTTAATGGACAAATGATTGAGAAATCTAGGCAGTAATGTCAGGGTTTTTTGGCGACGCTAGCCAAATACTCCGATATCATTCCGGTCAGCCCTCTCTCTTGGAGACATTTGCCACCCGAAGTCAAGGATAACACGTGGGCACAAATATGGGTAAAAAATATATTGGATTTAATGTAGTATATTTTTGTATTTAAATGAACTAATCAATTTGGTTTCATCTTCGGTTTAACTTCCCTGATGGCGAAGGTGCACGACCAGCACGTTTAAAAGAGCTTGGAGAGCTTTGGAGAGCTTATAAACATGAGCTGTATGTTGGCTGGTGTGATAGAGTGGGCACGAAGTTAGAGACATTACCTATCGTGGATGACTTCCCGATAGAGAAATATCTCCAAATGATTACCCATTGGGCGACTGCCAAATTTAAGGTATTAGTCTCATTTGAGTTATTTAAATGAGAGTATTCATATTTTGCATTAATATAATATTATTAATTATTAATCATTATTTAGTAATATTCTGAAAAAAACAAAAAAACATTGATTCAAAGCAATACATCCATAATTTGGGGAGCACAACTATGGCAGATCATGAGAGGCAGCAGGTACGATATAGTTGTTTATAATTTTTCTTTAGGACTTTCCCTTTTTAGTGGATCCTACATAAAATATGTGATTTATTGAATAATGAATATATGATTATACTTTCACTTTAAATTTTTTCAATGTCATTACAGAAGCAAAAAATGAATATTGAAGGATGTATCCCTCGAGCAAAATTGTTTTGCTCGAGTAGAAGAAAAAAAGATGGAACTGCGGTAAATGAACCGACCCAATAGAAGATTGTAAGTTTTAATTTGTTTATTTCGAATTTTAATATATAATTTCAAATTTAATAATCTATTATTATTTTTTACAGGCTGCTTTAGAGGCTCTTGATGCCCAGGAGCCTGCCAATTTTGGGCCACACGATCATTTATATCAGGTTTTGGGAGATGAGCACTCTAGTTGAGTACGATGCCGACCTGGTAAGAATATAGTCCCGACAACGTATTGGTCGTCTCCAGGTATCCATTCTAGTACCACCGAGTTGGAATAGGTCAAGGAGCATGCAAGAAAGTCTGATAAAAGGGTCACAGAGTTGGAAGTACAAGTTCAAACAGGAGACAGAGAATTTATGAAACTGATGAAATCATTATCTTCATCACTTCCACCAGAGGCTAGTGCGGCTTGTAAGAAATTTATGTCGTCGATGGGTGCATCATCCAATGCACCAGGCGACATCTATAGTGGCGATCGAGATGATGACGTTCTTGGTGATGAAGAGAATGCTGAAGAGGAAGAGGGCGAGGATGAGGATGTGGACGAGGGCGAGGATGGGGCCGAGGCCGATGATGGGGCCGAGGGCGAGGATGATGCCGAGGATGTGGATGAGGCCGACGATGAGCATGGGGACGATGACGAGGACGACGGCGAGGACATAGATGGCGGTAAGGATGAGGTTGATGATGATAGTGATGATTGTGATGGTGATCAGAGGCAGATTGATCCATTACATTTTTGAATTCTGTATAACTCTTTATTTTTTATCATGGTTTTCCACTTAGGGGTTTTCCTCTACTTCATAGGGATGTTGCATTCAGATTCTGTTTTTTTCACTTGATTCTTATTGTATGATTAGTCTACTACCTAGACCTTTAGTATTCCTTGGTACTGTGATACTCATTTTTCTATTTATTTTTACATAGATTTCTTTGTTAGCCATATATTTCAGGTTTATGCATATGGAAAATGATATGGAAAATGTGCTTTGAAGTAGTGGATGGCACCACTCAAAGTGTCAATCTTTTATTTGAAATGGGCAGGATTTTAAGTAAAAACAACAACTAGCATATGGAAAACAGACCAAACGCATTCGGATTCTGTTTAAACTATAGGAAAACAATCCATGGGTCATATGTGACGTGTACGAGTCAACCCCGCCTCAATCTGAGGGCCGGTGTAGCCGGTACCACTCAAAGTGTCTTTCTTTTGTTTAAAATGGATGCGCTTTTAAGTAAAAAAAACCACATACGGAAAATGGAAAAAACACATTCAGATATTGTTGAAACTTTAGTACATGTATCCATGGGTCATTTGTGGAGTGTAGGAGTCAACCCTGCCTCAATCCGAGACGCGGTGTGGCCGGCACCACTCAAAGTGTCTAACTTTTATTTGAAATGGAAATGATTTTAAGTGAAAACAACAACTGGGATACGGAAAACCAACCAAAGGCATTCATATACTGTTTATACTTTAGTAAATGTATCCATGGGTAATATGTGACATGTACGAGTCAACCCCGCCTCAATCCGAGGGTCGGTGTGGCTGGGACCACTCAAAGTGTCTTTCTTTTGTTTAAAATGGATGTGCTTTTAAGTAAAAAAAACCACATATGGAAAACTGACCAAACACACACGGATACTATTGATACTTTAGGACATGTATCCATGGGTCATTTTTGACGTGTACGAGTCAACCCCACCTCAATCCGCGGCGCGGTGTGGCTGGCACCACTCAAAGTGTCTAACATTTCATTGAAATGGACAACAGTTTAAGTTAAAACAACAACTGACATATGAAAAACCAACCAAACGCATTCTAATTCTGTTGATACTGTAGGAAAACGTTCCATGGGTCATATGTGATGTGTACGAGTCAACCCTGCCTCAATCTGAGGGCTGATGTTACCGGTACCACTCAAAGTGTCTTTCTTTGGTTTAAAATGGATGCGCTTTTAAGTAAAAAAACCACATATGTAAAACTAACCAAACGCACTCGGATACTATTGATACTTTAGGAAATGTATCTATGGGTCATTTTTGATGTGTACGAGTCAACCTCGCCTCAATCCGAGGCGCGGTGTGGCCGACACCACTCAAAGTGTCTAACTTTTCTTTGAAATTGACAACAATTTAAGTTAAAATAATAACTGACATACGGAAAACTGACCAAACACATTCAGATTCTGTTGAAACTGTAGGAAAACGATCCATTCGTCATATGTGACGTGTACGAGTCATCCCCGCTTCAATCCAAGGCGCAGTGTTGCCGGTACCACTCAAAGTGTCTAACTTTTATTTGAAATGGACATGATTTTAAGTGAAAACAACAACTAGCTTATGGAAAACAGACCAAACGCATTCAGATTCTATTTAAACTATAGGAAAATGATCCATGGGTTATATGTGACCTGTACGAGTAGACCCCGCCTCAATCCAAGGGCCTCTATGGATGGTACCACTCAAAGTGTCTTTCTTTTGTTTAAAATAGACGCGCTTTTAAGTAAAAACGACATAAGGAAAATTGACCAAACACTTTATGATTCTGTTGAAACTTTAGGAAAATGATTTATGGCTCATTTGTGACCTGTACGAGTCAACCCCACCTCAATCCGAGGCGCGGTGTGGCCGACACTACTAAAGGTGTCTAACTTTTATTTGTAATGGATAGGATTTTAAGTGAAAACAACAACTGGCATACAGAAAACCGACCAAACGCATTCAGATTCTGTTTACACTTTAGGACAACGATCCACGGGTCATATGTGATGTGTACGAGTCAACCCTGCCTCAATCCGAGGGACGTTGTGGCTGGGACCACTCAAAGTTTGTCACTTATCTTTGGAATGGGCAATGGTTTAAGTTAAAACAACTGACATATGGAAAACAGACCAAAGGTATTAGGATACTATTGATACTTTAGGACATGTATCCATGGGTCATATGTGACGTGTAAAAGTCAACCCCGCCTCAATCCGAGTGTCGGTGTGGCCGGGACCACTAAAAGTGTCTTTCTATTGCTTAAAATGGATGTGCTTTTATGTAAAAACACCACATACGGAAAACAGACCAAACGCAGTCGGATACTGTTGATAATTTAGGACATGTATCCATTGGTCATTTGTGACGTGTACAAGTAAACCCCGTCTCAATCCGAGGTGCGGTGTGGCCGACACCACTCAAAGTGTCTAACTTTTATTTGAGATGAACATGATTTTAAGTGAAAACAACAACTGGAATACGGAAAACCGACCCAACACATTCGGATTCTATTGAAACTTTAGGACAACGATCCATGGGTCATATGTGACGTGTACGAGTCAACCTTGCCTCAATCTGAGGTCCGGTGTGGCCGGGACCACTCAATGTGTCTTTCTTTTGTTTAAAATGGATGCACTTTTAAGTAAACAAAACGACATATGGAAAACAGACCAAACGCTTTCGGATTCTATTGAAACTTTAGGACAATGATCCATGGGTCATTTGTGACGTGTAAGAGTCAACCCCGCCTCAATCTGAGGCGCGGTGTGGTCGGCACCAATCAAAGTGTGTCACTTTTCTTTGAAATGTTCAACAGTTTAATTTAAAACAACAACTGACATACGGAAAATAGACCAAAGGCATTCGGATACTGTTGATACTTTAGGAAATGTATCCAGAGTCATTTGTGACGTGTATGAGTCAACTCCGCCTCAATCCGAGGTGCGGTGTAGAAGACACCACTCAAATTCTATCTTTTACTTCAAAATGAAATCATTTTATGTGAATACAACTAAAATTTACACTCATCAACGATAGTCGCAAACTCTTTTTCATGAGTTGGGTAGTTTCACTCATGGGGTCATAAGTGACGAGACTCCTAAGAAAATATCTTTTCACCATATATTATAAACAATACAAGTTCAATGCAAAATTCATCACAAATCATTACATACCCAATCCTATTATCCCAAAAAATGGGAATTGAGTCAATTTGAATATCTTATTCAACTGTAATAGATATTTATCAAACTATTCTGCCTATTAGAATTTGATGGGTGATGTGAATTACCACCAGATGGTTGTTGTCATATGTGTTTTTTGGGCTATTTTAGGTGTTTTTTTACTATTTGTAGTCTGTATGTGGATTTTGTGATATTTTTTATGCAGGTGTATAGTTGAGGGTATACTGGAGGGCTTTTGTGCACTATTTTTTTATGCAGGTGTATGGTAGGGCTTCTGGAGGGCATCTGGGGGATGTTGTGCAGCAGCTCTGGGAAATTCTTTACAAACGGTTCTGAACCGTTGGTAAAGCATTTTCCTGAAATCTGGAAAAACATATACCAATGGTTCTGAACCGTTGGTAAAGCTTTTTCGAGAATTCTGGAAAAACTTATACCAACAGTTGTGAACCGTTGGTAAAGCTTTTGGAAAAACATATACCAACCGTTCAGAACTGTTGGTAAATATTTTTCCAGATTTCTGGAAAAACTTATACCAACGGTTCTGAACCGTCGGTAAAGAGTTTCCCAGAATTCTCAAACACCTATAACAACGGTTTAAATGAAACCGTTGGTATAGGGCTTTCCTCACAGACCACTGTCCAACGGTTTGGAAAACCATTGGTATACCCTATACCAACAGTTTACCAGCCTATACCAACTTTTATAAACCGTTGGTATAGCCTACATTTCCAGTAGTGTTTGTGGTAATTTTTTTTGATGATATCGTGGTGTAATCTCACACTCGAAAAAACAATCCCATCCATACTGAGATCATATTTAGTACACTATGATAGAATTAGTTATATGATAATCTCTAAAAATTACACTTTTGGGTGGACCATATTCATTTATTGGGTCATGTTATCTTAGAGATATGAGTTTCAGTTGACCCATTTAAATTGAGAGTAGTTGTTTCTGGGGGGAGTTCTGATAACATCATTGAGGTAAGAAGTTTTCTGGGGTTAGATGGATACCACATGTTCATTATAAAGGAACTATCATACTTAGTAGCACCACTAATGGGCTATAATAAGAAGAGTGAAAAGTATATATGAACAAATTCCTATAATTGAGCCTTACAGGAGAAGAAAGGGAATTTGAATTTAGCACCGATTATAATTTTTTTGGGGCCTGGAAATAGTTACACTATTTACTGTGATGCATCTAGTGCTGGTATTGGAGTGGTGCATATTTAGTTGGAATGAGTCATTGTGTACATGTCTCGTTAGTTGAGACCACACGAGAGGAATTACTCAGTGCATGATCTCGAGATGGCTGTATTTTTACATGATTTGAGCTGTTGAAGAAATTATATTTTGGGAGAGATTTTTTTTATAAACTAACCAAAAAATCATCAATTATATATTTACTCAGTATGAACTGAATTTGAGACATCGAAGTTTGGTTTTGTACCTTCAGTCTTTTGACATTGAGCTTGACTACATGCCTGGGAAAGGAAATGCAGTGGTTGATGCATTGAGCAGAAGGGAATATATACAAGAAGTTCACGAGGCCATCAGTGAGTGGCAGCTTATAGCTATGTTCTTTGATATGAATTTGGAAGATCATGATAAATAGGGGAAGATGTTTCATTCTAATATAACTGTTACCTATACTCTACTCGACCGAGTGTGAATAAGGAATCTATTAGATTCCAAAGTCCTAGTCCTAAGGGAGAATGTGTTAGGTGAGGACCATACTCTTGGGTGGACCATAGTTGAGGATGAGGTTTTTCATTTTCATGGGCGTGTATGGGTGTCATCAGACATATGTGAGGAGATTTTGTGAGATTTTCATGCCTCAGCTTGGGCAGTTCATCCTGGTGTCACCCAGATGTATCTAGATCTACATCGTCAGTATTGGTGGCCAAGAATTAAGAGGGATGTTTCTGGTTTTGTTATGAGATGTTCCACCTATAAGATAGTGAAGGCAGAGCATTAGTGACCAACATGGATTTTACAGCAGTTACACATTCTTGTGTGGAAGTTGGATGATTTCATGATGGATTTAGTGATGGGTTTACCAAGGTCACCATGATATAATGATGATGTATGGGTTGTTGTTGAGATATTCAAAAATGTTTCACATTTCTCACTGATCAAGGACTCCTTCAGTGTTGATGATCTTGGAAGGTTTTACATCCGAGATATTTTACATTTTCATGGCGTTTCACACTCTCTTGTTTCATATAGGGATGACTGGTTTACCTCTCATTTTTGTTAGGGACTACAAAGGTATTTGGGTACAATGTTACATCAGAGTATAGATTACTATCCTCATACATATGGCTAGTCCGCGTGCACAATTCAGCTTTTGTAGTACATGCTTCAAGCATGTGTCCTGGATCTTAGGTGTTCTTGGGAGAGACAAATACCTCTTGTGGAGTTTACATACAATAATAGTTTTAAAGAAATGATATATATATAAAATTATGAGGCATTGTACGGAAAGACATTCTGATCACCTCTATATTGGCTGGAGGTAGGAAAGGCAACTACGCTGTGACGTTGTCTTGTTGAGGAGACCACAGAGAAGGTGGTGTTGATTCAAAATATGATGGGTACCACACAATCTCACCAGAAATATTATTTTTATTGATAGAGATGACCTCTAGAGTTTGAAATCAGATATCAGGTTTTCTTACATGTCACACCAATGTTGGGACATATGAGTATTAGGAGATAGGGGATGCCTTCACTGAGATACATTGAGTCATTATATGTCGTGGAGAGAGTCATGCTAGTTTCCTATTAATTGAAGATACCTTAGAGGTACCGGTATATGCATGATTTCATTCATGTTTCTTAGCTACAATGTTACTTCTCAGAAACATATCATGTTTCTTAACTGGAGGAGGTTTGGTATGAGGTTGATGTATCCTTCGAGGAGAGCCCAATTTACATTGTTGATCAAAACACGAAGGTTATCTATGGATGGTCTGTCAATATAGTATGGGTACTATGGAAGCATGACCAAGTGTGGGATTAAACTTGGGAGATGACGGTTGACATGTGATCATAGTTTCCAAATTTCTTTGAATCATCTTCTTCACCACCCTTGGATGGGAAATTCGGTGCCTAATTTCTTTATGAGGTGGATTTTTGTAAGAATCCAGATCTTTTTTTAGGTAAGGATATTTTTTTTGGGTCGTTTTCTAGGAAAGAGGAAGAAATGGGAATTCTATAAGAACACGCCGTGTAGTTATGAGTACACACTATGTACCTGGGTACCGCGTTCAACATCATGTTGGCCAGGTAATAGAAGAGTACATGACTCTCCAGGTGACCTATCAAACAACCTAAAGTGGGTTCTATTTGAGGCTAATACATGGTGTGTACATTTAAGGGCTGATATTCAAGTGTATTGATTGTACAATATAAAGGTAGGTGGTTTGTGCCTTTGATTGTTCGTCATTGGATTATATATACAAAAAGTCCCACCTAAAATTGTTCGGGGTATTGTTTGATTAGTAATGTTAATATATTATTTACCTTATATGGATTAATTGATTGAAAAGGGGTTGTTTCGCATGCATAATACTTGATTCCTTACTTACAGGACACCCCATGGGTGTGCTTCCCTAGTTTGACTGTTTATGGTCGTTTGACCTAGGATTCCTATGACTGTACCTTGTTTCCATGCCTTGAATTGTGTAGGATTGAGTTTTATTCATTATATAAATTTCATGTGTTATTCTTGTGAATATTATCCATGTAGTAGTTATAGATTTCATGTGATATCTTGTTATGATATGTGCGTTGTTTATTCAATGGACTGTTAGATCCTTGGAACAAAAAAACAATGGGGATTTACATGTTTATTTAAATAGGGCCATGAGATCCTTAGTGTAGAATTTTACCGAGGGGTATTTACTGTGAGAGCTTCCCTACCAGTCATTTATAAATAATTTACGATATGTTGACCCATGGGGTATTATCCAAGAGAGGTACATGGAGGTCATTTATACATTATTTATTTCAATTTATACCCAGGGGTAGGGACATCGAAATCTTCATAAGAAGTCATTTTTCATTACTCTATACAATATGGAACTATAGGGGTTAGACCATGAGATATTTCCCATGCATTTTTTTGAGGATAATTGAATGATTTTTGACAAGTTTCCAAGCCAAATACCAAGCATAAGCATGGTCTTACTTGATTGTTTAGATGATCTTATGAGAAAAATGTTTTGTTACTATTATATAGCGGATATATATATTAGGATAGATCCCTAGATTTCATTATCCAATGGATTTAGTAATTGATAAGTGTTAAGGAATGTAATTGAAAATTATAGGATTCTTTACATTTTAGTACTTCTTAGTTTATTTCTTCATTTTTCATATTTCCTCCTATATATATTCACTTATTGTTAGACACAGATATTTTGGTGGTTTCCTACTAGGATTAAACTCACACCCTATTTGGGTCATGCTTTTAGTCCCAAATAGATTATATGGTTGCATGTATATATTAGGGAAAGTGAACATCTTCATCAGGTACTTGATTGTTGTTGGAGTGGGAGAGTAAGGGACCAAGTTGTGGATTGCGTTACTGATGAAGTTTAATTTTTTTTCTATTGTACTTCTGTTTCTATATTTTTTTCAAGTAGTGTTACTTGTTTATCTACTTTCCGAGAAACATGGGACGTGCCTCATTTATATATGCTCCAATTTTCATATTCCTATTTTTCTTCTTCTGTTTACTTATTTTATTGGTATTACTACTTCCACTATTATTTAATATTTGATTTACACTATGAATCCCTTACCAATGAGGGCATAGTTTTCCCATTATCACACTATGGCCACCACTACTAGTCAGCATGTCCTACATTTGGTAAAATGATCTTGAGGTCATGTGACCAACCGGGTTCGGGGCACCATTGGGCGGCATCTGGAACCAATACGTTACAGAATGATTATAATTAAAACATCATAGTATATTAAGGATTATTTTCTATATAATATCATGGAATAATAACATTTTAGGAAGTTGATAATTGAAATAAAACACATGTCCTTAAGGAAATATGTTACGTCTTATCCGAGTTACTCCTTTTTGTTTATACGAAAGGGAATCCTTGGATTCTTTATTTACAAGGGAAATAATCAAGGAATAGGAGAGGTTTATTGAGGATATATTTGGATATACGTTGTTTAATATTAAGTGTCTTGATAGGTATAAGGAAGTGGGGGGAATGGAGGCCTTTTATAGTGGAGGTGGAGTGGCACACATGTAAATTTTGGGAAAGGGAACTCCACCCAAGTTTATCCAATGGAATGTGGTTCCCATAATGGGTGAAATTAGAGAAAATATAGGATTGGGTATAAATGTTGGCATAAATCATATCTTGAAAAAAGTTTTTATTTCATCTGGTCCCTTAAGATTAAGGTTTAGTCTTTTTTTAACGATTACTTTTCCCTTAATCATTGTATTTAATTTTAATTACTTTCATTAATAGTCTTTTGAAAAAAAAACTAAGTTGAACATATTAGATATTATAAATCTTACTCATTAATAATTTGGAATCCATTTTTTCAAATTAAAATCTGATATGTTCAAGAAGTCAATTTAAATTTAATCCCAAGACGGGGGAACAATGTGGGTTTTTAAACTAAAAGTGTCCAAACATTTTCTAAGTTTGTATATCCAATTTGAAATTAAAATTGAATAAAATGACCCAAATTATATTAATTGATAAAAATATTATCTAATTAAACTATTAAACCAATTTTAAATACAATTTTACCTTGTAATTATATTATATGAAAAACAGTTTTGAATAAAAACTCAATATTTTTTACTATTGATTAAAAAACAAAACCATATAGAAAAATGCCAAAAAATTATCCTAACCTAATTATTATATTTTTACTTTAAAAATAATTTTTATTCTGAAATATTAAATCTAGTAAATTACCAAAATATTGATTTAATATGGTTTCTCCATTAAATGGTGGTAAAAGTAAATTTATAAATATATTGGTATTTAAGCTTAAAATAGGTCCTATTTTTATCATATTTATTTCAAATCTATTGGATGAATATTAAAAATATTTTATTTAAAATATGACAAATATATTACATTAATATCGCTAAATATTTTTAATTAATTTAATTTAATAAGAAAAAACAACCTTGGGAACATAAAAATAATAATAAATCAATTATATTCAATTGGTTATTATATTTTCATTTCTAATTAATTTGTAACCAATTATTTAATCTAATATATGTTTTAAACATATATTTTCACAAGTTAGTTTGTACTATTAATACCATCTAATTTAACAACAAGGTTATTTCTTATTATATTAAATTACAATATTTTTAAATATATTATCGTTTGGTAAAACTCGGTCTTGCGTGTTACGCAAGCCATCAAGGAATGTCATTGTTTTGTGTAACGCAAGGTAACCTCAATGTTCCATGTTGAGAAATAAAAATTTATGTTTCTTTTAGTAAAGGATTATCATGGTTTTAATTTTAATTCAATCCAGACATAATTCCTTAATATACAATATACTATTTTCATTATTGAGTGATATGAAAAATATAAAAAAGATTAAATTAATTCAAAAAAATAGATTACAAATTCCTGGTATGTTATAGTTATAAAAAATTACTATAAAAATATGTAATTCCCATAAATTATTTACATAAATACGATATATGGTATCATTTTAAGAATATACTTGATTTTGTATAAAATATGTTAAAGTCACTAGACGTAGATGAAAATAATTTTTAAGGAGCATTAGGGAAGAATATTTTGTGGAAATAATTTAATAACATAAAAGTGTTTAAAAAGAAAAATTTTCTTAATATTGAATTGAAATAATTTCCTTCTAAATTATTCAAAAACCATGGATTAAGATTCATATAAAATGACAAAGGTTGTGGAAAAATTCATTCACAATGAAATACATAATGAGATTATATTTTATTTACCAAAATTGACCTTTATGGATTATATCTAAAAAACTATTTCTATATAAATATTTTTAAAAAATATTCAATGTAGTTGAAAATTATGTTTTTAAATAATTTATCAAGATTTAAAATTTACCCATTTTAAATGATTACTTAAGAAAATATTTTAATTCTAACAATGTGGAAATGTTTAAGAGTTCATTAATAATATTTATCGAAACCCACATAAAAAGGAATAATAATACATTATTTTTAAAATTGGTGAGGGGGAACATGTATTTAACTTGTGATAAACAATATTTAGGTTATATTAAATAATTATACAATCGATACATAAAACCTGAATATGGAAGAAAATTCATTTTTAAAATTGTAAGATATCATTCATATCCGTGAAATATTTTAAACCTGAACATAATACATAATTAAATAATGTTTTGTGAAAAGAATTATTTTCATATGGAGGATGAAAATATAACACATAGTATTTTAAAAGTTAGGTAAAAAAATACATGTATGATCAAATTTTAGAGGATAATTTTCATCTCATGAAAAAGGAAACATGAGTCGAGGAATCCATAACAACTTGAGTAATTTTAAATAAATCCCTTAATACTAAAAGATTTTGAAAATAATCTTTAATTAAATAGAATAAAATATTATTAATGGTATTATATATCAAATTGGATTTATATACAAATAGTAAATGCTTTTAATTGTGCAATACAAACATGTCCCAAAGAAAAAAAAATTAGATGAAAGCTCCTCCTTAATTCAGTAATTTTTTGAATAAAAATTCATTTGAAGCTTGAAAAACTTTTGGGATTTCTAATATAATGAATTAATCATCTATTACACTAAAAATATATTGGGAAACATATACACCATTAAAATAATAAATCGTTTCATAACATTAACACATGCCTAAATGAATATAAGTTTTGAAAAAAACCCTTACCCTATATCTTTCATAGACTCTAAGATCATATAAAAAAATACCTACTTCATAATATATTTAATTACCCTATTAACATATAGTAACATTATATCCCTATTTTATTTTTATTTATTACGGTTATATTAGTTAGTTGTAACTTATTTCAACAATTTGAAATCAATATATTTAACAATTTGAGCATATTTTGTAATGTTGTTATCCTTATAAATTATTTGATTATTTGTTTAATTAATATATAAATTTATATACTATAACATTTAATGTATAGATATTTTTAAATATCTTTTATCCTTCCATAAGTATTTTAGTAATGCTAAGTGATAATGTAATCGATTTTTGGATTATTTTATTTATTTTAGAAGACGAAGATGATAACTTAATAGAAACATAAATTTCTAGTAAAACCATTCAAGAAACATATTTAAATAATAGATTAATTATTAAATTATTATAACATTATTATTTATGTTTAAATATCCATCAATTACATAGATTTATTTAATCATTCACGTACATGGTTAAATCGATCCAAACATGAAAACATTTTAACTAGATGGGAGAGTATGGTTAATGAGGATTTTGTTTTGATATAATATCATTATAAAATAATCTTAATGATATAAAGATTTATTTTTTATTATGGTTAAATATATTTTAATATTTTTGGATAAATAGTTAAAATGTAGATGGTATGTCCACACACAAGATTGAGAATACTTTTTTCTATGTGGATAGAATTTAATACGAAATAATTGTACAAATAAAAAAATAATAATAATTAAATATAATCCAAATAATATAATGGATATATGATATTTTGAATAGTAAAATTAATAATAAAAACAAAATAATGAGATAATACTTATAGTGAAGACTTGATCATTCCTTCGGATGGTCCTTGTAATTTAAGGGAATATACTAACTTAGTTTGACCCAGGGTTTTAAGAAATTATATTGGGTTATATTGAGTGAATAATAGTAGTGTTTTAGGGTGTAATTAGATGCATATGTGAAAATATTACTGGGTGAAAATCATATACTTTTTTAATAAATGAAACATGGTGTTTTTGTCTCACTCATAATTTTTCAACAATTAGGTGATTGTATTCAAGGTTATATGGAAAAAAAATATAAATATATATACGTTTAAAGAAATATATGGTTTAATGTACTATAATCCATCAATTTTTAGAAAATGAACGTGTGATTCATGGCTTTAATTTTTTACTATTAACCATTTACCCAAATTATCTTTTACTATGGTAAGTAGTTTTTAACTAAGTAATTATATATCTTATTAAAAATAAATTGTAACCCCTATAACATAATTTTTATTTTATGAACCAAAATTTAATATCCATTTAATCCAATTAAATTTTAAAATTTTATAAATTTACCTTCTAAATTATAATAACATATATATCAAAGTACATTTTTTTGTAGAAGAAGGTTGTTTTTATCATTAAGTATTTTTAGTCATATATAGTATTTAATAACAATTTAACTATAAGTAATATATATGTATATATGTTATAAATTATAAAATATTCAGTATTTAAAATATATTATTTTAATTTATTAGATAAAAATTATGCGTCATTATTAAAACAAATCAAAAGATGCATTTTCAAAGTTAATATACTAGTTTAAATTAACCTTGATTATCAAATTTTCGTGCCTGAAAATGAAATTTTAATTATTAAATTATATTAACATAAATATATTAAATATCATATCAATTTTTTCAAATAAAATTTCTAAATATATGAAATTAAATTTATTGTTACCACATGTAATGCGTAAAAACCTATTTTTTGGAAAGGTTTATTTTTAAGTATAATCATTATTTATTAGAAACAATTGGAAACTTTATTTATTAAAATGATATTTATAATATTACTATTATTTTATTACTAGTATTATAATATTAAAATAAATCCAAAACCTAATTTTCCTAAGCATAAATCTAATTAATGAAT
Organism: Viscum album; assembly: GCA_963277665.1. Lineage (NCBI taxonomy): Eukaryota > Viridiplantae > Streptophyta > Magnoliopsida > Santalales > Viscaceae > Viscum > Viscum album. The sequence goes on from OY728131.1 coordinate 483,435,268, forward strand.
GCGATAGAGAATAATGATCATAAAAGTTTTCCTAATTATCAAAAATTGAATTCATATAAAATAAAAATGCAATTTTCAATTGATTTATTTCAATTTATTACATTTTTTTAGATAAAAAATATTCAAACACTTCTAATTCTTATAAAATTGAAAATATTATAAAAATCGATACTTTCCACATTCAACTAAAAATCAATTATTTTAGAAAAATATAAAATCACTCCATATAAATTATTGATATGATAAACTAATAAATTATATTTAGTTTACTAAATCAAATTTATGTTTTTTTTGTCTTAAATTAAAAATATACAATGTAATGAAAAATTATTTTAAAGGGAAAAATATTCAATAATAAAACATATTTATTGTCGACCTCATAATGGTAATAGTTTTAAATCATTTACCATATTAGATTTTATTACAGATTTATAAATATTTATTTTTATTATATTTTATGGTTTATTAAGGTTGTTTTTAGTATATAACATAAGTGATAGAATATATAATATATTTTAAAGGATCTAAATTCATTGACTATTACGACATATCCCCTGAGAGTGTCTATCTTGATGTACAATCTTAGGCCCACTCATTTTTTACTGAGTAATGACTTGGTTAATACTCCAACATACTTGTTTATGGTGATTACCCATAGATGCATTTGTTAAATATCTTAATGGACTTTTTAGTATCTATATATAAATGTAATTTCAAGGAAACCACGTGATCTCTACTGTACGTGGCATGTTAGATGCCATCTTACACATAGATATAACCTTAGGGTTTTTCATAAATTTACATTATTATAATCCTAAAAAATGACTAAAATAATTTTAAATAATAACTAAACTATCTTATTATACAAACTTTAATATCCTAAGACAAACATATTTTCATTTTATGTCATTTTTATTAGATGAATATTTCGACTCTCAAATAATGTCAAAATTTTATGATGGAATGTTATAATGATTTTGAGGATGAAATAAATAATTAAATTATTTTAAAACCCTTTTAAACATTTATCCATAATTTATAAAAATTAAAATCTATTCTAGACATCACATAAGTTAATATATTCATCACAATATGTGAAATGGAATCATATGAAAAGGGTGAGGTGAAACCCCCAATAAGGGAAAACTATTCAACATTTTATCATGGCTTAGATCATAATAATAATATAGAACATGGTTAGGGGTAATAACATAGTAAAAATAGTATTTAACAATAAAATTTTTCTATAAAACATGATACAATTACATGAAATCTCAAATCAAAAAAATATTCCATGGAAACAGAGTTAGTAAAAACAATTAAAAAATATTCATCATGGAGCATAATCATAAGAATTTCGAAATGAAAATTATCAGTACCTAAATACATAGAAAAAAATAACATTGTAACTTATATATGGATAGATAAATTATAACTCTTTAAATAAAAACAATTATATGGTTTATTTTGTGAAAAAAGGTTAATCTTCATGTTGTGAATAAGAAAATGTTCCCACTTAATGTTGTGACTAAAAATAAATCCATACATAACATACTATTCTCATGAGATCTAAAACCATAACTAATTAATTTTATGTTTATATAGGAACCCATCCAACAATAATTAATATTTAAGTTCACCACTGAAAATATATCATGCATTATATAAAATAACCATGTAATGAAATAGGGGTTTATAACATTTTCAAATGGTATCAAAAATAATACCCTCTATTTTTTTATGAACTACCATACGTTAAATCAGAAAAATGAAGTAATTCATACAATCCATTTAGGTTGATTCATAAAATATAACTTCATAGGAATTAGTTGCTTTAATGAGTAAAATTTAATTTAATTAATGAAGAAGTTCTTATAGAAATAATTAATTAACGTCATCATATAGAGGAATAAATATGAATCATTTCTAAAAAATAATTTTAAAAATGTAACATGGTTTGATTAAAAAAACTCAAAATCAAAAGAAATCCAAATAATAGAGTTTTTAATATTACCTGAAGGTTTTCCATAAGAATTATGGAGTCGAAGATAAAAAAATTAACGTGAAAGGGAAATATTTTTTGATATTATGAAAATACATTTATTGAAATCCAAATTGTAAAAAGTTTGATAAATATTTCATTTGAAAAGAGGTAAAGTGGATTTTTTGAATTAATAGTTGTAAAATATATTTTTATTTCAAAATAGTGAATGGGAAAATTAGTAATAATGATGAATATGGAAATAGTGGAAAATCAATAAAAATAAAATGGAAATATTATTATCAAATTACATTTTCATTAAATAATTGATTCATCAAGGAAGATGAATTGGTTGTGAAAATTGATTTCTACAAAAAGAAGGTTAGAATTTAAAATAAACTCATAATAGGGTATCATAAATTATAATTTAAATATTATAGTAAAAATTGGTTATTATTACCCAATGAAAATATTTGATTTATGGAAACCCCTTATGACATCGTAATGTTTTGAATTGAAAATCTATCAAATATGGAACAAGAGATGGACTTGTAAATTCAATATATTTCATGAAGTTTAAGATAAAGTAAAATCCATTTAAAATATATATGTGTCAAAAAAAGATTCAAGTGGTGAATATGAATTATATATCATGACCTTACCCCACAGGCCCTGAGACACAAATTTCCCAAGAATGCCTCCAACAGGAAAGGGGCCGATGACTAGTGCCAAAACAACATATCAGACACAAGAGAAGAATTATCCTAAGATACTTGTATACACAAAAAATACACAATCCCATAAAATTAATAAATTTTAAACATAAAATAAAAAATCATGAATAGATGTATAATCCCATAACTAGAGTATGAAAAAACCTTGGAGAAATACTAAAAAGGGGCCAAATACAAGAACAACCAAAACTATAAAGTAAATTTTTGCCTTATCAGAAGGAGGGAACTTGCGTCAAATGTAATACTAGTATACAACATGGTCTATATAGACCAAAATATATCTATATAATCCATGTACACTAAGGACCCCACAAAAATTTCTTGCATCTGTGTAAGGTACAACATGTACGGGAAGAGCCCACATAGGGGTGAATGTAAAAATACCAAGTAAGAGACCGTGAAATAACCAATAAATTACCATCAAAAGTATATGTCATATATACATAGGTATATGTCTACAAAAAATAAAACTAGAATACCTAGATATAATTAGAAAAGACACAGAGTGTGTAGGTAAAGACAATAACGTAAACCCAGCCTACGATTCATGTTAAATGTCCCTATATAATAATAATTCTTATAGAGACACTCCATGGGTTATATATCACTGATGTCATTATTCTATGAATTAATTATCCTTTGGTCTCTCCATAGAGAATATATGCTAGAAGAATGAATAGAATGATATGTAGATGAAGATCACACCCAAGGCCATAGTGTAAACCAACAACTCAATTTGGAATGACCTCCTATATAGAGGGTAAACACCTGAATTTTTTTCTCTCATGATGATAGCAATAACTCCAAATAACGAAATAAAAATGACATTTGACATCACTCAAGGCCTGTATGAAGGATTAAAATAAATATATACAAGATTAACCACTAAAGGGATCTCCATCCATTGTGTAGGACACATTTTCATACTTACTCTCAAGAGATTGATCATGGGATCAAAATCAACCTATATTGATCTGGGGAAGCACACACAAGGTCCCAAAAATTTAGAACATAGGAGAAAGGCAAATCAAACCTGATCACAAGGTTGTACACGATGTGTCCCTTTGGTACATAACATCCAAATGTCTGGGATGAAACATAACATAAATAATCATATGTGGAATTACATTCCTAAGTAAACGACATGTAAAGATCCACACACGGTGTGTAGGACCACATGATCTCCATGGTATGTAATCCTTATACTCATTGATCCACCTTTCAGCATGTACATGAAATACGGAATGTCTCAAAAAGCATGAAACTCCCGTAGTCTCTTAGGAATGTACTCCCTGTACACACCAAGTTGGTCAGTTAAGGTCCACAAACATGTGATTCTTTTCTACACACTAAATCCATAATTCCACACATAAGGTACTATATGACATGTTTTCATTGGACTACATGTAGTGTAATACAATATTTCAAATAAACTATAAAATTCTTAATTTATCTTAATCCACAATCACACATCCACTGATTTCTCTCATAATTTCATTATACGTCATAGATCTGAGGTTGATCGATCCACCTCATCACCTATGTCTATAATCAGACCATTCTAACTATACCCACCAATCAGTAATCCACCACTATCATGCATTACTATTACAATATTACAAACTAAAATCATGAACCTATGATTTGAATATGGATCTTCTACCATAGATAAAAACTGCAGATGCATTGTTGAATCACCATCTTCAACCTCATGTAATGATCTTTTGTGCCAAATATTGAATGGGAAATGATCATCCACAATGTATCTATCAAATATTTGGCCAAAATAAATGACAATGATGAACACATGAAGATCAAGTAGATATAAAATTATTCCATAAGAGTGAGGAATAAACCTTGACCTGCATTCATTTCATCCATGATATGTTGTCATAGAAAATAATAATGAAGAGGTATATGAATCAAAAAACAAATATATAATTCCACCAATTCAATCTATCATCATTGCAGAAATAAATTCTATATATAAAATTTATTTGCATTCGACTGGGATAAATGAACATGATGTAAACCAAAAAATCAAATATTTTATATGATTTTTGTACTGATTGATGATGAAAATGGTCATTCGTTTCTATCACAAGTGATATCCACAAAATCTCCTAGTGCAAAATCATTGATTAGATCTGATCTGATGTCATCCTCTAAGAAAACGCTTCTTTTAAGTTCATCTAGATCTCAATGCTTTAGAGAGAATCCAAAATATTCTATCGTAATAATGTATTTTAAAAAAAATCTTGTCATCATGTAAAATAAAATGAATGAAATCATATAATGAATTTATTTTTTAATTATATTCTCGTGATAGTTTTTTCATAAATTCCTCACATCGAAGAAGGTAATTTTGTGCATATGGTAATACCCACATTCGGAACTCAACGATGCCCTAATATTTTTGATATTGGACTTCCTTTAATATTTATTAAAATTTTTTGAGAAAAATTTCATGTTCATGATATTTAATACATTTAATATAATTTGAAAATTAATTCAAGGTGAAAAGGGTCTCAGAATCTCGTGTTGTCTAAATTCTTGAATCAAGAAATATTCTTAGAAATATTCCAATGTCTAAAAAGGTAAAAATATTTAATAAATTAATCATACATTTAAGTAATTTATCCCCCAAAAAAGAACAAATTAAGAAAAATTAGTGGGATACTGAGCTCTCAAATGAGAATCCTACTCCCATGAGCTCTCACAATATATCACTATATTATCAACAAAAATGAACCCAAGGAAAAAACATTCCAATGAAAGGTATTTTTATACCATTCCTTGGCATAATCATCTACATAAAATGTAAAATCCACTATAACAACCTAGCTTACCTAGTTCTATATCATTAAATGTGTTGAGCATATACTACCTCAACTATGACATGTTGAGAACACCAGGCAACCCAATACTACTATGGACTCAGGGTTAAGAGGAACACCACCTCGCTAACCTAAAAAATAAGTTATAAATGAAAGGGAACAACATTCACAAAGATATCCCACAACTCGAGAATTGAATTTGTGACTCTCTAACTCTAAGGCTTCTTTCATTTTCCCACTAAGGTCACCTAACATCTAATAGGTAGTCACCATTCATCCCAGGATGAAATTCACCATATAAAAACACCACTAAAACCAAAACTATGACCCAAACACTATTACCCTCTAGCTCTAACTTTTATAATAGTTTACATATTGGTACCTCAGTCATGTCCTCAAAAAAGGTGATACTCTAATGGCGGAGTGGTAATCATCATGATACACAAACCCCACCAATGGTGGATGATCCTTCCAACTGCAGCTCCAAACAGAATTGGGAACCTGAAGCATGTTCACCAGAACCAATAAGGATTATTTTTAACTAGGAAAATAGCTTGGGTAAAACACTCTTCCTAACTTCAACTGAGTCCCCAAGGCCACCCACATCCTATTCATAATCATGTTGTGATGTAAAAATCATAGTTTTCAATAATCATCAAGGGAATTCCATGTAGCTCAAGTCCCCCATTCACGCATTGGTGTTCCAAATTTCCAAAAAGCTCTATTGGTCACCTTCCATGGATTGATGAAATAATAAGTATTTAACTAAAAAACTTATTGCAATAACCATGGTTTTCCAACTAATTCTAAGAAATAATAGTAAAACCTCAACTCCACTATGTGTACTGATTAGGGGAAATCAACCTACTTAGAACATCCTCTCAAATCTCAATTGGAAAAACTATTCTACCATGGGAAAATTATGACTTGATTTTCCCTCCACAGATTTCATTTGGGGATGTAAATAGTGGATACCAAGTCTTGCAATGTCTCACAATTGAGATCTACGAGCCATGCATCCTTGGATCTAATAAGAAGTGAAGGGTACCTACTATCGACTAGAGGTATACTTAACTATATCCACCCACACGAGTCAACCAAAAATAGTTCATATATTCCATCAACTTTCTTTGACAACAGCAGTTAGAAAACCTTGACGTGATAATATGATTCCACCACCATGCCATGTGTGTCTATAATGCTCATGCTACCTCACCCTCTATTGGGTCCCCTATCACGCCCATTTCTAAGAATACATATTTTAAAAAATAACTCTATAAGATATTCATATGTCTAGGAAACATGTAGCATGCCTAAACGAGTTCTCCTTTTTCACGCGTGCTCCAACTAAGACCACGGTGACATGAGGGAACCATTATAGAATAATGTCAACAACCGATCCAATAAAAGTCAAGGATTCAGCTCACAAGTCTCCATATGTATTTTTTGGAGTTCAAAAAAACTATGGGTTTCAACAAGAACTCAATGAAAACATAATGGATCTATGAAGACATGAGTTTTACATCCACCTCTCAAAACAAGAGATGGTGATAACCCATCCCGAGGTAAAACTATGAAATATACATTACCTCCATTGATTTGGGAAAATATTCTTTCAATTATCAAGACTGGATACATTCCCTCACATTTACTGGTCCACATGACACTAATCCACTTCCAATATCAAGATGTCACACTCCCCTTAGGAAAACATTAAAATATTTCCCAAGAAAAAACAATAGGTCTAATGAATCCACATTCTGTTCAAACTCTTAACCACACATTAAGAACTTATAGGTACATGGGGTCATTTTATATACTAGAATATATATTAAAACATCTTTAGTGGATGTCCATGATGAAAACAAACTATAAATCTTAAGGTAAACCTAGAACATCCCTAATAAGGATTCCCTCTTAATCCTCTCCCATTGTAAGAACATAATGCTTAAGGCGTCCACTACTCCATGGGTAAGACTATACGACTAATAAGGAAATGGGTTTAACCTCATGCGAATGAGATTATATTTCCCTACCTGGGATCAATCCTTATCAAATGAGAAAAAATACATTCTATGAATCTATAAGGACTACTAAAAAAACTGATGATAATAATATTAGCATAGATTATAGAAAATGAAACCATATTGAGGAAATCTTCATAGAGTCTTTCCACCATAATGGAGAGACTCAACAAGAGGTTATCTATATCCTCCCAAAGTCAAGCCTCACTATAATTAGAAGCATGTAATCCTATATCATATCCATGGGAGCCTCCAACACAAGGTTCAAGAGAAATGGAATCCATGTGTATCTCACAATCAGGGGATGCACTTAGGAAAAATCGGATCATAACTCTATTTTAAAATTTCAAATGGGGACAAGAATACACATGTCATGCCTCAAACTGTACTCAGAGCCTCTACAAGATCCTACTTTATGGAAATCATCCATTCTCTATCCCACCTATTTACCATAACCATTGTTAGGTCTAGAACCTTAGTACATCTACCAACATCAAACAAACAAGTTAAAGTAACTCAAAAACCACACATCAAAACTATCCACCTTGGGTAAATCTGATCACCAACATAATTTTATGTCACATCCTAGTGGGAGTGTTGTTGCACTTCATTTCATATCACAATAAAGATAAAAATTGACCAAAACAGGGTTCTAAAATATCACTACATCACCTTGGACAAGTATTTCATTCTAGACTACCATCAAATATGTGTCTCATCTATGTGGTAAATTCACTTGACATGCTCCCATCATTCCTCCACCTCCTGAGAAGGGGGTGTGTCCCACCATGAAAATGGATAAATATCTCTATACATATATTACGATTGACACTCAACATAGTTTTTCACCAGATACATCTACTTCTCCGTGGGGATAACAGTTCGCAAGTGAAACCATCTGATTGATCAGGATCCATACATATCAGAATCCAAGACTATAGTGTCAAGTGAAACCTATACCTCTTGAGGGTATGTCTCATCATGGAACCTCAAAAATCTAGATTTTTGGAACTAATGTAACACAAAAAGGGTGTCTGTGAAATCACAATTTCTTACTGGAGGTATCAAATTATCAACACACATACCATCATCCTCCCTATCTGTAGAAGTATTAATCTGCTACTCAATAGGGGGATCACTATTTATTACCCACCTAGAATGAACACCTCATGAGTGGGTCCATGAACCAGAACCTCATCCCTCATCTGGTAATCATGAAGAATTTGTCTTAGATCCATAATTGGATGTCATCATTGAGTAATCTTACCAATTATCAAGTCATACCATGGTCAATGAGTATATATGGGGATATAAATCAAGATGGTAATGTAAACAAAAACCTATTCCTATCTGATGCATATATATATTTTTTCACTAAAACATGTGTCTATATATACCGTTTCAAATAGTCAGTTATATATGTCATTGGGAATTGATATGTTTGCCACCACAATAGCACTAGACACCTAGGCATGAGAGCTAATCTCTAACAACTTTGACAGTGTCTCTCTAGTTCCCAAACCAAACCTCACAGCTATAAAAAAGAACCAAAAAAATCTTATCCTTTACCCAAGAAGTGTCATAACACTTAAGGATTGGTTCTACTCTCATACAATTCCTTCATGACCCAGTCTGACATGGCCTTTCATGAAACTCCCCTATACCTACCTCTAATAGGATAGGGCAGGTGACTAGCACCAAGATGACATATCACACACATGGGAGTCATTATCCTATTTTACATGTATATATGCACACATATCCAAGACCATAAATGTGTAAATTTAAAAATTGATAATAATTCATGCATACATCGATAATCCCAAAACCATATTATGGAAAAAGTATTATAAATCATAAAAAGGGTCTAATTACAAACATGACCAATATTAGAAAGTGATGTCTTACCTACATAGAAGGAGGGTACTATTATCAAATGTAACACTAGTATACACCTTAGTTTGTGAAGCCCAAAATAGATTTACCATATAATAGTCCACCAAAGATTCTAACAAGCGATCTATCATCGGCATAATACATGACACATGTGGGTAGATCCCATGTACGAGTGAGTATAACAATACCTAGTAGGACACCATGGAATAACCAAGCACAAAATATCTGCTGTATAAGTTACCGCTTTATTGGTATATTTCTACATTACAAACAACATGTATACCCATATATACTCAAAAAGGACACAAATTATCAAGGTAATGTTATAATAATAAATCAAGACTAGAATTCGTACATGCAGGATCCATATAACACTCATTTAGGGAGAGACACTCCATGAGTCACATGTCACTAATGTTGTTTATTTGAGATTAACTACTCATTGGGTCTCACCATTAGAAGTATATGACAAAAGTATGATGATAATGGTACACAAATGAGGATCATACCCATGTCCATGGGGTATACCAACAACTCAATATGGAATAACCTACTGAGGAGAGGATCAATGCCCATGTATTTTTGGCCACAAGAACTCCATGAAACCAACCTATAGAAATATGATGATAGATGATCTCACTATGAGCCTCATATATAAATTCCAAAAACACTAACCAAGATGTTCCCCTGATGCGATCTACATCCAATGTGTAAGATGTAATTCCATATTAACCCTTAGAGAATGGATCAAGGTAAGAAACACACCTGACACTGATCTGGGGAAGCTCACAATAAATCTCAATACAGATTATATAAGTATTAATATGAATAGAAACTTTCTTTAAATGAGTTCACAACATATCTTTTAGGTACACTATTCGTAGACGTATTGGTCATCACTCAGCATGTAGCCATCAAGGGCCCATATTTATTTTTTAAGAACACAATGTGTGGATCTTCACACACGGTGTATAATACCTCATGATCTCCTGGGAATGTACAATTTTTAAACACTAATCCACCTAATTGGGTGTTTATAGCATGTGGCATGTCCCACATGGTGTGTAACTCCACTTATCCTCCTTGGTGTGTATTTCTTGTACACGTCGAGCTAGTTGTCTAATAGTCACATGATCTGTGTCACAGGTAACGTGACCAGTGATACTTTTATCCATTCTAAAACACCAGTGCAACACAGAAGGGACTACACAGTGTGTGTTCATAGTAAAACTTTTCATGTAGTCAGGCATTACATAAAAGCTAAGGAAATATTCATGCATCCTTATAAATTAACCCAGAACCACCTATTCCCCCTGAATCATGGAGTATGATTCATATTTGAGGATTACAAAACCACCTCACCATTGACTGTTGAAATCCTTCTGTTTTGACCATAATTTCCACTTGGGAATCCACTAGAGTAACACAACATCAGTAATACATTCTATAATGGAACCATAAACCTATGATACTTCCTTAAATCTATTTCTATATTTAAAAACCAAAAAATTACCATCAAATATAAACCCTAAAAGTCAGGGTAATGATTTAGTGAACCAATGATCGAATGCGCAACGTTATTCCACTAGGTGTATTCTGAACAGTAGGCCAACATAAACAAAAAAATGAACTCATTTAAAATGGGGACATAAAAAAAAGAAAAAAATAGAAAGTAATGAACCTCAACCTTTTTTATTTTCAACACTGAATTGATTTCATTGGAATGATGAATAAATAGGTACATGAATCAACCAATGAACAAAAAACAATTACACAAATTTAATCTATCAATTATTCTTGAATCAATTATATATGTGGAATTGATCCACTTTTGATCGATATAAAAGAACATTATGTAAAAAATCAAGCATACTATCGATCGTTTGGACTCATCACTAACAAGGAAGGATCTTTCATTTCCATCATTGGCGAGATCCCCAAACTCTATTGGAACACAATCCAAGATCATATCTGATCTGACATCTCATCCTAGAACACTCTCCTCTTACAGATATATAGATCTCCAGGGTTTAGTGGAAAACCCAGATATTCTCTCCCAACCATGTATTTGAAGAGTTAAAGTTCACTATGTCAAATTAAACTAATTAAATCGTTTTATAAAATTATATTATTAATTCCATATTCTCAATAACATTTTTAGAAATGACTTGTGTGGGAAAATTTTATTTTGTACCTAGGATAAAATCCACATTATCAACTCAATAATTACCTTGGATTTAAAATCCATGCCATCATTTAATATTTATTCAACTTATTTAGGAAAACAACATGTGCAGGATAATTAATATATTTAATATATTTTTTAAAATTAACTCGAGGTTCACTTGTCCAGTAAATCTCAGGCCATCTCAGCACATAGTTATAGAAATATTACTATAAATTTACCAAAGTTATATAAAAAAACTATGAAAACACATTATATATCAATAAAGAAAAATATAGATTTTTAAAACCACACTATATCCCATAATTCTTTCTTTCTACGCACTTAAATCCCTAGATAAGAAAATAATTTTAATTAAAAACTTTATTCTAATGTCAGTAACTTATTTTAGTTCATTAAAATCCACTATAACAAAATGGGTTTCTTGAACATTTTCAAAGGTGTTGAAAAATAGATTTACAATTTAAATAATTTTATTTTGGTATTTCCATTATTTTTATACTAAAAAATTATATATAAAGTTCTATAGGTTTCTAAAATGGATTCAAATTAAGAAATATTATTTGATATGTTTACTTAATTTACTGAAATATACACAAATAGTGATTATTAATATTACATATATATTGTAAATTATTATCATTTTTAATTAGTAATATTTTCATAAATATTATATTTATATATTAGATACAAGTTTAAAATCAGCCATGATAGAATGAAATATAAAATAAACAATTCTATTCCATTAAAGCGATAGTCCTCATGAACATAGACAATGTTGTAATTTTCCATAGAAAAATTGGGGAAAAAATAAGATATTAATTATTTATAAATCTTAACCATTTTATAATAACTAATTTTTTAATTAAAAAAATAATTTTACCATCCATGTAATGTGATTTTGAATAATATAACTCATCATTCATAGAGGCAGTAGTCCACACAAAGGTCTGATGAAAACATAATTATTTGAATAGTTTTGGAGGGAGATAGATAATTGATAATAAATTAAGAAAATAGAATTTAATCATATTATTAGAAAAAATATTTCCATAATTTAATTTATATAGTTTGTTTGAGGTGGTATAATAGTAAAATAAATGAGAGATTTAGGTTGAAAATATTAACTTTCCCTTTTAATGGTCTCTCAATAGTAACACAATAATTATCCTGATACTAGTATTTTGGGAACACCCAGAATCATATGAAATGGGTAAAGAGTTTATAATATTGTTTAAGTTTATGTTATAGATAAATATTTTTAATGTGTACAAAAATGTTTTTTGAGTGATCCCATTGTATAAGTAGAGAAAAAGGAATTTTTGTGAACATCAATTAATTTTCAATAATAACATGAAATTATTAAAGGATTAATAGATCAAAAATCGATAAGTATTCATGTACATAGGTTTTTTGATTCGTAAAAACTATGCCATTAATATTAATATATGTTTTAAATAGGTATTGAGTATTTTAACATTGGATTTTTAGGCTTTATCATTTTTGGTTTTGACATGTATGCTAGTTTTTTACTATGTAATTTATGTTTTACTATAATATAACACAACTTAAATTTTTTTATGAACATACTTTTATCTTTTAAATAATTCAATTCAATTTATAAAAATCATAAAATTGACTTTTAAATTAAACATATAATATATTGACAAATTATAGTTGTAAAATAATGTTGTTTTATCCATTATGTGATCCAAATCTTAAGATACATCAATTAGAAATTAAATTTATGATAATATATTTTTATAAATGTGTAAAAATAATATTTTAGTTTTTTTATAAAATACATCTATTTAACTTATGGAATAAAATTAAATAATGTTAATAAAATAATTGTTTGAAAAAAACCTATTCATTGTTATCATGGTCATTAACAGTAAACATTTTATTTATATTATTATGAAAACAAATTAAGTATACATTATTAAAAAATAAGGAAAACTATATCTAAAAAATGAATCCCATTTATAGCTTTAATATTCACCTAAAAATAATTTTTTCATGAAAAATATAAACAATACATCATAGGATAATATTTTTATTATAAAAACAAAATTTTGTTTTCATAGTCAAATTATAATTTAAAATTTATTTTTAGAAAAAATAAAAAAAATAATGAAAACTGATTTTGTGGTGTTTAAAACATTAAGCGTTCATAATATTATTTAATTTGATTTTTCAATTAAAAATAATATCAATATATTTTTTCACATATAATAATATTTTAAAAGAGGTAAATTTAATTTATTAGGTTATATTAATAACAAATTAATAAAAATAATTTTTAAAAATAATTACTTTTATACTAAATACGTTTTAACCAATAACGTTAAAATTAATCACCTATATTATAAAATGTAATTTTACAAATCCATTGATATCAAAATATATATTAGAATTTATAAATAAATTATATCATATTTTGATAATAATAATAATAATATTAAAATTAATATGAAAAACATGAATATATATATATATATATTTATAATATTAAAAAAATACAATTTTTATTGTGAGTTATCTTATTATAAATTTATTACTAACAATACACAACATCAATATACCTTTGGGATATAGGTATATCCAATTACCATAATCTCAGTAACCATACTTCTAATGCCCGTATTTACAATGACCATATTTATGATAACCATACTACATTCATATATCTAGACGTGCTAAAATCATTAATTTCATTCCTACTTCATAATTCACAATTCTCATTTACATTATTTTAATTTAGATATCACAATATTATTTCTCATCTTGTTTTATTATTTATCATTTGTTTGTATTAATGGTGATTCATAATGGGGATGGTGGTCCATGGGGCTTCTAGTTTTAAAGATATTATTACTCTTTAATCTATTTACCCATTTTAACTTTTTTTCTATTATAGTTGATGTAATCATATTTGGTATGAGATAATTGATTGTATGTGACATGTAGTTTCATGAAACCATGTTTTATTATTCCATAATAATTGAATAACTTTTAATTAGTATGGTTCATATCTTATATTGAACAATCTCTAATCAACTCTTTATTATTTTAATAGAACCGATAACTGTTATTTAGGATTATAAATAGATAAAATAATATAAATAATTATTTATAAAACCACATGCATTACATAGTTACACCCTACAGATATGTACTTCTCACACTGTGTAGAAGAGCCTCAGTGTACATGAAATCCTAATACCTCTTATGCAAGTCTAACCATATGTTTCATAGTTATTTAGGCCAGATTATCGCATTAGGATTTAGACATGGGGTCTATGTGAGTATTGGGGATGGTAGTGAACCCTGGGACTAATTGTATTCTTTTTTTCAATTTTATATATGAGATCAATATGGTGGATGATCTTCTGCAAATTTTGACTATATAGACACATTGGAAATTCATTATAGCATGGTTGTACATTTATTTTTCAATAAATAGACATGGATTTAATGAAATACATTCACATTATGATATTTTATATGTATGATATTTTATTGTTTATTTGTTATTAATTCATGTAATATATGCTGTATATCCTTTCTAACATTGATCATAGAGTCTTATCGATGGCCGAAATCCTTTTCCATTTAGGGAGGGTATCGTAAGACCATGTGGTGACCCTAACAACATCTCTTTTTAGTTATTTTAGTTGGTGAATTATATATACAATATATATATATAATAGGTTAAAAATACGAGAGATTCTTTGGAAGACAAAAATTGATAAACAAACCCTTATAATAATTTTTAACATTTAAAGTATGAAAAATAGAATATAAGGTATCAATAAGAAAAATAAAATAAGAAATAAAATAAGACTAAAATTTATATTTTTAATGTTAAAAATATGATAAATTCATGATAAATTAAAATATTGAAAAATAAGGTAAATATTAGAGAATAATCTTAGAAATTGTGAAAATGTCAAGAAACTAATTGATTAAAAATTTCATAAATAGTGAAATGTACACAATATGAAATATTTAAGTGTAATGACTGGTATTTAAACATTATATCATAGATTTATTTATTTAAGGATGTTCCCAAATCAAACAAATTTAATAAATAAAATAATTTAGATACCATGCACAGAAAAATCATTAAAAAATAATTGATAAAGAGGATCTCAAATAAATGCAGGGATAGAAAGAAGACAACATACCTTGGTTTCTCATATTACCAAATATATTAATTTTTTTATTCATCTATATCAAAATAATGTTTATATTTATTTTATATAATAATAACTATTTATATTTATTTCATTTCATTTATTAATCATTCATATTAAAAATTAATAAATTAGTGTTAATTATTACATTTATTTCACTGTATATTTGGTATAAAAAATTAAGTATTTCATATTTCCTCTTAGGAAAATAAATAATAAAATGTCCTGAGATATTATTTATTTGTGTATGGTATAATTTTAGTGTCCCGTGATTATTTCTTGGATGTTACAACAATGGTTCAAAAAGAATTATATTTTACTTTCCTATTTTTTTGAGAATCCAATCAATTAAAATAAATGAATTTGTTAATTAATATATATATCTATATATTACCATTATATTATTAAATATAGATCATTAATTCATCATTAATATTTTATATTACTAATATTCTTGTTTTCATAGTCATTAAAAATGGGACTGTTGTGACATCATTCATTTTGGTGGTAAAACAATCACAAAAAAGAAGTTCTATATAGAATAAATGTATAAGAATATGTTTTATAATTTTAATTTTAATTTTAAAAAATATTATTTGTGTTAGTTACATTTTATTACTATTTGAAATAATATTTAAAAAAAATTTGGATGAAGAATATAAAATAATTCATTAATGTTAAAGGTAATACTAATGTTGAATGATTAGATCATTCTTGATAAACCTCCGTGGAAATGAATGATTTAGGGATCCATAATGTGAATAAAAGATATAAAATATTAAAGTGGGTTATTATATATGAGAATTTGGTTCATATTCGATAGGAAACTAATTGATATGTCTGGTATGGTTTAGGTGTGGGAGGGGTCTTTTGATAGGTGTTTTTGAACAGAATATTTGAACATACCCATATATTAATGTACATGGAATGTAATTTTGAAAGTATTGTTCCTCCAAAATGGAAAATAAGGTATATGGATAATTTATAATTTATCCACAAAACATTAGTATAAATTGTAATGACATATTATAATTTTAATCCTAAATATAAATCAATTGCATCATTTATCCATTTACCATGATAACTAAATTTTGACCTTGGTAACATTTTATTTTTCAAAATAAAACAATAAATTGATACTATGAACTAATTATCGTATGATTTTACAATATACGAGGCCTTTTTTATATTCAATTTTAATATGTTATTAAAATTTATTATAAAATGAAAATAATATAATATTAAAAAAATATTTCTAAATGTATATGTTAAAAAATATACTTATTTTCCCATTATTTACAACCAAGTGATAATCATCCCCTAAATGTTTATCCATTTATATATATAACCTTAATTTTATTTTATCATATGCTCCAAATATGATATATTTAGGAATAAAATAAAAATATAATATACAATAAGATCAATTATTATAAATCGAATGCATTTAATTAGCCATATATATTTAAATTTTATTTCTCATAATAATTTAATTATTTGATGGATGTTATTTATAAATTTTACTATTCATTTGTTGAATTTTATTCTTTAATTTTATTTAAATCATTCTCTATAATAAATTAATTTAATTAAAATATATAATTCATAAAAAATTTTCATTAATGTAAAATTAAATATAGGAAATGATATATTTTTTTAAAATTTAATTTTTTATAAGCTATTTACAAACATAATATTAAATTTATAACAAAATATTAATATATTATTACAAATTATAAAAAACCATTATTCCTTTTGAATACAGGTATTTAGAATGATCATATATCTTATGATCATATATGTAATGACCATATATCCAATAACCATGTTATGGTCAAGTTACAATTTCATATTATTATATATAATCGTTTATACCTATATAAAAGTTATTAATTGGATTCATATTTTTAATATTCAACCATATTTCTAATTTTCTTCGTTCATTCCAATGATATACATGGAGTTATGTTCTTTATTACAGATTACATGTATGAATACTTTGAGATCGCATGTTTTTTACTTTCTTATTGTTTATTTCTATTTTAATCTTATTAATTATATTTCAATTATATTTCATGTAATATCAACTATAATTTAATCTAGTTTCATCAAATTCTTGCATTGTAGAAATTATATATTATTCATATTTACATAATATTTCGTATGATTTATTTTATACATAAGTTCAATCCTATCAAAATACGAGAAAAATATATTCAATAATGGAGAACATATAATTTTGGAAACTACATGTTGTATAAATCATGAGGTATTATAATATGATGTCCATACAAAATGTATCGATTAAATTTTAATTTCCTTTAATTATTAAGAAATAGGTGATGGTATCCATAAAATAGTAATGAAATCATATAAATATTCTATTAATAAAAAAAATTAATTTTGGGGTAATATAGGGAACTATTAATCTCCCTCGTGTTATGAATATGTTGAGTTTTTATTTTTTCCCATTAAATTTTGTAAAGAACCATCAATTATTATGTAATAAGGGTTACGATTTTGAATAAGCTTCAAATTACATTGGACGAAATTACTATCTTTTTTTGTATAGAAGGATTTATATACTCATTTAAATTTTTTTAACTTTATGGAATTCTATCAAAAAATATAATTGGTAAAAAAAATATCATTGATTTCATTCCATTTCATATTCTTTATCTCGTTCATAAATTTTCTTTCAGATAATGATTGACCAGAATAGTTATTCCATGCTTCAATCATGAAACAAATCTCTTTATAATCATTCCCAATAATATAACAACCCTCAATGGATCAAAACAAACCTTAAAATATATTGTCTATCAGTGTTTTAATTTGGATTTCTTTTGTATACAATAATTTACTAAAACCAATGTTGTTAGAGTGAGTGATGAAAAATAACATTATATGACAATTAGAGTAAAACATTATATGAAAAAACAACCCTTAGTTGTCTAATCATAATCCACCTTCATTTGAACCATGAAAAATTTAGTTAAACCAATTATACTTTATTTTAAATTATACCTATATTGTTTCAACTATAGTAGTAATATTTTAATGTTTAAAACATTTTATTCCACCATGGACGCATCTAGTTTTATTCTATTATACTTATTTACTGAATACATAAAAAATAACTAAGGCCAACTAATATACCAACTGACCCAACCCTAACATAAAAAACATAATTTTCATCTGTTAAAATTTATTATAATAACAAAATCACACTTTTGGGTCCAAAAGGTTTTTTGTATTTAGATATTAGTGATCTAATCATATTATTAATTATCATATCTTCCACTTATGTCTCATGATATCTTCATAAATTAATTTCTATTTGAAATATCAATACATAAACATTTCAAAGAAAATGAGGAAATTTAATTAACCTATTATATCCAATTCCTTGTTAAGGAAAACCCAAACCAATATGTTATAGGGAATAAATAGTTATATTATAAATATGAGTGGAACATTAGCATGGATGAAATGAAATGATTAATGGCATAAGAGAATAAAAGAAAATAAGTGGGCATGAAGCATGACAATAAAATCATAGATCAAGGAATAATTATATATAAATATAATATAATTGTAACACCCGGAGTTATATATATATTTATATATTCGAATAGATTTCATTTTATTGATATATTCTGTTAAATGTAACACTGAGTTTGAACGAACCAAAATATACTATTAATATAATTTTTTAAATATTTTCATTATAACCATGACGTTAAATTTGGTCGTAATAAAAGGAATAAATACATTTTGAAAATTATAAAAAAATTTCATTATATAAAAAAAAATTATTTTTAAATATGTACTAAATTGTGGGGAAATTATTTATATGCATTGAAAAATCATTTTTAACAAAAAAATTTTGTTTATCTTTTTATAAAAAAAATTATAAATTTTAACATATAGAAATTTTATTTGAAAATATTAAATTGATATGTGAAATAAACAAGTCAAAATTAACTTAGTGTGGGGTTTTTATACTTCTATGAAAAAGAATAATTTTTGGATGAATAGTGAAAATTAGGATTTTTATTGAAAAATACATTTTCATTTAATGAATTAAAAAAGTTATATCATGTTATAAGATGATTAAAAATTAATATTATTTTATTTATATTATTATTAATCCTAATTAGTTAATTGGAATCAATTCATTTTTATTTTTGATATAATTTTTTTTTACAGTTATGAATATTTTTTAAAAGATCTTTTTTCAAGGTGGCTACTGTTTTAATTAAAAATTAAATTATACCAATTAATTGAATTGAAATTTGATACATTAATTCAATTTTTTCATATTTATAATTAATATTTTATAATATTTTCAACTAAGTTTCTCTCCATAATAAATAGTAAGAATGTGAAAATTAATTACCATAGTTAAGGATTAAATGGGTTTACTATGGACTTAAACAAAAATGGTAACAGTTTAAATGACTGTTAAACTTTTTTAATATATATATTAGGAGATATTTATACCTTATCATATATATGTTTCAACAATGATCCATTTTGGAGATTTTTTGAATGTGTAAAAGAAGGATTTATCTATTTATTTTTAAAAATTCAATGTGTGTGCCCTCCGCCACTTATAAATGGGAACCCCCCGTCCTCTCTTCTTCACATATCCAAGTAATTTTTTATTCAAAAAATTAAAAACCAAATAACCTCGTTAATTAAATAGACATATAATATAATCCTTATTTTTATTATTAAACCATTATATTTTGGATTTTGGAGCAAACCTAAGGATGTTTTATGAAGAATATGTATCATTTTAACCATGAGTATTTACTTTATTTTTTCTTCCCCCTCCTTAAATTATTATTGAACTATTATGATATAATAAATTCAGTATATTAAACATACATATATTTTATAATTTGAATATCATAACTTAAATCCATCTCTCCCTTTATCAAATGGGAAATAAAACCATCGATCGTTTGTATATCGGATTACCGCATCACAAACCGATATAACTTGTTTTCTAACTACTCCTCTCATAGAGGGATATAATGATGTATTTAA
The DNA here is from genome assembly GCA_963277665.1 of Viscum album. Lineage (NCBI taxonomy): Eukaryota > Viridiplantae > Streptophyta > Magnoliopsida > Santalales > Viscaceae > Viscum > Viscum album. The sequence continues at coordinate 483,456,182 of OY728131.1, forward strand.
ATTATATATATATATATATATATATATGAAATAATTACACTTCTGTAATTATAATACTATATCTACCTTCCTACCTTCCATGTCGTTGGATAACGATAACATTTCTTTTTTGGATGTGTGGACTATATGATCCACGAAGCGATGAGATTAATTTTTTTTTATTTTGACATGGATAGTAATAAGGATATATTAAATGAATATATATGTAATATATTAAATAAAATAACTCTGTAATGGTGATATGGTATTTACATTTATATTTTTTCAACCATTGACAAAATGGAAACCACATTCATGCATACATATGGCCAACCATCTCCATAAATGGTGTAATTCATTTTAAAATCTCTATATTTTATGGATAAAACTAAAAAAATTAATGAATAAATATGATATTTATACCATGTTTAAAATTTTAGATATTATGTAACCATGATCAAAATAAAATCACTGATAATACCAAACCAAATCATATATAAAAAATTAAGCACTCATTACATCATATGTGATTTTAACATGGAATTATTAATAAACAGTTAATAAATGGTCATATGTAAATAATATATGGAATTATATATATATATATATATATGAGTATGGTTTTAAATATAATTCTAATAAACCTATATTTATTATACATGATATTTTAATGTGTATCAAATAGATTTTTATCTCACATTTGTTTCCATTAGACACATAAAATATTCAACACATTTATATTTTGTGGTGTGTATATAATATCTATGAATGTATTATTATTATTCACTAGTAAATTTTGGAATATTTATATCATTTTAATGTATTTTTTTGGGGATTATAATTCATCTATTTCCAATGTGTTAAGGGTTTTCGCATACAATATCATTATTTATTAGGATTGTTTATGATTATGTTTCCAATGATAAAATCATATCACTTATGTCTCAATAAATTCAATAATTTTATCGTACTATTGTCATTTAATGAAAATAAATTTAATAACACCCTGATTTGTATGAGGTTTTCCAAAATAATTTAAATTTCTTTGATGGTTTTCATTTCACAGTACACCATGTAATTATTTCTTGATAAAAAACTCCAAGACAATATTTAACTATATAGAACATTGATATTATCTTTTATAACACACAACATTGAGTTAGGCATGTGTTTAAAACAAATACTGATTTCCTTCGATATCATGCATTATACGTAAGACCGTGTTTTAACATAATAAAATATACTATTAATATTATTGTTTAATATTCTTGTTTTCACATAGTTGATGAAATGGTGGGTATGGATATGATTAAATAAATTATAAAAATATTATTTCCACCTACTTATATAATTAATTTTTTTGAAAATAATTAAAAATGAATCTAAGAACTATTTGAAAATAAAGATATACATTTCATATAAGACTATATTTCTATGCACAAAAACGTTTTATCTCAAAAAATTAAGAAACCAGTTTTGATGAATGGATTTAATTATATACATTATATATTCATTCAACTTTTTATCATTCATTTAATGTGTTCTCAATATAAGATATAACAATAAAACAAAATTTATGCATAGAAAAATGTATTTTTCAAAAAGGAAGTTTTACCATCATTTCACGTAACACATATTTTAATTTATAAAAATAATAAATGAAATAAATTTGAAAAAAATTTAATTTTTTGATATAATAACATCAATATTATCTCAACATGTTTTTTCAGTTTATTTAGAAAATATTCATTTTTTGGTTAATAGTAAAAAAATAATTAATCTTAATAAAGATAATTTATTTATATAAATATATTACATATTAATTTTACATTAAAATATATTTAGTTAAATTATATATCTATTTAACCAATTAAGGTCATTGGAATAAATTTCATATTGAAATTAAATATTAAAAGTCTGTAAAATTTTGAAAACATTCACTTTGAAAACCTGATTTCTCGACACGTCATCCATATTAATAATAAATTTGTTTTCAATATTTCTATAATTTTAATTCTAAAAAATTGATTAAATATTTCTAATAATCATAATATATAATTTCTAATATGTTTAATTGTTTTTACCAATGTGAGTAGTGAAATAAATACAAAATTAATTACAGTAATTAAGTTAAAAGAAAGATTACATAGTGGGTAATCATAGAATATATGGTGTAAAAATGAAAACAAATATCTCCTAAAACCAATTACAAGTCTTTATATAGAACATAAAATGTCTATGTTTTTATTTTGGTCAATTTTTTACACATTTTCTTTATGAAAAACATTTTTGGAATTCTAAATTTCAAAAATTTACAACTTTCCCCCTCACCTCCCATGTAAAAGGTCACCGCATATCCCCCTATCTTCATACCTCTAACACCATTTTTCATGTAAAATACCAATTAAAATATCTCTCAAAATTCCATCCATTCGTCATATAATCCTTTAATTTGTAAAAAAATAAAACCAAGGAAGTCCTTTAGTTTTACAAAAAAAGAGATATTCGAATATGAGGATTCATCAACAAAAGATTTTGTTTTATTTACTACTCAAAACAATTGAATTATTTTTATATAATTATCATAAAATAACCTCAATATAATAAATATATAGAGATTTTTTAATGGTATTATTTCAACTTCTAACTTTAGAAACTTCCATCAAGTGGGATATTCCATCATCATTTGTTTGCATGACAGACTACAATCTTGTGAACTGATGTCATTTTTTCATCCAGTACAACCATTCAATGTTGGTAATAATTATGGATTTATAGTTTATATATTATATTTATTATATTATTGTGATTATATAATTTTATATAACACATAATTTCATTCATTCAATTTTTTGAGAATACAATAACATCGTTCATGTGTATGATGGACTACCAACTCATGAAGCAGTGTCATTCGTTTATTTTTTATAAATAATATGTTGACGACTATTGTAATATAAATATGGGATATATATGAGATAAAAATTATTCTATAATGATAATATCTCATATAATTTTATTTCTTTCAATCCAATATGAAAATGGAATGAGGGTTTAACCTTACATAAGACCTATAGTCTCCATGAACGATGTATTTCATTTCCTACGTCTATCATTTATGGATTATTATAAATAAATATATAATGAAAATATATTATATTTATATCATATATATAATTCTTTAGATAAGTAAATAACCACTAATTTAATATAAAAATGATTTAATAAATCAAAATAGATATGAAAAACAAAGCAGTTATTAGTTGAAACAGAACTATAACATGTAATTGTTACTAAACTGGCAATAAGAGTTCATAATAAAATCATATATGGTATGATATAAATAAATTTTTTATATAACCAATTTATTAAAAACATATATTTATTATATATTAGTATCAAGTTATTATAATGTAATTAAAGACTTAATGTAATGGATTTTTTTGTAACTTTTATTTTCTAAGAGAAACAATCCATGATCACGTCCTATTTTATATATGTGGTGTTTATATTTCCCATGTATCTATATAATTATGATTATAATGAGAATAATTGGTATTCATATATCCATTTTAGGATCTCTATTTCAAGGGGTTTATATTTAAAATTCTACAAAAGTGGTAAGGATGATTTCATGTCAATTTTTATTATTTGAGAAACATGTAGTGGATCGATAAAGAGGTTGGTGAGTTGATCGATAAGAAAGCCTGCATTCTGCTGAGAGGCTTCAATATGGGGAAGATCAACATGGAGGAATTTTCGAACGCTTGGGACAATATGGCGAATCAGTATGAAGATGTCCTTAAGGGATACCCGGACTCACAGGTAAATTCAATCCCCTGGATTTTATTTAGAGAGAGGGATTCCAATAGGCTCAAACTTGTTTTCAACAAGGCTGTAATATCTTTTGGTGTTTAATCCTATGAGGGTTCTCACTTCCCCTTTAAAAGTGTTCTGAAAATATAAAAGTAATGTTGGATGGATGAGACATATGTTGTGTTATGAACCTATATTTGTTTACAAGGTCTATACACTACCCATTTGGAATGTTATGTCAGGAATATACATATTTTAATTACATTTATATATTTATGTCATTTTATTCTCTCATGGGATTATGATTCAAGTTTACCAGTGTGGTAATAGTATATTCCTACGATCTCATCATTTATTGAGATTGTTTGCGATTATTCATCCATTGATTAAATATTATGATACTTCTCTCGGGAACCAACATGGATTTTTCATCCTATAGATATTAGTGATATATTTGTGTAATGGTACTATTTCCATCTCTTGGGTACTTAATATAATTACTAAGTATTTTTATGAATATATAACATTATAATTATATTTAGTCAGAAATTAGATTTATTCAAAATCCATGTTTTATAAAAATGTTTTAAAAATATTTTGAAATGATCCTAATCAATTTTGAATGAAAAAGATTATAATTTTTTAAATGTTTTCAAAAGTGCATAAAATGGATTTTAAAGATTCCATTATAATCTTTCATATATATTTTCATAGAAAGATGTTTTCAAATTATTTTGTGATTAGAAATAAATTTTTTAAAGGAAAAGGATAGTTTCCTCATGAAATTTATAAAATTTTTTTAAACAATATTTCATATTTTTCCAAAGTGGGTTTTAATGAAAATTATTTTTAAAATGTTTTGTGTCTGAACTAAATTATTTTCAAAGAATGTTTATTTTATTGAATAAATGATCCAAGTGATATTTCAATATAGTTATACATATAAGATGAAATACTTTGAAATACATTATGTGTTACGTGGGATATTATCAAAGGAAAGCATTCAAGATATTTGTTTAAATGACTTTACTTTATTATGAGGAGTTTTTTTACGAAACTCATTTCTCTTCCTTGGGTTATGTCATGATACAAATATTATGAAACCTCCATCCTTTCAAAGTTAATTCAATGATTAAATTATTTTTAAACCATTATATTTTATATTGGATCTAATGTGATGAAAAATTAATGATACCCATTACATTTCATGGGTTATGACATGATGTTTATAAAACCCATCAATTTTTATTAATCATGAAATGATGAATATTTTATTATCTTGTGGAACACATATGTATGATTTCACTATGTGATGGGTGGGACCTATATGTCCATCAAACTCATTGTTTGAGGATTTATATATCCTGATATTTACAAGGATAGAATGGTAAGTAGACCCATTTGAGTAAGGTACTTTTTTTGCTAAGATGGTTTTGGGAGTAAACCTTTACTACTAAGATATTATTGGGAGTGAACCTTTACTAAAAAGATGGTATTAACAGTGAACCTTGAATACAAATATACTTCGGGGAGTAAACCCATTCAACAAAGAGAGAATTGGTGGAAATATTTTACTACTATTGAAATGATTCCATATGTTTATGTTTCTACCAAAATTCCATTTCATATTCATATGTTATGTTCTTATATCGTATTCTATATACTCCAGTATAATTCGTGAATTATGATGTATCAATCTTTATTTTGTGAATCACGTGTATCATCATCGATATACATGGTATAATCATAACATTTTGTGATCTTGTTCTCAACCCCTCATGTTCCTATTATGTTGACGTATCTCCTTTGTTTACACTTATTGACCATCTGAGATCACCATTTCTTTTTTTCCTTTCCATGGGTTATGAATAATGGTTTTATATAGGATTAATTAGTTAGAAGATATTTTTTGGGAAACATTGAATATCCTTCACCATCTTATTATAATATCTTCCATGTATCCAAATACACTAAACAGTTATGGTCCATAGGGATGTACTGTTTAATGTCCTAAATATTCCTCTAAAATGATATAATATCATTTTATGAGAAACCTAGGTAACTATATTTGTTATAAAATTAAAGGTTCAGTCATCCTTTGGAATCTAGAATGAAATTTTGTTGTGGCATACCTAGGGATATTTATACGTATATCTATAGGGATGTATCCAAGGAGAAGTCTAGAAAATAGTCAATGTTTAGAAAAATGTCCAGGAAATTTGGTAAGGGATTAAGAGAGTGGTTTCTGATAAATTACATCCTAATATCGATACAATAAGAGCATGGGGCTATGGAATAAATGTACCAGGGTTTAAAACTATAGAAGAATCATATTGATCTAGAATCGATTGGGAACTAGTGCACGTCAATATGCCTTGCTGAAAACATGGTTCAAAACTCCTAGGATTTATACTTTTTAAATTTATGAACACATTATGTACCATCATTATGGTTTTAAATAGAATATAACTATGAATATCCTAGAATAAAACGAAGCTGTCATATATTAAAAAAAGGTGTCATGATTTTTAAATCATATAAGTGATTTTTCATGATTATGTGTCTTTCCATTACAATAAGTGTTTCTAACACTATTATTTCGAGTTTTAGGGAATAATAGGAACTATAAGGAATTTGAAAAATGTTTAATGTGATTGAAATTTTTCTAATGGTAAGTAAAATGGGATAATGATTAGAGTGAATAACATTGTGAGTATTCCAAAATAGTTTGAAGGAAAATGACTAACAATGAGTACCTTAACCAAGTCTTAGACTTTCTAAAGATGATAAGGAAAGAGTTAATTTAGTTTTCATTTAGTGGGGACCATAGATGAATGAATATTCATTTTCATATTTTTAAATAATGTTGGAAGAAACACCCAAGTGAATGTCTCAAGGGAATAAGAAGATGTTTTGACTGAAGAAAATAATGATATATAGTAGGAAACATAAAATGGAAAATATAAAGTTAGACAAAAAATGGATGGGAATATGGGAATCCCAAATAAATCATATGTTTTTTTAAAAAAATGTGTAATGTAATGGAATTAAGAACATTATTGTCATAAAGTGAAAACGTGCAAAGGGAATCTATAAAGAGGTATAAGTAGTGGTTATATTACTGATGATGATGACACTAAAAATGGTATATGAATAGAAAAGAGAATTAAGGAATAATATGATGATTCATAGTTAATTCCTTAATGATCAGGTGGAATAATTGAGTTTTTCTTTGTTTTAATTTATGAATTTTGAAATATATAATGATTGTCATGGAAGATTGGGATTATGGATTTTCATGAATGTGTAAAATGGTATTGATGGACTAGAAAAGTGATATTTTTATTAAGGTAGTATAATAATTAATATGATTCCTATGTATAGGTATTGATGTTAGGATAAAGAGATATTGGATATGAATAATGTAAATTGAATAGAATTTATTACCTTGGAACCTATTTGTTATTTTTTGACATGGATTTTCATGCTATCATATATATAGTTTATATAATTTTTTGTATCTAATGAATATATCCAATAATATATCATTTATGAATACAGTGGGAATCATGTACAATTTTTCAGAAGGTTTTAAGGTAATTATAGTTATTATCAAATTTTAGGAGAATTCATGATGAATTTATTCATTTCTAATGTATGTGAAAATCAACATCCAAATTATGGTTTTTATGAATTGGTGATAAGTTAATTTTATAAATTCAACAACCATATTTTTAATGTTTTGTATTTTTATATTTCACAAGGGTCAAAAGGTTAACCATATTTGAAATTGGTTATATTGGAATTTGGTTTAGATCTAGATATTGACATATTATTTCACCATATGAATATTTATGCGAACCATTTTCATATGATGATAACTATGATATATGAAAAGAATTTTCATTTTATTTACGGATATTATGATCTATTAGTTCATCATACATAACAAATTCACCTAAATTTATTGAAGTGAAGGATGGAGTGGAATTTGATCAAGGAACATAAAAATTGTGTGGTTGTTATTTTGGAATGAAAAAAATCTTGCATATATTTTATGAAAATTATTTAATTTTTGGAAAGGGATCCTCAAATAAAATGTTGTCCTATTATTATCATTTGTGATGATATCATTGAACTTATTCATGGATCATTTTTTTTTTGGTTTTTTGGTTTTGTAATTACTTTATATTACCTAATTTATTATGATAAATTATCCTTTAAATTCTTTAGTATTATTTATGACTTTTTCCATGTCCATATCTTCACTTCCCAACAATGTTATCTTATGTGGAAACATAGTTATGAGTTACCTTGGGTAGCCATTATGTTTTTAATATACCATTTTAAAGGATTTTTAATTAAATTTTATGATGTGTATTTATATGAATGTAATTTTCATCTATTAATCCTTTTATGACCCAGATGAATTTTGAGGGAGAAATTCATTAGGGGGGTTGAATGTAACACCCCGAGTTGTTATTATTTTTTCAAATAAATTAAATTTTATTGATGGCTTGCATTTCAAGATACACCAAGGAAAGATTTATTGTTACAAAGATAAAAAGTTAAGATTTCAATATATGTAACACTTATATTAGATTCTGGTGAAAAAATAAATATGTTTGGATTCTATTTCACATAATACCGAGTTCCTTCAACAGCTTGTGTTACCCACATGATCATGTTTTACTGAACTACAACATACAATATATTTTAGTATTGAATATGATTGTTTTCTCCTAGCTATTGGAATAGAGGGTATGGATATGATTAAATAAATTACAAAAAATTGATTTAACCTTGTTTATATAATAAATGATTTGGTATTCAATTAATTATATTTCAACGTAAGAATTATTTGAAAATAATGAAATTCTTTTTTTTGGAAAATTATTTTCCATGAACAAACATTTTTTTTAAAATTAAAATAAAAAACAACATGTGATAAATCATTTTATTGATATATATATATATATTATTTTCAATAAACTACTTAACATTCATATTATATGTTTTCTAGGTAATAAATAAGGTCAAATCCAATTTTATGCATAATAGATTTATTTCTCTAAAACTTAGTTTTTCTGCATTTTAATGAAGTGATTATTTGAAGAGTAATTTTTTAAAAATTTATAAACAATATTTGAATAAATAAACTTATTTTTTGAAATAATAATGTAAAAATTACCTTATAGTGATTTTTTATTATTTTTCAAAAAACATTCATTTTTAGTGAATAGTAAAACGATAATGAATATTAATTGAAAACTACCTTTTCGTTTAATTTTTTTATATAGGTAAATTATATTTTAATACATATTTAAATTATATTTATTTAAAATATACATATATTTAACCATATTAGGTTATTTAAATAAATTTCATATTGATATGTAGTATACAAGCTTTGTAAACATTTGATCATTTTTTCTTTAAAACCCCGCTTTCTTGAAACATTTGTGGGATTTATTTTAAATTAATTTCTTCCACTTATCTGATTAGAATTTGGAAAAATTTATCACTTGTTTATAATTCACAAAGATTATAATATATTATTGGGTTAACAAATATCGATTCCAATTTTATTAGTGATATAAATTTAAAAATAATTATAGTGACTAATGTAAAAACAATATTACTTAGTAGTTCATAATTGAATATTAGGTGTAAAATGGACCGAAAGAATTTCATAAAAACATTATATTTAAATATTTATAACTTATAATGAATAATATTATAATAGTACATATTTGTAAAACATTCTAAAAATTAAAAACATTATTTTAATTCTATCTTTCAAAAAACTATAAGTTTTCCACTCACCTCCATTATAAAAGGCCACCTACTCTCACCCTATCTTCATACACCTCAATCCATTCATATTGGAAAACAAATATTAAAGAATATTTTTAAATTCCCCCCTAATCATGGAATCCTTTTTTTCTTTGAAATCCAACCAAGGATATCCTTTTGCCGAAATAATAAATAGATACGAGAAGAAGAGGTAACATTCATAAATAAATGTTTTTGTTTTATTTATTCCTAAAATCCTATAAATGAATTTTATATAATTATTATATTATAAAATAGTTATCTTAAATATACTAAATTTTTTTTATGTTAATGTTACTACCTACAATGTCACACACTTACATCAGATGGGATACAAAATCATCATTGATGTCTATGGACGACTATTATCATACAAATTCATCTAATTCATTTGTACAATAGTATAATTAAATACTTGTAATAATGATGAATTTATAGTTTCAATATTATATTTATAATTTTTTTGATGTTATTATGATTCATGAGTTATTATATCATAGATAACATCATGATTTCTATTTTCTGGAAATATGGTATCATTGCCCTTGTGTGTGACGGACTACCACCTCGCGAAGCGATGTGTTTCGTTCACTCTATAAATGTAATTAATTATGGATGAGTTTAATAATATTATTTGACATATATGAAATATAAATTATTCCTTAATGAAAATATCTCTTATAATTCTCTTCTTTTTTAAATGTGTCAGGAATATAGAAATATCATTCAAGTGTTCATATGAGACACTATCTCCATGAACCATGAATTTCATTTCTCTGTTATACATTTTTTATATTCTTATAAATACACACATAATAAAAATATAATATATTTATATCATAGAAATAATTGTGGATATAAGTAAATTAGTATTAAATAAAGTGTCCTAATGATATGAAAATGAAAATATATATGAAAAACAAAGTAGTTATTACCCAATTATAACTTTAACGTAGAATTATTAATAAATGGGTCATAAAAGGTAATAATAAAATCATATATGGTATTATATTAATTAATTTGGATGTTTAATTTATTTTTAATAAACATATATTTTCTATATTGGAGTATCTAATGACTAAAACATAATTCAAGACATAATATAAGGGATTTCCTTCACACTTTAATTTTCCATGAGACACAAGTCACGTTTTACACCTATTTATTTTATACGGTGTTCGTAATTACCATGTATGTATATTATGATTTTTATGATGATAATTATTTGGATTTATAGACCAATTTCAGTATGTCTCTCTCAATTTTTTTACGGTTCAATCATTACCAATGCAGTAAGGGGAATTTTTTCTCAACTTACCTCCTCTGAAATACATGTTGTTTTACAAAGCTATATTATTTTACATGGTGTATATACTACCACATTGAAACATTATATCATGAACATCCATATTTTACTTATATTTAAATATTCATTTATGGTTATTATCTCTTGGTTTTTATGATTCAATGTTACCATTGTGGTATGATTTTTTTGCTATAATATCATAATTTATTGTTATTGTTTACGACTAAGATTCCATTAGTGAAATATTATGATCTGTTTCTCAATAAATATCAAGAATTTTCTTATTATATAATTATTTATCATATCATATTTAGTGGTACCATTTTTTCATTCATTTTTATGTATGATGATTAATAATCTATTTTTAATAATTAAGGACCATATTTCTCTCTTGGGTTAGAAAGTTGTTTTATTCGAAAACCATGTTATCTAATGGTGTTTTAAAAAATATTTTTAAATGAAATTTTAATATAATTTTCAATGAAAATTAATAATAAAAATGATTTTATGTTTTTAAAGTGTTTAAAATGGTTTCTGAATCTTCCTTTATAAGTCTTTAATATTATTCTAAAAGAAACTTTTTTAAAATGTATTATTATTTAAAAAGTGTTTTTCGAAGTGAAAAAAATATTTTCATAAATAAATGTCTTTAATGATTTTTAAATATCAATTTTTTAAGTTTTACATTTGTTTTCACATAAAATTATTTTGAAAACTTACTATTTCTTAACAAAAGTATTTTCAATGAAAGGATACATTCCTTAAGTAATGATCTAAGTGATCATTCAAAATCCTTCTCCATCTATGATGAAATAATTTGATATAGTTTATAAATTGCTGGGGATACGATCCAAGGAAACCATTATGATTATTTTCTTTAATGGGTTATGTTTAGGATAAAAATATTTTTATGCAACCCATTTATCTTATTGTGTTATACCATGATAAAATTCGTATGAAACCCAATTTCTTTCATGGGTTATGATATGATGTTTATTATAAACATTTCTTTTCATGGGTAATGATTTGATGTATATGACACCCTAATTTTTTAGGGTCATGGTATAATGAATTTTTTATTATATCACTGAACATATAAGTCTGATTTCAATATGTGATGGGTGGGACCTATATCTCTTTCCAATGCATTGGGAATGATTTAATTCTAATGAGATAGACAATACTGAAATGGGGAGCAACACCGATTAAGTAAGGGTCTTTCTCTTCTAAGATATTGTTAGGGGTGAACCTGGACTACTAAGATGTTTTTGGGAGTGATACTTTACTATTAATATGGACTTGGGAGTAAATGATTACTACCAAGATGGTTTGAGGAGTGAAACCATTCTCTTGATAATTTCATGGTAGTGATCCTTTAATACAATGTAAACCATTTCATATGTTAATCTAATTTCCCAAATTCCATTACTTATTTCTATATTATAATCTCATGTGTTATTATCTTGATTATCCTATGAATCGTGTTTTATGATTTTCCAATCCTTATTCCATGACTTGTGTGTTTGATCTTTGATATGCAGTTTATAATATTGAATTGTTTTAATCATGTTATAATACAACTATGTTCATGTTATTATTATTTATATTATTCATTTACCATTATAGAGAATATGATCTCAACATTTCTTATGTTTATTTTTCCTAGGGTATGAATAAATTTCTTATAAAGGAGTACTAAATGGTAAGATATTTGTTGATAAAATTGGACATTTTTTACCATGTTTTATGATTGTGTTCCTTGATTCCAATGTCACTCAAAAATTATGTCCCTTGACAATATACTTTTGTAATGTGATGAATATTCAACTAAAATTATATAATATTGAGGAATGAGAATCCTAGGAGTCTATTGTTTTTTCCTTTAATTTTCCTCTATTTATGTTCTCATGATATTAAAATAATTTTTTAAGTAAAAACAACTTTATTTCTCTATTTGGTAGAAAATATTGTATCATCAATTTCTATGTGTTATAAAAAAATTAAAGAATGTTTTTTGAAATTATCTAAAAAACTTTTAATGAAATTTTTAACCATGTTTTATTGTTTTAAAATATGGTCTTATAGGAATATTATATAAATTTTATAAATGAGGTACTTTTCATTTTTCACCAAAAATGTGAAAGGAATCGTTGTTTTAACGTACATGACATGAATTGAAATTTTCACCATCATAATATATATTTTATTTTAAGATTATTTTAAAAAAATTCAAGGATATTTTTCAATTAAAATTATCTTTAATATTTGTGAATTTGTTTATTATTTTTTATATGTTATTTCAGAAAAGAATGAATATTTTCTAGAGAAATTTCCCAATTGATCTTTTAAATTAAATCTCTGTATCATGTGAAATACTTTGATGTAACTTAAGATAAATTGGGAACATGACACAATGATTCAATACTTAACGTTTTGATATATTATTAATGATTATGATAAAGTATATTTATTGAACCCCTTTATTTTCCATGGGTCATGTTTATGAATTTTTTTTCTTTTACACAATATATTCGATGTTGAAATAATAAAATGATTATTAAACCAATTTATTTTATATTGGTTATTTTCTAATGAAATGTTTATGAAACTAATTTAATTTATTGGTTTGGTTAAAAAATTAATGTTTTAGGATATTGTGTAATGAATTTGTATTATTTTCATTATGTTATTGGTGACACATATATCCTCATATAATGAATTCATTAAATATTTATATCTCATGAGAAAAATAGGATTTGAGAGGGGTGTAAACGCAGTTTTATATCGAAATCCATAAATTATGATACTATTTGGAGTGATAATTTACTTCTAAGATAGTTTTTTGAGTGATCCCTTTAAAGTATTCTAGCCTTGGTAGTAATCCTTTACAACTTAAGATATTATTTTCATCACTAATTTGTATAATAAAAAATTTTATCCGATGAAAATGTTATATTCCCGTAGATATTGTCATTTGATTATATTATGATTTATGCCTTATGAACTATCAAGATTTATCCCATGACTCATTTCTATGATCTATGATATATAAGGTTTGGTTTTCAAATGTTATTCTCACGTTCTCATTCATTTATTCTAATATTATGTTGATATCTCCATTTTTCATGATTATTAAGCATATGAGATCAACCTTTATAATGTTTAAATTCCATAGGTTATTAATAAAGGTATTATGTATGATATTTCTAAAAAGTTTACTTGTTATGAATAACATAGTGGATGATTATGTAGTTCAATTATGAAATTCTTATCCACGTAACCATGTTACCAATAGCACTAGACCTGTACATTTCTGGCATGGATCGTTAGGTTATTAATTCAATATTCATATACTATGATATAATATAACTGTATGAAAATTGTTTATTGTTATATTTGTTATTATAGGAAGTTCTAGTTATCCATTAGAAATTGGGATGAGAAATTGTTAGTGAGATTCATAAGGGAAGTCTATGTATAGGAAAATATCATTGAATTTGGGTGACAAATAGAATGAGTGGTTTTTGAATTAACTAAATAAATTATTGGATACTATATGATGATGTGAATCTAAAATAGTTTTACCTATTGGTAATAAAGATAAGAAGGGTGCATTGTTATTTGAATCATTCATCACCAGATACATAACAAAAGGACTTGTGTCAAACATGTTTTGAAACACCAAAGAGAAATGTATTAGAAATTAAAAACACATCATAAACAACCCATAAATATTTGAATATATTTTGAACATAAATAAATTATGTTAATTATATGTTTTAATATATTTAAAATCAGGTTTCATGAGTGAATGAATTCTAAAATGATTCTTCATGACTAGGTGGTTCCCCACTATGATCAATTTTCTCAAACTATGTTTTTCCTCTTAGTTAATGGTTAGAACACTAAAATAATATTCTATTATGAAATCATCTGGTAAATTAAATTATATTCCTCATGAAAAACAAAATTTATGTGATCTATAATGAAAAATCATATTTTTATTCTCTCAAAACATTATCTATATATGAATCATGCTAAACTTTTAAACTAGTAACTAAGTAAACAAAATTCGGTTGGTCCTTGATTTAGAAACATCAAAATTCCTTCAATGTCTTCATTGATACATTATTTATCAAGAAATAGATATGTTACATTGAAAATATATTTTTCAATCTCCAAAATTAACATCTAAAAAAGTCATTTTGGCTTTCTATTTTCTGGATGGAAAATTAGAGTAGTGGTTAGAATATTATTAATAATACAAGGAAACAAGATGAAATTGAATATATGGGGCATGATGAGTTCAAGAGAATATTTTCAAATAAATATTTCCCTCATATTCATTATATTATTATTAGGAATAATTCCATGATACAAATAAAAAGGATGATTAACTTGTTGGTATATGTGAGGAATTTTTTACAAGACCTACAAGACACACTTATGGTATTATCATCCCAATTGAATGTAAAGTTGATCGATTAGTTAGTGGATTAAAACCATGACTCCAAATAAATTTATCCTAAAGGTACATCACTAAAAATGAATAATTTTTTAAATGTTATATAATGTTGTAAATTGACATTGTTTTTACCCATCAATCTCATAGTTATTGAAGGGAAACTCAAAAAATAGTAAATAGTAAAAGATGATATTTCATTCATGAATTGTGTGTGGAATGAAACTGGGAGGTAGTTCTATTTTGGGTATTGATAAATGTTTTAATTGGGGAAATTATGGTCATCAATATATAAAATGTATAATGGATGGGAAAAATTATTCTAATGATTAAAATAGAGGAAAATATCCACATAATGCACCATTTATACAATAGTGTTTCAAATGAAAGGAGTATGGAAAATATGCTAACTAATTCCCAAATAGGAAGGATAATGATTATAACCATTATCAATATCTTCTTAATCTAATATGTGAATGAAAATATCATATAATCATTATTGATTATGAGGGTTAAGATAATGATGTTTTGAAAGGATTATATATGATCCACTCTAGAACTTCTATTATATTATTTGACTATGGGAAGACCAAATATTTTATATCTATTTTTGTGTAATGGTACCATAGTACCACCTTAATGATTTGAAGTTGGATTAGAATTGTAAGCCCCTGGTAGTATGATGATCACATCTCAAGTCTATGAATATTCCATTATTGACGTTTGTGAGATTATGATTTCTTGAATCTTATTCTTCTTCTTTTGATTGAATTTGATTTCATCTTAGTAATGGATTAGATTTCTCTATATAAATCCCATGCCAATTACTAGGGAATGGAAGTAACAATTGGTATTCTATAGCATCCTATAGTTTTCTATCAATGTGATGATAAATATGTACTTACTATGGAAATCAAATCCATTATATAGGTTTTGATTCATATTCAAAAAGTTTGTCTATCATATTTGGTCCAAGTATAGTGAACATCAAGAATATTCCTAGAATATAGAAGTATTTTGATATATTTATATAGGATTTACATAGTCTTACATGAAACATTTAATCATAGATCTTATTAGAACACACACGGGGTACTAAGACTATTTGAAATTATTCTTGTAGATAACCACAACCGAGTTATTGGAATTGATGAAGAAAATTAAAAGGAATATAGACAAAGGATTTATTCAGTAAAGTGTTTCACCTTGGAGTGTACTTGTTATTTTTTAGAAGGAAGATGAATTGATGAGATTTTGTTATTATTATCATGAACTGAACAAGATCAAAATCATGAACATGTATTACCTACCCATTACTGATGACTTTTTCGATAAACTTCAAGGAGATCAATACCTTTTCAACATTGATATTCATTTTTGATATCATCAATTAATGGTCCATAAGAAGGATATAATCGATAAAAAATATGTACAAGGTATGGAGACTATGGATATATAGTGATTCTTTATGTTCTTACTAGTTAGTCATAAATCTTCATTGATTTAATCAATAAAGAATTTAGTGATTACTATGATCAGTTCATGAATGTGTTTTTAGACAATAAATTTATCTGTAAAATGATTAAGGAAGTGAATTAATATCCTCTAATGATTTTTATGAAAACTATGAATATGGATAATCTATATTAAAAATTTACAGTGTGTGAATTTTGGATGTAGAATGTTTCATTTATTGGATAACAATATTGACATAATTTATATTGATGGATACATTTAAAGATAAATTCTAGTGAAAATTGGCTGTGACGAACCACTATGACTAATATATTTTGTTTTTTTGTTTTCCTTTATATTATTGATTTTAGGTGGTGAGTTTTTCATGAATATATAATCCTCTAACAATGTTAACTCAAATGGGATCCTTTTTCCTTTAGACAAATGAATATGAATAAAATATAAATGAACAAAATATAAGGTTATTCATTACACCTATACATAAATTACCCTATAGAAGGGAAATATTTTAATCATTATTGATGCATCAAAGAATTTGATGGGATGAGATTTGATGTAGAATGATATGGTGGTAGCTTATGCCACACTACAATTGAAGGTTCATGAGAAAAATAACCCAAATCATGATTTAGAGTTAGTTGTAATAATTTTGGAATAAATGATATTGATTAATTATATTTGGGGATATGTAACACCCCAAGATTCCATGATATGCTTCTCTTTGAATAATATAGTAGCATGTGATGTACGCAACTTCGTGTTCTAACACACCACAACCAATCAAACTAGGTGTTATGACTAGTAATACCCACTTTTTGAAATTTTATAAATTTTATCTTTCAAAATAGACTTCATTTTTGGATTCATAATATCGAAATTATCCTTCTTTGAATTTTGTTTTTCTGAGAACTTCTAATTTTTTATGAATAGTGAAAAATACTAAACTTTAATTAAAAACAAATTTTTAACCAAAATAATTTATAGTGGTAAATTATAATATTGAGTGGTTTTAAAGTATAATTAGAATAATTTTTTACCATTTAATCCAATTTTGGTCATTGGACATAATTTTCCATTTAAACTGGACATAAACAAGTGTCGATCTTTTGATAGTTATTATTTATTAAAAAACACGCTTTTGTTTGGACAACGAGAATTAATTTTAAAATAATTTCTACCACTTCTGTGTTTTGAATTTATAAAAATGGATTTCATATTTAGAATTAGGAGGTCTAAATTTTAGAAATAGGTAACTTTTATTTTGAGACATTTTGAATAATTACTTCGGTAAATATTTTATTTACCATGGTTAAAGGGTAAATCCTGTAAATAATGGTAAAACGATAATATTAAAATAATATTAAAATACCCTAACATGTATCCTAACTCTATTATAGGATACATTTCCGACCATTTTCATCTTTGGGTCGATTTTGGGACCCCATGGAGCCATTTGTAAGTGATCATGACACTTTATACTAATTATGTTAAAATAAATACAAATATGACATAAGCATATATCTTTCAGTAAAAAAAATTTTACATAGGGTTATATATGTTATCTCTTAGACTATAAATATTCATTATAAATATAAAAATATAATCTACATAATGGTATTTTATTTATAATTTTTATACATTGAATAATTAAATTTATTTATGACACAATGATGATGCGGTATTTTCCCTATTAATGAAATAATCAAATAAATGGTATTATAAATGTTAAAATAAATATAATTTTAAAGTTTTGAAGCCTTAAACGAATTATATAGGTTAATATGACATGTTCATATTGATTAAAATATATTAGTTCGAATTAATAACGTTTTTATGACTTTATCAGAAAGCAATTATTAAATAGTGTCAACATTGAGAAAAAAATTGTTTTTTAAAAAATATTATATTATTAATTGATATAATAATTAAAAAAATATAAGGTTAGGAAAAAATAATTATATGATGATAGGAATATTTTTAATGAACCACTTGGGTATTTTTTAGAAGTTTATAATAAGTTTATTAACCATATAATATAAAAATACAAAGAGATATGGTAAATGTCACACTAATTAACTAAGAGTTAAATCTAAAAGATAAGGTAAATATAGTAACCCAAACCTGTCTAAAACCTATTGGTTGAGTGGTTTTCAACTCATACCCACCTTATCCTCAAAATAAATATGTTTTGAACCATTAGAAACCGAAAATTAGTTTATTATAAAATAATATTTCTAGCTTTTCCAAAGGTACCTCTCACCCATCTTATAAAAGGGCACTCATCCTTCTCTCTAATTCGTACCTTAAAATCCATTTGTATCAGCCGTTACCTACCCAAATATCCTATCATCTTCCCTCACTTCAACCTAGAGGCCTTAATTTTATCTGAAAGCCAACCTAATGAGCCCTTTTGACCAAATCAAAAGGAAGAACCCGAAGAAGAGGTAAATATCTCAAGACCTATTTCAAGTTATTTTCTTCTTCCACATCCTCTTTCTTTGGTGTTTCCATTATAAAATAATATATCAAGTATATTATATATAATTTTATTTTTTTATAAAAATTTCACAACAATATTAGTTATTTTATCCATCCTATAAATGAAAAAGTTTCCACACATGTGTACGTACGCCTTACCGTCTCCATGTCGTGGTGTAGTTTGTTATTCAACCATTTCGTCATTTGGATGGGTATAATAATGCGTATAAATGATATAAATAATAAATATAAATTTATAATGATTATTTATATATGATATACCATCCAATTATATACTATTTTAATATCAAAAGAATGATATTGTCTCTCGTGCGTATGTACGGACTACTGTCTCCACGAACGAGATGAGATTCATTCCCCATCGTATCCATTCAGGACTAATTTACATTTGATGTTTAAAACTAATTTTTAAGGACTTGATATCATTCTGGATATGAATAATATACATCCTACCAATAAAAAACATGGATTATGTGACAAAACATATAAAAGAAAACGTGTAAGTTAACACCTAAAACAACGATAATACTAAAATATTATTAACAAAGAAATATTAAAATATCATATATGATATCATATTGATGTATATGATTCTTGTAAAATTTTGTAACAATAATTTAACTATTATACAGAAGGTTAATTTACACTCGACCAAGGAAAATTACAAGGTAAGGGTTGATTTCACAATCTCTTTATTATCTGAGATTGTTTTTACTTAAGTATCTACTGGGATCTCTTTATCATCCACATCCATGTTTCTTAAAAATGTATTTCAAAACATTCTTACTATCTTATAGACTATGTTTTAAAGTCATTTATAACCTTATTTGAATTTTATAAGATGTATATAAAGGAATACTTCCGTCATTTTCCAAATGAGTTACTTTACGACATTTTCGACAAGATCACGGTAATAATGTTTTTTTAACTTATACAGTGGTTGCGGCTATATTCCACCGTTATAACATCGTCGAAGCATCCCTTAAAATATTATAAAAATATTTTCAAAATAAATGTTTTCTTTATAAATTTGTGACTCATAAATGATTTCAAAATAGAAAGTTATATTTCTCTAAAAAGGGATTTGATTTCATCTATGTCAACATCTTTTGATGGATTTTAAGTTTATTTGAAGTTGATTCATTATGATACAAAACTGCTATATTGTATTGAAGTTTTTGTGATATGTTTGACTGTGGATGGGTTATTTGTATACCTTTCGTGGTTTATGGAGAAAGTATTGACATTTCATATGCTAGTTTTAATACGAATGTTTATGTTTTGTCTAGAAATGTTCATATGAGGAATGAATTGGACTTAGTAAGTGAAGGGTGGTGCCTGCTATAGATCCTCGATGCATCGGTAGGTCTCATGAGACAAACTAGTGTCTTGGAACAAGGCCTTTACAAAATCTTATTTGTTGTCTTGGTACAAGGCCTTGACTATGTGGTTATGATAGTCTGGAATTATGCCTTCCTTCATTATAAAAGTGGTTATTGATATTTCATGTGATTATTCAACAAGTAGAATATGCATGTGAATAATTAAATAACATTATTTCTTTTTATTTTATCCATATTATGCTAAAGTTCATGTTTAAAAATCTTTTATTTTATATTTACATTTCCTTAAATGTTTATACTTATATATGAAAGTTTTCGCTGTATTGTTATCCTTACAGAGCATCTGAGCTCACCCATTTCTATGTTTTATTTTTTCCAGGATGTGAAGAAGAATTATATGACTGAACTATAGGGATAGTCATAGGGGATATAAGTGTGGACTATGAATACTATGTTGTTTTATTTTTCACATTATTATGTAATTAAATACTTATGAATTTGTCTAGTGTTTTCGAGGATACTACACTAATCGATATTTCAAGACATGATCTTTTGAGATCATGACAATGTTACGTAATAACGCCATGACTCTGGGTAACTGGGGTCGGGGAATTACAGTTGGTATCAGAGGTAGTTTAGTACTATGATTGGAAACTATATTTATATAGACTCTGATTAGAGCACATAGCCCTAAGATAGTCTTTGAGGATTAGTATAGAATAACATCCTAGAATTTTGGTTATGTATAGATTTTGTGTATTTTCAGAGAAATACATCCATGTCTGGATACGAGCAGGTAGAGCTGGCTCTGGCACAGATGTACCTAGGAGTGAAAACTCCAACAAGGAGTTTTGGGCTTGACCCGGGGATTCCTGGTACACAACAATGGGCCTTACTGCACTCTTGGTTACGACACTCCCAGGGGATATGTTTAGGATATTTCACGATTTATTTACAAACCATTATAATGGATTTATGATTATATACCTTCTAAAAAAAACCTTTTTCAGATTATGGATTATATCCATAAAACTGTTCAATTTATGTTAATTATGTTATAAGTTTGGAATTATGTATTGTGGTTCATAAACTAATCTAGTGTACGCCATTATTTAGAAATGGCACCTAGTGGAATGAATGGAAACTATATAAATGCACGCACTCCATTTAGGGATTTCTCTCCTTCTGAAGATAATTATAGTTGAGCTGGTGATACAACTATTGCTGATCAGCTTATCACCATACTGGGACAACTCACTCAGGTCATGAATAATAACCTTACCCATATGGAGCACCCAGATCCGCAGCGTGGAGGATCAATGTTAGATCTCTTCATGAGGCAACAACCGACAACATTCAATGAGGGTAAAAATCCATTAGTAGATGAGCAATGGATAAAATCCTTAGAGAAAATATTCCACGCCTTGGGGAGTAGAAAAAGGGAAAAATTTGTCATGGAAGTTTACCGCCTCACTGGATATGCTGATCAATGGTGGTCATTAATTCAAAACAAAATGGAAGATAATGAAGTATAAAATATGGAATGGAGGGATTTTAAAGAAATTGTCTTAGAAAAATACTTTCCTCATCCCCATCTAGCGGATATGGAATGAAAATTTCTCAGTCTGAGGCAAAAGGAAGATGAGAATTTTACAAAGTATGAAGCTAACTTTACAAGGATAGCAAGGCCTGCATCTAATTATATACGTAACCCAAGAAGTAAGATCGATTGTTTCTTTGATGGGTTAAAACCATTTCATCATCGATCATTGGTCTCAGAATACTTCTCTTCATACAAAGATATTATCTCGTGTGCTATCAAGACAGAAAAGGAAATCTCTAAGTGTTAAGACTTTAATGCACAACAAGAGAAGAAGAGATCTATTGATCACTCTAAAAATTGAAATAAGGGGAATAAGGGAAAAGTTGAATATCCATCCTACAATAAATGTTCGAAGAAACAGCTGGTAATTTTTGAAGGGAATTGGAGTGTGTTACAAGTGTATTGAAAAAGGCCACCAAGCTCGTGATTTCAAGTGGAAGAAAGAAGCTATTCATGTTCAATGCTACAATTTTAGGGAGATTAGACATTATGAAAATGAATTTCCTATGCTATAGGGAATCTTACCTTAGAAAATTCCAAGGGATCAATGAAAATCTTATTCTATCACTACTGCTGAGGTTGAAGCTCCTAAAGATGTGGTATCAGGTAATTTAATGGTTTCCTCAAGTTTAGACAATGCTTTATTTGATTCTGGATCATTGCATTGTTTCATATCTTCCCAGTTTGCTATAAAAATTAGATATTTCCAATTTTATTTAATAAGGGAGTTGTCAGTCAAAAATCTTAAGGGATGTGTCATTGTAACAAAGTTTTGTTAATTAGTTCCCATTAAGGCATATAATCATTATTTATCTGCTCATTTCATCGTCATACCCATGATGGAATTTGATATAATCCTAGGTATGGATTGGCTTTCGGACTGTGATGTGAAAATTTATTGTAAGAAGAAGGAGGTTACAATTTTTTATGATGATGATAAAGAACACCTTATCTTTAGAGCAGAAATGTCACCACATAATTCTTATCTAGATCCACCCCATTAGGTCAACGAAATTCAATTATTATGGAGGAAGAGAATGGAATAACTGTGGGTGAGGAAAGGAATGTTAAAATAGTGGATGTACATACTGTGAGAGAATATGTTGATTTTTTTTTAGAAGATTTACCTGAACATCCTCCAGAACGGAGAATTCAGTTTTCCATTGAGCTAATTACTAGCTCAAGGCCCATATCGAAGACTACTTATAGAATGTCCACTGTGGAATTAGTGGAACTAAATAAACAACTAGAGGAATTGAGTAATAAGATATTTATTCACCCTAGTGTTGCTCCATGGGGAGCCCCTGTTCTTTTTGTTAAGAAGAAAGATGGATCTATGAGGTTGTGCATTGACTACAGAGAGATAAATGTTATAAAAATAAAGAACATGTATCCCCTACCTCGCATTGATGATTTATTCTACCAAATTCATAGAGATCAATACCTTTCATAGATTGACCTTCGATCTGGATATCATCAGGTGTGTGTGAAGAAGGAAGACATTCCAAAAACATCATTTCGAACCAGGTACGAGCATTACAAGTTTACAGCAATGCCTTTTGGATTGGATAATGCACCTCATCTTTCTTCATGTATATAATGAATAGAGTTTTCAAGGGAAATATTGATGAATTTGTATTGGTATTTATCAATTATATTTTGGTATACTCCAAAATCTATGAGGATAATGAAAATCACCTACGCATTAGTGTTTCTAATGCTACTAAACTAATCGGTCTTTCAAGACTTGATCTTTTGTGATCATGCCAATGTTACGTAGTAATGCACAGACTCTAGGTAATTGGGGTCGAGGAATTATAGGATAAATTTTTGATATATATATATACTGATAAGAAATATTTAAAGAATAATTTCACATAAAAAGAGTTAATTTTGTGACAGAGAAGAAAACTGGAGTTCATTAAGGACTATGATAGCTCAATATATTACCACCATGGGAAAGAGAACATGTTCGATAATACTTTGATTCAAAGGGTGATTTTCCATTATCCCTGATGAGGATAAAATAGATCTAGTATTTATTGATTTAAAATGGATAAATCTTGAATTCATGACTCAAGGGGGGATGTTATCATTCTCAAATAAGTTTTCTACAATCTATCTACTTGAATATTAAAGAGGCGCGACAGGAAGATGTAAGGATATAGAATAACTTAGGAATTATTCATGAGTTTAAAAATTATTGTGATAGAATGATATAGGTCAAGAATTATGTGTTTGTTTCATCCATACCATATTTAAAAAAGGATATGTTATAATAAGATCATATTTTCTCATTCCTTATTCCTCTCACAAGTACAAATTTGTATAGATATTTGGAATATTATTTCTAGTGGGATGACATGAAGAGAGATATTTTAATGTTTTTAAATCAATTCATGGTATGCAAATATGTTATATTTGAGGGAAAAATGTATATGGGGATGTTACGAAAATTAACCGTAACAGAAAGGAAATGGGAAAAAATCTAAATCGAATTGTTCAGACTTCTGAAAATATATGATAGAATCAATTATATATGGGTTGTAGTGGGTTTCCCTATAAGGTTATAACAGTTCATATATATCAATGAATATTTCTATCTAGTTCATTTTTCGAGTATATAGAACGAGGATGTGGTAAGTTTTCTTGGAGCAGCACATTCAATTGTGTTTGACTAGGATTTGAGGAATACATTAAAGTTCTAGAAAATTATTCAGCAATCTCTTGAAATAGAATTGAGTTTCAACATAGTGTATCATCGTCAAAAAGGTATCCCATCCGATTTAACCATTAAAATTATATAATATATATTAAGATGTTGTTCTATGTATTTCAATGGTGGTTGAGATCAACACCTTCATCTATTTGAGTTTGGGTGCAATAAAAACATTCAATCAAGAAATAATAGGGATCCTTATAAAATCATCAATGGAAGGGAGTGTATAACACCACTTTTTTGTATGATGTTGGAGAAATAATTTATTGTTACTTGAGTTACTTAAGGAAATGTAAGATAATGTTTTACCCATTCATTAAAAAATCATGATAGATCAAAGTCGACTGAAATGTTATACTAAAAATCATTAGTTTGATTTTGAGTTTAATGTTAGTGAGAAGGTCTTCATTTTAATTTTATAATGGAATAAGGTTTTCATATTTGTGAAGAATGAAATAAGAGGCCTATATATATTTTACCTTTCATGATACTTGATTATGTTGTAATGGTTAGTTGTTTCTTAGTGCTTCCACCAATCCTCTCAAGTTCTCTATGTGTTCAATGTATATTTAATTAGGAAGTATATACCTGATCCTTAACATGTGATAAATGTTGAGGTTAAGCGACGGGTTGATAATATTACCAATGAATAATAATTTTATGTGATTACGGATTACATGGATAGCATTCTATAAAACAAGACCACAAATTTACTGGATGTTTTGTTGAAAACCCACCAACATAAAGAAGATACATGGGAACCTGATGATATGATTATGTAGAAGTATCCTATGTTGTTTTCATAAAAGTTATGGAATTTTTGAGGGTGGAATTAGGTTTAAGAGGGGTAGAATGTAACACCATGATAATTTATGATATATATATTTTTTAAAATACATTTAATAACTTCCATAGATCGTGTCACTATTTTCAATGGAATGGTATGATTTTTGTGGTTTAGGAAAGAAGATGCACGACACCAATAATAACCCTGTTATTATATTATCACATGATTTCATGCTAGGTTAATTTTTATATGATGGAATGTTATTATTGAATGGGATAGTGAAATAAAATACCCAATTCCTATGATATCCTTGTTATTTGGTTATTACATGATTTCACATTGGGTTCAACAATTTTTTCCAACTGTGGTGGAGAAAAATATACCAATGTGCATAGTTCTCTTTATTGAAAGCTTCATATTGGGGTCTCCATTTATCATTCCCATGGGAACTCCCAATGGTTCTAATATTTCCAATGAGTGACAATCATTCTTTCCAATGTTTGTTAGTTAGTTGGGGGTATACTTCCTAAAATTCCTAGGAACAGACATTGGTCAAGTGGATGGGAGTTTGGGATCATCAAACCCTTATGGTGAGAATTATTTCCTATTCATGGATACTCTTATTGTATTATGTTATGTTGATGAATCTTTACAAATTCCTGAAAAAAGATTTATTATAGAATAAAATAATTGGGTGTCTAATAACTATACATACAATAGTGAATTATATTAGTGACACAATCTATATATATGAAAGGTTATCCTTATATTCCCACTATTACTGAAGAGATAGGATACAATTGCACTTTAAATCCATATTACCAAGAACACTAGATTTCAATACCGTAAAAGAAGGAAATTAATATTTTTTTATTCAGATTGAACCTCTAAGAGGAATTATATTTATCATATCTATCTTCTATGAATAGGATTCAATTCACACATAGTTCATTTACATACAAGGTGTGTAGTTTAACTTAATATGGAGAGGGTTTATGTGAACGAATTTAAGCATTGGATGATGATCACATTCCTTATGAATATATCTGTATATTCATCCTCTAAAAAGAATCATATTCCAAGTAATTTAGTTAGTTTCAAGAATTGATGAATTACATAATACGAAAAGCATTTATACAAGGGAATGAATAAATTACATACAGAGACCAAGCATTAGGAAGGAATCCTATTAATTCAATATATAACAGGAATCAGAGTCCTTGAATTTTATTTTTTACTTAACCAACCAATGGGTGAGAGTTATTTCCCCAAAGTTCAACTAAATGGGAATATTTTATGGATATACACCAAGGTGTATTCCAATGTATGGATTCAATTTCATCATGTTGTGTAACATGATATACATACTTATGTTTTCCATGTTGTGTGTCTGTGTGTGTTGTGAGGGGTATTTATGATTCAAGTGATAATATTGTTGAAAACACCTATGATCGTGTGAGTCCTACTCATTGTGAGAAATAAGTTATATAAAGTGATCATACTCACTACGTAGAGATGCATGACTTACACTTTGATGAATCCTCAATGGAATGATTGATATGGAGGTCAAGCATTAGGAAGGAAACATCAATATCATTTTATAATAAGAACTGGAGTACATGTTGTTAACATGGATTACTAGTATTCCAATGGATGAATAAATATGGTATACCAGTAGGAGGAGAGTAAATCTAATGTTAAGGGATGTAGAATAAGGTATATTCTTATGTCACATATATAGCTTTATCCTTTGATTGAAAATGAGTGAGGTGTATGAGAGGCGTATTGAATATGCTTGAATGGACTAAAGAACCTATGAAAAATGAAAAAATAGAGGTGCATAACTATGAAACCTTATTATATCAAGGAAACTCTCCTTATAAATGGGTTCTTGGCCAAATGATCATGTCCAATGGTTCACATGGATATGGAGGCCTTCTTGATGAGGCTATCATGTAATGTGGTGTATTCCTAAAAAGGATGTAATCCCCAAAAATGTATTCCTGGCATGTATATGAGTATCTTCATGACCTGGTTGACTTTTCTGGGGAGATATCACATGAACCAGTTGATATGTCCATATTCTATCAAATTATTAGGATACCGTTTCTAGGGATCTTCATGTCATCAAATATGACATGTCAAATGTTCTTCACATAGACATCCTAACATGTCAAATTGCTTCTCATGAACCAGGATTACATGTATAAGGGGATCACATAAACCATGCTGACATGTTTGAGGGATATTGTATGAACTAAGATGACATTTTTGTGGGTCATCACATAAAACATCTGACATGTCGAAGGTTTATCATGTGATCAGGATGACATGTCATGGGGTCTTTAGGTGATAAAATATGACATATCCAAGGTTTGTCACATGATTAGACTTACATATACACGAGTCTTCACATGTGATCAAAGCTAACATGTCCAAGGGTTCTCTTTTGATCTGCATAACATGTCCAATGGGATTTTCATGTCCAACAGATTCACATGAACCGATATCTATTTCATATGGAAATTGCATGAATTAAAGTTACATGCCTTTGGGTTGTCATGTGATTTGGATGACATATCTAGGGATCATCACATGACTTGGATGACATGTTTAAAGTGAATCACGTGATCAATGAATAGATCATAGTAAACACATAACCACATCACTTGAAGATTATAGTATCTTCCATAATAATAATATTCCTTCATTTTCATCCTTTTTCATGTAAACACATCAATATTTTTAGGTGTTTTCTCACTAAGGAAACACATAATCATGAAAATATGATTGTGGTCCTTCGTGTTATTAGGTTGACATGAAAAATAAAATTCACATGATAAAATATGATCATGCTAACCACATATACATAATTCATAATTCAATAAGTTACACACCAGACATTTTTAGGTATAAGACTACTGATATCATGAATTCCTCAATATTAAAAAATATTCATTAATTTTTGTTTGTCTTTTAATGTTGTTTCAGGGTGGATTTTATAAGAATAACCACCCTGAAGATGTTCCTTTTTCATGAAAAATCAATATAATATATTTTATTGAGACCCTGGTGTGAGAATTTACATAATTAATCATGGGATTCACATTATCCAGACACATTTCATCAATGATTCCATCCTTTATTCACTTGTTTAAAAGAAACCATGTGATCACTCCATCCATACCCGCTCGTGTGATATCAGGCCTTGTCAAATGAATTTTTTAGGATCAATATAGGATACCACAAAGAATTATCATTTTCAAATAAATATGACTGAGATCTATAACATGATAGACTTGGAATTTCAAATATAATTCACAACATCCAATTAGAACATCCATGGTCCCTCATTAATTTAAATCATATGTTTTACAGCCTTTGTGAGATAGAGATGGCTTGTCAAAGGGCCTTTAAATGATCAATGAACTAATTAAGTGAATCGAATAATCCTTTCACATGAGATAAAGTGTAACAAACTTCACATAATGATCCCATTATTATCAGTATTCCATCGCATGATCCCCTTGGTTTATTTTTAGGATGTTTCCAATAGTCATGTTCATTGATTAGAATGAAATTTCTAAATGAATTCACATGATTTTTTTATAGATTACATGAATCATATATCCTTAAATAATACCCATGATCACATAAACCAGTGAGATTCATGAAAATTATAATTATATTCTTTTCTAGGTAATTGGAAATAAAATGTATGACTCATATAATAACCCATCTATTATTTCATCAAATTCATTCACATCATGTTCCATAGTTTCCTTCTCATGGAAACTCCCATCATATACCACATCTTCAATGAGTCACAGGACTACGTTATAATTTATGGTTGTCATTTGGTATTTCAAAACTAATGATGCTTATAGAATCTCATTGGTCGAGAGGATGGAAGGATGAGATCAACCATTAATTTTAGGGGAAATTATTTACTATTTTGTGAAAATCTTACAGATTTAATTTATGATCATGAACCTTTACCAAATCTAAAATCATTACTGGTTATGATAACAAAATAATATAGTTTTGAATCTCTATAAATGTAGAATAGAATTATATTAGTTGAAAAATATATATGTATCAAAGGTTATACATCTGGTTCTGGTTATTTCTATATAGTTAGTAACTTTTAATGAATTGAATCCATATTTCCAAGAACTCAAGAGGTTACTGCTATCCAAGAAATAAATTGGTGTTTTTGTATTTGTATTGAACCTTTTTTGGCATCCAATATATTATTTGAGAACAAGAATGAATGTACACATAGTTCATTTTTGTCTAAGATATACAAGTTAACATCATGTGAAAGGATATATTTGAGGGAATTTAACCATTGGGTATAGAGATCACGCAATAGGAAGGTGTCCTACATATGTAAATTATAATAATAATTAGAACCACATAATTAAATTTTCCAAAAACATCCATTGGGTGAGGTGTATTTCCCTTAATATTAACAATATGGGAATACCTTATGGACTTAAAACAAGGTGGATTCCCTATATAGAGGAATTATCATACAATTTTTTGTGGGGATTACAACATGGGATTCACTTAGTTGGAGGGGGTCATATTGATAGTGACATGATAATTTCAAAACACTGGGTTCATGTGATATATGATCAATGTGTGAAAGAATACATAGTTTGTGATCAGATGCACTAAATACAGATTATGGAATTAAGGATTGAAACATTCCAAATGGAATTTTTGATACTGTGACCATGCCTTAAAAATGATTCATATGTATCCTAATTATAATTGGAATAGGATTCCTCATAGTTCACGTTAGATTCATTGTCCACTAATGGGTGAAAAAATATGTTAGACCCAAAGCGGTTGAATTTTATGAAATAGAAAAATCATATGATAAGGGACCTAAACTAAGGTAGTTTTCCATGTCAAATATCTAGATTTATCCTCTAATGGGAAAAGGCTGACAACTATTGGAGTTATATTGAACATGTTTTTATGGAATGTATAAAAGTTACAAATGATGAAATTAAAAGTGGTTCATTTGTATCTACCCACAGTACATAAAAGACACTATCATTAGAATAGGTGTGCTCAGCTGATGTTTCATGATTAGGGGTTCACATGTCCATGTAGGCCTACTTGATGATGTTGACATGTATAGGTGTATCTTCTTGACATGGTCAATATTTATGGGGATTTATCATTAATCAACAAACATTTACAAGGTTGTTCAGATGAGTATGAAGACATGTCCAAGGGTTTGACATGTGGTCAAGATTACATGTCCATGGTTTTTCATGTGATCAAATATAACCTGTCCCATGTTCATCATATGATCTTCCTAACATGTACAAGGGAGTCACATGAACTACATTGAGATGTATGAGGTCTATTAAAAGAACCATTATATCATGTATTGGGGAAATCTATTGACGATGTAGACATGTTTGGTTCATTTCATTATAAATAATAAATTTCTAAGGGTAGTTTCATAACCTGGATGACATGTATGAAGTGCATCACATTTTTAATTAAAAATCATATTATAATCATAAAACCTTAACATTATGATCAAAGTATTGTCATTAACATGATGTTCCATCATTATTATATTTCATCACATAAACACAACAATATTTTTCTATAATTTTCCGACAGAGGAATAACATGATCAAATTTAAATGCCCAAGGTCTTTCATGTGATCTATCTGAAAATGCATAAATCCTTCACATGATCAATAGTGATCAAAAAATGTTAATACAAATACTTTTTAATCCCTTATGTTCATCACAATAAATATTTTGGTCATAGTATCTTGAGATAATGATATCCTGTAATCAAGAATGTTATCTCCCATTTCCATGTGTATTTTTATTTTCTATTAAGGGGTGGCTTTATATGAATTTCCAATTTAAATAAATTCTTATTTTCATTATTATTAAATATCATAAATTTCAATTATTTGTAAAAATGAGCATTCACATAATGCAAAACGCACATCGCATGATCCAGTTGTATTTCTTCAATGACTCCACCTTTTTTGATTCCGAATAAATTGAAACAACATGATCAATATTTCATTACAATATATCTTGAGCCTAAGTCTTATCAAAGGGGTTTTTATAATCAATCTAGGATGCCAAAAATAATTCACCTAATCGAATAATTATTTCCAAGATCATTTGTATGAATTATTATACATGTAAAAGTTCCCTTTCGAGACCTAGTCATCACATCTGATGATATTTTCAAAATAAAAATATATGTTAGAGGGAAATTAGAAGATCAATCATAAATGTCAAAGGTCCTTCACAAGGTCAATGAACTTATCATGTGATGTACATAATCCTTTTACATGAAAAAATGTAACTCTTTACAGAAGGACCATATGATTTTAAAATTTATATCACATGATCCCCTTGAGAAATTGTTAGGAATTTTTCTATCAATATGTCACTTGATTTGAATAAACCATCTATGGGACTTTATATGATCCATTATAAATAATGGGAATATTTCTCCTGATTAGTGTATAGTTTAAATGATGTGCATTACCCTTCCATTTTATTATCATAGGGTCATAAAATCATGATTCTTATTGAAGGTTTTTTGATTTTTATGTTCTTGGAAATTAATCCCTATTTAACTAATTTTATTCCTTTTATACTTTATAGGGGAAACAATACTTTTTATTGGGGTGTTTCTTCAAACCCAAATTTTGGGATACTCATTTAGAGGTTGTAAATAAATTTCCACTTTGTAAGTGAATGTTGAAGGAACAATTACATAGTTTGAAAGAAGTAATTTCCCACTTCTGTGTCTTGGGATTCCCCTAGTTTTTATTTAGATCATATTATGGTACAATAGGAGACATTTGGTCTTCTATGAGGTTCTCGATAAATATGGGATCATAGGGCTAACCATTTCACTTGCCATTCAATGTTTTTAGAGATATTTTATTTTTCTTCCACAAGATCACTTCACATGAAAACCTCATGTTAACCCATTATAAATCCCAATCACATGAGATAATCATTGGAGTAGGAAATGTGGTTCCCATCCTGTGATCAATTTTACCAAAAAAAACTCATGGAGCCTATAATCTATCAACCCATTGTAAGTTTCCCTAAACCTCATAACATGTATTTTGATGGAGGTCTACATTACATGATGAGCTTGGGAATAATGTGGAAAATAATCCTTTATAAAATTCATAGAGCCACATCATGATCATGATATAATTATCCTTTGAATGGATTATGAAATCATGAGACATTACATGGGTTAGGTGATCATGAAAACCATAATGGATCACAAACTACACATGATTCTATATATGTAAAAAAAATTCCTATGTCATCTACACTTATTATGATTACACCCTTGTTATTATACATTCATTGTTAGTTTTTGTTCCAGATGGATTTGAGATCCCAAACAAAATTTTACATGAATTATTGAAAGGATATGATTTCCGGGTACCATAAAAGGGTCCCTAGTATATGTATTATTAGAAAATGAGGTTTTAAAGAGACTTCATTCGATTGATCTCTAGAACTATCCATGACCTAATTGAAAAACATTATATGTATTTTTTATTCTGGATGATGAAATAATCCCCCAATCCATCAAAAACCATCAATATAGGTATTTTAAATATTATTTTAATTGTATCTAGTAAATATTATCTAGGAATAGGAAAATGATCAGGAAATAATTCTACTTAGTTTCATAAACATTGAATCACTCCTTCCCGAGATTGGGAAAATAAATCTCACACTCTAACCAAAATTTTAGAGTTAATAAAATATTCTCATCTCATACTTGAAAATTCAAAAGTTATATACTATCTTAAATGGGATCTATGCCTGGAAGATTTTGATGATGAATGACCTTTTCCATTTTAGGTTTGATAGAGTTGAAATTTTTTTTCTGATTAATTTCACATCATCCACCCCTATGAGGAAAAAAGGAATTAGTTATTAATTATGTATCATAAAATAGAACTCCTTAGAGAGGTAATCAGTCATTGTTGTCCTCAAAGAAACTATATTCATTAGAACCATGTTGAGGTTGTAATAATTCTATGGTATATTTGTTATATCGGGGGAATAATTCCTCTTGGTGAAGGGTAGGTTGAATTCCTTCCATCCACAAATAGATTAGATGATATAGAATAGAATCAAGACATTACATGAGATATCCTTACTAATTTTTAGGAGATGTTAATGAATGAGCTAAATATAAGAATAATAATCCCTTTCAATGATTGGGTCAACAAATTCCTTTTTCAGATCAATTCTTGACCAATACCAATATTTCCTTATAACTATCAAACTAAAAAAATGATCAAGAAAACAGAGGGAAACACATCATGGAATCTAGTTCAATAGGACAGTGATGGTTTCTCAGCAGGAATAATGGTAGTATCACGTTCTATCCATTACAATTATTTGTCATATTTATTTTCTTCTCAACAATATTCAATAACATACCAACCCTTAATATATCAACATGACCTTCTAATTATTATTTTTATGAATATATGATCACATTAGGTGTTATACATTATGAAATACCTATTTCCCAATTATTATCTCAACCAATCAATGTCTCTATGGTTGAGTCAACACTATTTTACATTTATGAGACCATCATGATTATTAGAAAGCACAATAATTGGATTTTTGGGCCACACCCTACACCATCTGGTTTAATCATTGATTGCGATGTCAATTCTATTGATGAGATTTCATATAAATATTCCATATAAAATAAGTATCATGAGGCATATTAAGTTAAAATACTACCGATATAGATTTTACCATTAGTTTTTTATGTATTCAGTAGGTTTTTTCTATCAATTTTGTGGGTATGAGAGTGAAATATCATATTAGGATTAAAAAACAGTTCTAGTGGATGATGGATTTTTAGGAAAGTTACACTAAGATTTTCTTTACACCTAAAAATTATTCTACTAATCTATCGTGAGAATATTCCTACGATTTGATGGAATATTATCCAGAAAGTGTGCTAAGCCACATGATTCATCTGGTAGTTACACCATATGACTATCTGAAACTGTTATTCATTATTTTAATAGAACTAGTTTAGATAGTCATATGGTGTAACTACCAGATGATGTGTCATCCATAGGAGAGCCAAAGAATGTCATCAGAGAAGTAATGGTAGACCAAGACATTATTTTTCATTCATAATCATCTAGTTCAGGCCTTACATTGATGGATATAATACCTGAATATATAATGACCTCGAATCTTAATGCTAACACACACACTTGATAAATTCCAGAAAAATATAGATATCTCGATGAATAATTTTCTTCCAAATTCATTTTTTTAGTTATTAAGGGAGTCTTGGAGGGACATCATTTTAAATGAGAGAATCCATATCATCTTTTTCACATCCTGGGTGAATGTTGATTTCATTATAAAATATTATATGAAATACCAATGTGTAACATCCTAGTGGTGAAAGAAATTTCTGATCCTTAGAGAGCGTTTCATCACTTTAACAAAAAAAGAATCTGATTCAATACATTAGGGAATATTATGGGGTTATAGATTTGATTTTTTTTACAAAAGCCCAATATTATGATCAAATGAGTAACATGTCTATGAATACAGTAGTAAATGAAGTGCTTATATATCATTAAATGATTTATTTCTCAAGATAAACATCTATGTTGGATTCCAATCACCAAGAGTTTCCGAAGATATCATCTTCAATAAATGATACACATCAATTATTAATGATGGATAAAACATAGTAGGAAGAATATCACTATTCAGTTGAAAAAATTCTCTAAACACATGTTTACCTGAAGATCTCATTAGAAATATTTTTACAATGATATTTTTTATATACCATGGGGATCTAAGGAGAGACTCCTAACCATAGATATTCAACCCAAATTTTTTACATTATCAATGAAAACATGTTTTTAAACTCCATTTTATTTCTTTATTTTTATCATGATTCATGAGAATATAATTTTTTCATCCTCATCTCATATAGACTATTACAATAAGTAAATATTTTTTGTAATAATTAGTGATCTAAAACATGAACTCAAATTATTGAATCATAATAGATAACCTATGTTAATTTTCCATGATTTATTTCTGACATATTAATCTTTATAGATATATTACTTTTGTCATTCTGAAATGAAATGGTTAAAAGGATAATTTGGGTAATATGGATCATAGAGAAAGTGCTCTAAATTCTTCCTAATACAATGGAATTTAAATTATATATTTATTTTATATAGGTTTAGATAATGGTGAATTAAATATTTTCATCTTTTTCTAGACTAATTTTTTTGATATTAAATTGACGGATGATTTAGAAATTATATACGTGGATTTATATAAGGAAGCCCTCAATTGGTTTGGAAAATTACATGTTTTTTGTCTTCTCTATTTCATAAGTTATTAATTTTAAATAGATCATATATTATATGGGTTAAGATAGTATAGGATCAAATTTATCTTATTATTACATTTGTCAATTTTAAACATTGTTCACGTTATGCCTTTTTAATTGGAAGATTATGGTCTAGAATAATTTATTTCTAGAGTATTATCATTTCAAGTAGAAAAAATTGGATTATTTGTTGTTTTAGTGTGGGGTATAACAACTCATATATTTTTTAATTTTAGTATAGTGAATTTAAGGTCAAACCCTATAAATATCTATAGTTTATGGAATTCTAGAATACACAACATATCTCTATAGTTTAGGGTCATGTGGTACATGATATTTAATGAGGTATTCTAAGGTCTTCAAGCTCAGAACATCTGTCACTTTGTATTCCACATTCATCAAATTGGTAATGAACGGGTTTTCAAAAAGGGTACAATAATCTCTCATCCTTGTTGAAATTAATAATGATGTGTTTTCGTGAAGGTTTCAGACACCCTAAATAGCTATTGAGTTGATAAATTATAGGTGTTAATGAGGGGTTCATACAACCTATATCATTAGTGAAAGATGTTTTGAAAAATAGTGGATTAATGTCATGTATTCTAAATCTACTTCGGTATTTGGAATGTGTTTTAATTAAATAACATAACTAAAAGTTTTAATTGGTGATGATATAATGACACATACACATTGGGGATAATAGAAAAACACTATGAGGTTTTAATATCTAAGACATTTTTATTAGGGCTCATGAGGATTAGAGGTCATTTCCTAAAATGAGGAGACATATCTAGTTGATAGTCATAAACCGTTATGAATGATCCCATAGGAATTATAAGCATGGTTAACTCGAGGGGTACCCACTCCTTACCAAGGTCCATGTAAGATTCTTGAACATTCAATAACTTGTGTGGGAATGTAATGTATAAAGAAACATGAATTCCACAAATGGATCTAACACCCATGGGGTAGTATATTTTATGGATGTGAATACTGGTACCTATATCATAAGGTTTCATTTCATGCGATGAAGGACACAAAAACGTTTAGGAATGATGTACCACATTTCTTCATTGAGAATGGATATAATACACAATGACCTAATGTTAAGGATGTCATATCCAATCGAATAGTATGGTCATGGTAAATGTAAATCATGATCAAGAAACATTTGGGTTCAATTGAAAATACAGTCTAGTTGGTAAATGTTGAGAATTAGTAATGGTGGAAACAATTCCACACATAGATAGGGAAATTACTCATGGATATAAGTGTGACCTTTCCTCAATGGGAAAAACATCTACTAGAAGAATGCTCAGAAGCATTGAATTATTCACTAATGAATCTTAGAGGAGTCCCTTTAGATCAATTATTTTATATTATCAATACATTATAGAGTAGAATCAATAGAAATTATTCAAGTGTATGGTGTTTTAGGAGAAGTGTATCAACTCAAGGAATTAGTGGCTATTATCTTGGTATTAAAAACATGATGATTTTTCTGTGGGAAATGTAATATTCTTGATGGGGTTGTGCACCCTAAATGTTTTGTTTCTACTTGAGAAAAAATTTATCATGGGGAGAGTATGTTATAAATATTATCTTTAGAATTTTATAATACTAGTGGGATTGAATAATAATGGATCAAGTTTTATGAGGTCTAAATGATGTGACCCATAATAGTTGTTCCGTTTTTTATTTAAGGTCTATCTTTTGACTAAACTCTTACGAAGAAGTGTTTAGTAACATTAGAAATGGGTTTATCTCTGACTACCCTTTATGTGTTTTCAAATTTAAATGTTTTTTATATTTTTCACTACTAGTTTAAGGTCATGTGATTCAGACCTAGTATCATAGAAGTTTTATAAAATAGACTAATTAGGATCCCCAAGGCTAAGAGAACTCCAACACCCTTTTGTGGAGGAGATGAAAATGATTTAAATCATGAATCATTGTTATTGGGTCATGATTAATGGCATGAGATATTCATTTTGAATATGATTGCGAATTAAACTATATTTATGATTTCCATTTAAATTATACAACATCTCATGAAGATCAAAATAACATTCTTACAAGGGAAAAATAGTTCTAGTTGATGGGTCTAAGGACATTATATAGATCAAAACCAGACATGGTCATATGGAATGATCAATTATACCTTATGAGTGATGTTTAATATTCATAGAAACCCTAGGTTCTCATGAAATAAAGTGTGATTTGTAGATTGGGGTGATTAATAGATGATGGAATCACCCTAAACTATGTTTGTTCAAACGTAGCTTCTTGTGGTCCTTTTATAAGGAGTAATTCTGTAACATAGCCTATAGAATTTGATGTTTTTTATGAGATATGTTCCTATAAAACCAATAAATATATTGACACCAAGACACAAATATCATCGATTTTAACATCATGGGACTATATCATCTTCCTTAAATTCTAACATTATAAGTTAAGGATGTGGGAACTGACATAAAATAATGAAATTCACCTTTATAGACACCCTAAAATTTTTAATGAAATTAAGGATGAAATTTTAATTTCTATGGTCCATCATCCATATTTTTACCAATTAATTTCACAAGCACAATAATTATAAAATAGTGACCTCATTCAAGGTTGTTTGTTTTCAAATATCCAACCCGTACACAAAAGGGAATGTGATTTTTTGATTTTATAGTTGTCCTTATAACATAAGATATGGGTGTCACTATGTATAACATGATTTAATGAATCAAAACACTTGTAGTTCTAATATAAGAAGGTTAATTTTATAGAAAAAGCTCATGAAAAAGTAATAGGGGATTATCAATGTGAAAATCGTGATTGGTCATGGGGTTAGAGAACCAATATGTCACTATATTTTTCTATGTCCACAAGAATAAATCCATATTTCTTCCTCATAGTGAGGATGACCTACCTAAATCATGCCCATATGTAGGTAAGGGGTAGTTCTTATATTCCCTTAACGGGACTTACATCATATCCAGCTAAATGGTCCTCTATGTAGATTGAGTTCATACATACTGAATGAAATTAACATATATCATCTCAGTATGGAGAGAAAATATTTATCTCTACCACATATTTATGTATATGATTGATAGGATCCCTAAAAAATTCATTTCTAGGACTTTTCATGATGCAAAATATGTAATGTAATCCAAAATTGTGTGATTATGACATATGAGTGTTGATGCTTTATAGGTACACACCTTTGACCCAATGGTATTTCCAATAAGACCAAACACCACATGAAATTTATGGTATTCACAAGAGATTGATACCAAAAAATGAAAGGGTAGTAGAATACTATGTTCTAATATTACCTGGATAATTTCTACAATTCACAAATGAGTATGATTGAGGGTATCCAAATACTGTTTAATAGTTGTGTTTTGGTAAATGTAAATCATGACCCATGAATATTTGAGCCAATGGGAGATGAAGAATGGAGGGTACTAGCCAACCATTAGTAATAGTTGAAGATTGTATCCCACATTGTTAGGAATATAACTCCTTTATTTATGGGGGAAACATAGTCTACGACTAAAACATCCCATAGGAATAATCTCCACAATGCATTGTTATTCACTAGATAATCATATAGGGGCCCTTATGTATTAACAGGCCCCAGTTACATGGTTTTTACAGGGGTAACCAAGATAATAGGATCTCATGGTCAGTGGTGTTCTAAAAGAATGATATAAACATTAGATATTGGCTGGTATCAACTATGATATCATAGATTTCAAGTTGGTTAATGGAGAATGTAATATTAATGATGGTTTTGAGAAACATAAATGATTTTCGAACATGTATTGAATACATTTTATATATAAAGGGATAAGTATTTTGATTCTTGAGTACAAAATCATTGGGGGGTGATCTATTTTTCACAATGAACTCTTGGCATGTAGTTTAACATCATCTAACTAGGACATAGTCGTATTGTTTAACATTAGTTGTCTAGGATGTTGTTCTCTATTTTTGAAAATAATTTACTATGATTATGCTAGTCATATTAGATTTACATGTTCACTAATCTCACATGATTGATGCTCGGTATGGGATTCTAGATACACTAGGTTTTTGATTAATCCGTTTTTGAGTGTATGACATGGAATTTATGGGGTTATTTGAATTTTTATATGACATGAAGTTCCCATATATACTTGGTTTTCACTGATTAACATAGTATGTAGTGATGTGGATTCAAGGCTGGGAATGGGATATGGGATTCAAAGACCACTACATATCCCCTTATAAATGGAATCAAGACACATATTTCCGAGATATAAAACTCCCTACATAGGTTTGACACATATGTAGTGACGATGAAATTTAATTTACTATTTTTATTTCGGTTGGTTACATGATCTGAAATTTGGGTTTTATTTCATATATTGTAATAAAATGAATTAAGAAATAAAATGTTTGTATTTGAAAAATTACCTGTGCATGTTTGACCCATATTCCAGGAAGGATGAGGGAATTTTCCATTTATATTATCGATGTGAATGGGATTGGAGACCCAAGAATCACTAAGTATCTTATGATCACTAGAATCAGACCACCTGTAGTTCTCATAAAATTATGTTCAGATTAAATTTTTTTATGAGAAATGAAGTATAATGAAATAAATGACCATGTCATTCTTGATCCTTCTTATACATGGATAAATGGATTTAATAAATCATATCATCCAGGTCATATATCAAGGATTATTATTTAAATATTGGTGGAGTTAACACCACTCCATTAGATAAATTTCCCAGAGTTATGGTGGACATTTCTAGTAGAACCAAAATATCCTATAATATCATGTTCTAAGACATTTTTTTATCCACCAACGGATCCTAACATGCCCCTTTTGACAAAAAAATATCCTAGAAACAATCTCTTATGATTTTTTATTCACCTGAAATTCCATGTGGGGTTACTTCAGTATTGGATAATCATTATTGCAAATACACTACAATCGATATCCTAGAGGTCATGAGATCCTGGTTTGTAAAATCCATGAAAAATATATGCATATGGAATATAGTGATTTAAGCATGAAAAGATAGTATGATGTCTTTTTTTTTGTTGTAAAGGGGGCATCTTAATTGATTTAAGAACTATAGAGAGTTGGTTATTCATTAGAAATACATTCCTTGAAATGAAAGGGTACACAAATTAAATGGTTTAATAATGATTGACCATAGGTATGACACATATATGCGTAATACTGAGGGTATCTGGATCCACTGGAATGGTTGGTATATGGGAAGTGTAAATAAAAAACAATGAAAATTTGAGCCAATAAGAGATAAATAGCAGTTTATATGGATCAACCTAGAGTAATTGTGGAAGTTCACATCTCACACAATTATGGAAATAGTTTCATGATTAATTAGGGGCCTTTTAACTAGGACCAAAATATCATATTGGAGATAGCTATGAGAGACATCATTACTCACCAATGAATCCTAATTAGATTCCTTTGGATGAACTAATCCATATTACCAATTGGATATAGTGGGAACCCATATAACATGATATCCTGATTCCTAGGATTCCAAGAAATGTATATAAACTTTAGGGATTAGTTAGAGTGAACACTTATTTAGAAGATATGAAATTGTCTCATTAATAATGTGCGATCCAAGAAGTGTTTGAACACACTAAAAGCTATGATAATGAATATTGAACACATTTTAAAAGAAAATGAATAATTAATTTTTTTTCATGAGTACTTATTCATCGCAGGGGATATTTTTTTTTCAAGAATACCACAAGTTTTATAGTTTAACATCATGTAATAAGGACATAATTGTTCAGTTTAAAGTCACACTACTAGGACAAGGTCATACAATTTAATGTCATGACACTTTGACATGTTTCCCAAATTTGAATAGAATATACCATGATCATTTCAGTAAGTGGAGCTTTATAGTTTCCCTAATCTCAAATGAGTCCTTATAAGCATGATAAATAATAAAAAAATGGGAATTTGATTGAGCAGTGTAGGAGTTCGGGATATGGAATTTTTGGGGGTGTTCACATTTTAATGTACACCAGAGCCTCTTCACGGATCTGACTCTCACAGAGGGGTATGGTTTGAATAAATCCAAAATCATTGATGGTCCTATAATAATGGATTCCGAAATCACTATGTATCATGTCATAGTTGTAATCAAACCACATATATTGCTAAAGGTATAATTTATTTAGTATTAATTTAAGGGAAAATATCAGATGAAGAATAATAGGTGGAACTTCCAATGTTATTGGATTAATTTTTTTTAGTTTTTATATATTTTAATGTTGTTTATTGTACAAAACCATTTCTTATAGACTCAATATAACTCATCTAAATTCTTATATGGTTTTTCTTCATCTGATATTTTTCCACATGTTGATATTCAGAGTGAAAGAAACAATACCTTGATGAGTAAAATTTATTTTTCTCTATAGAGATGTAAATATGGGATTTCTAACATTGAAGTGTGAGTTCTGGTATGAAAAGACCATAATGCATGCATTTGTTTATCCGTATAATTAATATTTTCTTTTTCCACCATTTTATGGTGTATACTAAACATGGTTTTATTAAAGGCCTATATATTTCCATTTTACACTACATTATAGTGATATTCATGGATATACTCGATGTTATACTCCTAATACGAATTCTTCAATTTACAAGAATACAAATTGGTTACATTTCCCATCAATCTCATATGTGAGACAGTAAATTGAGTAATAATATTTGAATTCAACAGTTTTATAGAATAATTCATCCAAACATACTATAGGGTTATAGATTATTTCTAATTGAAAAATAATTGGTTAGTAGTAAGGATTTACATAAATTTATTATATGTAGCTAGAGGATATGGACCCACAATGTCGAATCCCCATATGACGAACGACCAAGAATATATATCTTTGTCTAGAAATAATAAGGTATTATGGGTGATCTTTTCATGATTCATACATGAAATAAATTTTCCTCTTAATCAACCCATTGTAGAGTGTCATGCTGTCTTATTGATACTTAATCTATTTCATTTTTTATTGGTCCTATATAAGGGTCCCATTAAGATATAATATATTATGGGATCTATCCATCCAAGGGTGGATGTAGGGTAATCATGATCTATGGATTTTATGATCTAAAAAATTTCCTAAATGTTGTAGAAGATGAATTATTTGACTAAATGTTAGTGTGTGATATAGAAAATCATCTTGTCCAGATCATGATTAGCCATCATTGTGGATTCATTAGTCTAATCCTTAACATATTTGATTTTTGGAAAAAGGGACATGATACAACAAAGGTTTAGAAGGTAAATCTACCAAAAATCCTCTCATGTTACCAATTATGGGGGGAAATTATTCCTTCCTAATTGAATATTTGATGTTGATATGTTTTATCAATAGTAATGAATCAACTTTGAAATTCATACAGGCTATATGAAACTAAATAGATATCCTCAAGACTATGATAATCACTTTGTATTTTTCCTAATTATTATTGAAGCCTTCAGACATGGAGAAGGAATATGGAAGAAATTTTCAATCTAGGGTACCAAATATGAATCCTATAGTAACTCTATTGAGCATTGGGTTTTCTATTTATTAACTACTTTAGAATCATAATTCACTATCAAAATATATTTACC
Organism: Viscum album; assembly: GCA_963277665.1. Taxonomy (NCBI): domain Eukaryota; kingdom Viridiplantae; phylum Streptophyta; class Magnoliopsida; order Santalales; family Viscaceae; genus Viscum; species Viscum album. The sequence goes on from OY728131.1 coordinate 483,500,127, forward strand.
TTGTTTAGGGAGATCATGGGTGTGGAAAATTACTTCTTATGGATGTTCAGTGTAAATTATTGTGTTTTTTTGCGGTAGAATGTGATTCTATGAAGTTGTCTAGTGAATTCACATTGACTAACTTGTATGAAACTAATTTATTGTCATACTATTATATAATAAGAACCAATCAGGCCAATAAATTTATTAACTTAGGGTAGATAATAATATACATGAGTGGATCTATAAGATATAACTCATGGAACTCATAGTTCTACAAGTAATGACTCATCTTTTCACTATGAATATACAAATGAATAAATTCCACTCAATATTTTAATATAGAGTCTTTCCGTATATCATTGATTGACTGAGAATGTTTAGAACATTTTCATTAACCTTATCCTTTTTCTATATGATGAGCGAAAAAAATTATTTACATGGTGGCTATATCAATGATATGTCGATTTCATCCTAATAAAAATATCAGGAGATGGTGATATTGTAGGAACCAAATGAGATTCTTGAATAAATCTTGGTAACACTCATCCCACTATTAGTTCACTCCCATTTTCAATACAATAATTAATGAGAGATATTTTCTGACTTATTTGGGTATAAAATTCTTGATATAAGAAAGGTTGTATTTGAGATCTCTCAATTTTGTATGTTTCTAGGGAGATAGAATTACAAGTATGGATGTAGATGATCTAGATGTTCCTAGATGGCATTGATGAATACCAAAATTTAAATGAATTTTTCTAAATTTACTCCAATGGAATACATTAGAGGATACATATTTAAACTATCTTTCTAAAATCAGTTCATGATTTTTTAATGATCACTTAGTTTATCACAATACTATTAATATTTAACCACCAGTAAATCAATGCAGCACTCAAATATTTATCCCTATAAGTTTGTAAATATATTATACATGGTTAATTTATTTTTAGAACCATTATTATTAATGAAAAAGGGAATTACTTGGTAGAAAAATATACCTTCACATGCTCTAAAGTTAGTGGACTTCTTATCTTTAGGGAAAATATCAATTTGATTAAACCTAAAATATCAATCCATGATGGAAAGGGGTTGGAAACCACTTGTGGTATTTGTAAAAAGTCATATGATTAGTATTGGTAAATAATCCATTACATAGTGTGAATTAATTTCTCTCAAATAAGTGAATAACCTTATCTACCTATTATTATTATTAATTAGCATGATCATGGAATGATATTTTGTGTTTGAAACCACTTGGAAAATTCATTCCATGATCAATTGTTCAACTTCATATCATGCCCTGGAAGCATTAGAGGGGTGTATTCTTCTAGATTTATACATGAAACATCAATGGTAATATGAAAATAGAAACTTATTTTTATCCATATTATGGTATAGCCTTTGATTCTCTATATGATTCCAAGAAAACATGGGTCAATACTTCATTCTAAATGAAATATGCATAACCTTATCTTAAGGAAGCACATTAGAGCTAATCAATATGTGTCATGAGACTTCTTTTGGTCCTTGATTCACTTGATTGAGGTTAAAAATGGTGGTATAGATTCCTTACTCAAATGCAAGAGTATAATTTTTGAGGTCATCCTCTTCCATTTTTATCTCTATATATATGAGGAAATCATCAATTATGGTATATATTATAGGTTCATGTCAATTTCATCTGAAGAATGATATATTACAAGAAGAAGTGTTGGAATCACGATCCAACAAGGATACTATGGGGGAATCAAGAAGATTGTTTCATTCTCTCTATCTTCATCATAGGGAAAGATAGGTACAACCATCTTGAGTTTCCAGTAATATCCTACATGTATTTTTAATCCATTCTAATAGAATGATGTAGTTCTTGAATCCTAATAGAGGTTTATCCATAATTCCCTTTGATGAACCCACTTCATTTGGCATGATTTCTATCACATGGAGAAGTAATAAAAAATAATATTATTTATAAAATCATACGCGAACTAATTCTTCTACCATGATCTGATTAATAGTCAACACATAATCACTACTAATCAAGCTTTTGTGATTTTTGGGGTAGTTCTCGAGCAATTAAGACCATAAACCTTCTCATCACCCTCCATAATTTATTTTTTACGTCCCTCTTATACAAATATACCACTACATATAAAGAATCATAAGATTCATTGGGGGAACTATCACATTTTAGTATGTGAAACATTCCATTGATGATATGTTTGAAACATTAGTAAAATGTAGAAGGTAATGACATGTGGCTATGAATATAGTTTTTTTAATATAGATGTTGTTATTTTATCTTACTATATAACTATTAAATTATCCTGGTACATGGGTCCCTCAGCTATTCACTAAGAATAATCTCTCTGAGGGTACTTTTGCTAGTTTTCTGTTAATCCATGGATGGTTTGGTTCATTGGGAGAAAATCCTCATATCGTTATCCCAAACATCAATGTTTCTAGACTGAGATGATGTTAATATCATAATCATATTCAACTAGATACTTTTGGATGTTCACATTATCGAGCTATCCAAATAAATATAGTGGGTTGATGTTACCCTAAATATATTTTCCTTGATATTCCACTATGAATGAGGTAGTGTTATTCTATTCTTCTATAATATTGTCCAGTCACTTAAACTTGGTGGAAAAACATTATAGATCATATTTCTTGGGGATCCAATTGGCTTCATTGAATTCCTGTATGAGTTATTTTGAATGGTGAAGATCATCTAGGATTGAGAGTTTTCTTGGGATAAATGCCAATTATTTTAGAATCTCATATTTCTTCCCACGAGTTCAAAAAATCCGAAGGTGGGGTGGATCAATATTATTTGGATTTAGATAATTTGTTTTATTTATGTGTTCCCAGTGATTCGTATGAGGTCAAGGGGTTATCGATTATAGGTGGTGTATCTTGTACTAGGCTACCACAATATTTGGGTGGGTCAAAAAAATGTAATCCATCCAATGATTAATTTCAACTGGTTGGTCAATATATATTCTGAAGGGTTCTATATAGCCTCTAAGATTCTTTTGGCTTCATAAATAACTATCCTAGGGTTATTTTATGTGTATATGGATTATGTGGGGATGCGACTATAATATTAAGTTCATCCATGATTGTGCCACCCCTTGTACCCTCAATTCCTAGATCCCCAAAAAGAGATGAGGAAATAATATTCATGATAATATTTATCATTAGAGAAAGGATATTTTAGGTGAATGAAATAAATAGAACCAGTAATTAGCCCTTAATCAGTTGAGAAATTTATTTTTGTGGCAGTACCATTTCATAAAATGATGAAAGAATGAAATCTTGAAGGGTGAATGTCTATGCGGGAGTTTAATTTTGATTTTCATCTTATGTCTTTTCTAGTATTTGAAAATTATTTTTACCAATGAGAGGATGACTCAACAAAATTTCCCCTACAGTTGGGATTGTCACTAGTTTTTCAAACTGATATCTCAAGGTGAAATGAATTCGATCATTTTTTAAAAGTTATTTTGTTATCAAAATTATGGTAAAGCCTTTCCATATCTTCATTCTAGTATCCCTAATATCCTTGATGGGTGTAAGTCACACATGTAACCCATTCTAGGGCTTTTCTCAGTATGGCCTATCTAGAATCAACCATGCTCTGGAAGATATATTTAAATAAAAGAAGACATGGATTTCATGACCCAATCTCCTCCAAAAAGGGAAACAGTTAATGTGTCACTATGGTTGGCGTCGTTGGGGTTCATAGGATCCAATGGCTTTAGAATATTATTTTCCATATATTCCACAAAATATGTGGAACATGTTCATTTTAAAATGATAATATTTTTCACCCATTCTTCAAATAACGTGTTACATGGATCTCTCATTTCTTTCAGTTGAGTGTGGTTTTGTGACTAATCCCAATCGATGACATGTACTGGGTGATTTAGAACTTGTATAGTTGTTTTTATGGGCATTGATATAAGTTTTATGGTGAAAAAAATAGTCTATACTTTACATGGAATTTTCTTTACATCATAGGTATTGGGAGTTATTTAGATTGAGTTCACTGAATGTATCCCTCCTTGGATTACATCTATAAAACTATATAATTGATGGGGTTTATGTATTCTGGAGATACCAGTTTATATGCCACCTCAAATGCTTTTGATGTGGGAAAGACATGACATAGTTGACCCAATTTCATACCATACTAATTCTTAATCTGCACTAGGAGTGGATGATCAACCTAAGAAATATGATGTCATATTCGTAATGGAGGAAAGTTGTGATCATACTAAACTTCCTCAATTATTATAACCTATTTCCTATATCCAAATCCATATTGATGATAAAACACACACTTTTATGTGTATTATCATTATGATGATCAGTGGGAGGAGGGTTATAAATTTTTTCTTCAAGGCATTACCCAATGTGAATAGTTCCCCTTAGTAATTATTTCATTGAGTTATATAAGGCTCTATAACCCATTTTCAAATTATGTTATCTATTCTTATGTAGAGGGTAATTCATCCATTATAGACGGTTAGTTGGATGTAGTGACACAAGTTCAATTACGATTTCCAATATTCTATTTGGGATGATTCATGTCATTATCCGTAGGTGCTAGGTTCCATCTTCTTCCTTTATTCCACATACATGAAACCTTAGTTTGTTATTCTAGATCACAATCCTCTTGAGTTATTGTTTTTGTGTCATTACCCACTATGTTTTCCTATTGGTTAATAGAATTTTCTAGATTGATGATGAATACATTCAATAAGGGATATCATAAAATGTTTGTTACCCCATCACACTTCAGGTAATAGTATAATTATGCATTGTTAACTCCACCTTAGTGGGTTTCATTATAGTCACTTATCTAGAACCTAGTATTATTGGGTCATCTTGGATTATAACCATTATAGTGTTTTAAAATATATTTCAAGACATTATGTTCGGTCTTTTTCTTTGAATAATTACCTTAAGGGAGATTCATATCATGCTTAATGTGTGGGACCCAACTGAATGTGGTCTGTCTCACATTGGGTAAAACAACTAGGATGTCTGCCATTGGTATTGAAATCCATGATTAGAAATGAAAAATTCATTAATGGTGATGATAATAATTCCCCCATCCCTATAGAAATGGGTCAATGTAGGGTGGATTTTAGAATTTTTTGATCCTATTTTCTGAGGACATAAAAACTCCTAGGATGAAAAATGAGATAAAATACCACCACTACTATGGGATGGGGTAGATTTGGAGACACCACTGATTTAATCAGGACCCACTAGGGGTTTTATGACCCTAGTAGTGGATATTAATAAAAAAATTCATTATTAAATATAGGCTTGGTTTGTTTGAAGATGGATTACATTGAAGAAATCACTATGATCCTCATAATTTGGGGAAATCTTGTTAATACACATGCCAAGATAAATGGATTCTTAGGATGATAGTATCTTACTATGGGGATATTTTAGGTTGTTTATGGATTTGGATTATATTTTTGGGATGTGATCTCATTTTTTGATAGGCCTGTCTTAGGAGTCTATTTGAATAACTCTCTCTCTATTCAAAACATTTTCACATAAAAAAATAAGATGAGATTCATTGTATTGACCAACTATCCAGCATGTTACCTTGTCCATTGATATCCTCGATAGATATGAAATTAAAAGATACAATATCCAGTGGGATTTTGTATCATTGAGATATGTTAATGTGCAATGATCCATAAAAACCACATCATTGGATATAAACGCACAACGAGGATTTAGAAATAAGTCCATGGAGTTTTGTTATATTATGGAGGAAAAAATACAATATGATTTTTTATTTCTTTTTTATCCTGGATCACATTCTATGGAGAAAATGGATAGGTCTAGCTAATAGTTGAGTGTATTTATTATTTTGAAAAAACCCCTATATCCTTGATATATAAGGTGTCAATCATTCAACAAAATATGGGTATCCTATATATTTTGGCATATATAAGGCATCAAATCCTCTTATAGCCCATCTTAGATCCCATAGTTAGAAGTAACTATGGGATATAACAAGGTTGAGTGGTTATTTCCAGTCAAATACCTTCATATATGAATATCAGTCTCTTCATCAATAGGGTTATATTCCTCAACCTGGTCAGACCATAGAGGTCACTTCTCTAGGTTGACTACTGATCAATGTGGGGAGTTACTGGTATTTTACAGGGCACTATATATAGTTATCCCAAGTGTTTCAACCACATATTTATATAAATGTGTCTCTAAAAAGGAATGATTTACTTTTATGGGTGTGATATTACCATGGGGTGGTTGTCCATAGAATATGTCATTGCTAGATTCCCTGTAATCCATCCCTATATTGTCTCACAATGTAATATCTTATTAGTTTTCACATCCAATATCATATGATGAGTTATAGGACCAATGTGGGCTTATAAATACATTTCAAATCATTGAGGGAAATGGTATTGAGTATAGTAGGAGTATGATCATCATCCTATGTCATCTTCAGAATATGAAAACTTGCATTTTTTGGTTGAGGTGGGATATGGGCATGTTTCATGATGGTCACCAGAATATAATGATGAATATCTATTTATACCTGAATAATGAACCCACTATTTATAAGATGACTGAGTATACTTTTTTGATTCTATATCATTACCAGGGATATTATCATTCCTTTTAGTGGATTATAAAATATGTTAGTTAATTCAAGATGATGAGGGGGTTTGGGATCTGTTAAAATATGAATTACCTATTGGAATATGATTAAGTACCAACCAAATCAGAGAAAGGACATATTCCTCCTATTGTATATCCTATGAATGATTTTACTGAAACATTTCATCAGTGGGAGTATGTATAGGGGAACAGATCCCAAAATATGTTAGAATATGCCGAGTTGTTCTATTTTCTGTGACATGAGCATGCCCAGACATGATTTCCAAAATATGTTGATGTAATTATTTTAGAGTAGGGACAGACATATGATTCTATTCCTTTGGTAAATGTTTATATAATTCATTGAAATGAATTTTCACCTTTCTTATGGATATTTTCAAACTCAGATGATGAATCCCAGCCATAATGGGATTATGATCCCAGTCCTATATAACATCCTTGGTCAAAAAATATTGACTGTCCTCATAAATGAGTGAAAGAATACACACATTTTTTCCAGAGTATCCACCAATTCATATTGATCATAGTGATATGCTGCTCTGGGCATAAGGATAGGAATATGTGAATTCCTATGTATCCCTGTTAGTTTCATAATATATATGTGAGATTCTTATATTGCTTATAGGGTATAGTTTCACTTCAAAATTCTATGTGCAAGAATACAAGACTACACGATCTTAGTATCCACTATATATTGGAATATGTATTTGAAGTGGGGAAATATTCCCAAAAATGTTCTGATTATGCCAACCAAATATATTGATAGGATTCATGTGTTTGGCTGGGGATATGTTCATCCCCCTTATATTCTGAGAAAATACGTGGGTAGACTTAGTCGGGGTTAGATGGTATAATAGAATGTTTTTGGGTATTTCTAGAATATGATGGTGGGATATATTGGTGGAAGAAGGAATATGGGACCAATATATTTGAGCTACATCTTTCATCGCCCAATGAGATCTCCTTGGTACCTAGGTATGAGTTTCCAGGGTAGTGACCAGTCAAGTAGTTCCCTCAGAAGGTGATTGAGCAACACTGGTAGGATAACACTTGTAAAGGTGGTTGAGAATATCAATCATAGGTAGATCCTGAACTAGGATGGATTCGTTGTCAAATACGGGTTCCACCATGATATGGTAAGTTAAGTGTTAATTTTCAATCTCTAATAATAAATTACCAAAGTGATTTTTAATGGAAACAAGCATCAACAGTTTATTCGTAGCCTTTTGTTAGTTAGGTAGTCTCATGAGAATCATTGCAAAGTGACATGTACAAATAGTCTCAAGGGTTTAGTCCACATAATGTTAGTGGAATAATGAGATCATATTGTTTTTTGATTGGTGTTGAAGGCGTGAGGTGGGTAAGGTTGTTTTGGTATCTACAGAGTTTATAGTCATAATTGAAGTTATAACATGATTTCTTAATAATGGAATATATTCCTATTAAGATGAATTTTTTGAGTAGGATATCATTGTTCATGAGGAAAAAAATATAAATTCACTAATTAGAACAACATTAAAGCATGTCACATGATTAATCTATAATTCATGTTTAATTAATTTGTTTATTTTCATAGTTGTTTTTCCTATTTGATTAAGTGTAATATGTATAATGGCACATCCATGAGAAACCCAATAATATTTAATTTGTAAATCATTCACTAAAATTTTACAATTTTTAGATGGAATGTTATGGTTTTTTATGTTTTGGAAATAATATACATGATTCATATGATAACCCAGTTTTTCTTTTAACACAATCCTTTACATTAGGGTCACAATTGTTTTTCCCTAGAAAACTCCCAGTGGCTCGAACATGTATAACAAGTCACGAGCCTTCATTGCAATGGTATGTGGTCATTGGGGATATCAAAATAATAAATTCCCATAAAACCATATTGGTTTATGGGAAGTGGGTACAGTCTCAACACACCCTTTTTGGATGAATTATTTCCAATTCTAGTACTTCCTTATATATTTATAATTTTATTTTAAATATTGTCTAATTCCTGATAAAATACTAGTTACCATAATAAAAAACTGTGTGTTATTTCTATATTCATATTGTATAGAGTTTAATATGTTACACCATCTATATATATCATATTTTCTCAATATGTTTCCTATTATTTTTTTAAAGTGAGGTAATTTTTGTTCTTTGGGGTCATATGAATGGTCACTATAGTGTTTACTTCCATATAAAAAGTTGATTGCATTTTTTGGGACTGATATTGAACCTCTGTGAGGTGTCCAAAATTTCCTATGAAAACAAAAATCAAATCACAAAATGTTAATTAGTTCCATGAAAGGAAATTTAACATAAATAATAAATGAAATATATGATATAATTTAAGAATTGGTTATGTAGGTCGATCATTAGGAATATATCCAATGTGTCATGCTTATAATATGAATATTAATCCTTATAGTTTGGGTTTTCCTCAACCTACGAATGGTTAATGATAATTTAAAAAAATTAACAATATTGGAATTACATAGGGACTTACATCAAGGCGGATACCCATGCATGGATGAATATGTATCATGTCTTTGGGACAGTCTTACACACTGAGGATTCCCTTGCTTGGGGGTGGGGGTAAATTTATTATTCTGGAGATATAATCATTGGAAATAACTAAGTTAACATGAGTAATGATTAGTGTGAGAAAAAAGAAAAAGAAATTGATTAGAAATTTTTTTTATTGATGTGGGACATACATATTGAAGTATCCAAAATGTAATGTTTAATATGAATATTGGTCCTCAGAAAAGTTTCCTACATTTCACATTTATAACTCAAATTATATTCATCATTATTCACATCAGTTCTTTAATACAATGATGGATGAGGAAAGATAGTATAACCATAGGGATAAATCTTATGAGTTTCATAAAATGGACTATCATGGGACTTACACCATGGTGGATTCCCATGTCACATATCATTATTTATCCTCTAATAGAAAAAATATGATCACCATGATAGGACTATTGAATGTGTTTGTATGGAATCAAGAATGTTTGGAAACATGGGAATGAATAAGGGTGCATGAGAATGTAACCATTTTACATTAATGAAATTATACTTATAAAGGTGTGCTTTTATTAAGGTTCTTGGAAGGTGGTTCATATGTCTATGTTGGAAAGTGTGATGAGGATTAAATTTTTAGGAGTATCTACCTAACATGGTCAAAATGTCTAGGGGATGTCATATGAACCTTCTAACATGTCCACAGTTTTTCGTGTGATCAGGATACCATTTTCAAGGATGTATCATGTGACTTAGATCATGTATAGAAGGGTCTACAGATGATTAAAGTTGACATGACCATGAATGTTGACATGATTATCTCAATATTTCAAAGGGATTCAAATGAACCAAACTGACATGTGTTAAGGATGTCTTGTGAACAAGGATGATATGTATCTGTGTTATTATGTGATCAGGTTGACATGTATAGGGGTTGTCACCTGAACTGGATAATATGTCTGAAGTGTTTTTTTTTACCAAGGAATAGGTCACATGAAATACATGTCCCATTAAAATTTACTTTAATATATATTCCTTCATATAGAACATTGGTCATTTTTATCTTTTATGACATAAAATCCTAAAATAATTCTTTGTATATTTCATATGGAGGTGTTTTTTTATCAAGATGTCATGATGAAGGTCATTTATGTGATCATAATGACATTGATGATATAATTCACATGATCAAATTTGATCAAAAATATCACAAACACATACTAGGTAAACCTTTAAGTTACTCATTATACATTTTCAGATATAATAATCTTGAGATCACATAGTTCTATACTCTCGAATGTCCTCTTCCATATTATTGTCTATTTTCCTTATAAGGAAAGGGAAAATTTTATAGTTATCCCCACCTTGAATATATGACACACTTCATTGAGATTTAATCTAATATCATTTTTTACTCAGAGGGAGAGTTCTCACAATGAATAACATACTTTTTATTTTCCGTCATCATTATATAAATGATGTCATCTTTTTGTCACATGATAAACAATGATAATTTTATCACTCCATCATTACCAGCTTTCTTGATCCAATGTCTTATTGAATGGATTTTTTATGATAAATTTGGGGCACCAAATGAATTTTTCATGATTGATTCAACATGTCTAAGATCATTCTCTAGATTTGGATAACATGTCATAGGGCCTTCATAAGATTATGTTGGCATGTATGGGGCCATTTGTGAAATCAAAACCATTATCATAGGGTCTTATTGAGAACATGTTCGCATTTCAAATGTAAATTTCATGATCAATTATCTAATAACATGATGTGCATAAGAAGATTCTTAAAAATATTATAACCCACTTCACGTAAGGTTCCTGTCATTTTTAGTTAGCTATCACATGACCCCCTTGGTTGTTTTCAATGAGTTTTCTTATAAACACGATCCATGATCATATGGAATCACTTTAGGGGATTTAAATGATCGATTTAGCATTCCATGTCTTTTTCATGATTAGTATTTTTATTAAGTGATGCACAAAACCATTTTCACAAGTCTCATTGGGTCATGTGATCACGAGTCCTATTAAAGGATGCATGATTCATGTTCTCCATGCAATTATTCTCTCATTTTCCATTCTTATACCTTATTTACTTTTTTTTTTGAAAATAATTCTTTTTCATTACATGTTTATTCAACCCCAATTTTTTTTATGTTCATATAGTAGGCATTAATGTTAAAAGAAACACCAAGTTATCACAAATCACAATGTAATATTAATATTATATATTAAATAAGATATTTATAACATTGTTTCTAGATTTGGTGTTATGAATAAGAATAATTTTTTTTAAAATTAATTAATATGTATTTATAAATATGTACCAAATACTCGGTGAAGTCTTTCTGTGTTTCAAAAATACTTTTTTTCTCAAAAATATATTTTTATTTATTATTTTGAACAATTACTAATATTAAATATTTCCCATTTTAAAAAAATTATTTTATGAAATGAAAATAATTTCTGAAATCAACATGTAAAATTAATGCAGGATTGGATTTTTATGAACATTTTAAAATATTAATTTTCTGATGAATATTGAAAAATAATAATTTTTATTGAAAATATCCTTTCGGTTTATAGAATTTACAATATTAAATCATGGAGTAAAATAGAGAAAATGTAAAATAATTTCAACTATTTTATTATTAATTAAATTTAGGTAATTTTTACATATTTCGAATTTAATTTTTATTTTAAAACATTTTATACCTATGAAAACGTTTTCTTTGGATAGCCATTTTTTCATCGCCCTTAGATGTTTAATTTTAAATTATAATATTCAATTTCTGTGAATTTATTTATTAAAATATAGATTAAATATTATAAATTATGATAATTAATATTATATAATAAGTTTAAATTAGTTTTTTGTCATAATGAATAGTAATAACAGGTAAAATTAATTACCACAATTAATGGTCAAATTTGTTTATCAGGTGGTTAAACTAAAAAAATGGTTAATATGTCATATAAGATTTTAAATTCATATTTAGTATCATATTGGGTCCATATCTAGTCCTATTACTTATAATAATCTTTTTTAATCATTTAGGTATTTGTAAAATGTGGATATAACGTTTTCTTTTAAAAAATTCCAAGATTGTCTTCTACCCCACTTATAAAAGGCACCCATATCCTCTCATGTACACATTTATGTAGCATTTTGGTTCCATATAGACATTAAAAAATAAATTATTTATATAAATCTACACATTATAGAGGACTTATTTGGATTACTAATCAATCTTATTACTTCTTTTGGTGAAAACATAAAAACGTTGTCCGAGGAAGGTGTATTGTTCTTAACTGAACGATTTTATTTTATTTATTCATTACCTACTCTAAATATTATTCAAATATTATGATATAATAATATAAATACATTCCTTGTAATTATATTTTATTATGTTAATGGAATAACCAATATCCATATCCCTTAAAAATAAATGGGAAATGAAACCATCAATCATGCGCACGACAGATTGGACCCTAGAAACCCAATGTAGTTTTTTCCATCACTGTATATAATTAATCTATATAATAAGGGATTTAGAGTATATTTATGGTATTTATTATGTTATTATACTTCTTCTATTATAACATCATCTCAAACTTCTTACCTTCCATGATATTGGAAAACAATAATATCGCTCGTGCGTACCTATGGACAACCACCACCTTGAAGAGATAAGATTTGTTTTTCATTTTAATTTTATGTGGATGGAAATAAGGATATAATTAATGAATATATTTGATATATAAGAAATAATAATATCTATATAATGGTTATATATTATTCATTTTTCTTTTTTTTCATTTGTTGAGAAAATGGAAACTGTGTTCATGTGTACACACGACCTACCGTCTCCATGAACCCTATAATTAGTTTTCCTATCATTAAATTTTATGGATGACTATAAATTAATATAAAATTATTATATATGATATTTATATGATATTTATATCATATTTAAAATTATTTATATTATATAAACATGGTCAATTTTAATGTATTGAAAATATAAAACCGAAACATTCATGAAAAACAATGAAATTATTACATGAAACATGATTTTAACAAGGAGTTTTTAATAAACATGTAATAAAACAATAATTAAATCATATGTGTTATGATATATATGAGTATGGTACGATAATATATTTATAATATACATATATTTATTATAAATTAGGTTTTAATGTGCACAATGAACTTTGAAACATTAGGTAATGGATTTTCATTTAATATTTATTTCTATGGGACACATGCCAAATTAACCACTTGTTACTTTCTTATGGTCTATACAATGACCATGAATGAATTTAATGATTATTTTAAAAAAATAATGGGATATAAATATCATCATAAGGTTATTTATATTACGGGGCTTATGATTCAAATGTTACCAATGTGGCAAGGGTGTTATAATATAATCTCATTATTTATCAGTATTGTTCATGATTATATATTTTATGAAAACATATTATGATCTATTTTTAAATAAAGTCATGAATTTTCTTCTTATTAGGTTACATAGTGAATATATATGTTTTATATTCATTTTACTCTCATTATGTAGTCAATAGATTGAAATTATTTTTTATGGAAAGCTAACATTATTTATCTCTTTAGTAGATAAACCTTTCTCTTACTTTTCAATGTTTTCTAAATTTTTTAGTGAATGTTTTTTCAAATATCCAATGATTGATTAGAGATATTTTTACCAATATTTTAGTTTCTTTAAAATTGTTTAAAATGAATCATTCAGCTTTTAAAGGTAATTTTTAGTTTTTACCAATAATGTGAAAGGGATCTTTGTTTTATCATACATTTCATGAAAATAGTTTTATATTATCCTAAAAAATAAACTATTTTAATATTTCATTATATGATAAAAAAAATGAAAATGTTTTATTTAATATTTTTTATTATTTTAGATTTTTAAGATGTGATTTCCAAATAGAATCTATGTTTTCCCTAGGGGATGTTACAAGTGATATTCTAAAAAAATCATCTTAGATTACATGCTTTGATGTTACCTAAGTTTTTATTGGGGATATTATCGAATGATACCATATTTATCCTTTGTCTATATGGTTTAATAATATTATTATTATTATTAAAATATTCTTACTTAAACCCCTACATTTACATTACTTGGGTTTAATAACCCAATTTATTTTATATAGTTTAAGGTATGGTGAAATGGTGATTTTTTTTAAAACCATTTTCTTTTACATGATATATATTATGATAAAATGTTTATGATTTTGTTTTCATTACCTGGGTTATTCCATGATGATTTTTTATGATCTTGTGACACAAATTTATATTATTTTTCTTATGTGATGGGAGGGAAATATATATCTCTATAATTAATTAGGTAATGAATGATATCTCATGATATCAGTAGTATTGGAATCGGGAGTGAACCCAATTTAGTAAGGGAATCTATCTACATTTATATTCTTGGGATTAAAAATTTACTACTATTATGGTTTGGGTAGTTAACCCGTTTGACTACCACAGCCTTAGAAGCATGACTTTAAAAAAAGGAAATTATTTTATATGATCATGTGTATTCCAAAAATATATATCATATTTCATTATTTTATTATCATGGAACATGTTCTATGTGTTCATTATGATTCATGTTTGATAAACTGTTAATATTAATACCATAACACAATTATCTGAACTATGATGTATAGTTTATGGCTTTCAAATGTTACTCTCATGTTATAATACCCTTGTTCTCATCTTATATTGATGTCTCCCTTAATTACCCCTACAAATTATCTGAGATAACCCTTTATTCTATTTCCTTTCCTTGGGTCATGACTAAAAGTCTTATTCATGATATATCTATGAAGGGATTTAGTTATGAAGAACATATTGGGATATGGTCTAGTTAACTTATGAACATATTTACCATGAATCCATGTTTTCAAAGGAACTAGACATATATGTTTTTCGGATGGATCATTATACCATGCAATGAATATTTATCTACTAAGATGTAATATATTTTTATGAAAATTGCTGGTTACTATAATAATCATCAAGAAAGAATGAAATAAAATATTAAACAAGAATGTGTAATAAAAAATCATGAACCATAGTAACATAACATTCAGTTATAGAACAATAATATTCAATGAAAATCATAACATATGACAAAGCCCTTTATTAATCCCATGAAAATATTATACATTAGGAGTCACTACCCACAACCCATAACAACATGGATTAAGCATCACTACCCATGTTCTACAACTAAGTGGATTAGGAATCACTTCCCAAGTCCTATAAAATACGGTATTGGGTATCTATACCGACGTCCCATAATAATTAAATTAGATATAAGTTTTTATCTGATCCATTAGAGGGAAATATAGTTCTTATAACACCCATTATATAATTCTACATCCATCTATATGTGTTCTAAATGAAATATTTTATACTTACATTTAAAATGTTAAGTTTAATAATGTATAGAATTAAAATTGGTTAAAAACATTTTCAAAAGGTGTAACATAAGAGTTAATCAATCATTAGATCAAATTATACAAAATATTTAATCACCCAAAAATAATCTTATAAAATGGAAAATTTACAGTGATTTATATGAATAATAATGAAAATAGATTAATGATATACTAGATAAATAACATAATATAGAAATGAAATCATAAATAAAATTACTTACATATTTGTGACATTTCTAGAAATATAATGATATATGTTTCCTTCAATATAATTTTGAAATGTAGAAAAATTGAAAACATTATTTTTATAAAAACAATAAAATAATTGGCTCATAAGAAGAAATATATTCAATCTAGAAGAAACATGTTATTAAAGTTGTAAAATAGAACTGATGTAGAAATATATACATTAAAAGTATTTATTTATAGTTCATATGTAACACACATCAATAAAATGGATAGGAAATTTTTTTTTTGGTAAATATAAATATAAATATAAATATATAAATATATGTGATATGTAAACACATGAATATTTATTTGAATTTAAAAATGTTAAATTACTAATTTATTTTTTGGATGAATGTGTATGTGGAAGATAAATAAGAAACACCAAGGATGAAATCATGTATTAAAAATCCATATTTTATGAAGTAAGAATCAATCAGAACTATTAATTTGTGAAGAGAATTTATTTTAAATATCATAAAAGGGGAAATAGTGGATGGAAAAGGAATGTTATAGAATATAAAAAAATTATAATGACGCAGTATAATAATAATGTTTGTAACTAAAAAAAATAATATTGAGTCAGTAAAACATTTCTTGAGGATTATAGATAATGGAAAACTAATCCCAATCATATAGGAAAATTTGAGATAAATATTTTATAAACCCAACAAACAGTATGAATTATCTAGTAATTTTTTGAGAAAAAATTACATGAAAGATATATATATTATAAATTAAAGAAGAATAATAATTTTATGATTTTACATTTAAATTACAT
This sequence comes from Viscum album, assembly GCA_963277665.1. Classification (NCBI taxonomy): domain Eukaryota; kingdom Viridiplantae; phylum Streptophyta; class Magnoliopsida; order Santalales; family Viscaceae; genus Viscum; species Viscum album. The sequence continues at coordinate 483,516,849 of OY728131.1, forward strand.
AAAATTAATTTAAATATATATTTTATAGAAAATCTCTCAAATATGAGGATAAATTAAAAGAAAACCCATTACCCCATATTCTTGTTTAGTGAGGTGGCCTATAATATCCAATATAACCAATTTAGGTGTATTATATATCTAAATAAACACCTAATTTTTATTTATTTGAGTTATATAAATTAATTTATATTTTCTTAATAACCATTTATTAATTATTAATAATATTATTATTCACAAGGTGTCAATTGTTCTTTTAGTCCCATTATCACTTCAAAATAGTGGTTTAAATCCTTGTGAAGAATTAATTTTTATTTCTACCTCCACTGTAACCAATCTTGGTGCGAAATGATAAGATCTACCTGAACCATAAAGGCTTCAATGAAATTTAGAAATAAAATTAAATCTATATTCATATTATATAAGGATAATAGCATCATTGGACACATTATCAGAAGGTATATAGGATACTCATCGCATGCCACACATCACACTATAAAGTTTGTTATATCATTTAATGTATTAGAAATCATCAATAGAAGTCTGCATGTTGTTATAGATCATATTGAATATTAGAGAATTTAATACTTCATCCCATAATATAATGAAAACATTTCCCAAGGGGAATCACATACATCATTGAAAAGAAAACTAAAAATTGGGGAAAAAAATCTAAAAAACAATCATAATCAAATAATATCATAACTAATACCCCACTCAATGATATATAAAGAAGGAAAAAATAGGGTATAATGACTTCTACCTCACCTTTTTTCTATTATTGGACAATCCCCAAATCAAAAACCTATATCCATATCTAAAACTAAGGTATACCATTTTTTTCAAATGAAAGATAGAATGGAAAGGAACACACACCAAATATGTAAATAATATGATCCAAAATACAAACAATAAAACCTTAAGGTTCCACTCATATTAATCCTATTATTAATCCCATATAAAATTAAAATATTTTTCTCAATGAAGACCCATGGAATCTATCAAATGTCTTGTGTATTATGATTTACCTATAAGAGATCAATATGATTTTAAATTAAATATTTATAAAAACCTTAATTTATTCCCATGGAATTATGTGTCAATGGAACAAAGATACACCAAATGGATGTAAAGTCATTGAAAAATTAATAATTTAGTGAAGGAAAAGATAATAATTAATAAATGAAACCATTATTTATCAATTACACACATATCATATGTCAATGTAGGATAAAGTCACCAAACCAATGTCTTATTCTTTATAACATAATTCTTAGAAAGCCTTAGTGTATTCTGATTATAAGGTTGTACTTTCTTTATGTCAATCTTATGACTGTTAGTAGGCCAATAATTAGAGTACAATAACATGATGGTAAATCATGGCCCTAGATGTCCTTAAGAAAATTAGATAAGTTAAGGGAGAGAATTTTAATCTAGTATTGATTCAACCGAATGGGGGAGGTGGGCCATATATTAGGTGGGGCATGTAATAATGTATAAACCATTGGAAATGATTATGGAAAATCTTGTTCATAATATTTTTTCGCCTTCAGTGATCTTCGATCAATATTATCTAGGATCTTCCAAGACCATATTGGAAATCAACTACATTTACAGGGCCCTAACTCTATTATATATCCACTATAAAAAATTATAAAAAATTTAAATTAATTCAAAACATCAATCCACATTAATTAAATTGGGAATTATTGAATAATAACATATTAGATACCATAACAATTCCAAAACCTCATCCAACAGATTTAAAATCATTCCCAACACACCCCCAAACCCGTTGCCATTAAAGGATTCAATATGTTACATAGATTCATCAAAAATTCCATCTTAATGTGATTTAAACCCCAAAAAAATATTTAGTAACATGATTATCATAAGAAAAACTACATTTAAAAAATGTTAGAACATCCGAATTTTGACTCTTTATTCCTCCACATACAAAATCCCCATCCTGGGATGATGATTTCAACATGATCTAGTTAATCCACCACTGAAAAACCTATACCATTCTAATGAAATTAGTGAAAAAATATGTAAGGGGATACATGGGGCCAAATATGAGGGAATCATTCTCAATTATAGCACTAAACTCATATGGAACACCTAGAGTGAGGAGGGAAATATGAGGAGGAGAGGGAGGGGGAGTTAACATAAATTCTATGTACACTTATAAAATTGGGGAATATTGGGTAGGATGTAAATTTAAGAATAGATAAAATTAAAATTATTATCCTATTGAAAAAACATTTCATGCTTCCACCAGAACTATGGTAGATCCATCGAACCTCTACTGTCCCAACAAGGGTCCATTGACCACCAATTAGCCATTAATAGGACTTTATGGTTTACACTATCTATGAATATTGAACTAAAAAGGATTATAGAAATATAATGGTATGGTAGTGGTATTACCCCACTAAACAACCAATTGGATATCTAGTGAACATCCAATAGGATTCTATTTTTTTTCTTCTACTCAGAAAAAATAGCTCATGATAACTTTATAATGTTTTTGGTTATTTTTAGTTGTTTAAAAAGTGAGTAGATAAAATTATCAAATTGTTTTCTTCTAATGTTTTGTGTTTTTCAATTTCTAATTGTTTCTAATGGTTTTCCATATTTTTTGGCCTCAAAATAATTATTTATTATAGAAAGGGAATGAATCCATAAAATAAAATTGGTGAAATATATAACAAGTATACAAAATCTAAAATATATTTGGTCAAGGATAGATTTATACATAAAATTAGTTCTATGAAAACTGTAAAGGTGGTTTATAATTTGTGGTCGCAGGTGGTATGATGGAGGTGTCTTCAATTGGATCATCATTTTCAGGTGGAGGCTGTGTGTTTGAGGCTTCCAAAAGGGTGTTTTATTTTTTAGATGAAGGCAAGGCATTAGAGGCTACCCTAGAAGGATAATGTTATGTATGAAATGCATAGAAAGAGTTGTATGTGGTGTTGTGTGATATAGATTGTAGTTTTTAATAATGGGTTCTGTGGATTTGTCTGCCTATATAAAGACCCCAAATCACATCCTTAAAGACAAAATATAATCAGATAATATTATCATTTGAGGAATCCAACAATGTCCTAAAGTTGTTCATGATTGTGGTATTCCACTTAGGTGGTGGTTTGTGAAGTTCATAATCAATTAAGTCATAGTTAATACATAACGACCTCTACAAAGTAATCCCAATTCATGGAATATGTTTGTGGTAACTATATTTTGAAAAGGAAAAGTGGCTCATAAAGCTCTCACGACATGTAGTCCATGGAATTTAAATAAGGGATTAATGAAAATCGAAATGAAATAAAATATTTTCCTAAAATGACCCTCTGAAAATAAAACACTATGAAATGAAGCCTATTTCATCTACCTGGTGAAAACTGTGCTCCATTGAACACTCAAATATTTGTGAAATAGTTATTTGGTGATTTATAATATCATAATATTTATTCGAAGAAGTATTGATCACACTTTAGTGGAGAGAGTAGTAATATTGCAAACATTAATTGGTTTTGAATGAGGAAGGATACAGAGTCGATGATGAATGCTGTAATAGAACTATGATTTAGTGGATTTAGTACATAAACATGTTTTCTATATATTGTCCTTGGATTTAACCAAGTGAGGGTGAACCAAGTAGAGTTGTTTTTTCATCTCATCATTTAATTATCATGTATTATGTTATACAATAAGGAGAGAGAAGAGTGTGTTATTTAATAATTAATCAAGATCGAAAGAGATGTTTTTTAATATATCATACCCTAATTCAGCCACCACTCACTATATTTAACATAGTTTTTCTAAAATCATCCCCCCACCACATATACCAAATCTATCTTCCAAACCCGTAAATCTCACATTATGCCTTTATTAAAGGACAATGAACCTTAGAATCATCCATTTAAAATTTATAAATTCATATTAAGATCCCATTTATTGATCAAAATAATAAGAAATGAAAACAACATTGATTACCCATCCTTTTTTATGATAGTATTATTTGAATCAACAAAGAGGAATTGGTGTTTGATGTTACAAACTTTACACCATAACACATTTCATTACAAATATGGCTCTATATATATCCATTAGTATATTTTTCAGTCATTGAGATCAAAATCTCACCCCAATTTCCAATCACTGATGGGTTTATCTATTATGCTACTAGACTTCATCCCTCTACACTACCTAATACCTATGATGCCTCAAGATCTTATGTATCACACACGATTTCCATATAACAAATTATTCCCCTTGAATCTAATTTTTTTCATTAAGATTTATCATGTAAAAAATAAAATATTGTGTACCCCTTAGATAATGTTATTTTTTATAACTAATGATCCATGTATCATGGAAAAGATCAATTTCATTAAATCCATGATGATTCCCCACTCCCATATATGTTATTGAATTCTAAAAACATTGACGTCAGACAACTTTTATTCACATCATTAGTCTAAACAACCCACCGTCTTCTTGTTTCTTCTATTGAGTGAATCATATATGATATTATCAATACCCACACTCTCACACCCATAGAAACTACTCATAAAAAACACATCTCTCCATTTGATATGCCATTGTACTTCTAGTAATTATAAACACCTCATGGAAAAATCACTTTACTATGATTTCTTTTTCCAAAACTCAAAGCCATCCAATATATTAAATCATTATTCCAAAACAATATAAAATAATCTACCAAACCCACTAACATATTATCAAGAGCATAATTAATACCCACATAAATTATATTCCACCTTAACCAAACATGACCCTATCACCTTTATTAATAAACTGATTAAAAAACCATAACCACCCCCTGGTTGGGTCTACCAACATGAAAACCCTAGTGTTTACAAAAAAATACATTAATTTAGAGTCACACATTGAATAAACCAATGATTTATTCTCTATAATATAATTTACCCTAATACTAGTTTATATCTATGATATTTTTCAATAGAAAACATCCTATGAACAATAATACTCACAAGCATTGAATAACACATCCTAATAGATCCACCACACAAGACACTCTATGGGGTCTTACCTTAATATATTGTGCCATGAATCCAATTCTAACATATCATTCTTGATCATGAATATTGATATCCTAAATCCATTAATATAATTTAGGGTATATAAACATTCATACCATCACATGAATCTTTTTTTAAGTGCCACTACGGAGCACACATCATCTCATTAATACTTTGAAACCTCATTAGTGACAACCAGAACATATTTTTGGGACCATATAATTTTTTACATGTCATATAGAGATACTCAGATCCCTGAAATATCATAAAACCCAAAATCCATATTACTATATTTTAAATCACATAGAATTCCACAGCCTATATCTAATTTGAGATGGCCATTAATGAATATCAAAAATCTCATAACCCCTTTGTCATTTCACCATTTCTCTATAAATACCTTGTCTCATACACAATTCATCTCATGGAATCGGTTCCAAAATTTTATCATCTCTTGAGCATTCCCATTGAAATGAATGATCTAGCCAAATAATTTTATAATTTCAAGGGTTGATATCCCATGAAAAGATAAGTAACACTACACATTCCCCAATAATAGAATACTAGGATCACAACATAAGAATGATCATGAATTAGAAAACCCAATATTAAATTACCTAAATATAAGCTATTAGGAAAATAAAGAGTCTTAGTCCCAATAAAATCATACAATCACCAATAAATGTCCTTTACCTCATATGTATCTCACCCAGAAACAAAGAAATCATCACATTATAATCAAAATTAATAAAGAAAATTTATCAGGACCTCTAAACAGAAGAAACCATTCTACCCTACACAATCACTCCACTTATGTATTTTCTAAAATAAAACCACTAAAATACCTCACACATCATTCTAGTATGTCCATTCCTAACAAACCATCAAGGCCTATTTCAAAAGGCATTGTCTAAAACAAATAACTAAGATACCATTTATATTATGAAATCCTTTGTTACCTTTAATAATAAATATATATTATCCATAGAATCTTTTTTGAAAACTGATAATACCTAAAATAGGAGGGGTGAATCTAGGTGTTGAATTCATGTCACGAAATAAAGGATCTTGTTACCGCAATGGGATGGACTCATTAAAATAGTAACATTAAATCATACAAAAATGAAAAAAATTGTTAAAGAAGACACAATATATTTTTATTTGGTTAATCACTAAAGGATAATGTAAGGATCATTGACCAAAAATGTGTTTGTGGTAAAAGGATCTATTATTATAAATTAATTATTATGTATAAAATCTCATGATTGGGTCATTATCTGATTGGAACAATTCCTTTAAATATTTATTCATTGATAAGAAAACTCATTTCTTATGGAAACATCAATTGTGTCTCCCTATGATAACTCCTACAGATAGTTGACTACATAATTTATGAACGTGAAGGTATCTTCCAAACCATAGAGAATTTTTGATTTTTTTCATTATGAAAACTTCAGTATTATTTTTTAATTTAATCCACATTAGCAATAAAATCAAACAGCAATATTATATTCAAATATATCCTTTCTCATAGGCACCCTCACTCAAGTTTCACTGAATAACACTTTCTTAATTTCCTTCACTATGTTGTGGTTCTCTCAACCTCTTTTGGAATTCTAATTTACTTCGGTGTTCTCAATAATGTTTGGGTTTTAATCTACCATATCTAATGTTATTTTTCCAATGTATGTATTAAATAAATTTGTTCACTCTAATTTTTTTTGAACTATTGTATTAGGAAAAACATCATTGAGCCTCATATCATTAAACATTATTCCTATGGACACCTATCTATTAGTAGAATTTGAGAAATAATCACTGATGGAGTTATCTTATCATGATCATCTTCACCCAAATAAATTCACTCAATTAAAATTTGTGAAAGTATCATTTTACATGTGTTACATTCATGAAAAAATATCCTTGAATCATCTTTAAAATATTCATTAGTAACAAATTAATAGATTAATAGTGTGTTTATATGAATATGTAAACCATTGTGTAGCATATCTCACTCCGAATATCACAGATCATTATACTTGTAACTTAAATTGCATGGTGCCTTATATGCATATATATTATAGAATTTAAAAAACATACTATCATTCATCATGACCATCAAAAAACCATATAATAGTCAGAAATCTATCTTATGAAAAGGGATTTAAATAGAATGAAAGTTCTTCATTACGAAAAAACATGATTTTAGTATATTAAAACTCCTTAATTTTTACTACATTAAATAGTAAAATTAATCTGACAAACATCTGGATATCCAAAACTTTTCCATGTTTTTTTCTTTCCGATATGGCCTCAATACCATCCAAAATACTGTTTTCAACACCATTTATACCCCAATTTTAAATCACTGGAAACATATTCATTGCAACTATATGGAAACCAAATAGAAAAACAAATATCAATAAAGATTAATTTTTTTCCATCATTCCCTCCCCTTTAGTTAATTAAAAATACAATTTTAAATTAAATTCTACACACACTCTATGAATCATCAACATGACTAAATAATATATTTTTCATCAATCTATGTCTCCATGGGTAGTACATGAGAAAATAGTTTCAGAGAATATTCCATGTTTTGGGATATTTCATCTTCCAGAACTCCTCTGTATTTCAACTCCATCAATCATCATTACATTGTTAGTTTTGGATCATTTATACCCCATAATATCCTACTATGAACCCCAAAAATGTAGCAACAGGTCACTGATCACTGAAAAAACATGTTAGAAAACATATTTAGTATCCAATTTTTTCTATTGAGTTTCACATTCATTATATTCATTTGGTAATAAAACCAAGGAGAAAGAACCTTCTAATAAAAAATCAAAACATATATAACATTAGATATAAATGGTGAAGTGGTAAATAAATGAACATAACTAATTCGAGGGAGGTGGATGATATATAATGTTCAATAGGTGTTTCTTAAATAATATTGTGGCTAATGGTTTGGTCATTATATATACCACATTATTATTAGTTTCAAGAAACTTCAATTTGATAACCTTATACTATAGTTTTCAATAGATAAAGAGATATTGAATTTTTATATGTTTGGTATATCAGTTCACTAGGTGATTCATCAAGATCTCAATAAAACACTTATTGTAATAAATTCTCAAAAATAAAAGCTACACATCTTCACTAATATCTTCATACAATTACATCATCCATAGATGATGAGTACATGCATTGGTTAATAAAATCTATTTTTCTTCTGTCGTGATCGGTGAAGTGTTTTTTACATTTTACTCAACTAGTGTACACATTTTCTTCTAATGAAAAATGCACCACCACATGTGTTCTTTCATTCATCTATTTCCTAATCCTAGTACACATAAAAAATCAATAATTAATCTTGATTCTTCTTAACATAAATGATAAAGATGAAATCTATTTTACCCTAGAAAATACTCTTGATTATTTTAATCATTGTGAGAAACTATTCATTTAGATTAATTTGGAAATAGGATACAAAATTAGTTAGAAAGAAAATAATTGGTAAACTTTTATTAAATATAGTAGGATATCAATCTTCTTATTGGGAACGGTAAGATCCACTGATTTTACCTCCCCATCCATGCTATGTTTGATTCAAATCACAATTAAAGATGACATTAAACTAAAAAAGCATTCCGTCTTTCTTAATAAACACTATCACATAATTATCATGATATGTAAATGTGTATCTATATTTTTTAATCACATTCATCTTTAGAAAATATTTATTATCTCCAATGATATATATTTCAAACTATAAACTTGTCAGGGTATGAAATTGATTTATGGATTTACTCTTGGATTGACCAAATATGATGTCATCCATATATACCAACAATATGAATTGTTATTTCGTAACTGTTTTCAAATGAATATTATCAGATACACCAAACCATTTTGAATGAATAATATTAAAGAATAAATTGAGTAGAGCGTACTATACACATGGGTCCTAATTTAGTTCATAAAATAACTTTTTTATTCAATACTATTTAGTTTCATAATTTGTAATTTGAAATCTCATTGTTTATTGCATATATAAATCATCTTGAACCACATAATTCAAGATCTATAATTTAACATCCATCGGGTATATCATGAAACAACATAAAATCACTATTTCCATGAAGATATGGATTGATTCGTGATGATAAATTAGTGAAAATGTTTCTTCAACACCGAATCATTATATATGATTATACCCTTTAATAATGAAATTTGATTCATTTGGATAAAATTTAAAATCTTATTGAATTTATTAGTAATGATATAATTTATAAATAACAACCGTGACGTATGGGATTATCTAAAAATTCCTATGTAATATATTTATCAATTTAGTAAAATCATTCATTAATTTATATAACCCTTTGATGAAAGGGATTTTATTTATTTTAGCCTATTTAATATTTTATTTACCTAAGTATTAAATATAGTGTGCATACCAGGGTTGATCTCTCAAGTGGGCCGCTTATACGCACAATTGTCCCATTTTCAATATTTTAGACTAATTAATGTAAAACCATTAAACTAATATAGATGGGGGTTTGAAATGAATATAATGTAAATAAATTATATATAAATTAAATAATGAATTGATTTTTTAGAAATAACGTAAGAAGAAAATGTTCTTAATAGGTTTAGGTTATAGATATCATTGTTCGAAATGAATCTCAAAAATCATTGAAATGTAGTGATCAAGACATGTTACACTACACCTTATTAATTTAAATGTCGTTACCCTATACCTAAACCTCTATATAAAGGGTAATTATCTTTCTTAATTCATATAAGATACCTCTTTTCCAAAACATCACTACCCATGTCACACTTTACCATATGCATGACTTACATAGTGAAGGAAATGAGGATTGATAAACGAGAAGATGAATTTGGTTATAGATAAAATGGGGTTACTACAAACCATAATCAATTTAACCACCACTAAAATTACTCAAATGGAATATAGAGATATGAAAAATAATCAAAATAAACTCAATAAAACAACCACTCCCTCCCTCAAACATGCATTGTGGTTATTTCTATATTTTTGGACTAGTTGATAAGGGAACATGGTGGTATAAACAAATAAAATAAATGATATTTGAGTAATTGGTATGAATAAGAATAATAATATATTAATAAAATCTTATAATACAAAAATTAATACAATACAACACTATTGTAAATGGAAAAAAAGGCTACCCGCATGTTTCAAACACTTTAAAATGAATATAAAACACATTTTTATAGGGATAGAGGATAGAAATTTTGGCTTCAAAATATTCATCCCAAATATTTATCACATTAGCCTCATATAATGACATAATTAATGATATTTTTATTCATAAAAGTTATTAAATTTTTCTTCTTGAATGAACCCTAACATTTTTATCTTGATTTTCCATCTTGTTAAGCAGTTCAAACTATTTTACTTTAGCACATTTGACATGTCTATGTTACTATTTTGATTCCATTCCTCCAAATATCCATGATTATTGACCGTGAATTAGGTATAATAATGTTGGGATATATTTTCAAAATTAATTCTCTATATCTTTATCTATATCATTTCATAATTTTATATATTTTTAAATATCCCACTTCGATGTATATCCTCATATTTAAATGTGTAAGATCTATTCACTGTTTTTGAGGCCAAAATTTTGATTTGCATTTTTTCCTCAAAATGATCAATTTTTATTTTGATCCAGAAGGATGAAATGAATCCCAAGATATAAAGAATCCTAAAAAAATTAATTTAAAAATTTCATTAACTTTATAAAATGATATTTCCAAAATAAATAATAAAAATAAAACTATGAATATCCAGAATGAGGACATTTTTAAATTAATCACAAAAAAACATAAAAAAATAAAATGTGAAAATGTACCATTAAATAACATTTTGATGAGATTATAAAAATTTATTTAAAGTATAAAATATTTTTAAATATTAGTTTTATCACTCCCACACACATAACCATTTCACTCGTAGAAAATCAACATATATTCAAATGAAAATCCGTACAAAAATTAAAAAATGAGAAAACATCCATGATCATTCCCAAATTGATATTCAATGATGTATCTAGTAGGGGAAAGTTTTCTTTTAATTTTCATTATTCAACTTTAATTTTTTCAACCACAGAAATAAAACCTTTTCCCACTCAAATCCTACCTTACATCGATATTTTTGTCCTTCTTCACTATAGAAAAATTAAATATGTACTTATGCACAAACATGGCAGTTTCATGTATCACCTTTGTCTTGTGACTATTATAACCACTAGATAGTGTGAAAAATTGAAATATTATCATTCATTATGTATTTTTATCGGTGAATTCAATGTCTTAGGGTTTTTGGAAAAATTATTGATGGCATTAAGGCTAAAAATAAGAGGTTGGACTCTTTAGTACAATCAATGAATAATATAGTAAAAAAACTTGATTAACCTTTCTCAATTATCCATTAAAATATGAAAAACAAAACTAGAAACATTTTTTTTGGAATGGTACATGAGATATGATATTATTATAATGAATGATATCATCTGTGTTCTCCCCTGTTTTCTATTTTTTATAAAACATAATAAAGAAAAAATTATTAATTTTTTTATTTTTTTCCATGGAAGATGATATGAAAAGTGAATAAAATCAATTAATTAGACTTAATTCCTTTTAAATTATAGAAATAAATTATTAAAAAACAAAACTACAAGGATAAATTAAATCTCAACTATTGTTTTCCATTTTTCTCTTTTTTTCTGTTTTACTTTTTTTAAGGGGAAAGAGATGAAACAAATAAAGAAGAAATATATGATGAATAATTCTAAATTATATCATTCTCAATATCCCAAAATATTTAAACACTCCTCACACCACCTAAAAATTAATCACAACATAAATTATCCACAAGATAGACCCTTCTCAATCAATAAAACATGAAATATCAACGCAATAATACCATGAGTATGGGTAGGAAAAGAAAAATCAAATTTATTTATTGCTTAAATATAGAAGTGAGTTCATGGAATATAAGGGAGAAAAAGGGATATATTTAAGGATAGTTATCATTTTAAAATTTTTCTAGCTAAATAAATGTCTTAATCATGTCAAAAATATTTGATTAAATCCAAATATTTGAAAGTTATAATTCAAAAGTTATAATTGTCACACAAAATCATTGTTTCTCTCAATAAAGCGAGCATAGTAGAAAAATATGTCAATGTGGAATAGATTGTCACATAGTACTGGAAAAATATTCTATGTCAGTGTTCCATGGGAAAGGAATCCAATTTTTTTTTCAAACTCATAAAAATTTATTGAGAATCAAATTCAAGAAAATTATTTTCTCATTAACAATCATTAAAAATCCATTCCTTCAAAAATCATGATAATTGTCTCAAACTAAATTGATGGGTGAAAAATGATCATAACATTAATTGACTATTAATAATCCTAAAAATATGAAAAAATAAAAAATATATATGAATAACTATGAATTTTGGCACTCCCAAACACTTAAATTTAACTACCCTGTATATTAGCTGAAAACAAATAAAAAATGACTAAAAACTAATGATAAGGAAAGATAAAACCTATTATTATTTTTTAGTGGTAGCATTGAGTTAATATCATAGATACATAAAATAATCTTAGAAAATAAATAAATAATGAAAATCATATGAAGAAAGGGAAAATAAATAGGAAGGGAAAAGTTGATAGAACATGGTTTCGACCCCAATGCGATAATTTGGATTTTACTACGCATAGTTTGGGAGTTGTTGTGGTTTAACACGTATATGATATTGGATAAATTTTATAATGTAGAAACCAACAAATTTTATTTTTCTAGATATACATTAGTAGATTACTAAAGTGAGAACCCCCAATGAAAAGAAAATATCCCCAACCCCCAAAAGAGATGAGAAAGAAAATTTTAGGTTCATATGGGGTTGAAAATGAATATAGGGGTTCTCCCGGTTTTGTTCTAATGGAGGAGTTGATTATAGGGGTGATGAAGGTATTATAATAGTAAGTGTGTTCTATACTAGTTCTGGTTCAGTTAATTATTTCTCATGTATTTCTTATGTTGTACTATCTTCATCACTGGCACTAGTGTATACCTCGACTGACTCCACCATTATCTCAGAAACACCAACAACATCAGCAGCTTATCCATACAAGACCTATTGTTATTGTACTAAATCTAAGTAATAAAATTATGGGATATTATTATTCAATTAAAAAATAATAATATTTTAATAAGAATAATGAACCAAAATTGAATCACCCTAAAAATGATCTATTTTAGACTCATTTTTTGAAGTAGGTAAGCCTGGAATGCATTTTTTGGATAGGGAAACAAATCATCAGTTATATCTTCAACCTCACTAATTTACTCTTGAAATTTAGGGAGAATAAACATTTAATTCTATTCATATTGTGTTTGTTTCCATTCCAACTATAATACATTAACTTCTTCATCTTTGGTAGCGAGTGTTGCAACTATATTACTTTCTTATTCTAGAATATTGAAATTATCTTGAAGAATCAAAGGATTTTATTCAATTTACTGTGAATTTTATATTATTTAAATCTTAAAATATTAGTCCCTAATAGAAATTTCATTACTAGGACCTACATATGAAAAATCACCAAATAAATCCATTACCTAAAAAAATGATCTGCAATGGAACTATTTTTTTTAATTTTTGATATATTTTGTTTTAGTTTTTTAGGAAAAAACCTACATATGTGCTTGGAATCCATATAAATGGGTTTCAATTAACCAATGGTATTTTCTCTCATTTACACTAGTCATTACTTCATTCATATAACTATGCAATATAGGGTGCACACTAGGGTCGATCTCCCGAGGAGGCCACTTACATGTATTGTTTTCTTATTGTCACTATTTTAAACTAAATAATATAAAACTATTAAAATAGATTATATGGGTTGTTTTAACTTAACAAAATATAAATATAATATATATAAATTAAATGAAAAATATAATTTTCCCTATATATAAATAAAAAATAAAATGTTCTGAGGAGGTTCAGGTGATTGATTTCATTGTTAGAAATGAATATCTATATTCATTTCAATGCAGTGATCAATACCAATAACACTAAACCTTCTCATTTGAAATTTATTTAACCAATAATAATACCTCTGTATATGGGGTAATTATATTTTTTATTTCATCTAAGATACCTATTTTCTGACAATCACTACCAATTTCATACTACATAGTATTCATGACTTAGATAGTAGATTGATGGATGAATGATAAATGAGAAGAAGAATTCAATGGTAGAGAAAACACGGAGTCCCCTCAACATAATTTATTTAACCACCACCAAAACACCTAGAATCAAATAAAGAGATATGAAAATGAATAACTATATTCCCTATCAAACCACCATTCCCTTCCTCAAATATTCACTGATTTTAGGTAACATATTTTATTGGAGTTGAGAACAGATAATGTTGGGAGAAACACTAAAATAAAATAAATGGAAGAAGGAGGTATGAATAAAAAAACTAAAATATTAAAACAATAATAATATTATAGATATTATAGAGATAAAAAGATATTTTATGTGTCTAGAAAACGATACCCCCAATTTTCCAACCATTTGAAATGAATAAGAAACGTAATTTTATATTAAGAGGAAAGGTAAATTTTGGAACCAAAACATTACTCTGAAATATTTCATAATTTATCCTCATTTATGGACTTAATTATAAAATTTTTTCTCAATGAATGTTGTTCTATTTTTCATTTTTCATTAAGCATTAATATAACATATTATTTTGACAACTAATGAATTTTTTGTCTATTTTATTTAAAAAAGATTATATTTATAGGGGACTATTCATATTCCATTGATCCAAATTCCAATGAATTAATAAAGTTTAATTGGGTAGAATAATGTAGGGAAAAATTAATGAGAGTTTCGACCATGCTCCTTATATATATATATATATTTGTTTAATTTTATCTCTTTTTTGTTGTCCTACATTAAGATATAATATCATATTAAATTCTTTCAAGATTTCTGTAGTATTTTCAAGTCCCAAACCGTGAGTAGGTTTTAGGCCTCTAAATTTTTTATTTGGATTTTGATCATGAAGGATGAAAATAAGCCCAATATGTTCAGAATCCTAAAAAATCATGCTTCACATTTTAAATAATTTTTAAAAAAATTATGGAAAAAATAACGAATAATAATAATACTAATAAAATCCAAAGTTAGAATATTTTTGAAATTATGTTCAAAAAACATAAAAAAACATAAATATATGTAAATTTACCATAAAATAATATTAATGTGGGATTATAAAAATTGAATTAAAATATAAAACATATGAAAATATTTTCATCATTACCAGTGATTCATTAATATTTTCCATTTGAATTGGGATTGTGTTTCCATAGATAATAAATAATAATGATTTATGTTTCTCATCCCTCATGACTCTGTTAGAGTAGTTATATATATAATTTTGTTGGAAGGATCCATTACACAACACTATTTCTACCCAAAATAGTAGTCTAACATTATTCTATAATAATATCATCTTATGATTCTTCTTTTGAATAATTTTTAATTATAGAACATTATACAACAATGGGATTTGTATCAACATCACCATATTTATCACATCAATAATCTAAATTTGATCTTTAGCATTCTGTCACATTTAATACCTCAATGGTTTTGACACCATTACACTCCCAAATTTATTATTCATTTTTTGCGGTATTATATGGGTTTTCTAGAAATACTCATTCATTTTCACATCATCGTAATTTACCAAACTAACTTTTTTATTGAATATAGAATCTTCTTATATAGACTTGAAAATGTTTTTCTTGGAGATTCCTTCAATTCCACATTTTTTTTGATGTCATATCTTCGCTTGGTATAAAGAAACATGGTTTTGTGTTAACATTTCAACTTGTGATGTTACATCAAATATTGGTGAGAAATATAATTATCAGTTTGTAATGTTTTTCCCATACTCATCTATCACTCAAAAAATAAAATTTCATTATTATGAGGTGGGAGCCAAAAATTAAAAATATTAAGGGGGTATAAAATTATAAATCACATGGGCTTACCAAAAAAAAATCTCATATTGTCCTGGGAAAGTGATAGAGTGTTATTTTAAAATGTGAGTATACCACTTTATGCCCGATGGATGAAGGAATATCGATCACTATATTCCAATCCCTCCAAGTGTGAAAAAAATCCAAATTTTCAATGATTATTATTCTATATGGTTTAATGTGAAATTTAATTGCCTAATGTCTATGGACGATCCCTAATAATTTGTTTTCAATGAGGTAAGAATTATTTTCCGACATATAAAATCTAAAATCATTATGATTGTATAATACAATACCACTAACCATGGATATTAATTATTAATAATTGTGTGTTCAAGTCCATAAAATCACTAAAAACTAAAATTATAAAACCCATAAAATTAAGTACTATAAATACTATACAATAAGTCCTTTATCAAATTATTCATATATATTGAGTTTAAGACCATCTCTAGGTATACATCACCTTTCCTAATTTCCCTATACTGTCTCTCCAATAGAAAACGTTCCTAGTGATTGGTGTGGAAAAAATATTCATAATAGAGACTGAATTCTCCTTATGTTTAATAAAAATTTAATGTTCTAAAATGAGTTACAAAATCACTAATATTAATCTAGGGTAGGTTGAACACTGACTAAGAATATTATCCACCATAAGATGCTCCAAAATGATCCAGAATCCCATAGTAATAAAGAAGTTATTATCCTCAATCCCTATATGTGAATCACCAGTGTAAAGGAACTACATAAAAAGAAAATAATATAGACTGCCCAACTAATCAGTGACCCTAATATTACCATGATGTAAATTCCATGGTATCTTATAGTACACACCTTTAAAAGTTTTAAATTATTAATTTTGGTTTACCTATATTGAAAAAATAAATTTTAATAAAAGATGGAAGATATTTCATTACACATCCCTATATATATAAATAGGGTGGTTTTTAATTCATCACACTAATAAATTATATTTACCATGAATAAATTCTCACTATATAATTTTATCCCAAGATTTAGTACATTTTTTTATGTTATTAATCTCATGAAATATTAAATATTGAATTATCTCACCCCAATGGGAGTAAACATGTAGTTTTTGACGCATTTTTATGTTTCATGTAGGAAAATAACATTTTTTGGTAATTTCTAAGAGCTATATTTACTTGTATTTGATAGTTGATATAAAATAAAAAAGATATAATTATTGTGAGACACCCATAAAATAACAGTGAATCTCTAGACAATTAATCATTGTATAAGATAATTTCTCCTCACCTTACTATCACGTTTGAGTGATCTATAATTGTTTATAAATACTATTATAGACTGCACTATACAAGAGAAGAAGTCGAGTTACCATTGAGTATGAGGTTATAAAAAGTAATATATTTATCAATAATGAATTTATCCAATAGAAAGAATAAGTCCATATTATACCTATGAAATATTTTTCTATATATTGTGAATGTTTTCCTAAATAATTAATTGGTTGATAATTCAACTTCATTTGGTTTTGGAAATTGAGACTATTGAGACCATTGGAATTTTATGTTGTGGTGTAATTATAAATGAAATGAATTTAGAATGATTTTAAGACATATGATAATAGATAAAACATGGATAAAAATAAATAATAACCCATTATAAATACGGGGTATGCTTCCACTAAATAATTGGAAATAAGTATTCAAATTATTAACATGACCAATTAAAATATGGAATAAATTATTATAATGATGGATATCTATCCTACTCTTGGAAATTAGATCCCATGGTAATCCATAGTAAATAGTTTCCTAAAATTAACTTCCTCACCCTCAATCATCTTCACAAACCTATTTGTGTATTTTCTATAATTATATACACTATATAAAAATGTAGAATATATATAATGAAAAAATAAAGGCTCTAAAAAAACGAAATATTCAATTGAAATGGTATAGTTTCATTTTTAAATTCATAATTTTTTTATATACGGAAATTGAAAAAATGATGGGGTAATTGCATCAAATTGGTAGGTCCCACACAGAGATATGAATAAGAAAAACGGATCCCATATAAGATAAATTGAATACCAAGGAGAAGAATATGAAATATAAATATCACATCCCCAATCCTTGACGATAAATTATTTTATTTAATAAAAAAATTATATTTCATTTGATCCTATCATGTGCCTTATACATGTCCATATTAATCATAATATTGGTCACAAATGAATTCTTATTGATATCACATATCATCTATTTTACAATACTGATGGATCCCTAAATTAGTGTTCCCATTATAAAAAAATTTCCCCACAGATATATGAATGCTGGAATAAAATTTCCAATTATATTATTGAGGATTTCTGGAAAAATTTTATAATAAAAATTACATTGTAGAATGGAACATTCTGTATTGAAAATGTTTATCACATTAACCAATGGTATAAAAAATATCAAATACACAAGTCATTCTATAAATAAAAAACCCCAAGAAAAAACATCCATATCCTTTGTGAGTTCCTTTTAGATAATATCACATTTTATAATATAAAATGATCATAGAAATCCATCAATATTATAATTGTTGTCCAGATAAATTCCATTCACTACTACTTTTATTTATAACTCCTCTAGATTTTTTCGGATATCCTCATTTTTTAGTCATCCATATAAATATGGTTGATTCAAAATAGGGACCCATCATCTCCTTCCCATGGATATCATTATTCCACATCATTCCTTCTACTTGGGGGATGGGTGTAATAATAGTTAACAAAATGTTGTATGGAAGAATCAACATCACTAGTGTAGGGTCAATTTTCAAGGAAGATGTTCATCATTAACATAAATTTATTCCCCTTGGTATAGGAAATAATGTAACTAATCTTCATATCCCCCTCTGAAAACCATAGTTCTCTAGATATGTTAGATGTGATTTTATATATAGTGAGAAACTACCATGAAAAGTATTGTTCATTTATTGTATGAAGATTAATATAGTCATAATCCCTCCATTATTGGAGACTAAAATTTAATTTGAATAATATAGTTTGTTGGAATCTCTAATATAGTGTGATTATTAATTCAATTTATACTGCATTCTTATATATATCCTTTGAGTCCCCCATTTTTTTCTGTAAGGTCACCCATGCATGTCCCTATGTAGGCGAATCCTTGGACATATGTATAACTTTTATAAAATAAATATCCAATATCTAATTAAATGGGAGGAAAAATTAGTTGAATATACAATGAAATGAAATAATTTATAAAATGGGGGACTAATAAGAAATATTTAGGGGACTATGTGTCACTGTCAATTGAGTGAATGAATAAATCCATTGATATATATACCTATATCTATCTAATAAACTTCAGTTCTAATTAGGGGGCTTATTATTGTTGAACAAACAGAAATCATCTTCTAATCAAGAATGGTCTATGGGAATATTGTTGATTAATAACTTGGGAAACATAATTAATGATTTTATGTTATTTAATTTAATTCATATATTAAATGGATATGTACATTGTTCTATTATCAGATCTTAATATCTTAGGGGTGAGACTAGTTTCATTCTCCATTATTCAAATATACATCTTTATTAAGTCCATCACATCCCCTTACTCTTGATGAATATATTTGAATAATGATTACTATAATAATTAACAAACTAAATTAAATTAATTTCCCCAAAAGTTACAAAAAAAATCCTTGGATCATATAGGTTTGTATGAACCATATTTATGTGACAAGATTCCATTTTCTTATTAATTAAATATCTATTTAATACCAACTTTACTAGCATAAAATCAGAATAATCTTTTTGTAAATCCAAATTAAGAATATTAAAATCCACTACAACCTTCATATTGGTCTGATTCTCTATCCTCTGTTGATGAATATGGAAAAACCTCTAATTTCATTGTTCTTCTCTTAAATATTTAAATTATAAGTGTTTTCTTTACTATCCATCTACTATAGATTACCAATTTTACACAAATATTTTGTTAAAATGTTCCCAAAATATCATTTGGTTACACATATCTTCTTATTAAATGAAATATCATGTGAAGAGTCATAGGTTTTTTCAAAATCAAAGAGGTTGTGTCATAATATATTATTAGAAATCACTTATGTCATCTTTGTCTCATCACCTTCTAGTCGGGTATGACCACACCATTTGAATTTTCAGGAATCTGTATTTCAAGAAAACTCTATTCAATTTACTCATAACATCACATTTATTAATAGTTTTACCATTCCATCCACATGGGATGAACATCTACTATAAAATATCCAAGTGTTATCATTCTTCATAGCCCTGAGAGAATGTTTTCTAGTTATTTATAATTTTTTTTTCATATTTTACTTTCATAAAATAACTAGTTGTGTTTAAGAATAATATTACCTTGGGTACTTGTTATAAATAGAAGAATTAACATACTCCTATTTTTCATCCATTATTAAGTATATATTTCCCAAGATATTCTTGTCTTATTGTTTTGAATTTATTTTTATTAAAATTCAATAGTTGTAACCATAATATACCCTTTTCCTACAATCATCAAGATTTTTTTTTGAAATTAGAATAATGAAAACAATACACAAGTAAAATATTTCTTCTATAATATGTTAGATTTGGTTTTATTCTTCATTGCTAAATTATGAATGTTTTTCCATTTGATTAGCTCATCATATCTTCATAGAAAGACATTGTGTCTCACAAAACAATGATAGTTTATAAGAGATAATATCTTATCTCTATTGTTCCATGATATATCTAAATCATTAAAGAATAATCATTTATATTGATGAATATAATAATTACTGAGAGGTGATTCCAACCTTTTAATTTTAATTAATTGGAGTTATACTCGTCTTTGACTTGGGGTCTCAGAATTGGCACAAAAGTCACCGAACATATATATCCCTTTCTTCTAATACATCATTATAACAACATTAAATTTATCTTCATCAAATCCTATTACAATATTACCCATGAATATAAGTCCATTTAATTTAGAATTTTATCTACACCTTTAGTTCCCCATTTCCCCTATCAAACAATTCATCATCTGACAACGTTCCAAAATTTTATTTCAATATTGAATCACTGTATTTTATTTTATATTAACTATTAAATGACAATTTAATTAACTATTATTCAAGGGGGTTATATCTTAAATTTTATATTTTTTACACAATAATAAGACCTTCAATCACATTAACATATTTTGAAATATTTATCTTAAAGTTCACTACATCCTAAATATTCACCTAATTGTATAATTGGTCATCTTGTTCATTTTATAGTTCCTTAATATTCGCTTTTACCTCATCCAAATCATCAAATGATTATTTCAAAAATCTATTAATTTTTTTCCTTTAAAATTGATCTCTTCAAGAGCCTTGTCATTTTCATCTAAGAGATCTATTATTACACCTATAGGTTTGTTTTCTTACATCATTCTAGATCATTTTATATAAACTATATCGATAATATTTATATATATATAACATTAATTCTATTTCAATCCCCTATAAATAGTATTTGTAATTATCTTCTTTTTTATAATAATTAACTTTCAGTTACAGTTTTATCCAAATGAACTCCCCATTTTTGTGTCCCTTTTGGAGGAAAATATCCTAGGAGGATTTTATATGAATTCAAAACCACTTCATACATTATTTATTCATCTTGAAAACCATAATGAAATTTTTCCATATTTTCCAGAAATAATCAATGGGTAGTTTCACTTATAACTTTCCATTACCTTTCTTGAAAGTTCTAGACACATGAGAGTGAAATTAACCATCCACATGTTTTTCATCATCACTATGTATTTAGACATCAATTTTCCCCATATCTATGACGTTTATGTATTTATTTGCGTGATCTGATTTCCCATTAATCATGAATCACATTTTTATAATACATTAAATATCTTATGAAATCATTTAGAGATGAATTAGAAGAAAAAATCTCATCAAGAGGGGATACATTTTTATTATATATATGTGGAAACCATTAAAATATTTCTTTAAAATTGTAATATACATTATTTATTTAACAAGTCCCAAAATATCTCTAATAACATAATTTATTATTTTGAGGAAACTATTGTCATTTTCATCCAAATTTATCTTAATATCATCAAACTTATAGTATATCAATTCATGTTTAGCCTTCTTCAACTTATTCTTTCCTTCAAATATTTTTTCCAATTATCACTTCATGGACTTGTTTCTAGAGAATATCATCATCATCAAATAGTTATAATTTTAAAAAGATTAAAATAAATAATTTTAATGATTTGGAATTTTTTTTAAATCTTGATAGTTTCAGTTTTTGCTAGATTTGATATATCTCTAACATGATCACCATGAATTATAGGGGAGAAAATTCTATCCCATGTTGTCATATGTGTGATATAATTATATTCATCCAAATCTAAAAATAAATTTAATCAAACATAGGTACCCCAATATTTATTCACCGTTTTTTCCTAACCAATGATCTCTAACTGACACATTCTATAGTTGTAAGATTATATTGGATACCAATTGTTGCAACCCAAAGATCCCAAAAAGGGGAGGGTAGAATCATGCTGTCAATATTTTATTGAAATATAAAGGATGTATCGCCAGTTTGGTTGTAAATCGTTTAACCTTCAAAACTGAAACAAAAAACACATAATTGTTATTCTCAATCAAGACACACCAATTTTTAACATTGGTAACCCCTAAGGGATAATCCAAGGAACATAAATTGAATATCATTTATTTATACTAGAATTTTTTTTATTCACTAGTTTTTTAAAATAAATTTTTTAGTATTGGTAAAATGATGCTATGATAACTCCATTTACAACTTCATTCAAGATTATAAAAATTAACTTTCGCTGATCACTTATATTATATGATCCCCTACTCACTACTTCGTAAAAATGACTATGTAGTTTATTTATCCAAATGTATCTTCAAAATAATAGAGAGAGTGTACTTTTTTTAATGATGAACACTATAGTATAATGTTCCATGGTAATCTATATTCTTAAGAACATCCAATACTAATATTCCATTAAAATAATAACTTTTGTTGGGAACTATTACATAGGGTACACTAATCTTATTTTGATCAAGTAGCTTCAAATTTTTATGTTTCAAAAAGTTAGCTCCCATAACCTTTATCGATCATGTGAACTCACTCATGTTTGGTTCATGTAAATCCCTTGTCTAATGTGATTTCAACTAAGTATTTCTCACCCAAATACATTCACTCTAAGATGTTAAAAAAATGCTTATGTAAAATTATTGTCACGACCTGCCTTCACCAAAAGGAGGGAAGGGTCAGTAGATTGTCAGGACCTTCCTTCTTTAAGTTGAAGGAGAGATAATGACCCCTGAAACCCGCCTTCAATAGGTCCCAGAGTGGAGAATAGAACCAAGGGTATAAAATTACACACTAAATGGAAGGCATTACCCTTTTTCTTTTAATAGGATCTGGAAATAAGATGGTAACTCCCACAACACCAAACTGAAAGTTCAAGATGACTAACGATAAACCGTTTCCATATGCATGTTCCAAGGTAAAAGATACAAGTTACAAACCCAAAAGGAAAAAAAGAATACCAAGAAAAGAAAACAGCAATGGAAACTGCCAAAAAGTCCACGCTAGTATGGTGTCGCGTAATCCCCGAACTCCTCCTGGAAACCTGAAAGCAAACGTAGGGTGAGAATTCAAGTATACTGAGTAGGGAAAAACCAAGGACTCTCGTGCACACATGGGGGAACGTACTAAAGCCCCGTGAGAAGCAGAAAACCATCACTATCAAGGAGTCCTTCCATCCCACTCACCAACCACACTCACCAAATAATGCAAGAATGTAATATAATATAAGAGCACATCGATTTTTGGGTACCCCACACCACTTTCCCATTAGTTATTGAAGACATCCTACGCATCGAACCAATCCTGCCATTCTCACCGTAGTCCCACTACCACACCCCTCCCGCACACACCTGGGCCGTATCCCCACGCAGTCCCACTGCCCAAACCCTGCCCGCAAACACCTAGGCTACAACTATCACACTTAACCACGCCTACAAAAACCTAGGCCAGAACAACCACCGCCACGCCTGAAGACACCTGGGCTAGATGATCCACAGCCACACCCAAAGACACCTAAGCCTCATCTCGATGACACTTGGAAAACCACCTGCCCGTACACACCAAGGACAACCACCAAACTACCTCACCCGAAGGTTCTTGGGATAATAATGGACTTCAGGCCATCATATCCTACCTGAAGATACTTGGGATATTTGTGAAAGGTAGAAGAAAGGAGATAATAACCAGCCACTAAGAGAAGTGTTGGAAAAAACACCCTCCCCCGTGAAATGGGGAAGTTCAGCATGAAGTGCTCAACATGGGAGGGGTGCGAATAAGAAACACAAAACTAAAAGTATATGTATAGGTAACAAGCACCCACCCAAGTTTAGGTGTTTCTTCAGCAATCCTAAAGAACAAAAACAGTACCCCTGTCCACATCCCAACTCACACCAAACAAAACCCATTTTCCATCCTTGTTTTCATGTTTATTAATGATGTTTAAATAAGTTTCTACGCATAATTGGAAAACTAGTAATCATAAGAACAAGTCAAGGAAAGGAAACAGTCAAGCATCAAATACAATATCCACACTCAGTCCTCTTGTAAAGTCACAAAAAAAGGGATAAGAGATCCCTAAAGGTACTGGAACCAAGGAAACCCCCATGATATTGCCTACACCTTCTGTAACAATGTGGGATAGTGAAATCCCTCTAAGTAATGGAAGAAAAGGAAACCCTGAGACACTTCCCCATGTTCCCCCAAATGGTTTCCCATCAATAGAGGATCCCACCCCAATTCGTGATATAAACAAGGTAACCACCCGGTCTTAAAATTTCACAACCACTGAAACCATATCGATAGGTGATCCCATCCCCACCCACATCACCCAGCAAATGACCCATGAAGTAAAAACAACCAGACCACCACCACCAAGACAAAGCAGGACCTTGCCGGTATTTTCAAATTTATAAGATTTAACACACTCCATGATTTCAATTTCCGTTCCTTAACTGGGGTTATCATAGAAGAGGGTTGATCCTGGTGCTTTTAATTTTACTTATCCTGATTTACGTAATTATCCAAATTATTTTTCATGGAAAGGGTTCAAAACCACAATAAAATTTGTTTAAACATCACCATGGGTAAGGGTTCATTAGTGCATAGAGAAAGACAACCAACGACAATTATTTTTAGTAAGCGTAAGTCCTCACAATTTAGAAAAGAAGATCATAAAACAAAGCAGCAACAACGATCATAGCCCCCCCCCCCCCCTTCGTTCATTATAGAATCCGTTCATTATCTTCATTTAGGTTTGGATCATCAAATTCTACAGAATCAAAAGCATGCCCACCCTACATGATACACAAAAGGGAGAGACGAAGGAGAAATTCCCTACTTGTTGATCAACGATCGATGCAAATACTGGGCATGGAATTCCACAGATAGCGATGCGGCTCGTCTGAAAGAAAGGCACTCCTAGCACAGGGTGACCGAGAAAAAAAACCTAAGGGGGTACCTTTTTAATTTATAAGGGTTGGGGATGGTTGACATAAGAACGCAAAACTGTGTAAGGAGTGGGGTCGTGGGTTGACCACATGGCCCCACTCGTCATTAAAGGGTCGGGCGGTTTAAACTGATTCACACACCATGTTAATTCATTAAATATTTAATTAAACGACATTTATGGACGTTAATGGGCATTAAAACAAGCTTAAAGGGGTCAAAATAGTGTTTAAAACACAATTTGCGCAAAAATGTAGGCGCTACTGGAAAACCCCGACAAGGTTGGGTGACACCGATCAGTCGGTCTCACCGATCGGTGGAGCCGGTCGGTCACGGTGATCGGTCTAACCGATCGGTCGCGCCGATCAGCCTTACACCGAGACTCTACCCCTTTAGGATCTGAATTTTTGGCAAAGGAAAGGACGATGAGAGTCTGGGTCATCACATCATATAACTCTCAAACTATTCTCGCCCTTGAGAATTTAAAAAAACCAGAAGGAAAGAGCAGGTCCGAAAAAACACCTCAAAAGATATCCCTCAAGAGTGAACCTCATTGTTAACTAAGAACACCTCCCTGTCAAGAACCAAGCAATATACAATGTCAAACTGCCCAGCCATGTGGGTTGGGGAGTCTCCTCCCCCATGTCAGCATACTTTCCGCTTTGGGTGGCACTGACTCGCCCGCATGGGTTTAAGCGCATCCACCTTAATGCATCTTGATTAGGGGTCGGGTCCTCCCCTCCCCATATCCAGGACTTTTTGCACACATCCAGTGGAAAGAAAACCACGTTTTTCATAGCCAACAAGGTAAAAACGCTCTTCCTCAATATGTATTAAAAGAACAGTAAAAAACTCAAAACAACTATGGGTAATAGGCCCGCATCTACGCTTCCCTCTCCCATGTTCTCTCCTCAATCCCACCATGTCTCCGTAACACACGAACCAAGGGAATGGTTCGCCCACGAAGCACCTTCTCCATGCGATCCTCGATCATCACTGGTCTCTCCACAAAGCTTGCATCATCCTCGAAGTCCATCTCTCCCTAGCCGAGGATGTGTGAAACGTCGTGTAGATACCGACGGAGTAGGGACACATGGAAGACATAATGTATCCTCAGTAGCGGCGGTGGCAACTCTAGCTGATAAGCCACTTCACCGACCCGCCGCAACACTTCAAAGGGTCCGATGAACCTGGGAGAAATATTACTCCCCTTGTCGAACCTCTCTTGTCCACGCCGAGGGGAGACCTTCAAGAACACGTGGTCTCCAACCTCAAACTCCAAGGGCCTTATCCTGTTATCAACATACGACTTCTGCCGATCCTAGGCAGCCTTCATCCTTTCCCGTATGAGCTGAACCTTCTCTGTCATGCTCCGTACCACCTCCGAGCCAAGGATGCTTGCCTCTCCTAGTTTGGTCCAACACACAGTTGAGCGGCACGGTCTCCCGTACAAGGCTTCAAACGAGACTATACCAATGGTAGAGTGATAGCTATTATTGTAGGAAAACTCTACCAGAGGCAACTGTCGCACCCATGATCCACCTGAGTCCAGAACACATGCTCGCAGTATATCCTCCATGGTCTGGATGGTGCACTCTGTCTGTCCATCTGTATGGGGATGGAAAGCTGTGCTAAGACGTAGCTGGGTGGAAAAATCATGTTGCAACCCTCTCCAGACTCATGTGGTAAACCGTGCATCCCTATCCAAGACTATGGACCTCAGGACTCCATGCAACCGCACTACCTCATCCACGTACCTTCATGCCAAAGCGTCCACTACACTTGACTCCTTAATCGCCAGAAAGTGAGCCGATTTCATCAACCGGTCCACTACCACCCAGATGGAATCACATCCCCCATAAACCCTGGGTAGTCCCATGATGAAATCCATCGATATTTACTCCCACTTCTACTCTGGGACATCTATAGACTGATGTAGGCCACCTGGAACACAGTGTTCGTCCTTCACCTACTGACACACTAGGCACTTGGCCCCAAACTCTTCCACTGCTCGCTTTAATCTGGGCCACCAAAGATGTATCTTAAGTCCCTGGTATATCTTGGAAACTCTTGGTTTTACTGCTAGGGGTGAGTTTTGGAACTCACTAAAAACCTTGTTGTGCATCACCTATGGAACAAACAGCTTTCCCTGGAAAAGCATCTGGTTCTGGCCATCCTCCATCCATCCATCCGGAGCACTTCCCTAGTCAACTCGGTCACGCATCACTTCGCACTCTGGGTATCCCCAATGAGACTCCTCCACCTACTGCAATAGAGAGGACTGCACCATCATCTTATAGAGGGATCCTTTACCGCCATACGTCCTCACAACCAGGTGCAAGGCAACCAACTCCTCCATCGCCTTCCAGACCTCTGCTGACTCTCGAACCTCATCCTTCTACATCCTCCTACTCAAGTCATCATCCAATACATTCTCCTTCCATGAAGTGTAGGAGATCTCGAAGTCATAATACTAGAGGAACTCCATCCACCTTCACTGCTGCATGTTTTGGTCCCGCTTGGAGAAGATATACTTCACGCTTTTGTGATCTGTGAATTCCACAAATCATTATTAGATGAGGTAGTGCCGCCATATCTTTAGTGAAAAAATGACCGATGCAAGCTCCAGGTCATGGGTGGCATAAATATGCTCATGAAGGCATAGCTTCCTAGACCCATAAGAGATCACCCCTTGTCACTGCATCAACACACATCCCCGGACTTGTCTTGAAGAATCACAGAACAACTCATATGCTGCCCCTTCTTCTGGTAGCCTCAGCATTGGGGCACTAACCAACTTCTCCTTTAGATAGCTGAAGGCTGTCTCACACTACTCACTCCATATGAAAACCTGATCCTTCTTGGTCAAGGTCGTCAAAGGGGATGCTACTCAAGAGAAGCTGGGTAAGAACCTCTGATAGAAACCTGCCAGCCCGAGGAAACTATGAACCTCTGCCACATTCTTGGGTGCCGCCCAAGAAACAACTGCCTCCACCTTTGATGGGTCCACCGCTACCCCCTGCTCGGACACCACGTTCCCAAGGAAGTGCACTTCTAGTGTCAAGAACTTTAATTTTGACAACTTCCCATAGAGCTGGTGCTGTCAGAGGACCTCCAAAACTGTTCTCAGGTGCTCTGCATGGTCCTCCTCTGATCTTGAATAGATCAGGATGTCGTCGATGAACACAACTACAAACCGATCCAAGTACTTCTAGAAGATGGAGTTCATAATCCCCATGAACACAGCCGGGGCGTTCGTAACACCAAAAGGAATTACTACGAACTCGAAGTGTCCATATCTGCACCTGAAGGCCATCTTCGGGATGTCACCATCCTTAACTCTTAGCTGGTGGTACCCAGACCGCAAGTCGATCTTCGAGAACCACCCTGCCCCTTTCAACTAGTCAAAATGATCGTCTATCCTCGGAAGTGGGTATAGATTCTTGATCGTCACCTGATTCAGCCTCCTGTAGTCTATGCACAACTTGAGACCATCATCTGCCTTCTTTAAAAACAAGAATGGAGCACCCCACGGTGACGCGCATGGTCGAACATAACCCCTCTTCATCAGATCATCAATCTGAATCCGCAACTCCCGTAGCTCTGAAGGTGCCATCCGGTAAAGAGCCATCGAAATCAGACGAGTGCTGGACAGCAGGTCTATCCCAAACTCGACATCACGTCGAGGGGGTAGAGTCGTCACCTCCTTAGAGAAGACGTCCCTAAACTCGTTGACAATCCATGGCACCTCCACCATCTCAGCATCCACTGACCCCACTGACCGCTCGACTAACAAAGAGAGGAGGGGTTCACCTCGCTTGCCGCCCTTCTGACTGCTCCGCTTGCCGGTGAATGTAACACGTTGGCCGCCCAAGTCCGAGAACACAACCCTTCATCGGATGCATTCAATGATGACACACATAAATAACAGTCAGTCGATGCCTAGGATGACATCGTATGGTTGTATCTATAGCAGAAGAAGATCCCTGACCGACTGATGTGGCCCTATCATCAGTCTACATCCTCAACAAACATATAACAAGTCGGTCTGACCTCCGACTGGTGTGCTCATCACCAGGGGAACTGTAAGTCTCTCGGCATCTAGACCCAAAGCACGGGCTATACTAGGTGCGACGAAGGAGTGATGTGCCCTGGTATCGAACAAGGCATAAGCAGGGGTGCTAAAAAAATTGATCGTACCTCGAACGACCTCCGGACCTGATGGAAGTGCTACCTCCGTAGCGTGAAACTATCCACTCCCAGCTCCTCTGCCCCTCGGCTGTCATCCACCTCCCCGGAAAAGCCCCGGTAGAGGTCCCTAAAGAGTTCCCTGAGGTCTCCCTCCCCCTGCAACGTCTGCCCTTGGAGGAGCGGGATCTCGCTGTCCCTACTGCTGCTGCTAGAAAGGCCTGGCTAGAAGCTGCTACTGGGGCGGGTGTTGGGGTTGTCTGCCACTGCTGTACTGTACTCGGTCCGGGAACTGACTCCGAAGATGTCCATGGCTCCCATAGATGAAGCACCTCGGTCCTGGGACCGATGGAAAATGGCGAGGACCAGGGGACCATAACTGAAACTGCTGCGGCCTGCTCCCTGCTGGTCGGAACCTGGAGGGTCCTGATGCTGGAGGCATGGTGCCGACGGCCTTCCACTTCGATAGCCCCAACTATATCCCCTCTCGTGACACACCTCCCAAAGCGTGCATCCTCTACACCACTTCATCCTTCTTCTGGACATCCAAGTACGTCGAGATGGTAAAGGGGGTAACAACATACTGGGGGGAGGGTCGGAGCGCCTCCTCTAAACGTCTTGCCCGAGACTCCTCGTCGAGAAAGAGGTCCGAAGAAAAACATAGGAGGTCCTTGAACTTGATTCCCAGCTCCCTCACTGACATACTCCCCTGTTAGAGGGAGAGTATCTTCTGCCTCTTCTCTTCCTTCATCATCGAAGAGAGGAATTCCACCCGGAACTCCCTCTCGAAATCAGCCCATGCCACCTCAACCACTCTCCTCTCCCCCAGGTAAAGTGTCCACCACTGATGCACCACTCCCCGTAGCTGGCTGACGGCTAGAGGAACCCAATACTCAGTTGGGGCCGGAATCATGCAGAAGGCTATCCCCAACTCTTCTAACTAGCCCTCCGTCTTCATCTCCGAGGTGCTACCCTCATACCTCTCGAGGGTCTGTCGCTGGAAGGCCCAAAGCGTCTTCTGCCACTGGTCATCCTCCTCCTCTCGATCAGCTCTCTGCCGATCAGCCAAGGTAGTCTCCTGGGCCTCGATCACCTGTACCACACGTGGTTGCTTTCTAGGTGCCATAGCTGCAAGGTAAAAAAGGAATTCCTAAACCCAAGTAGTGCAAGAATATTGTTCTTAAAAAAAATTCTTAATATTTTTAATGATTTCAGTCCCTAAAACACCCATGAAACATGATAATACAAGTTGTTATGATGCATGTACCTTTCCTATGGTATCTACCCTGCAATCAGTGTGGCCTCACTTGGTCGTTCGGTAGGTTCAGAGTCCTTGCATCGGATCATGGGGGGCCATAAAATCCCGTGTCCTAGCCGATCTTCTCTGGCCTAATTCACGCACCAAGGTCACCCACCACTGTTGCCCTACCATCCCATGCAATCCTCACTGTACCTAACTCCAGAATCCATCCTATCTCTCAACCATCACCTCTGATACTATTCTTCCACAACCCGCATTCGCCAAAAAGAGCGAAGGGTCAGAAGATTGCCAGGCCCTTACTTCTTTAAGTTGAAGGAGAGATAAGGATCCCCGAAACCCGCCTTCAATAGGTCCCGGAGTGGCAACTAGCACCAAGGGTATGCAATTAAACACTAAATGGAAGGAATTACCCTTTTTCATTTAATAGGATCGAGAAATAAGATGGTAAATCCCAAAACACCAAACTGAAAGTTAAGGATGACTAAAGATAAACCATTTCCATATGCATGTTAAAAGGTAAAAGATACAAGTTACAAACCCCAAAGGAAAAAAAGAATACCAAGAAAAGAAAACAGAAATGGAAACTACCCAAAAAGTCCACGCTAGTATGGTCCCGCGTGATCCTCGAAGTCCACCAGGAAACCTGAAAGCAATTGTAGGGTGAGTATACAAGTATACTTAGTAGGGAAAAACCAAGCACTCTCGTGCACACATGGGGGAATGTACTAATGTCCCGTGAGAAGCGACAAACATCACTATCAAGGAGTCCATCCACCCCACTCACCGGTATCACTCACAAAATAACGCAAGCAAGTAATATAATATAAGAGCACATTGATGTTTGGGTACCTCGTGCCACTTTCCCACTGGTTATTGAAGACATCCTACACATCGAACCAATCCTGCCATTCTCACTGCAGTCCCACTACCACACACCTCCCACACACACCTGGTCCATATCTCCACGTAGTCCCACTGTCCCAACCCCGCCCGCAAACACCTGGGCCACAACTGTCACACGTAACCACACCTGTAAACACCTAGGCCAGAAGAACCACTTCCACGCCCGAAGACACCTGGGCTAGAAGATCCACTGCCACGCCTAATGACACATAGGCCTCATCCTAAAGACACTTGGGAAACCACCTGCATGCACACACCTGGGCCAACCACCACAGTAACCCACCTGAAGGTTCTTGGGCTAATAATGGGCTTCAGGCCATCACAGCCTGCCCGAAGATACTTGGTCTATCTGGGAAATGGAGCATAAAGGAGATAATAACCAGCCACTAATAGAAGTGTTGGAAAAAACACCATCTCCCATGAAATGGGGGTCTTCAGCACGAAGTGCTCAACTTGGGTGGGGTGCGAATAAGAAACACAAATCTACAAGTATATGTATAGGTAACAAGCACTCACCCATGTTTAGTTTTTTCTTCAGCCAGCCTAAAAAAGACAAACAGTACCCCTGTCCACATCACAACTCACACCAAACAAAAACCCATTTGTCCCGTCCATGAGTTCATGCTCAGTAATGATGTTTTAATAAGCTTATATGCCTACTTGGGTAGCTATTAATCATAAGCACATGTCAAGGAAAGAAAACAGTCAAGCATCAACTACAACATCCACACTTGGTCCTGTTGTAAAGTCACAACAACAAAAGGGATAAGAGTTCCCTAAGGGTACTAGAAGTAAAGAAAACCCCAAGATATTGCCTACACCTTCTATAACCAAGGAGGATAGTGAAATCCCTCTAAGTAATGGAATCAAAGGAAACCCCAAGACACTGCCCTGTGTTCCCCTAAATGATTTCCCATCAACAGAGGATCCCACCCCAATTCGTGATATAAACAAGGTAACCACCCGGTCTTAAAATTTCACAACCACTGAAACCATATGGATAGGGGATCTCATCCCCACCCACATCACCCAGAAAATGGCCCATGAAGGAAAAACAACCAGACCACCACCACCAACACAAAATAGGCCCATGCCGGTATTTTCAGATTTATAAGATTTAAAACACTCTATGATTTCAATTTCCATGCCTTAACCGGGGTTATCATATAAGAGGGTTGATCCTGGTGCTTTTAATTTTATTTAGCCGGATTTATGTAATGAACCAAATTCCTTTACAGGACAAGGGTTCAAATACACAATGAAATCCATTTAAACATCACTAAGGTAAGGGTTCATTAGTGCACAGAGAAAGACCACCAAGGACCATGATTTTCAGTATGTGTAAGTCCGCACAATTCAGAAAAGAAGTTCATAAAACAAAGCAGCCTCATCGATCACAGCCTGTAACATCCCAAGTGAGTAAATAATAATAGATATTTTTATCTATGTCTATTAATGAATTAGATAGTGTTTTAGAGGCTTAAAATGAAAATAAATGCAATCTTATGCATTGAATACACTAATATTCTTAAAAGATTGGTTTACTACCTTTTTATGGAAAACCATTTTTAAATCTATCTTTTGACAATTTTATAAGATATTTTTGTCAAAATAAACTTATTCTTTATGATTGGGACATCAATATTTACTTTGTGTGAATTTTTGGTATTTTTCAGACAATGTTCATTTTTTAATGAATAGTGAAAAATACTGCATTTTACATCAAAACTGCTTTTTAATCTAATTTATTTATATGATTATATAATCTATTGAATTTTTTTTAAGTGAAATTAGAATATATTTTTACAATTTAATCAAATGGTGGTTATTGGAATCAATTTCACTTTGAATTTGGACTTAAACTGGTGTCAATCTTTTGATACTTATTGTTTCATAAAAACACGCTATTTTTCATGACAGTGGGAATTAATTATTAAATTAATTAATGTGAATTATATGTTTTGAATTTTTTAAAATAGACTTCACTTTTGAATTCGGAATATCAAATATAACTTATGGTTAATTTTTGGTATTTTTCTGAAAAACGTCAATTTTTTATGAATAGTGAAACCACTAAGTGGTACTTATAAAAACTGATTCTTCATTTAAATAAAATTTTACCAATTCTGTGTTTTGAATTTCAAAAATCCGACATACATGGTTGTCATTAAGAAGTAAAATGTTCAATGAGATTAAAATAATTTTTTGGTGAATAGTAACTCTTAAGTTCTTAATCGTGATTAGAGGTAATTGGCGTAGTTTAAGGTAAACATGATGCTTTAATAAAATGAGATGAGCTTGACACATGTCCGAAACTCATTGGATGTGTCATGGCCGACCAAGACAATCCATGGGTCAACTTGGGGACCCCATGGAGCCACTTTGGTTGGGAAATGACATAAATAACTTTTTATTTAATGTAAAAGTAAAAATGACACAAACATGAGATGTTTTACTAAAACAATTTTTACAAGGGGTTATAAAGATCATATTTTTTATTATAAATAGTCATTATAAAGATAAAAAGATATCCTACATCATAGTAATTTTTTAAAAAAATTTAAACTTTAAATAAATTAAATTATTTATGACATCATGATGATGCAGCGATGACATCATTATTTACGATTTAAGTAAAATGGAATGATAATGTAAAATCTAAGAACTACACATGGACAAAACCTATTGGATGGGTGGATTTAGAACCCTTATCACCTTAGCCTCTAAACACATCAATTTGGGACCTCTTAAATCCGAATACCATTTTAAAATAAAGTGACTTTTCTTTACCTTCCAAGAGTGCCCCTACTCACCTCTTATAAATGGCCCCCACCTCTACCTCCTTACCCCCACTCCCAAAGCCTTTGGATCGCCCAAACCCTGCAAATTCTGGCTCTCCACATCCCTCTATTACTCCTTGAAGCCTCACGTTGGGCATAAGTCTTCCCAAGGAAGCCTTCGAGCTCAAATCAATGAGAGTTACCCGATTTTAAGGTAATGTCTTCTTTTGAGTCCATTTGTTTGATTTTGCTTCTCCAACCCCCTAAACTCTTTTTATTATTTTATTTTGTAAAAACTATAGTATACTCAATATACTAGGATGTTGTTATAAGAAGTATTAGAGCTAAACTTACACACACCTACATCTAATGGTTAAAGGACATACCATTTCTGTGGATGGCGAATTTATGCCTCCCGAAACGATGATTGTTCAACATTCTTTTAACACCTTCAAAGGCGGCCATTAATATGTCACTATATTTATATATGATATGTGATATGTTTATTTTTTCATTAAGCTTCTGTATTTTTCATTTTGGGCATACCTTTATGGTTTCCATTATGGGTAAACATGATATCTTCATTTAAGGAAGTGCGGACTACCGCCCCCTCAAAGTGATTTGATTCGTTAAATACCATATGTGGGACGTATAAAGGATGGAACTATGATATTATATATGATATTATACTGAAATTATAATATACCTTTATGTCATTATGATTCCATTCTATAAAATATGAAATATAAATGAAAGTAGCGTTCATGCGTACGTACGGCTTACCGTCTCCATGAACGGTGCATTTCATTTCTTACCTCCAAATGATTATGTAATATTATAAAGGCATGTATATACTGTATATATATGATATATAAATCATGATTATAATTATGGATATAATGGATACATGAAAAACATGTAATTATAAAGGGTTTATTTTTTACTCAAGTATCAATGATCGTTAAAACGATCGTTATTAACTTAAATAATTACATAGTGGTCATGACATGGAAATAAGTGATATAAAAGGAATAAAGAACTTGAAAAAGGTTCTTAAGCAAGTAAAAATTAACTCAAGTTTATTATTCAGGACATTAAAGAACGATCGAGTCAAGTCGGACCCGAGGTATGGGACTTCGTCTCAATCTCCTTTCTTTGAGGCATATTTTGTTTTATTCACAACCTTCTTTTATACGGTGTATAAACCCCTTTGACTTTTACGTTTATAAAAAGAGAATCTTTTTTATACGAAGTGTCTACTAAACGACAAAAGGGAATGTTTTTTTCGTATGTATGCGGCGACAATGACTTCTCTGCCGCCGTGACCGTTATTTGAGTTTCGGCTTCCTCTACAAGCCATACATTTTTTTAAAGAAAAATAAATACAATGTTTTCCTTTTCTTTTGTTATGGTATTGAAAATGGTTTTCATAATGTTTTTATATCAATGTGTTGTATTGATATCTTGTGATTGAAAGGTGGAAATGTTATGTTTCCTTTATGCATGTTTTATGTGATACAATTATGTTGAGGTTCTTGGGCATTATTATGAAGACGGGTGGTTCCGTGATAAACTAAGGGTGGTTGAGCCTGATATAGCTCTCCAATGCATTGGGTAACATGAAAGAAGTGTAACGTTAAGGTTTCTCTGAATAGATTTATGGAATATACTGTGATGGGTATTCCAAACGTAACTAAGAGGGTTACTCCCTACGTATAAATGTTATGAATGCCTCAAGTTACCTTTATGTCTTATGATTTCTATGATTTATTCATGATTTGATGAGGTATGTTAAGGTGCTTATGTTTTATGGGTAAAGTATGATTTCATTATTATGTATACATGTACCCATGTTGCCTTACCATATTTTTATATCCCTTATTGAGCTTTTTATGCTCATCCCAAGTTTTTTTGAAATGTTTTTCACATGTCAAGGGAAAGGTACATGATATGATGATACTGTCAAGGAAGTGTCAAGAAATAATCCATGTTTTATTTTAAATAAGTTTCCATTGATGGGAAAGAAGAATACTACCTTTATGTAACCACTTTTTTTATATGTGGAATGTAATGTAAGTTTTATGATATAATTCTCTAAAACTCTAAACCCGAAAAGATCCTCAATGTGTAATCTTGTAATAACTCAAGATTAAGTAAGGTTTAAGGTTGGGGCCTTATAGTTGGTATCAAAGGTCAGTTTAGATAACTTTAGGAGTTAGAATTCTATTAAATGAATATCCAAAAATATTTTTTTTATGGTCAAATTGAAGTGATATAGTATTTGAAGATTACCATGTTGCTTTATCTAAGACATGTTTGTTCAGAATGGTATTCTGCAGAGGAAACAGGGAATCAGTGCTAGGAAGGCATGCAGAAGGAAATAACCTTCCGAATCAGCATCCTGAGATGGTCGGAATTGGAAAACAACAGTTTGTTGCAGTAATGGCGCAGTTGACTCAAGCGATATATGGTGGTGGTATCCATACACGAGATCATCCAGATCAACCGCAGAGGAACATGTCAGTGGTGGAACATTTCATGAGCCAACATCCCCCATCATTCAGTGGATCATCTGACCATGTGCTAGATGAAGGTTGGATTAAAGCACTGGAGAAGATTTTTTATGTCATGGGGTGTTCGTAAAATCAAAAGGCTAGTCTTTCTATTTACCATTTGGAGGGTGAATCGGATCAGTGGTGGTTGATGGTTAAAAATATCAGTGACGCTAATGAGATTGATGCTCTCGACTGGGATGAATTCAAAGGTATGTTTCTTGAAAATTATTTTCCTAAGGCTGTTCGACTTTGGATGGAAAAACAATTCTTGGAATTGACGCAAGAGGAAGACTCAGTGGCTACCTATGAATAAAGGTTCACTCGATTTGAAAGGTATGCTCCAAATTTTATATGAGACCTTGATAGTAAAATCAATCGTTTTTACTCAGGATTAATGCCAAAATATCGAAGGGAATTAGCTTCTCGTGAGTTTAAAAGTTATGAAAATCTTGTTCAATGTGCTGAGAAGGTGGAAATGGAGTTTTCCAATGATCAGGTGTTCTATAACAACCAGCAGAAGAAGAGACCAAGGTGGCAGTAGAAAGTGAAGAATTCTTCAAATAAGTCTGATGGTAAGAAATCTAAGTTTCCAGTTTGTGATAAATGTGGAAAAAGGCATGATGGGGAATGTCTTCTGAATTCTGGAATGTGCTACCGATGTGGTAAGATGGGACATAAGGCTCGTGATTGCACTAAAAAAGATCAAGGTGAAGGTAAAACCCAATTTGATTTACAGTTATTGAAATCTTTTAAGTGCAATGAGATGGGTCACTGTGAAAACCAGTGTCCGACAAAGAGCTTGAGTGATGGGAACCAGTTAGACTACAAGCAGAAAGGGGTGGTGAAATACTTTGCAACTACTTCAGCAGATGTCGGGCCATAAAATGAAGTTGTATCAGGTACTTTGTTTGTTTTTTCAGATTATGGCAGTGTGTTTTTTGATTCGGGGTCTATACATTCATTCATCTCTAAAACCTTTTCTAGTAAAATGGGAATACCATCTCAAGAAATGACTCCTGAACTTTTGGTAAAAACAACTGGGGGAAATGTTGAGGCAAAAAGAATTTATAAGAATCTTCCTGTCCTTATCTGTGGAAAGAACCTACTTGCAAACCTTATTGATCTACCTCTAGTAGAGTTTGATGTTATCCTGGGTATGGATTGGCTCTCTATTTACCATTCTAAGATTGATTGTAGAGCTAAAGAAGTTTCTTTTTAGAAAGACTTTCAGTTTGTGTACATGAATGAACCCTTACTGTTGATAACTTATCAAGAGGCCAAGAAACTTGTAAACGATGGAAATGAATGTTACCTTGCACACATCGTTGAAAATAAAGGAACTGTTCAGATAAATGATGTGCCAGTGGTAAATGAGTATCCTGATGTTTTTACTGATGACTTGCCTGGAATAATACTTGATCGGGAAGTTGAGTTTACTATTGACTTAGTTCCCGATGCTAGGCCAATTTCAAAACCCCCTTATCGAATGGCTCAAATTGAACTTTTAGAGTTGAAGGGGAAATTTCAAGATTTATTAGAGAAAGGTTTCATTCGACCTAGAACATCACCTTGGGGTGCTCCTATTTTATTTGTTAAAAGGAAAGATGGTTCTATGAGACTTTGCATTGATTATAGATCCTTGAATAACATCACTGTTAAGAAAAAATATCCTTTGCCTCATATCGATGATTTGTTTGATCAGCTCCAGGGTGCTCAGTTTTTTTCAAAGATTGACCTGAGATCGGGGTACCATCAGCTGAAGGTAAAGGAAGCAGATGTTCCGAAGACTGCGTTTTGTACAAGATATGGCCATTATGAATTTGTAGTAATGACTTTTGGGATAACCAATGCACCTGTTGTATTCATGGACTTAATGAATATAATTTTCCCTGAGTTCTCGGATAAGTTTGTGGTGGTTTTCATTGATGATATTTTGGAGTTTTCTAAAAGTAAAGAGTAGCATGAAAGACATTTAAGGGTCATTTTTCAAACCTTGAATGAAAATAAATTGTATGGTAAATTCAGCAAGTGTGAGTTTTGGTTGAAATAAATTTCTTTCCTCGGTCACATTGTTTCTAAATATGGGATAACTGTAGATCCTGCAAAAACAAAAGTTGTAGAAGACTGGCCAAGACCCACAAATGTAACTGAGATTCGTAGCTTCCTTGTTTAGGCAGGCTATTACCGAAGGTTTGTTATAAATTTTTCACGGTTGTCTAGTCCAATGACTAAACTAACTCGGAAGGGTGTTAAGTTTATCTGGACAAAAGAATGTGATGATTGTTTTCAGGAGTTGAAAAGAAGATTAGTGAATGATCCAGTTTTGGCACTACCTTCCAGGAATGGTGAGTTTGTTATCTACAGTGATGCTTCATTGAAAGGACTTGGTTGCGTCCTAATGTAGAATGACCAGGTAATTGCATATGCTTCACGACAGTTGAAAACTCATGAGGTAAATTACCCTACACGTGATTTGGAATTAGCTGCTGTTGTTTTCGCTTTAAAAATTTGGAGGCATCATTTGTATGGAGTAAAGTGTGAAATATATACTGATCACAAAATTTTAAAGTATATATTCACTCAGAAAGAGTTAAACATGAGATAGAGGAGATGGTTGGAATTAATCAAGGATTATGATTGTACAATTCATTACCATCCGGGAAAATCAAATAATGTGGTTGATGCTTTGAGTCGAAAAAGTAATGCTTCATTAGCAATGTTGCGTTTAAAATGTGATCCTTTGGTTAAGGATTTGATGAACATTGGCATAGAAGTTGTTGGTGCAGGAAGTTCATCTATTTTGTTTCAGGTATCAGTGAGATCATCTCTATCAGATAGAATCAAGCACGCACAGAAGCAAGGCAGTGAGTTGCGGAAAAAGGTAGAGGTGGTTCCGAAAGGTAAGTTGCCTTAATTCAAAATTGATAATGATTGTGTTTTGAGATTTGGGAAGAGATTGTGTGTGCCTTTTGATTCACAGTTGAAGAGAAAGTTGTCATGTGAAGCTCATAGTTCTCCGTTTTCAGTTCACCCTGGCAGTACTAAGATGTACAGAGATCTGCGGGAGTATTACTAGTGGGATGGAATGAAAAGAGATATTGCTGATTTTACTGTGAAGTGTTTGACTTGTCAGCAGGTTAAAGCAGAGTGGCAGTTACCGAAAGGGATGCTTCAGCCTTTACCAGTGCCATAGTGGAAATGGGAGAATATATCCATGGACTTTGTTGTGGGATTACCGAAGACATTTCGAGGTAATAAAGCAATCTGGGTTTTTGTTGATCGCTTGACTAAATCTGCTCATTTCCTTGCTATACGAGATACTTTTTCCTTAGATCAAATTTCCCGTTTGTATCTTAAAGAGGTAGTCAGGTTACATGGAGTTCCCCTCTCCATTGTATCTGATCGTGGTCCCAGGTTCACTTCTAACTTTTGGAAAGGCCTTCAGAAGTCGTTGGGTACTGAATTAAATTTTAGTACATCTTTTCATCCTCAATCAGATGGGCAGTCAGAACGAACAATTCAGACATTGGAGGATATGCTACATTCTTTCTCTATGGATTATCAGGGAAGTTGGGACCAACATCTTTCTTTGGTTGAATTTTCATATAATAACAGTTTTCATTCTAGTATACATATGGCACCATTTCAGACATTATATGGGAAGTGGTGTCAAACTCCAGCTTTCTGGGATGAAGTGGGTGAAAGGAAGTTGATGGGACCAGAATTGGTAGAAGTGTTGGTAGAAAAAGTTCAACTGATTCAGAAACACATGAGAACAGCTCAGAGCAGGCAGAAGAGTTATACGGATAACCGGAGGAAGGATCTATCTTTCGAGGTAGGTGATCATGTTTTTCTCAAAGTCTCACCATGGAAAAGTGTGATGCGATTTGGTAAGAAATGAAAGCTGAGTCCAAGGTTCATTGGACCATATGAAATTCTGTAGAGAGTTGGATCAGTTGCATACCAGGTGGCATTACCTCCGAGTTTATCTCAGGTACACAATGTTTTTCATGTTTCGATGCTGAGAAAGTATATCCCAGATCCATCTCATGTTTTGAGTCCAGAGGTAATTCAGCTGGAAGAGAACCTATCTTATAAGGAACAACCGGTCCAGATTCTTGACCACAGGGAGAAAGTGTTACGAAATAAGGTGATTAATTAGGTAAAGGTTTTGTAGAAAAACCACATGATGGAAGAGGCAACATGGGAATCTGAAAATGCAATGAAGGATAAGTACCCCCATTTATTCGATAAGTAAATAAATTGCTGGGACACAATTTTCTAAATTGGGGAAGGATGTAACATCCCAATTAATTAATGAATAATAGATATTTTTATCTATGTCTATTAATGAATTAGATAGTGTTTTAGAGGCTTAAAATGAAAATAAATACAATCTTATGCATGGAATACACTAATATTCTTAAAAGATTGTTTTACTGCCTTTTGATGGAAAACCATTTTTAAATCTATCTTTTGACAATTTTATAAGCTATGTTTGTCAAAATAAACTTATTCTTTATGATTGGGACATCAAAATTTACTTTGTGTGCATTTTTGGTATTTTTCAGACAATGTTAATTTTTTAATGAATAGTGAAAAATACTGCATTTTACATCCAAACTGCTTTTTAATCAAATTTATTTATATGATTAGATTATATTTTGAATTGGTTTTGAAGTAAAATTAGAATATATTTTTACCATTTAATCCAATTTTGGTCATTGGAATCAATTTCACTTTGAAATTGGACTTAAACTTGTGTTAATCTTTTGATACTTATTGTTTCATAAAAACACGCTATTTGTCATGACCGTGGGAATTAATTATTAAATTAATTAATTTGAATTATATGTTTTGAATTTTTTAAAATAGACTTAATTTTTGAATTCGGAATATCAAATATATCTTAGGGTGAATTTTTGGTATTTTTCTGAAAAACATCAATTTTTGATGAATAGTGAAACCACTAAGTGGTACTTCTAAAAACTGATTTTTCGTTTAAATGAAATTTTACCACTTCTATGTTTTGAATTTAAAAAATCAGACATACATGGTTTTCATTAAGAAGTAAAATGTGGTTCAATGAGATTAAAATAATTTTTTGGTGAATAGTAACTCTTAAGTTCTTAATCGCGATTAGAGGTAATTAGTGTAGTTTTAGGTAAAAATGATGCTTTAAAAAAATGAGATGAGCTTGACACATGTCCTACCCTCATTTTATGTGTCATGGCTGAACAAGAAAATACATGGGTCAACTTGGTGACCCCATGGAGCCACTTTGGTTGGGAAATGACATAAATAATTTTTTATTTAATGTAAAAGTAATAATGACACAAACATGCAATGTTTTACTAAAACAATTTTTACATGGGGTTATGAAGATCATATTTTTTATTATAAATAGTCATTGGAAAGATAAAAATATTTCCTACATCATATTATTTTGTTTTATAATTTTTAGACTTTAAATAAATTAAATTATTTATGACATCATGATGATGCAGCGATGACCTCATTATTTAACGATTTAAATAAAATGGAATGATAATGTATAATCTAAGACATACACACGGCCAAAACCTATTGGATGGGTGGATTTAGAACCCTTATCACCATATCCTCGAAACACATCAATGTGGGTCCTCTTAAATCAAAATACCATTTTAAAATAACGTGACTTTTCTTTACCTTCCAAGAGTGCCCCTCCTCTCCTCTTATAAAAGGCCCCCACCTCTACCTCCTTACCCGCACTCCCAAAGACTTTGGTTAGGCCAAACCCTGCCCATTTGGGCTCTCCAGATACCTCTATTACTCCTAGAA
The DNA here is from genome assembly GCA_963277665.1 of Viscum album. NCBI lineage: Eukaryota > Viridiplantae > Streptophyta > Magnoliopsida > Santalales > Viscaceae > Viscum > Viscum album. The sequence goes on from OY728131.1 coordinate 483,560,190, forward strand.
GCCTCACTTTGGGCAGAAGTCTTCCCAAGGAAGCCTTTGAGCTCAAATCTAAGAGAGTTACCCGATTTTAAGGTAATGTCCTCTTTTGAGTCCTTTTGTTAGATTTTACTTCTCCAACCCCCTAAACTCTTTTTATTATTTTATTTTGTATCAAATCCAGTATCCTAAATATACTAGGATGTTGTTATAAGAAGTATTCTAGATACACTTACACACACCTACATCTAATGGTTAAAGGACCAACTGTTTCTGTGGATAGTGAATTTATGCCTCCCGAAACGATGATTGTTCAACATTCTTTTAACAACTTCAAAGGTTGCCATTAAGATGTCACTATATTTATATATGATATATAATATGTTTATTTTTTCCTTAAGCTTTTTTATTTTTCATTTTGGGCATACCTTTATGGTTTCCATTATGGGTAAACGTGATATCTTTATTTAAGGAAGTGCGGACTACCGCCCCCTCAAAGTGATTTGATTCGTTAAATACCATATGTGGGACGTATAAAGGATGGATCTATGATATTATATATGATATTATACTGGAATTATAATATACCTTTATATCATTATGATCCCATTCTATAAAATACGAAATACAAATGAAAGTAGCGTTCATGCGTACGTACGGTTTACCGTCTCCATGAACGGTGCATTTCATTTCTTACCTCTAAATGATTATGTAATATTATAAAGGAATGTATATACTGGATATATATGATATATACATCATGGTTATAATTCTGTATATAATGGATACATGAACAAATTGTAATTATAAAGGGTTTATTTTTGACTCAAGTACCAATGATCATTAAAACGACCGTTATTAACTTAAATAATTACATAGTGTTCATGACATGGAAATAAGTGATCTAAAGGAATAATGAACATGAAAACGGTTCTTAAGCAAGTAGAAATTAACTCAAGGTTATTATTCAGGACATTAAAGAACGATCGAGTCAAGTCGGAACTGAGGTATGGTACTTCGTCTCAATCTCCTTTCTTTGAGGCATATTTTGTTTTATACACAACCTTCTTTTATACAGTGTATAAACCCCTTTGACTTTTACGTTTATTAAAAAGAGAATATTTTTTATATTAAGCGTTTACTAAACTAAAAAAGGGAATGTTTTTGTCATACGTATGCGGAGACAACGACTTCTCCGCCACCGTGACCGTTATTTGAGTTTCGTCTTCCTCTATAAGCCATACCTTTTTTTAAAAGAAAAATAAATACCATGTTTTAATTTTCTTTTGTTTTGGTATTGAAAATGGTTTTCATAATTTTTTTATATCAATGTGTTGTATTGATATCTTGTGATTGAAATGTGGAAATGTTATGTTTCCTTTATGCATGTTTTATGTGATACAATTATGTTGAGGTTCTTGGGAATTATTATTAAGACGGGTGGTTCCGTGATAAACTAAGGGTGGGTGAGCCCGATATAGCTCTCCAATGCATTGGGTACCACAAAGGAGTGTAACTTTAAGGTTTATCCAAAGAGATTTAGGGAATATATTGTGATGGTTATTCCAAACGTAACCCAGAGGGTTACTCTCTACGTAAGAATGTTATGAATTCCTCAAGTTACCTTTATGTCTTATGATTTCTATGATTAATTCATGATTTGATGAGGTATTTTAAAGTGATTATGTTTTATGGGTAATGTATGATTTCATTCTTATGTATATGTGTACCCATGTTTCCTTACCATATTTTTATATCCCTTACTGAGATTTTTATGCTAATCCCAATTTTTTTTTGAAATGTTTTTCACAGGTCAAGGGAAAGGTACATGATATGATGATAGTGTCAAGGAAGTGTCAAGAAAGAATCCATGTTTTATTTTAAATAAGTTTCCATTGATGGGAAATAAGAATACTACCTTTATTTAACCACTTTGTTTATATGTGGAATGTAATGCAAGATTTATGATGTAATTCTCTAAAACTCTAAACCTGAAAATATCCTCAATGTGTAATATTTTAATAACTCAAGATTAAGTAAGGTTTAAGGTTGGGGCCTTATACAGCCCCCCCATTCTTTCTTTATAGAATCCATTCATAATCTTCATGTTGGTTTGGTTAATCCAATTATACAGAATCAAAATCATGCCCACCCCGCATGATATACAAAAGGGAGAGACGAAGGATAAATTCCCTACATGTGGATCAACGATCGACGCTAAGCCTGGGCGTGGAATTCCACGGATAGTGATGCAGCTCGTCTGAACAAAGTGTACTCATGGAATAGGGTGATCGAGAAAAAATAACCTAATGGTGTACCCTTTTAGTTTATAAGGGTCGGGGACGGTTGAGATAAGAACGTGAAACCACGTGAGGAGCGGGGTCGTGGGTTGACCACACGGCCCTACACATCATTAGAGGGTCGGGTGGTTTAAACCAATGCACACACCAGGTTAATATATTAAATATTTAATTAAATGACATTTATGGGCATTACTGGGCTTTAAAACAAGATTAAAGGGGTCAAAATTGGGTTTTAAACCCAATGTGTGCAAAAAGGGAGACGCTACTGGAAAAACCCCAACAAGGCTGGGTGACACCGATCGGTCTCACCGATCGGTGGTGCCGATCGGTCGCGCAGATCAACCTCACGCCGAGATTCTACCCCTTTAGGATCTAGATTTTTTGCAAAGGAAAGGACCCTGAGTGTCTTGGTCATCACAATTATTCTCTTACCCTCAACTCATACAACATTCTCTATAAAATATTCTTTCAAATAGGTAGGTTTACTCATACAACCTTCACCTAATAATTTCCATGAATATGTTATCACCCAGATAAATTCACTCATGTCTTGTTCATGTAACTGTCTTCGATTTGGTGAGGCTTGGATGAAAGGAGAGCCACTAATTCTCATATAATTATTAATAACTACCAAATAAAGATGTTAAACCACTATTTATAGGAGAAGCCCAACCATTGAACATCCTATTTTTCTCCAACTAATACGATGCGTTGTTTAGATAGCTTGTCTTCCATGACACATTACATAAATAAATCATCCATCAGGTAAAAAAATGACTATCACAAAAACTAACTAGCATGAAACTATACACCGTTGTAGCACCGAATATCCATTAAGAATGTTAACTATCCGAAATATCTTCACCAGAATAAACCTTATTGGAATATCATTAATCTTGTAATGACCCAATGTTTTTCAATAGAAAATTCCCTTCATATATTTATGTCATAAAATAACATGAAAACACAAAATAATGAACTACTAATTGATAGGTGACCTTTAAACATAATTTTGTCAATCTTATTTTTGGAATTTTGAAAATCCGACATACACGGTCGTGTTCAAGATGATTTTTGGAGTCTAATGAAACAAAAATAATTTTTGTTGAATATTAACCTACCCTTACGAATAGTAAAATACCCTTATAAATAGTAATATGAACCATATTAATAGTAAATAATCCAACATAAGAGTAACAATAAAATAAAATTTAGACATCTTAGAAAGTTACAATTTGACCTTAGTAAACGTTTTTCGTATTTTATAAGTCATAAATAATTAATTATAATTAATTAATTAATTTAAAAGAATATTTATTTCCATGAAATTTATTAATAAATTATTTAATCAGTTTTTAATAGTTTTTAGATAATTTTATAAGACCCTACCTAATTTTTGAAAGAACTATTAAATCAGTTTTAATCTTTAAAACTGATTTTGATGTAAATTATGATTTTAATTCAATATTAAATTAATAATATTTAGAATATTATTTTTGAAAAATGGACTTCATTTTTGGATTCTACACGTCGAAAAATGGTTGGGGTAAATTTTTGGGATTTTTCTGAGATACATGAATTTTTTATGAATAGTAGAATCTGATAATTCACAATAAATGCTAAATAATGTATTAACTGATTCATCGATGATGTTATGCTGATATAAACCCACTTGGTTCTGAATTACATTATAAAATTACTATTGTTTCTCATGAAAGACTCACTATTCCTTGTCTTAGGGGAAATTAATAAACTAATGAATTTTATATTAAGGAAACCCCTCTCCCCTCCACTATAAAAGCCACCCTTCACTCCCTCTTTTCCTCACACTTCTCAAGCTCCAAGACATCACTAAAATATGCCCAAACCTCTTCCCTATCCCATCCCCCACTTCCAAAAGCTTGAGGTCTCATCAAAATACCAAGACTAGCTTCCTTAAGGAGGATCTCATGAGGAAGATTTAAGAGGCAATTTCTCTCCCTCTTCTCCTTTAATTTCCTTTCAAGTTCAAGTTCCTTTCTTGATATCTCCCCACCTATATTCATCCAAATCATTTTTTAACTCAATTATTATACATATAATGTAATTTTATGATTCTAATGGGATATTATATCACCCCACACCCTTTCCCTCTTCCTTTTATTTTTTTAAAGAGAATGTTGTTCATGAGTTGTTAAATTTATCACCTTCAAAAACGACGTGCTCTCTTCTTCCATTTCTACCTTCAAATCTTGTCATGAAAACATTTTTATGGTTGAAACAGAATATTTTATATGTATTATGTTCTATTTTAATTATTTTAAATAACCTATGGCCATATTACTAAGTGAAAAGTTAAAACAAGTTCATTGTGATCCAAAAACCGCTCAAATTAACCCAAATAATCACCATTTAATTCTTATCTAATGATTCACCCAAATGGATATAATATAATTCATTATAAAATCATTAAAGCTCCTGTAATATCACTAATAACATATAATATCATTTCTTGATGTTTACCCATGATCTACCTGAACTTCAATTTAAGAATACAAGCGACCCACCCAAGAAAAACCATAAAAACGAACATCCTCAAAAAATGTTTTTTTAAACTCTATATATCATCCTAAAGAAGAAAATATGACATAATAAAACCATAATGAACCCTATTAATGTAAAAATGTTTCGGTATTTTTAATTAATGAATATAATGTCATTATACAGGACATTAAATAGAAGGAAGCATTCAGGTACAAGGTAAGGGGAAATTTTCGAACCCAACGTTCATCCTTCAGGTTCTACCTCTTTAACTCCATTTTGAAATGGTTACTCCTTAAAGATCATTTTTTCACAATTTTATTTCCTTTTCTATGATATACATATTTTTTAATGATGTTTATGTCAATCCAAATGTTTTCCGAAAGAACTCTTATCTTAAGAACTCAAGTTTTACCTCTCATTCAAGGTTGATGATTCTTGTATCAAGTATGTTGTTCCCTCTTTATTTTGGGAACCCAAAGTTTATGAATGTGTTCTTATTAGATGAAACCCATTCCTTTTCATGGGTTATTTATTTTCATTTATGTTATATGGTCATTGTGGCATGCATGATAAATGATAATGTTATGATGTGACGGGTGCGCCCAGAATTATATAGCGTAATATGAATGTTTAAATGTGACGGGTGCGCCCGAAATTATATAGCACTCCAATGAATTAGGTAAAGTGATTAATCTCATGAGTAAATGTGAAAGGATGTGTTAACAAGATGCTAGCTTGGTTCAAAAGTATGTGTGGTAGTTAACCACTAAGACATGATGTTTCATTTTTATGCATTTCCACATTTCAAGGCTATTATTTATGCTCCTCTCATGTTCGTGATCTTTTGCCTATGTTATGATTATGCTCACCGCATGATATATTGTTATTATCTATCCTCTTACTGGGATTTAGCTCACTTCTTTTGTTGTATATCCTCAGGTGGCTATATGTACTAAGGATAGGACAACTTCCAATAAGAAGATACAGAACATGAAATTAAATGAATGTTTATGCTTGATGTTGTATTTGGTATGTATGGTCCTAGTTTTCCCAAGACACTAAATCTTTGTATCCTCTAAGTGTAATACTATTATGTTTTTTATCTTTGAAATGATGTAATAGTAATGTAAGAAAATGTCGGGTCGCTATAAATCCCCTATATTTTCACTAGAATATACTTTGATATTTCTCTAATAAAATTATAGAACTCTAAACCATCCACCAAGATATTTTCTTCTTTGTCAGACCTTGGGATCTTTATAAAAATTTTATTTTCAACACCAGTTCATATGAGAAGCCCAACTCCCTAGAACCACCATTACTATAATTTTACTAAAATAATAATAATAATAAACTTTTTGATGAATCAATTTTGTTCCAAAAACTATCCACACAATAGTACACTATGACCACCATTCCTAACCAAAACCTATAACCAAGTATGTATACACACTATATTGGAACCATTCCATACCACTCAACTAATGTATTTCTATGTCATATTCCTTTGAAACATGTCTCATATTCCTAATTAAATGTTTGATCATGATTATCATGCATTCCAGTCACATTACTTATTTGAAACACCCTCTATGACAGAATTTCAGATACTATAACCATTTCAACCCTCATGTTACTTCTAGAACTTATTGATATAAATATCTATGAATCAACCCCATAATATGGTGTATCCACCCATTCTTATCATTTTGATTGTAATTTCCACGAACCATGCCGGGTATCCAACCAAACCAGTGCCCGTCCTAGTCCATGGCATGGCCCGAAGGGCGTTCTCTATCCCCATAAGCTGACAGAAGTTCCCAAGTATCGTAAATAATGGTGTTGGAATGATTTAACCTAGTTTAGTAACATAAAACAACCAAATATAATAAATAAACCGAATCTAAAAATTTACACCAAAGAGGCCTTACCAAAATTTCAGAACAGAATTACATTGTTTTAAAAAAACCTAACTGGTCCATAATTGAAATGGAGAAGTAATTGTAAATCAACCCCCTCACAAAATGTCGTTGTCCCCCTTTATCCATATCCACAGTAGAAACCCAGGGAAGGAAGATATTGATGTTAATTCCCATCCCTAAAGACCTTTCCCTTACATGTATCAATCATTAACAAATCTACATACACCCAACGGTGTAAGTAGAGTGTGAGAAAAATCATAATATAATGACACAAAAGAAATGATTCAATGGTATAAACATTATAAGACAAAAATATAGAAATTTTTCATAAATAAGAAATGATATTAACGATTTTAAATGGATGCAAAATAAAATGAAAACAGTTTTCATGAGGGAAATATTAAGGGACAAAAAATTTCAAAGAAAACACATACGCTATTGAAATTTCCAACAAAAAACACACCATATGTTGACAGTATGTACAATATAACCACATGCACTATCCAAGGGAAAATATACTAGGTACTAGATAATAATGATACACTAAGTACATCATATCTTGAAAAAATGTGGAATATGAACCACAACAAACAACATTCAAATGCACGATCCACCAATAGGGAACACACCCATAACCTAGTGGCCTCCAATGAATAGTCATTATTTAGTTAGTGTTTTCATCCCCAATATTTATAAGTGAAACCAGAACAAGGAAAATTCTATATAACTAGCATACTAGTCCTAGTCTACCCATCTAGATACTCGAGCTTTCCATTTTTTCTCAAAAAATTCTACATGTTATAAAATATCATTTTCATGTCAAAACTCTATTTATAAATCACACACAAAAAAAATAGTACCCCAAACACGTTTTTCATTCTGAATTTAGTTAATTAAACTCAATAAAAATTTTATAAAAAAACATTAAGTGGTGTTACATGGATTTTCACACAAAATTAAATTAAAATACATCATTTATGTAAATATTCCTTTAAAAACCTTACAAAACCATAATTGGTCACCCTAACACCATTTACTAAAACAATTTCATGAATCATTAAATACCCCAAATGATACAATATTGAATACATATAAAAACACCAAATTCCATGTTAGAATTCTACTTTGATATGTAACACCGAATCAATGTTTCTAAAAATGGGTTTTGCACCAAAAAAATTGAAGAGAAACATGAGAAAATCGTTAATCAAGGAAGATAAATTCATCAATTAATCTTTACACATGGAACCACAAAAATTGAATGTCAAAAACCCCAAATATTTTTTCAAAACTTCACCCACACAACAACTATATCACAAGTGAATGAAAACAACCCCTACTCAAGAATATTGAACCAAGAAACTCAATATTAAACCCTAGGGATGAAACCCTTACTGCAGGAATTTTTGAACATCAAGAAGGATGGAATAAACCAAAGAGAGAAGGAAGAAAGAAAGTAAATACCCACTTACTTGAAGTTTCTCAAAGTTTCTCCTACCAAAACAACTTTAAAGATGGGTGCCAAGGGAGCATGAAGAGGTTGGAGACCATCTATGGATAAAAATAAATTGTGGGAGGAAAATGGGGTGAGGAGGGGTTAAACATGAAAAGGAAAAACATGGAATTATTTTATTTTATTTTTCCTGGTTTACTGCATAATTACTGGGGTTGAGGCGCGTAGACGTGTGGTAGTCGTACTGTATATTCTACCTTCTATAGCACTATTGCCTGGGTTGGGTGCATTGTTTTCAGTAACAATGCGCCATCCGTGTTCCTTGGTCCACCAACCGAAAAACCACCATTTCTATAAAAATACAATAGGGGTCTAGGGGGAAGGATATGAAAAAATAGAACAGGAAATCCCCAAAAGAAGGACATATATGTGAAAATTCACTAAACCATGAAAACTCTACACCTCGGAATGTCAACCCAAAGCATGATTGAATAACATGAATGGGTACCCTTTCTCAAACCCTGAATTATGTTCCAAAGTCTCATGTGCATCATTATCATACAACCAAAATGCAAAAACTAGTGTAATAGAATTTCCCTGAAGCACATTCTCTTGGGAATCCACTATTCGCACAGTCCACTTAAATATTGATAAATTAGGATCTATTTCCAACTCTTTACAATTCAGCATGTGGGATGGATTCGGGTGTACTTATTCAATTGGGATACATGGAATAAAACAGGAATGGATGTCATATAATAAGTTAACACTATCCATCATTCCACATTTATAATCATCTTGGTGATCTCTATAGGTCTGAAATTCCTCGACGTTAGCTTTCCTTACTTCCCCAAACGACGATGGACCAAAAAAAGGCCACCTTCATGAATAGTAGATCACCGAAAGACAACTCAGCATCTTGATGCCTATGGTCAAAATAAGATTCATCTTGATTTTGATATGTCAATAACTTCTTTCTGATCAACTTTACCCTCTCAGATATCTCTAGCACAAGGCTCGACCCCAACAGTGAGGTCTCCCCTACCTCAGCCCAACATATGGGGGGCTGACAAGGCCGACTATAGATAACCTAAAAAGGAGCAATTCAAAAATAGGATTGATAACAATTATTATAAGAAAATTATACTAATAGAAAATGGATATCCCAAGATCATTAAAAATCCAAAACACAGGAACAAATATTGTCCTCCAGAATATGAATTTCCCACTCTATTTGACCATATATTCGGGGATGGTATGTCATGACAATATTAATATGAAACCCTAAGGAATTATAGGGTCGTCCCAAAACTGAGAGGTAAAATAGGGGACTTTAACTGATACAACTTCTAACAACAAACCATGAATCCTTACGACTTCCTAGATATACAATTAGCCCAGCTCCTCCACATTAAGTGTATCTGTGATCAGAATTAAGTGGGTTGATTTGGTTAGATGATAAATCACTACCCAAATAAAATTCTTACCCCTGAGGTGTTCGAGTTATGAAAATAGTGAAATCCATGGTGACATCATCCCACACCCATGAAGGAATGGGTAATGGATAAAGAAACCCAGAGGGCCTTTGATGTTCTGTTTTTTCATGATGACATTTATATCATCTTGACAAGAATTTATATATGTACCATCTCATACATGGACAAAAAAACTACCAATTTATGTCATAATACATTTTGGTACCTCTAGGATGAATGTACAAATTATATTGGTGGCTATCCTCCATCACCACCTTCCTTAGAGACAAAGCCACCAATGAATGGGCCTTGAAGAACATGGTGCCCTCGAGAGATAAAGTCCATTAAAAAGATATCTCTCCACCATGAAGAAACAGTATATACCACTGAAACTACTCATCACATTGATGATCATGCTGAATGAACTCTAAAATAGAGGAAGTCAACAAAATTGTCACCAAGAACGCACCACCACGGTGGTCCTTGTTCTCTACATGCATCTGAGAAAAGATCCCCATTAGAGTTCACTCATCACTGGACTTCCTCAAAGCCTACAATTTTACTTTTATACTAATTGAATTTTCCACACATTACCCATTCTCAGGGTATAGATGATATCAAAATTGAACCCTTCAAATACTCTATCCAACGACACTAGATTAGATTATGATCATTGTTTTAGAAGATGTAAGCTAATATCTTATGATCGGATTAACCCATAATCTTCTCTACAGAAAGGTAGTGAGACAATGTCTTCAATTATTTCATCACCACTGATCAATCCAAGTCATGGGTTAGGTAATTCATTTCATGTAGTCAGAGTTGGAGAGAACCATACACCACCACATGGTCACCCTATATAATCACACACCAAAGACCCATACCTAAAGCATCACAATACACATCATAGACCTATCTAGATTCATACAAGATCAACATGGATGAGGTAGTCTACATCCACGTCAGCTCTTTAAAGGATACCTAACATTTATGGACCCATTAAAACTTCACTCCTTTCTGGGTGAGCACAGTAATGGGAGAAGAAATCCAAGAGAAATCCCAAACAAACTAATTATAATTACATGCCAGGTTGAGGAAACTAATGATCTCAAACATATTATTCGGCTCCTCCAATGACATAACTGCACTGATCTTCTTAAGGCCCACCAAAACCCCTTAATAAGAGATGACATGACCTAGAAACTTGACTTCCTTAATCTAGAAGGTTTACTTGACAACATTTTAAAAAAGTGATGATGCCACAGAGTGCCCAATGTGATCCAAAAATGATTCTCATGTGCCTCCTCAGATCCATAGTAACCAAAATGTCATCCCTAAATACCTTGAAAAAAGATTCATGATACTAGTGGAACACCCAATTCATGAGTTCCATTAAACTACAATATCATTGGTTAATCTGAAATTCGTGACCAAATACCAATGTGCCCATACATGTTTCAGAATTCTATCTTTAGGATATAAACCTCTCTCACAATGACTTAGTGGTAACTAGAATACAGTTATATTTATGAAAAATACTTTTCCCACATTAGATGATGATTTTTTTATAGATTCTTGGATAACGATATTTTTTCTTGATGGTTACCTTATTCAACATCTAGTTATCGATGCACAACTAGAGGGATTCATCGACCTTGTTTGTAAAAAGGATAAGAGTATCCCATGGAGAGATGCTCGGATCAATGAATCCTTTGGATTCCATATCTGCATGTTGTATATTTAATTGCCTCAACATGGTTGGGGATATATGATATGATGGAACAGATAACCGCAGTGTTCTTGGTGCCAAATCAATTGATAACTCCACGTCCTACTCTGGGTGAAATCCTAAAAAATTATTTCGAAATACGTCTAGTTACTCATCCACCACATGTGGTAATCTACCCTTAGAATAACTACCTTCATTATGTAGATAAAGTTATGACAACTAAAAAGAAATATTTCCAAACTCTAGAAGTGGGGGTCCCACAAAACTTGACTGAGGGTCCTATTCCCCAAGAAAAACATAAGGACACCCATCAGGTTCCATCAAATTCATCTGCTACCTACATTAATCGATATGTGTTTGAAAGTGAACTATACAATACATAATAATGATTACATTGAAAAGGTATGTATCCAAGACTAGAAGATCCCATTCCATCTCAACTCCTGATATAGAAAGCACACAAGATGGGAACCTCAGACCATACTCTTTCTTTTGACCCAACAACATCAATAACTCCATCGAAAGAGACAACAACTGAGTTGAAAATTTTAGAAGATTAACAATAAGAGAAGAGATAAAAGAAAAAGAAGTACCAATATCAATAAAAATTTATATAATAGAAGATGAAATCAAAATTATACCTCTAACTATCGAGGGTCCAGTATCTAATCCTACTGGTGTATGGTTCACAACATGAAGATTACTAGCCACCACTTAAGAATGACCACTCACCTATGCCTCTACCCTAAACCGTCTCTACCTATTAAAGGATCCTGACCTTCCACTATGGACACCAAACCAAGATCCCAATGTCTAGGTCATCTCCGAATATATTAACAGTCTTCTAGAAGCCACTGATCCTACCCCACTCTAGTATAGTAAAATCTGTCTACAAAAGCTTTGCACGTGCCACATAACTCCATATAGTTAACAATGCCATGAAGGGGAGGTACATGAAGGCTGGATGTTCCCTTATTTTCCGTACTGATGTCACACAACATACCCTGCATCAGAACCTATAGATGATGATTTCCATGAGGGATAGCCTGAACTACCACCTCCCTTCTTCCCATGATCATCCCGCTTCCCCTTTTCCTCTGAGGAGTAGCCACTACCCACAACAAACACCACTCCAAAAATTATAGACTTTTATTCATAATAAATCATGACAATGAAATAATTATCAACCCCCTCAGTATAAGTTCCCATCTTGAACAAGATGAGTTGAAAATAAATTTCTTTTTGTATACCTTTCTAAATATTTCCAGATTTCATAGATTCACTAGAAACAATATTAGTCTTATAAAGGGCTAGATCAAAAAAATGTTTAACATATTCCATCACTGACTGATATCCATGGGAAAGATCCATTAACTCATAAGATCTATCATAGTCTAGGATCTGAGGGAGATACTACTCAATGATTATGGTATCAAAATCCTTTCATCTCATCTTCTCATGCTTCATAGCTTTATGCATTAACTCCCAAGAACTTCGATAGGGACAACCTAGCATGAATGCAAACCATTTAACATTGACCTCCTACTGTTTTTCATGAAACTTCAACATGTGCTAGATTTTTTCATGCAAATACTCTTCTTCTTGCAGCTTTTCATCTCCTCAAAATGTATGAGTCTTTTCCTGGGAAATGTCTAAGTGATATCCTTCCTAAGACTATACTCATTATCTCGCAAGATTAGTTGCAGAATCCGCTCTCAGTCCTTGGGCCTGGACTTCCCGGACAACAAATTCCACAAGTTCATGATCAAACGGTGATGGAGAACTCCCTACTACTTCCTCTCTTGGGTACATGAGAGCATCCTGGGGAGGAATGTTTCTACAGAAGGAAATAGTCACAAAAGAAAAATTAGCAAAATAGTTTTGGAAAAATTCAGAAAGAAAGAAAAATATAAGTAAATAAAAATCATCACAATAATAAAATAAAAAACTACATCACCCCACCCAATTTCCATGTGCATTTTGCATCTAGCTCATCCCAACTAGATGATAAGTCAAACATAAATCCCAATATCCCCTGGAAACTCAAGATCGATCATGAGAGGTGTGGTCTAGGCACCTTACTCGCATCCATAACTCAGATCCCTGCCAGTACTTTCTTCTTTCTAAGTAGACTCATCCCAAATAATATGACCTAATGATAATTACCATCATTTGATACCATTTTTTCATGAAAAAAGTTGGGTTTCCAACCAAACATGCACCAAACCATGTCCATGGAATGTACAGAAGGGAATTTTGTATCCTCCCCATCTGGAACAAGTGAAAGGGTATCATAAATAAAGAGTTGGGAATGATTTACCCAAGTTTAGAATCATTAAACAACCAATAATAACAACTAAACCGAATTTAAAAATTTACACAAAACATGTCTTAATGAAAATCAGAACTGAATTATATAGTTTTTATGAAAATCCAAGAGGTCCAAAATTGAAAAGGAGTAACAATTCAAACTCACAAACCACCACAAGTCAAGGGGCTTCACCCTCTACCCATATCGATGGCACTGAATGAAGGAAGGAAGGTAGGAGCCCAAACCACCAACTCTAAATACCTTTCCCTTACCCATGTCAAACATTACCAAATATACTTACTCCCAATGGTGTAAGTAGGGTGTGATACTAAGTTCAATAGGATTCCAACCAATAAAATATTCCAATCTATAAACATTAGAATAAAAGAATCTATCATGTTTTTATAAATAAGAAATACTAGTAACAATATTTAAGGGATGCAACATTAAATAAAAACAGTTTTCAAAAGGTAAATTTTATTGAATGAACCATTTCTAAAAAAACATATGTTAAAAAAATTACCAACCAAACACACTATATAACGATGGTACGTACAATAAATCCAATGATCACTAGTCGCAGTAAATAACCCTAGGCACTTTATATGAATGGGACACTAGGAACATTGTATATCGATGAAATGTGGAAAAGGAACCAAAAAGAAGTAAATTTTCATGAACACCTCACTACTAAGGAACACACTAAAAACCTAGTGGTATCAAATCAATCACCATTATTTAGTTAGTTTTTGTATCGTCATTCATGATAAGTGAAAATTTGACAAATCCACTTTTGAATAACTAACAAACCAGCCCTATTGCACCCACCTAGACACTCGGGCTTCCCATTGATCCACAATCAAGTTACACTTTTTATAAAATAAAATTTTCACATAATAATTAAATTTCTAAATCATACTCACACAAAATGTTACCCCAAACAAGTTCTTCACCCTCAATGTAGTTCAACAAAGCTAATAAATATTATATAAAAAAACTTCAAGTGGTGTTACAAGGGTTTTCACACAACATTCATTTAAAAATCCTCTTTTGAGGAAAAATGCCCATAAATACAACAACAAAGAAGAATTAGAATCCCTAAAAACATTTAATAAATAAATTTCATTAATCATAAAATGACCCTAAATGAAACAACATGAAAAATACATGGTAAAACCAAATTCAATGTGAAAATGGAAGTTTAAAATTTAACACTTAATCAATGCTAAAAAAATTTATTTGTACCACAAAAAACATATTAGAAATAAGATTTATAGGTTAATCAAGAAAGATAATTTAATCAAGGAATGTTTAAATAAGGAACCACCTACCATGAATTTTAAAAACACCAATTATTTTTGCGAAAATTAACCAGCATTAAATGAAAGTGAAAGCGGACCCTAATAATTAAGTGGGAACCAAGAAAATCAATATTAAACTGTAGGGATGAAACCCTAACTACTAGAATTTTGTATCTTCATGAATGTGGGATGAACCCCAAGATAAAAGGAAGAAATCAAATAAAGACTCACTTAATTGAATATTCTTGATGTTTGTCCCACCAAAACCCCTTCAATGATGGGTTCCAAGGGAGCCTGAAGGAGATTGAAGGCCTTATATGGTTGAATGTTCTGAGTGGGGAAGAAAACAGTTGTTGGAAGGATTAATTTTAAAAGGGAAAACATGGAGTAAAAATATATTTTTTGAGTTTTATAACATGGTATGATAAATTGTATGATAAAAGTGTGCATGCTCTATTCAGAGCACATGACCACCGGGGTTGAGGCGTGCCGTCATGTGGTAGCTTCACAATATATTCTGCCTTCAACCACACATTTTTCTTGGTTGGTAGCACAGTTTACACTAACCATGCACCGACTATTCACCTGGGTCATCCCACCCAAAAACATCAGTTTATCTCCAAAATTAATGGGGGAGCCTAGGGGGAAAACATAATCCAAGAATAGAATAAAAAATACCTGAAAAGATGGGCACACATGTTATAGGAATCCATATTTTTGACTAACCCCTCACTTTAGAGACACCCATGAATATCATAATGAATATAAAATATATATGGAAAACAAACCCTAATTCACAACTATAACCTGACTCAATTTCCTCCTATGACAAACAAAACTTCACAAATCTCTTCAACATAGAATATTAATGTTATTCCATGAAGGTAGAATCTTATAAAGAAGGTAAAATTGTTTAGTTTAAAACATTTAAGGAAACTGTCATTCCATTTCCACTTTACAGTCCCTCATTAATACAATATATCTATATATCATTAAAAATCACAAAATAGGGTTATGAATCCTCATGGGTTACCCAAATACTTATCTATCTACTAAGTAATTCTATTGAATCCCTACCCATATCAATGAACTGGAAATTTGAGACACATCCCATCACTTACCTTATAAGATGATAAATGTTTTAGTATTGAAAAACCACCATTAATATATATCCACCTTACAATATCAATGTCTCATATCACTATGGGATGACTCTATAATAACCTATTTTTGTCAAAGATGGTATGAAATACCTATAAGATTCAACCCATCAATAAATGGAAATAAATACCATTATCAAACAGAATCCCAATTATGTAGAATGTTTGAAAAACCTAATAAAATTTGATATGAAATCGTTAATTAGTAACAATATTTATAATAATTAATTTTATAAAACAAAATAAAGCTTAAAAATTTCATGTTATTCATATATTCTAAAAATGATTCATAAACACATGAACATTTCCTCTCCATGACTAGAACCAATAGCCTAATTAATCAAACATAGAAAAATGAAAAAATTGTACATTAGTAGATGAAGAACAATTAAATAATCTCATCCCTAGTACATGGATTTCTACTCATATATGTGTTATATAGGAAAGAAATATTGAATTAATGTTAGTATCTAACCAGTCTTATCTCTAACTACAATATGCCATATCATAAGAGAATAAAATCATGGATTTGATACCAATTCATGGAGTTCGTGGTTTGATTCACCACCCCCATGAAAAAATTGAGAACTATATACCTCATGCGTGGCTCCTCGAGTATTAATGGTTTTTTCCAATATTAAGGGTAAAATTATAATGTGGAGAGAGTCTACTCTCTTTTTAATAGATAACCATAAATCAAAATGGAATTACATATCAATTTCTATAACTGTAATGTCCTAGACCTACCGATCCCATAATTACATGTTTTATTGAATATATTTCACCATGTACAATTCCAAGACCTTTTAGGTTTTGATATTTAGACAATTATGAAACAAATTTCCTAAATATACATATTTTTTTATTTATGGGAAATATTCCACAAAAAACAATTTAAATTATTCAAATTTTCTATTAAAGACTAACATCTTATATTCATTTGTATACATAATAATAATTTCTACCAGTCCATAAGGAATATGAAAAACATTTTATAAACATGGGATAATAATAAAACTCAGTAAGGTGAACAAAAGAAATAGAAAATTAATTATACCATCAAATTAATTACAGAACAACAAAGATTATATACCTTATGTAGAAAACCATAAACTCATATAAAAATTTATAAAAAATGAACATATTTTCTGTAAACACTTTCATAAATAAACATCATAATCAACTGTAGAAAATATGAAGACATTGATATGCCTTAAGAGAACCTAAAAACTAATGAAAACATAAAATCCTGATAAAATCATAACATTTCATTAAAGAATAATACATTCCCTTAAAAAATTTCAAAAAAATACATTAACACATAAAATTAGTTTCATATTTCATTGAATTAGTATATTTTTATTAAATATTTTTTCATGTATAGAATGTGTATGAAGGAATATTAGGATATTATATTTATATCCCTTTAAAAAACACCCTCACAAACAACCCTTATAATAGAATAACTTTATCAGTAATTCCATCAATATTTTTTAGAGAATAAAAATTATAATATAATTTGAGTTCTATATCAGACCCATTTATCATCAAATATAATTATCATGATCTATAACAAGAATAAAAAATAGAATCTTTAATATTACCCTAACACACAATTTAATTCACAATAAAAATATATTTTTTCAACCCATTAAATTATGATGATTTCAAAAATGGGTTAATCAATTCACTATTTAGAGAAAAATGGTAATAAGACCTATACAACAGAATTAAGAAATTATTATTATAAAACATGAAAAATATAAATTTCTTTTGATAATCATTAAAAAAATACACGAAAATTATATATATTAATTAAATTGAAAAAACATGAAATCATAGAGATAAATATTCATTATTTAAAATATTTATAAACGTGGGAAAATGTATTCATTCAAAAACCAATATAAATGAGATTCTATTCAAAAAATTTTAAAGAAAATGAAAAATTTACTTTGAAATAAATATTGAAAAAATAATTATAAATATTTATAAAGAAATTCATATATTCTGTAAAATTAACTTTAACAATCTTTTATTATTAGAGAGTATCATTCTTGGAAAACATAATTGAAAATGTGTTAAGATAAATATGTCAAAAAATGTAATGTGAAGGTATAAAAGAACACCTTTACCCTATGTCCTAAATTCCCTTGTATATCCTTGAACCACCAAAATAATGAAATTTTATTAATTATATAATATCTTAGGGACATATTTCATGATAATTATTTAATTATTATTCATTTGATACCATTATTCATTGTTTTTCATTTATTTTCATAATCATTATTTTATAGTCAATTGTTTTGACGTCTGCTAGGTCTCAAAAAAACATAGTATTTTTTTAAATGTAAAATGTACTTCTATAAAGAATAAATAGTATTCAAGTGTTCCATGTTATTTTATAAAAGTCATTTTATAAGAACAAGAATCAATAGTTACCAAAGGAATTACTTTTTTACAAATTTTTTATTAGTAAGATTGCATTTAATGATTGTTAATCCTCACAGCTCTTAACTTTATATTCCATTTTTATGAAGAATATATAAAAATCCTCGAAACTAAAATGGAAACAACTTGTGTATTAATTCCATATTAAATTATAATTTTTTTTAAAAATAATAGAAGTATGTTTTTTAAAACATAACCATTCACATAGGTATCATAATACACAAGGGTGAGTGTTGTTTTTCATATGATTTTAATAAATATAAATAAAAAAAAATATTTGGGGTTTATTAAAATATAATATTTTAATTAAATTATTATATATGTTCAAATTTATAATATTTTTTATGTTTTTGAAAAGAGTGAGAATATAGTTGGAATGAAAATACATAATTTTGGAAAAATAATCATTTTCACAAATTAATGTCATATGAAAAGTGTTCAATGAGTTGTATATTAAGATATATGATCCTTTATGGATATAAAATATGAAAATAACATGTAAATAAAATCATGTAATCATTATGATTATTTTTTAATTTTTTTTATAAAAATGAATCAAAAAAGAAACAATGTGTGGGCCTATAAACCCTTAAAATACTCATCCAAGAGAAACATTTGAATTTGGTACAAATAATTTAAAAAAATTACTTTTAGAAATTATGTATAAAGTTTTATTTCTATAGAATTAGAATAGAGACTAAAATTTAGAGGTTATTTGAAATTGGTAGAATGAATCCTCTTTTACAAGAAATATCTGATTACATTTTCACAAATACTCAATTCTAAGGGTCCAAAATGTAATAATAAAATGTAAAGTAACATATAAATAGAAATTATAATAAATTATTAACCATTTAATATTCCACTTGATTCATTATAATATTTTATTAATTTTTAATCAATTTAGAAATCATTTTTCATATTAAATACTCTCTATCATTTTTTTCAGTGTTATTTTAATAATATAAATTTTATATATATTTCAATAATAATATAATTTTAATTTAAATGTTTAAATAATTCATTAAGTAAAATTTGTATCCTTAAAAATAATTTAGAACCCTTATTTATCCAAAAAAACTATCACTTTTAATATTTTGAAAACTATTTACTTTACTTTTTCTACCACATTCACTACCACTACGTCAATGTTGAATAAGTGTTTTTATAATAATCCCAATGTTTTAATTTAAAAATTATTAATAAATAAATATAATTTATTATATATATATATATATTCTAATAAAACCATTCAAATAATTATTTAATCATATTTATACCTTGATTTATGTTTTAAGATATGAATTTTTAATTTTGATATAATGCGATTGTAGTGGGTAAATATTAGATATATAGCTTGGTATATATGTTTAAAATCATCATATATTCACCAAAATAATTTATTAGCAATAGAATATCTCTTTAATATCATGATTATCATTATAATTTATAAAATATAATCTCAAACATGTTAAATTTTTATTTCCCAATGCTACACAAGCACTAAGTCCACATTGAGAATGATATACATATTTGGTTTGACCTAAAATTTTATTTAAATGAATAAGAAAAATATTTTTATGATATTTTTAGTGTATTTACAGGTATTATTATTTCATTAGTTTAATAAATTTTTCTTCCATATTTATGTTATTTTGATATTAAAAAAACTATTCCAAAAAAATATATATTTTTAACTATTCACCAAAAAATCAACTTACTCTCAAAAAGACAAAACATAACCCTAATAAATTTTTTACATTCTGAAAAAAAATTAACCCCTTATAATATAATCCTATATCTATTATTTATAAATAAATATTTTAAATAAATCCATATCGTAATCATGAAATAAATTTATTTAAAATAAAAAATAAATATTTTTCAAATAAAAAATTATATCCCTTACACATACATTTATTGAATTGTTTCTAAGAATTCCAAAATAAAAAAACATTTTAATTTAAATAATTAAAATAAATATCCACTAAATATTTAAAGAACCCATAATATGAAATCATTTTGATAAAATATATTTATCCTTTAAATAAATATATTTATAAATCACAAGGTAAATTTTATAATTATAAATGTATACTTCATATCTAGTTGATTATATACTATAATTTGAGACCATATATAAACATATATATACATTGAATAATAAATCTATAATCATGAATTTAAAAAACTATTAAAGTTATATGTTATAAGAAATACATGGGTTTTAACATTCTCACCCCTTAGGCAAATTGCATCATTATTATTTTTGTCATTTTAGATTATTAATTGTTTAAGAAAAGTATAAATAAAGTATAAAAATTCCAAAATCCATTTCAAAGTGTAAAATGGGGATTTAAAAACCATAGTTATTAAATAAATCACCAATAATATCACTATTAAATAAAATAAATAAAATAAATAAAATAAATATAATAATAATAAATGTAGAGTGGAAGAGAAATGAATATACAATTTTTTAATGGTAATTGATGGATTTATCAAATAATAACATGGTTCATATAGAATTATTTCGACTCAAGTAAAAGATAATGAGCTAATAAAAACCCTTATAGCTCTGGTAATGCATGATAAAACATCCAATTGACTGTTGAATTATGAAATAAAAGGTAAATTCCAATTATAATATATAAAATATGATAAGAGATATAAATATATCACTATGTAAAACTAACAATACATGTATTAATAGATAAAAAATGACATGCAACCCCCTTATGGATTATGAGTAAGAAATTTAAATTTCCAAAAAATAAGGATTTCCAATATAATTCAATATTTTGGAAGAGTAAAAAAATTTATGAAAACATATTCAAATAATAATGTACATGATAAAATGAAAAGATATATATTTATCTAAATATAAAATAAACAACATGAACCATGAATTATAAATCCATAATAAAGGATAAGAGAACTTTAATTATTTTGAAATGACTATAATTGCGTAAAATTTTAATTTGAATATAATGTACATGAGGAATAAAATGGAAGATATAAAATATAAGACCAATACATTCAAAAAATATTGATCTAGAAATGAGATCCTAAATATTAATAACATTAATATTTTGGTAAAATCTATGAAATGTTTCACAGATATTTTAACCATTTTTGAACATTTATAAGATTCATTACTTGTGAATTAGTTTATAATGCATAACATGATAATAAATTGATATTTTTTTCATAAAACATGATAGGATTTATTTTAATTATTCTTGATATTGGGGAATTCTTTTACTACTAAGATGGTGTATATGAGAAAAAAAACATACATGATTTTTTTCTATTCAATAATCAGAATTTCATCCTTTGGTTATGTTTTTTAATCAGTAATAACCTAAATTAAACTCACATTCCAAATAATGATTATCTAAGATATATCAAAAAATGAACAATTACTGGATCATGAGATATAGTAATGTTTATTTTTCTCATTGTATAATGGATTTTTATAACAATTTACTCATCTTGTTTGTAACCAATTAAATAAAACTAAAAATCATGAGTAAACATAATACTGAATTAAATATAAATAAATATCATATGAAAAAGAATTAATATAGTCTATAAATTACAAATATTATTAATAAAACTCATGTATATCATAAATCATTCAATATGTTACAAAAACGTAAAATTCTTCGACACATTTGTAACCAAATTTGAAAACTAAAAATCAGAAAAAACAGGTCATATTTTCCCAAAATCAACTAAATGTTTATCTATAAATAATATAATTTAAATCATAATATCACATTTAAAAAAATATTACATAATAATATATTTCCCTAAAATATAATACTATTTTTTAAAATTGACATAAATCACTAAGATATAAAATCATATCAAAATTATATATCAATCAAAACATTAAAAAAAATTTATCCCAAAAATAATATCAACCATATTAACATAATGTGACATAATATAAAAAATTTACCTTAATCAATTAATTATCTAAAAAATATAGAAAACTATTCCCAAAAATTAATTTATGAATCTTCTCAAGAAATGTATTTTTAGTCACCGAAGTTAATTATATTGCCCAACATATTTTCACAAAATAAAATTTCACTTTATCCTAATTAACCAATATTTCCTCATCATCAATGAAAATGTAAACCCTAAAGGTTTTATACACCTTTTGACATATGTCCCAAAATATATAATGACATTCATTCAAAGGAACATTCACACTTAATCACAAGTTAAAACTAAGGGTTCTATATACCCCAATCATGTATTCTTCCTCAAAAAAAATAAACTTCTCTCAAAAAATGACAAATTAAATAACAAATTCAATGATAAAAAACATGAATTTTTTTTTATTCCTATGAATTATGATGACACATAAAATTCTTAACCCACATCAATAGCCACAACTCCTAAATTATCACCAACCTATAAATACTGATAACTAATATCATCTGATCCCTAATTATATTCCAATGATTAATAAAGAGACTTAAATGTCATATAATTACATAATTTATAAAAAATATTTCAATATATACATCCCAATGAACATTTATGATTGATGTTTTTTAGGACTAATAAAATTCCTTATATAATTATACCGATATGTTTTTTCTATTTTTTAAAATTTTTTCAACTAAAAAACTATTTAAATTATACAGTTCCATCATTAAAGAATGATATATCATATTTAATTCTGTAATTCATAATCCTTCTTACTCATCCTTAAGCCCCATTAAAGACATTTCAAAAAAATTGGACAACCATAAAACCAAGAAAAGTGTATAATAGATAGAAAAATTCCATTATATAGACAAAATACATGAAAAAATATGCAATTTATTTCATTTAATAATATATTCATGATCTTTTAGAAATTTTTTTTGAATGAAATAAAATTTGTTTCCCAATAAAATTTTATAATGAAACCACATAATCAGGCATTGAAAATGCAATGAAATTTAATTTTCATTTAGAAACATGAGAATGTATGAAAATATAGAATCCATAAAAAATTATAAAATTTTCATTAAAAAACAATTTAAATTTTCAATGTCTAAATATTCTCTTTAGTCATCAAATAATATTTTTATTTCATGAAATCTAACTATTTCGTTTAAAACACATTGAATGCATAGGAAAACTATGTATTTATCAGGTGACATTATATCCATATATCTCTTAATATTCATCCATAAAATAACCATTATAATGTAATAGCGGCATAATTTATTTTTAAAATAATTAATCGAGAGAATAAATTATTTCCCAATTCAATTTATTGCTCTATTTTTCACATCCATTATTATATATAAGATATTTGAACCATTACCTGAATAAAAAACACTTGAAATTTTGTTTTAGTATATAAATCATATTTGTTTCAACCCATAATCTCTAAAAATTTAGTTAGCCTATAAAAATATTAAAATTTTGAAAAATTTGTTTTGAGAATCCATTTTTAATGTATAATTAATGAAAAACACGGAATATTATATGATTATTTTAAAATTACATTTCAAAATAAAAATCATTACCAATAATTTTGATACACATAAAGATAAAAAAGTAAAAAAATTCACAAGACATATAAATTACTTTATAAAAAAATCATATTGAAAAATAAGTATTAATTATGTAATATTATTACAAAATAATGAATATGTGTTCAAGTGAGAAAAATTAAAAATGACTTTTCTTTCCTACTTATATAAATAATGGAAGAAAAGACATTTGATTAAAGAAATGAAAATATTCCTTCTACATATTTTAACATAATATAAATGGTAGTGTAAAATTAAATTATACTACTATTTACATATATGGAATAACATTGTTCTAAAAAACATAGAGGAAAAAATTTTGTGAGAAAGGCTTCAAAACATGTAATGTTATTGATTTGAAGAAAAACGCTTAATTTCTGTCATGCGATGAATCATATATCCTCTATCCTCATCAATAAAAAATATATAAATTATTTAATTTATTTGAATAATTCTATATTTTTACCTCAATATAATTATTATTATTTTTTCATTTATCATCATTTTTCATTTATATACATAATTAGCATTGTTTATGTTAGCTGTTTTCTGGTCATCTAGGTCTAGAACCGCTTTAATATTTTAGAAATGTTACGTTTTCATTGTAAACATTTTTCATAAGCTAGAGGTATTCCAATATATTTTATCAATGACAAATTAGAAAAAAATTAGTACAATAGTTCATAAAATAGAAACTCTTCAGTGTATCTTCATTGATAAACATGTTTTTTATTTCTAAACATACAAATAATTTTTTACTTGTAATTCAATTGTCATGATAGATGTTTCACCATTAAAAATTTTTATTCATAAAATTTTATAATATTAATATAATATTTAGTCAAAAAATTGTGCTATTAAAATCATACATGGATATCATATATTTATGAAAACATCACTTATCACTTATGTGGAATAAACCACAATAATGAGAAATAATCATCAAAAGTGTTCAAAATAAAAAAATTACAATATGTAATTGTGTTTTATAAAAATAATTAGATAAAAAATAAACTATAATTTTAGTTTTAGTTTTATATTTTACATATGTGTATGAACTAAATGAGAAGATAGTTGAAATGAAAGTAATTGTTTTGAAAACTCCCTGGATTTTGACATAATAAATCCTTATGGAAAAGGCTTGTTGAGATATATTGGAGGTTCTTCCATTTATGATGGTTAAAAAATATTATAATACAGTTTAAATATAATCACAAAATAATAATATGTTATATTTGACATGAGTTTTATAATAATCAAACACAAATAAGAAATAAAAATCAGGCTATTAAATATTTACATTTGTCCATGAACCACCATAATTTTACTAAGTCAAATCCATTAGATAAAAGTCATTTGGAAAGGAATGAGTCTTTCTATTTTTGGAAAGGATTTTCAATTAAGGATTTTTTTGAATAAATAGACAAATCTATACATTATATTGCGTTAGAAATGATAAAATGAGTCTGCATTTATAGGTAAAATCAAATGGAACATTCATAAATAATGAAATTTAAGGGTAAAAAATGTAATCCTAAAATGAATATTATCTAAAATAGGGACATGGAATGAAATTATTAACCTCTTACCATCAAAATGGAATCCTAATATGGTTATATTATTGTCTTCAATCAATTTATAAATAATTATTTATATTTATTACAGTTTAAATCCTTTTTATAGGCTTTTATATAATTTAACATGTATATATATATATAAATAAAATTTTAATTTATATATTCAAATAGTTAATTAACTTTTAATTTTATACACAAAAAAATATGTTAATTCATCTAATACATATCATTTTATTGTTTTAAAACTATTTAAACTGGCTTTGAACCTTCTCGGAAAAGCTTTACATTGGTAATGCATAATCATTTTGAATAATTATACAATTTTTTAATATTAAAAATTAATTACTAAAAAATATACATTTATATCAATATAATCACATAAAATATTTTACATGATTAATTAATAATATTTATTTAAAATTATAATTTTTAAGCCGATTTTTTTAATTTTACAACATTACGTACGTGCTCGGTAAATAATTTGATACTAATATTGATATATAATTTTAAAATCACCTTATATTTTTGAAAAATATTAATTAATACCCAAATTTTTTATTTCATATTGATATTATCCATATACATCATTATATATTATCTAAAACAATCCAATTTTGATGTTTCTAGTGATACCAATGAACTACATCAAAGTATATAATGATTTTCATATATTCTGTAGACTAAAATATAATAAATATAAATAAAATAATCTTTTTATTGTATTTTTTTATATGAAAATTATGTTTCATTCTGTAAGTTTCATAAATTATGACGCCATATTTTTTCAAAATGATATCAAAAAATGTATAAAACTTTTATGAAAATTCTATTTTGTAAAATTCATTAAAAACTTATATTGCTCAATAAATTTAGAAAAAAATAAACTTATATATTTGTACCATTATAAAAAAAATACTGAATTCATTTTTCATCAACAAATATTTTTATAATTTTATAAATTATATTTTTCTAAAGAACAATATTCTACATTGAAAAAAATATTTTAAATGAAAACAATTTATTTTTAAAATGAAAAATATTCTCTATACCTCATAATATTATAGTTGTTAAAAGATATTCATAATAATATATATTAATATTAATTTTTACACTTAACCTAAATATCTATTAATATTTTAAATATATCATAATATTGTACCATTTTATGATAATATATTTAATCATTAAGTATAATTATTTTTTATCAGAATGAAATCATAGTAATTATAATTTTTTAATTGGTATTTATTTTACTATATAACATAATTTGATTAATGATATAAAAAATAATATTTTTTGAAAAATAAATTTATAATCAAGAATTTTACTATACCATAAAAGTGATATCTTATTAATTATATCTAGATTTCCACAAAAATATTGTAATTGAATATCATTTACAGCTAAATCAGAAATACCAATAAAATACAACACAAGTTATGAAAAGGTGAGGTTAATATAATTTCATGAAACCATATAATAAATATAGGGTCATACATGGGATGATTATAAATATATTAGTCCAAGTGATTCAAATAGGGAGCCTCTTGCATAAATGTTCATAAGTCTTCACATTACCCATCTCCTCACAAAAATGATGCACCTATGGCTCACCCATATTGAGTCGATTTCTCACCCATATCAAAAATTATGTCCAATAGATGTTCCTGGGTTAAAACCATTAAAACTTATAGAATCTTGATAAAAAATTAGAGGGTATATCACAGCCCTTGAAATACATACCCAACTCATATGGGTCAAGATAATAAATTTCAATTTAGTATTAGGTTTCTGATAAGTGACTATTAAAATGAATATCATACGCAGTATGAAACTATGCCTGATCAATTGAAAAATCTTAATAACCATTATCCCCAAAATGGAGTTATCACCTTCAATAATGATTTACATCCATTTCCTAAGATAGCTAAATCTCATACAAAACCTCTACTGTATGTATGAGTCCCTTGTTCTCTAAAACGTTGAATTTTAAAAATTATAATTTTCTAAATTATTAACATCGTTGATCCATATCAATTCAATTAGGTATAAAATAATATAGTGGATTATTGAAAAATAAAAAACCTCAAGAAACATGTTTCATTTCAATCATAACACGCCCCAATCCCAATATCATAGAATTAACCATTAATTTACACATGTTATTCAACCAAATCAATCTGAATTTGATGTGAAATCCTAAATAAATTTTCACAGTGTCTTAACTTATGAGAAATTATAGGAAACCAAGTGGGAAAATACCCCTTTGGTCTCTACCTCTCTCTGCATAAAAAATCCCCATCATGGACGTAATATTACCCTATGATCTAATGAATCCACCACTCAAAAAAAACCCTATAATAGTTAAATCAGAAAAGGAATAATGTAGAGGATACTAGAGTAACTGGAGAGGAAACCTATCTAATTATAAAATCAATACTCTTTCATTACATTATGTATGAAAAGGGAAAGTAGGCAATGAAGAGAGGGATGGGAGTCAACCTCCCATAACCATGTTTTTATGATAATAGTGGAACCTTGAGTGTGATCCAAATTAAAAGGGGGGAAATGAAAATCATTCCCCATTTTAAAACAATTAGTAGGCTACCATCAAAATTATAGTATATCCACCATTCATATAATTTTCCAACATCAGTCTATTATATACCCACCAACCATATAATGGATCGTATAGTTTCCATTATCTAACGAATTGAGCCATTTTTGGGTATCTATATAAATTTGGTGGTAGGGATAGTTTTGAAACATCACCATCCGAACCACTAGAATAACAATGTACTTATATAGTGGTTATATTGTCTTTTTATCACTGCCACCCAAGCCAACTCTTACTCCAAAACCCAGATAAATCACTCAAGGACTCTATAAAAACATATACCACCTTGTAAACATCCCATTAAATAATTAAAATTTATTTAACCTTTCCAATTTAGAATATAAATCTAAAAAATCCCAATCGGCCCGTGTTCCACCTATTTGGAAGCTAGTTCTCTCTTACTCTTACTAACATAAACCAATGTATAATCATAAACAATGAACATTTCTTATACATTAATAACATATAAAATTTCTATAGCGATGATATATATTTTTTAGTTTTATATGTCCCCATTAATATTCCATGGATGTTATAGAAAGAGTTCATAATTGGTTTTTCAAATTAAATTATTTTTTATATATCGAATCTATAAAGAAATTTATTTCATTAATGAAAAAACTTATATATATTTTCATTCCATAATTATAAATAACATCAAATTCATAATTAATACCATAGATTACAAGTATTTATTTGTTTAAATCATTCATGATTTTAATTTCATAGCACCATTCATATAGTTGGTAAAAATGTTCCAAAAAAGAACATGCTATAATGAATGAATAACTAAGAATGTATTGGAATATTATTTTAATATTTATTTTAAAATAGGATAATTATTCTAATTATATGTGATTACGGTTTTTATAATATTTAATATGATTTAGGGGGAAAATATGAACACAATTATTATGTAAAAAGGTAATAATCTTGTTTAAGGAAAATCATTTTTAAGGAACTCCATTGAAATGAAAGATTTTTGGATCCTAATTTTCAAAATAATATCCCAAAACATGGATATATATATATTATATCTAATAATAACGAATTTTTTATAGAAGAACCTAAATTATAGCGGTGTTTTTGTGTGGGTGTATGTGGTGTCATTTTATTGGGGTGTTTTTTATTTATATTTTTGAAAATATTAATTCCCCAATATATATTTATAAAGGAATTTTAAAGTAATGTGTCTATAAAATGGGAAGGTAATTGATATGTGTAATGAAATACATCAAATAAAAAAATATTTGATATAGTGTTTATATATATATATATATATTATTTATCACTTATTATAACCATTTTACTATATTTGACCTTGTATTATGCCAAATCAATTTTTAAATCGGTAAATTATTTCTTTTACAAAAAATAAATTTGTTCATAAAACCTAATTTTAACAAGATGACTCGAAATACAAACCAATTTTTATAATAAATTTTTAAATTTCATTCAAATTAATTTAAAAAATAAAATTCATCTTTCAAAATAAATATTTTTTTAGAAAAGTATAATTTTAAACCATAGATTATTTTATTTATATTTCTATCAATTTAATAATAATTTCCAAAGTATTATTTCATTATCTAATATATATAAGATAAATTTCATAAAATTTCATAATCCAAAAAAATGTGAAATTTAACATTTATTTTAAAACCAATAATATATAATCAAATCATTCTTTATAATTATATATTACAACTTGACGATGAATAATTACATTTTTCATCAAAATAATTATTTATTTTTTTCATGTTTATTATTTATACATATTAATAATCATTTTTGAAATTTTATAAAATCATGTTTTGGAAGTACTTCATTTAAAGTAATATATTTAATTAAAATTCATAATGTATATTTTTTATTATAATAAAAAATAAAAAATGAATTAGTATTATATTATTTATTAATAATATTATTCATTATATATTAATTAAAAAAAGTATGAAAATTGAAATAAAATAGATAATTCCATATTCCAATTAGAAAATACTAACTATATATGTTTGATATATTTATAACCAATAAATAAGTATTTATTGAACATATATCATATAACCATATAAATAATAAACATACAAAGATAATATTACCATGTATTATTCTTATATATTTTCTAGCACACTATACAAAGAATTCATTATTTTCCATTCTAAATATTATTACCATATCCATAATATTTTATGTTAGATACAAAATTATACACAATGGTACGATCATAATTTGATACCAGTATGATTAATACATTTGGTTCACAATATTTTAATTTACATATTGTTTTAATGTTATTAATATTTTTAAATGTATGTTTCATTTAACTTTCATGTAATATAAATTTTCATTTTTTGTGGTAATATTCTAACATAACCAGATAATTTTTTTTTATTTATCAATATTTCAACTGATTTAAATTATCAAAAATTTCAATTCAATAAATATGTGTGAATTTTATATTAGTTATTGATTGATATATAAATTTTGGAAGTAAAATTAATTATGAAACACGGGGTGTTACTTGGTCATTAGGGAATCCCAACTACCCCGCATGATGTGATGCTTGTGTAAGCTGGGTGATGGAATAAAAGATCTGTTATGTGACGTAATGTGGGTAAAAAATATTGAACGATGGATCTATCAAATTGATCATTTGGCATGCATCCAATCTTAATCATACAACACATTTATTTTATTAAAAAACACATTAAATTCCATTCAAATAAACCAATATCTAATAAATTTGTCCATTATAATGTAGTGGGTGAATTTTTGTGCATACAAATTATATAATTTTTTAAAAAAATATGTATAAAGAAAACTAATGGTCACTTTAATATCAATTCCTTTATAAAATTAATTTAGTTAATGATAATAATTATTAAGATCAATTTATTCATAAAAAAGTATTTCCCTAAAAATTAACTTTTTATTCCATATGTAATTTTATTTAAAGAATCAATTTTTTTTGGTTATATATATTTTCAATACGAATAATATATTAATACTATATTAAATTTTAATTGATTGGATGTAAGAATAATAATAGTTAAAATTAAAAAAAAAATTAATTATCATATAAACAATTTTCAGTAAATTTTATATGTCCATTTGAATGTTAAATCCCAATGAATTTAGGATTTTATTTTTAAAAAGTTAACAATATTATTGGATTAATCATATAATAATTATTTGTTGGGGAATTGTTTGGTTTTTTATGAAAATATTGATTTTTAGTTTAATCAATGAAAATAAAAATTTCAAACAATATTTTAACTTTTATGAAATAATTATTGATTATAATGTAAATAATATATTTTAAAATGTTTTTGGTTAATAAAATAAATATTCACAAGGTAAAATAAATCATTTAAAAACTGAATGTTAAATTTATAAGTCTACCATTGGAATTTTAAATCTGAAGTGATGTTTTATATTAATAAGTGAACAATATTTTTTCATTTTTTTAGAAATTAAAATGTTATGTTCGATTATTATTTGATTTAAAATTAAAATAAAACCTTTTTTTCAATATAGTTCTTGAGAATCACTTATACTAATCAATTTAGTTTACATTTTTTTATTCTAAAATTTATTTTTTACAATATTTTTTATTTTGTTGGAATACTTATATTAAAATTAATTTTTACCAACTCTAATATCTAAATCATTTAAAATAGAATACATATTTTCAATTATCATTTTAAAATTATCTGATAAGGCCCATTTGATTTTTAGCTATAATGAATAGTTTCCATGTTAAAAATTTCTGCATTGTTATAAGGGTTAAAAGAGTAAATAAGGGAGTTAAACATAAATAAAAGGGTACACGTATCCCAAGTACTTGTCTAAATAGGATAGTATTTGTTTAGTGTATTTTGGCATTACAATATCGTATCTTTGAAAAACTATCAATTTTCATTGACATTCCCCTGAAAATAATTTTATATTATTTAAATTTTATGCACACCTATAATGGTGGAACACCCCTAAATTATAAATGTGAATCCAGTAATATCATATTTCCCCACCACATGAAATACTTAACATTAAAAATATATTTCCAAATTCCTTCCAAAAAACACTTATCCATACCAAGAGGTTCTTTTATTCCCAAAATACACCTCAAAGATGTCATAAGTTGGAGTTTCAAAGGAGATTATCTAATTTAGAAGTATTTGTTTGTAATAAGAACATTGGATGTTTAATTAATCTTAATACACATCCAAACATATTATTAATACATGATTTATGTTATTTTAGATCCATTTTCTTTACTTTTTCTATCTAAATGAAACTGAAACCCTTTCTGCAAAACTGGGGACTGCCACTTCCACGGAGTAATAAAATTAATTATTCATCAATACCTAAAATGTTTCATTTTAATTATGTAATTAATATATATATATATATATATATTATGTAATTATTATTATATAATGATAAAGTGTATTCTACCTTCCATTCTTTCCATCAATAAATAAAGGAGAACATTTATAGTGTGTATGTTTAGGCTACGAGCACTATGAGAATTTGTTTTTCATTTTTCATAACGGCCTCTTATGGAATGTAATAAAGATATATTTTAGAAATAAATATGATATATATGTAATAATTATTATTTTATAAATATAAATCAGGATTTATCTTGTTTCTCTCTAATAATTTAAAATAATTAAAATATCGTCCAACTTATGTGTAGACAACCACTGGAATAGATAACATGTTTAGTTTTTCATAACTGCCTTAAATAGATGATTATAGAATATATTTTATGAATATATATAATATTAATGAGTAATATATATCATGAATACAGTTCTATAATTACTACACAACAGTGAATGATTGTTATAATGTAATCCGTTTACAACTATAAATTACCTGAAAATAATATCATCCCCTATTCCATAATCATGAATCGTAAATAGATATATTATGTAATAAAATACGAAAATTATAAATAATAATTGAATATATATTTATTTAACTAAAACAATATCGTAATTATGATATTTTTATCAAAAAAATGGGTTTCAACGTCACCCCTAAAAAACATGAAAAAAACAATCAAAATCACTAACATTCAATGATGAAAATTAACATTCACTAAATAATATCAACTAGTAAATGATTATAATAAAATTTTATCAAAGGTGAAATATTTTAATAACGATCTTAAATAAGTTACAAATATATTTATTTTGATTATACAAGATGATAATGAAATTTCATAGATGTTGAGAGTAATGGTAACTATTTCTCATCTCAGTTTTTTCGTTGAGATGTAAATCATCTTTGACAATTGTTTTTTATTTACATGCATGTACACTATCAAATGGATTTTTTATCATAAATTTATGAAATTAAATGTATTTAAAAATATTTATAATGTTTAAAATTTCATGGTGTTTTTTCAATAGTTACATGTTTCAAAAGGATTTCCTCATCTCAATTTACATTTATTGAGATATATTATATATTCACTAACATCATTTCATTGTGTGGTGGTTATAATATAAATTAAATAATTTTATTAATATGTAATATTTTTGATTTACTATTCCATATTAGGTTTAATAATTCATTTTATTTAATTAATGGTATACCAAAGACCTAAGTATTTATGTTACAATATCAATATTTAACTAGATTTTTTACATTTCAATTTCCAATATGAGAAATTATTTAAATTTATCTCTTAAAAAATCAATTATAATATTCCATTTTTTTGTTGGATTTAAAAGATTTATATTTATTTTACCCTCTTTTTTATTCAAAAAGTTTGAATTACTGTTATTAATAAAAACCATCCCTATTTATATTTTCAACCAGAAATCAATCACCTCCATAACCAAGATTATCAAATCGTTTCACTAAATTGTTTTACCTATACATATGTATTTAATAAATTTATTTTTTATAACTATTTAATTTATTTAAAATCAATAAAACTAATCTTTCAATACATTTTCAATAAAACTAACATTTTAATTTTAATGAAAATATGATAGGAATGTTTTTTAACATTTAAATCTTGGCCATATTTTACTAATTTGAGGACTGATATTCTGTATGAAAACGTATTTACTTTATTTTGAAATAAACCATTTTTTTTAAATTTAATTCCATATTGAATGAATATATTCAAAATTAATTAATGTTGTTATTGTAAAAACCTATAGTAATTTGGTTATTTTGGACTATTATAGAATTTTGGTTTTAAATAATTTGAAAACATCATAACCATTGACAGTATAGAAATATAATAGTGACCATTAAGAATATTATATAATAAGGGGTATGATAAATTCTAATTTTTTTTGATGGAATAAGAGATGGCCTTGACCATTAGGATCATACCCTATGAAGGAAATTTATCAGAGATTTTGAGGGATATGACATCACTAGGAGTTTCTCATAACCAATAAAAATATTAGATTCAACAAATAAATCATGTAGGAGACCATTTATGGGATATGTTCATGATTATTGATATCAAGACCTAAACCATGTTCATATAACAACCCCAATAAAGAACCACCCTCACAATCCATAACCATAGGGATTACACTACTGTAATAACAAGTTATGTATTTAGAAAATAGTAGAATGAATTTTAACACATTATTTTTATAAAATTGTGATTATATTTAACCTTTTTTATTCTTACATTCGAAATTCATAACGATTTTGAAAAAAATAAAATTTTGATATGAAGAAAATTAAATTGTAATTTTTGAAAATATATAGTTTTAATTAATAATATCTTTTAAAAAATTAAATAATTTTTAAAATAATTATATTTAATGGAATATTATTACTAGATAATATTTACATAAATAGAAATAATGTACTAATTTAATGAACTTTTTTTTGAAGAGTCAGAATGTTTTTAGTGCCTTTAATACTAGTATTTTCCAAAAAAAATAAGGGTACACACTTAAAATTTTAAATCATTTTGTTTAAGAAATTAATTTTCAAATAAAAATTATAGTTTTTAAAGAAACACTTCAAAATTATCTAGTGGTAATGTTTTTCTAATTTTCCAAGGTACTCAAATATTTTGGAAAAAAAATAAATATGGTATCAATATTTGGTATGTATTATGAAATCATAAAATCAAAAAATGAGGTAATACATTGAATATAAGGTATCCATGATCAAATATATATTTTCCCTCTAAAATAATTTATTTCTTGTTATTTGATTAATTTTATAATCCTTTAATGAAACCTCTAAAACTCTACTTCATTTAAATGTTTTAAAATCAATTTTGCATGAACATGACTCACATCCACATTACCAGTAATATTATTTTAATGACTAAAATTCTTCGCCTTATGAGAACTAAAAACCATTACTATTTTGATAAAATAGTAGAAAAAAAACATTTTATTATTTCTGGTTATTTTTTTTTTGTTATATTGACTCTAAAACCTATGATTATAGATAAATAATGAATTCCTCTACCTTTTTATAAAAATATCTGAAAAATATCCCTAACATCTTCACTAAAAATTATTTTGAATGGCGTTACTCTCTACCTTTCTCTATGTATATACCTACCAAGGTGTTCCCAATATCTTTATAATCATCTAACAATGTTTTAGAGGTTCCCTATAATGGTAAGAGATTATATCCTCCAACTATATGAGAACATTGTTCATATTATCCATTTTAAATCTAATTTTTTTATATGTTGGGATATGTTTTTACAAATAAATTATACATTCCATATGATTTAAAAGTAATGATAGACCACATTTCACTCTCATTTTACCCTTATATGAGATTTGATGTACAATCGTTATGCTATTTAAATTATACATTGATTTTCCATTGGAAATATTTTTTAGTGAATATCAATCCCCATTTCAACTAAAGGGTATTAAAAAATATGAAATAATCCTTAATTTATTAGTGACTTACTTATATATAACCCACAAACCATAATTATGGGATTAAATGTAATTATTGTATTTCTTATGATGTATGATCAAAGTTATATAGAAATCAATGTAAATGATATAAATGTTTTGGGTGGGAACAAAATTATATAGCTCTACAATTCATTTAGTAATGTTGTTTTATCAATAGTTACCATGTATAGTTAAAAATTAATTTAACACAATCAAAATATATTATGCCATCAGTTTCCGTTGAATTAATTTAATGATTATATGATTTATATTGTTGCAAATTTCTTATACTATAATGATGTTATCACCTTATATCATTCTTCAATGTTTATCTTTATGATTTGAACCAATTTATTTCATCTTGAAATTAAAATTTAAAATTTTTTATTACTATCATAATGTTATTATCCAATTATTATATTATTGAAATTAATTGATATTAATTTTCTTATGTTCTTCCCTAGGTTATCCCTTGTAGTTTTAGAAGAGAAATTTTATTTTAATGGAATGTTATAGAATTTAAAATAATTTCATTACATATATGTTTTATTTCAATATTCCTTGTATATAATTTCAAATTGTCACTAGGCTTCTTGGTCTTCAAGTATTGTATTTTGTGTGCCGTTATGTAATAAATCATTAAATAAATTGTACAAATTAGATGGGGTTTCACAGATGGAATCAAAGTAAAGTGTAATTTTATTGGATTATAATTATAAAACTATAGTTAAAGATAGTAGGATAATAATAATCATAGTAAAATATACCTAAATTTTGGTAACATATATAGAATGTGGTTTCTAATAAATAAAAATACATATATAGATACCATAAGTTGATGTGGATCTGAAATAATTATACATAGGGATTACAAAATAAAAATGTGTGCATTGGGTATTAACATGATCATAACCTATTTCAAATTCAATAGGTCCTTCAACAATACTATAATAGTGGTCATGGGGAATATCCCTTATAAAATCCACAAGTTCCATAAGAACCATTATGAAGGGAACAACAATTATATTAATTTTTTATGTTATGAAATAATACATATTAACCATATATTGAATCCTTATAAGTCATAGGATAATGAATTTATGTAATTTAGATTTTATTTCTTTTATTTCAAAAATTCTCAATTTTATATTCTCAATTTATTGGAAATTATCATCCCTATTTCTATTTTGGATGAACTAAAATATTATAACTAGAATCAAATCTGGAAATGAAAGCTTGTTTTCTATCATTATATCCATTATATTGTACCATAAATATTTTAGTATAACTTTTCAAATAAAAATATAAAACATGGATTTAAATTTATTGTTGAAAATGGAAAAAAGATATATAATTAAATCCCATGGATATAAATCATCCCATATCAAAATTTATGGGTTGAATTTCCATTGAAACTTATGATACTCCCTTTAGTATAATTTGATGTTATTCTGGGTATGGATTGGATTTTCCTGTATAGGGAAACAAAAAAATTATAAAAGGAAATAACCAACCATTTCGAATATTGCCTTTAGATTATATAAAATAGAAATAATTAGAATGATTGTCCTTTAGAATTATAATATCAGGAGCATATGTTATTTCCTTATGGGAATGTTTATGTTTATAAAGTTATTAAGAATAAGGAAAAGTCCATCCCTAATTTCATTCTCATAATTTGGGAATTCATGGATGTGTTTGCAAAATAAATTTTTATTATTCCATCTAGAAATGAGGTTGAATTATCAATTGGACCTATACCTAGTAATTTTTCAATATCAAAGACTCTATATAGAATGTCCAGTGTTGGACTTGAATAGACAAAGAAGAATCCATGGGAGAATCCAAATAAAGGGTGTATATTACAAAGTGCTTCCCCATATAGTTCACTAGTCCCCTTCATCAGGATGTTGGATAGGTTAATGTGCCTCTCCATTAATTATCATATAATTAAAAAGATCTCTATAAACAATGAGTATCCTCCACTATAGATTAATGAATTTTTTGAACTACTACAGGATCCCCAAACTTACCCAAGGTGGATATTCAATCAGGATATTTTCA
The DNA here is from genome assembly GCA_963277665.1 of Viscum album. Lineage (NCBI taxonomy): Eukaryota > Viridiplantae > Streptophyta > Magnoliopsida > Santalales > Viscaceae > Viscum > Viscum album. The sequence continues at coordinate 483,598,526 of OY728131.1, forward strand.
ATTAACGGTGGTGGGTTTAGATATCGACAAAACCACATTTTGTATATGGAATGTGAACTATGAGTTTTTATTTATTTCATCTGGACTCGCGAATGCTCTGAAAAACATTATAGTCATAATGAGTAGAGTATTTAGTGATTACCTTGAATTTTTGTGACGTACTTATGTAAAATAGCCATATCTACTCTATAATAAAGGAGGCACATAAGGAGCCTTTGAATGTCATACTGAGGAACATCTGAATTGAAAATATATATGTGAATTACAAGGAATGTCTTTTTTGGATGGAGTGCGAAACATTATTGGTTAATGTATTCATTAGTGCAGTGATGTGTATAGAAACTTAAAAAAATAGATCCAATGAAAGGATAACCTAGACCAAAATCTTTGATTCAAATCCATAGTTTCCTACTATTAGTTGGGTACTATCATATAATTTCATAAAATACGTCATGACTATCAATCCCACTATCCAAGATGACTTGGTAGGGAGAGATGTTTTTCTAGAGGGATGAATGTAAGGGGGTTTTAAAGAGTTTATTAAGAGACAAATCACTACACTTGTGTTTACATTTCCACCCAATAGTGATGTATTTTTGTTTTAGAGTGATGTGAAAAAAATGGTTTGGGTTGTGTAGTCATGTAATATAAAAATGTGTCCTCTTATGCATCCGTTAAATTAGAGATCCAGGAGAATGACTACCCAACCCATGATATGGAAATGGTTGTAATGATCGTCACATTAAAAATTTGGTGATAATATATCCTTAGGGATAAGTGTGAAATAAATATGTATCATAAGATACTAAAGTATATATTAACACAAAAAGAGATAAATATACACCAGGAGTGGTGGTTAGAGATAATTAGGGATTATTTTTTTTTCAATCTATTACCATCTTATAAAGGAAAACAATGTGGCTGATGAATTTAGTTGAGATGATTCTGAAACCCAATCCATGATGAGTATTTAAAGGGATATAATCTTTTGAGAGATGAAATGGATTGAAATGTGAATAATATAAGTACATTGATCCTAACATTCACAAACAATATCCTAACAATCCACTGTTGAGTCAACCAAGGAGGCCAAAAATGAAGTTCAGATATATAAAATGATAAAAAATATATTCAAAAGTTTAATGTTTCAAAAGATGATATTTTATAGTTTGAAACATGAATATGTGTCACATTAAACCCATATAATAAGTGGTAAGTTTTTTATGATATGAATCACTCATCCATCTTTATTAATCTTGGAAGCCCTAATAATTGTAGATATTTGAAGAAAAAAATTGGGTTGGATAAAATGATGATGGAGATTACCAATTTGTATCATAATGTTTGTTATACTAATAGGTAATAACAGAATGATAAAATTATACATGTATGATTATTCGATTTTCTATATTAGTAATAAATGAGGAAAACATAACCTTGGATTTATTCATAGGACTCAAAATTCATCTAATGTTAATAACCACATCTGAGTTGTAGATGTTATCCTTATGATGTTAGCATATTTCATTACTTTTAAGGACTATTTATCTATTGAATAACCTTTCATGATATAAATAAGATAAGTGACAAAATTAAATTTAGAACCATTCTCAATTATATATAATCTAGATACAAGGTATACCTTAAGGTTCTAGAGACGTCTTTAGCAAAAAATTTATATATAGATTCATTTTAGTACACTCTTGCACCATTATAGAGATGTACAGTCTAAAACAACCATTCAAAATCTAAATGATATGATTATATATGGTTACATTTATTTCCAAGTATGTTGGTATTAGATAATTTCCAGTTTTTCGTTCTCATATAACAACAATTTCTAGTCTATAATTCAAATGTTTCCTTATGAGACTCTATATTGGGAGATGTATGAGTCATAAACATATTTTGGAAAAGGATAGATAGTGTAAGATAATGTGAACTAGTTTTATCAATTTTATGACATAAAAGATTCAATCAATTTTGTTCCGTATGAAATTTTCATTAATCTAAAATAAAATCTATAAAGAAAATCATCGATGAGACCTAGAGTTTGTTGTTAGAGATTTCGTGTTCCTTTATACTTCTCTGTGGAATAGATTCACAAGGACATGTAAGAATACAATTTTTCTAACAAGATACATCGATTATTTTTAGATCACTATTCAAATTAGATATTTGTCCTATCAAACATTACTCCCACCTAACCTATCTAAATTACATGATTTGTTCTACATATCCATTTTTAGGAAACACATACCAAACCACTAACAAGTACTAAATCCTCATGTGGTACCATGGAGAATGATATTTCATTTGAGGAGATATCATTTAAGATCAAATATTTTAGAGATACAGTTAAATAAAACAATAAAACTAACATGGTAAAAGAGCTATACTGTAACCACATGTTTGAGGAAGCAACTTGGGAACTATTATAAGTGATGAAACAGAATTAATCTCATCTATTTTAGAGAACAAAATAAAATTCCATGGGAAATGATTCTGAAGGGAAAGAATATAACACCATTATATTTTATATATTAAACTCCCATTTGAATGAAAAAATTCCATATTAAGTATTGTAGTGATAGAAAAAAAACGATTTTTTTGGGACATTATTGTTTTTAGTTATAAATGAACATTATGAAATAGATCCTTTTATAATATGACCATTTTATAGTGAACATTAATATTAGTATATATTATGTTTTATCATTAAATATAATTGATTATGATAGAGGAATCGATAACATTGTCAAGTAGGATCATATAATATAAATCCCATTTATCATAGCTTCAATGGGAGGTGATACTAATAACAGTTTTCCATTGACCATTACAATGTTTATATTCAACCACTAAAACCCAATAAAAATTTTTTAATGGAGGATTTCATGAAAAAATAGATCACGACCAAAACCATATTCGTCATACCACCCTTAGCAAGGCCTACCATAGAACACCTTTCACCTATGGTGTACGCTAATTAAATAAGAGGTTATGTATCTAGAACATAGTATAATGAATTTAAATATTTCATCATTAATATAATAACAATTATTCTTATCCAATTTATTATTACTTTAAAAATGATTATTCATTTTGATACAATGTATATTTTGATACGTAGAAATATTTTTATAGAAATATATAATTTCAATTAATATACTCCTTTTATAAGAAAATAATTTTTAAAATAAAAATTATTTTTATAAATTAGTATAATTAAATAATATTTATTTCAATATAAATAATAAAATAATTAAATTAAGTATAATAGGTTTTTTATAAGGGCCATAAAGTAGTTGGTTCTGTAAAAACTAGTTTTTCCAATAAGTATTTTTGATTAAAAGTGAAAAATGTCTGATTTAGGAATTTTTTTTGTGGAAAATATATTATTTATGATATAAATAAATTTAAATTAAATAATGGTCACATTTTCTTCTTTTTTTGAAGTTTTCAAATGTTTCGGTAAAAAATAAATACTTTATAAATAAATGGTAGGTATTATGTCATCATATAAGACAAAAAATTGTGTAATAAATACCATATGAGGAATTAGAGACCATATATTAATTTTACCTATAAAATAATCAAATTTGGAAGTTATTTTAAAAATTTTGTAAACAATTATTTAATCCTCCAAAACCAATATTATATTTTCTATTCTTAAAATAAATTATTTATGAACATGAATTCTTTTCACATCATCAATTGTATTATTTTAATGATTTAATATCTAATATATTTTAAAATTCCACATATTTAAAAAAATAAGGGTTACTATGTTGTTATTATTACTTTAATATATAGACTCCAAAATCCATGTGTTGAAATTCATAATTAATTTCCCTATATTTTGCTAAAATACCTACCAAACCTCCTACTAATCTTCACTAAAAACCTAATACATATAGATTTAATCTCCACATACCTATATAAACCTCTCAGAAAGTGTTATTAAGTAATTTATAAGCTCATACACAGATTTTATATTCTCCCTCAAATCTTTAGGGAATCGATTTTCCTTGTCATTATTCAAGAATATTCTTTATATTATACCTTTTGATTTCCAATTTTAAATGTCGTAATCTATATTGACACTTCAATTTTGACATACATATGATTTTCATGTTATTATATACAACCTTCAATATCACAAAAGTCTTACATTAATTTTATGTACAAATTTTATGTTTCCAAAATTTTCCTACTACTATCCATGTGAAATATTTTTTTTGTGAATACCTATCTAAATTTCTAGTCAATAGTGTTTACCTATATGAATATATCCTTAATTGTTTATTTATTTATGATTATGTATCGAAAAATCCCTAAACATGGTATTATAAGGGTTCAAAGGTGTTCTTATAATGTCCATTCAATGTGGAACATGAGTGTATATACATGATATGAATATAGTGTGTGGGAATGGAATTATATAGCATTCAAATTCATTGGGTAATGTTTATTTATAATGAGATACCATGTATGGTTCATGGGTGGTTATACTAGTAAAACCATGTTATAATTTCTTAGTGGTTATCGATGAATTTGGATTATGATGTCATGTTTTATGTTGTTTCCACTTTCTATGTTCCCTTCATTTTATCATCTCATATCACGATTCGATGTTTAGGCCTATGATTATCACCCATTTAGGTCAACTTGATTTCCTTGTGACTTATATGTATTACATTCCTCGTTTTATGCTTTGATGATCCCCTTATTGTAATTTACAGTTTATCCATTTACAATATACATCCCTAGGTTGTCCCATGCAATTTTAGAAGAGTAATTCAATTTTAATGTAATTTAAGGAGTTTTAAAAAATATAATTATATTCATATATTATTATATATATATATATATATAATGTGCTGAGAAACATTTTTTGGGACTATATTATGTGTTTTATGTAATAAATCATGTAATAATGTGTATAAAATACCTGAGTTTTCACAGTGGTTATGAAATGAATGTTAATAATTTTTGGGGATTATGTATAGAAAACCCTTTTAAAATCCACAAAGATAATAAAAAATGTAGGAAAACCTCTATAAATTTTATTATAGTATAGATTAAATGGTTTAAATGAAACAAAATGTCTGTTTGGATACTATATGTAGATGTGGCTCCAGAACCATTGTACATTAGGGTAATAACACTGAAACTGGAATATTGGGTATTAAATTGATCTTGAACTAGTTCATGAAAAAGTGTCTTTACTACACACCTCAATTGATACTCCTAGGGGTTATGCTTTAGTAAATTGATAATCATAATATAATTCCTTATGAAGGGATCAAAAATTCTAATAAAATATTATGATTGTACTTAGTTAATGGAAAATATGTATAAAATAATTAAATATATAGGTTAATTAATAGATATCAAATTTGGGATATCTATTTTTTATAATTCTTTCCTTTATATATTCAATAGTATAAATTTTTTTATCCCTTTATCTTTTTTGGTTGAAGTAAATAATTAAAACCATAATAAAATAGTCAACTAATGGATTATTATCTATCATTATATGAATTATTTCACATAAATATTTTTGAACAGATTTCTACACACCATTGAAAAATCTAGAATTCGAGTAAACGGTGAAAATAAAAAAAGGTAATTAATTTCATACAAATCATATTACTGATCACTTATTAAAAAATTTTGGTTTAATTTCCAAGTGATCCTTTTGATGCTCCCTTTTTAGAAATTTGATGCAATTATGGTTATGGATTGTATTTCCATATATATAGACAATATAAATCTAAATAAAGTGGAAATCAACATCAATATCATAAATAACCCTCTAAAACTACAAAATTTTATGATGGAGGATGGATATACTTTAGAAAAATTATCTCAAGAATGGATATTATTTCCTTATGAGGAATAATACATAGTTTAATTGATTGGGATTAAAGAAAATACAATCTTTGTTGTCTTTCCCATTATGAAGAATTCACAGATGTGTTTCCCAAATATCATCCTTATATTCCACCAAGAAGAGAGGTTGGGTTCTCAATCAAACAAACATATACCCATATCATTGTAGATATGCAAGAACCCAAATAGAATTTCCACTATTGAAAATGAAGTGATGAGTATTAAAAAACAAGAGAATATTGATAAATGATTTATATTCCCAGGGGATTAACCATAGGTAGTCCTTTTCATCAAGAATATTGATGGGTTAATGCAACATTGCATGTGTTATAAAGATAATAACAAGATATTGATAAAGAGAAAACATCCTCTACCAAATATAGATGACTTGCTTGATTAGATATTTCTTGTCTAGTACATCCTAAATATGAATATTCTATTAGATTATTATTAAGAAATGTTAAAGGAGGATATATCGAGGATAGATTTTCCTACAATGTACAAGAACTACATTTTTATAGTGTTCCATTTGGACTCCCAAATTCCCCAGCAATCTTCATGGACATAATGAATATATTATTTATAGATTACATTGATATTTTTAGTAGTATATATATATATATTATATCTTTATCTACTCCAAAATTATGGTGGATGGAGAGGACCATTTTAATATTGTACCGAAGACCTTTCAAAAGAAAATGTTATATGTGAGGTATAATTAATAAGAATTTTAAATATAGAATATAATATTAATGAGGAATGTTATCACAAAAAATGGATATATTTGGATCCCTAAATAATAAAGGCTATCAAAGCATGGGATAGAATATATTTATAATAGAAATCCATATTTTCTATTGATTAGCTGGGTACTTCTATAACTTGGGAGAAAATATTCAATAATTTCACGTCCTTTAACCAAGCTAACATGGAAGGGAGTTATGTTATGATATATCGATAAATAAAAGGTGAGATTTAAGTAGTGAAATAAGAGCCTAATCATTAAAATTGATTACACATTACCCACAAGTGGGTATGTATTTGTTATCTAAAGTGAAGAATCCAAAAAGGTATTGGGTTGTGTACTCATGCAATATTAAAAAGTGATAGCATTTTCCTCCTTCCAATTAAATATCCATGGGAAGAACAATCCAACCCATGATATAGAATTAGATGTAGTGGTATTTGATTTTATGATTTGAAGAAATCGCCTCCATTGGGAGAAGTGTGATATATATAAATATCATAAAATCCACATGTATATATGTACCCAAAAGGATATCTATTTGATCCAATAAAGGTAGTTATAGATGATTATGCATAATAATTGTTAAATTCTTAACTATTTTGAGTTGTAAAAAATGTGGCTAAGTGGAAACTATATTGAAATACTATCCATAATGAGGATCGAAATGGATTCAAAGTATGGAAGTGGAATAATGAGAATAAATCTATCCTACCTTCGCCAAAAAAGTCTCAACCATCCATTTTTTGAGAGAAATAATGAGAACCAAAAAATTTATTAGGTTCTATATAAAAATTTATAGAATATTTTAGAGTTTTACTTTTTTAATGATGATGTTATTTGTTTTGGATCCTGGATAGGTGTCCCATAAAAACTATAGATAAAGATGGATCTTATAGATGATGTTAATAACTCATCTTTATCTATTCATATAGGAAGTAAGATGATGTATACACATATGACTAAATACTTCTGTTGGGATACCATAAAGAGGGATATTGTAGCATTTTTATCTATATAATTAGTAGGAAAAAATGTCATGGATTTATGATATAATTATAGGGGTATAGTGAAACAATGTTCTATAACTGTATATAAATTTTAAAAATTAAACATTTATTTCATTGTGGGACTCCCCGAGAAATCTAAAGGCAACAACTCCTTCAAGGTGAAATTCGATCACTGTATAATGTTAGTACGTTTCATTTATATCAATAAATCCATTGTACTAATCCAACTATAAAATATATAAATAAAATAAGTGGTAATATTTTATGGAGTTTCAATATTTATTAAATGTAATTGATAACCAAGATTTACCTCAAGGTTTTAGGGAAGCATTCAACAAGAATTAGATACAAATATGAGTTCTTGTTATACCTATCAACCTTATATAGATATATAGTCTGAATAAACCATTCAAAATATATATGATATACTGAATTATTTTTAGATATATTTCAAAGGATATTTAAATAACCACCTCCCCCTATTGTAGTTTTCGTTTAACAATAGTTTCCATTATGAAATTCAAATGGATCATTATGAGGCTATGATTGGTAAGATCTGTTAGACTCCAACATTCTTCGATAAAGTTGAAGAGTAGAAGTTTATGGTACATGATTTTATACAAGAAACAATAGAGATGATTCAAACCATTAATAATCATATCAAATAGGTGAAAAATTGATAGAAAAAATTTGTAGACATTCATTGGAGATACCCAAATATTGATGTTGAATATTAGTTGTTCGATTGAATTTAACCATGGAATGAAGTCACATGGTTTGGAAATAATAGAAATCTTATCTCACGATACATTGTCCCCATTTATCTCCTTGATAAAATTGTAGATATGGAATATACACTATAATTACCACCTATTTTATCTCAAGTAAATATTTTATTCCACATGTCCCTCTGGATGAAATACATATTATACCACTCACATTTAATGAATCCTAAGGTGTTATCTTTGGGAAATGATGTTTCATATACCAATTATCCAATGTAGATCATAGATAATGTAGGAAAAATCCTATGAAAAAAGGAAAATTACATATTCAATGTTCTTTGTAGGAACATAATGATTGGGTAAGAATCATAGGAAACATATATAAGTAATAAAAAAGAAGTATCCTAAAACTTTTAGTGTAAAAAATTAAATTTCAAGTGAAAAATTTAAGATTGAGGGTAGAATATAATGATATAACCTTTTTTAAATAAAATTATCTTCTGAATTAAGAAAATCCATATTGAGTAATCTATTTATAGAAAACAAATTCACTACATTGGTCAATTATGAATATTTTATCCTATCAAAATTAAATAACCATTATGAATCATAACATTTTAACATTTCCCATTAGATAGGGACCATTATGATTACTATATATTTATAGTTATTATAATGCCTAATTGAACCATATGAAAGAAGTGGTGTATTCTCTATGTAGAATCATACCCCATGAAGCCTATTTATCAGATCCATTGAGGTAAATATCATCATTGTTATTTTCCCATAACCCTACCCAAACCAAGTTACGTTAATTGAAACATGAGAGATATTTTTTATGAAATAAGTGGAATCATATCAATATCACAACCCAAACCATGTTCACAAAAATACACTAATAATACAACACCCTTTCAAACCAAAATCTAGAGTGGATGCTGGTTTAATACAAGGTTATATATATAGAACATTGTAGTATGAATTTATATATTTTCAATTTCTAAAAAATAATTATTATATTTATATCTTTTTAATATTACGTTATAAATTATTAGTGAGTTTGATTGATATTATATTTTGATATGAATAAATAAAAATTTCTTTTTTGGGAAATATATAATTTTAATTAACACACACTATTTATAAATTCGATAATGTTTATTATAAATTTTATTTTCATGAAGTATTATTATGAAAAAATATTTATTTGAATATAAAAAATAATATAATTTAATAATGTATAACATAATTTTTATAAGGGTTATAAAGTGGACAGTTTCATAAAACCTACTATTATATAATAAATAATTATTTTAATTCTAAAGTGTTAAATTTCATATTTTGGGAATTTATTTTTGTAAAATAAATATCATATCTTAAATTAGAATGTAAAAATTATCCAATCGTAAATTTTTCCTATTATTCTATGATATATAAATTTTTTGGGTACAAATTTTAGACTATATAAATATACACTACGTATTATGACATCATAAAATCACAAAAATTATTTAATAAAATTATTATAATTAAACAATTATAAAATATAGATTTCATCTTTAAAATAATATATAATATGGTATTTGATAAATTTTATAAATCTTAATATAATCCTCTTATATATATATATATTAGATACTAATGTTTTAAAATCGAATCACTATGAACATGACACCATTCCACATCAAGAATGGTTTTATATTAATTATTTTGGTTCTCAACCTTATAAAATATTTTAAAAAATTCATATTAAAAAAGTAATGGCAATAACCTCTGTACAGTTTGTTTTATTGATTGTTTTATTATATAGATTCTAAATCATAAGTATAATAATTAATAATTAATTATCTGATTTTGTTCTATAAATGACCACCCAAACACACAAAATTTAACACTCAATTTACATTAATAAATAATTTTTTGTATTTATCCCTCTCTAGATCCATAATAAGTTGTTCTGAATCATTTGATAATGTCATCCCATGGTTTTAGAAGCACCCCATAAAGGTAATAGATTCTCTTCTCCTCTTTATTAAAGAACATTCTTTGTATTATGACATTTTATTTACTATTATTCATGTTTTAATATGATCTTACATATATATTACACATTAGATATAATTCCAATGTATTTATAGACCACCTTTCACTCTCATTATAACCTACAAGGAATCTATATATTATCCCATAATGGTTAGAAGATTAATATTTTATTTTCCATACGAAACATTTGTGTAGTTAATACCCATCCGCATTTCCAATCAATGATATTAACTTAGATGAACCTATCATTAATTGATTACATAATTAGATTTATTTAACCAACACACCATAATCATGGGGAAAAATGATGAAATGAGTTATTATGATTTATGATCCATGTTTCATAAAAATGAATGAACATGATAAGGCTATGATGGGTCAATATGGTATTATATTTCTTAATAATTCCTTGGGAAATTATTATAACTCATGAGATACCATGTATTAGGAATGAGATGTTCTCCTAAAAAAATTATGTTTTTATGTATCATATGTTAGCTTTGTCTTATTCTAATAATTAAATATTTTATGTTTTCCACTTTCTTATGTTTCATTAATGTTATCATATAATACCATTTTTTTATGATCACTCTTATTATTATCCCCAATTTATGTCACCTTGATACTAATCCTGATTCACATGTATTACAATAATCATGTTTTTATTTTATTTTAACCTTACTGGGCTTTATACATCACCCCTTTATTATGTACATCCCTAGGTTATCCCATGTAGTTTTAGAAGAGTAATGGAAATTTAAGGGCATGTTATGATGTTTTGAATAATGTTCTGGAATAACTGTTTTATGTAATTATTCTATGAATCTAGTTTAAAAAAAGACAATAGGGATCTCAAACATCTAGAGTGGTGTTATATGTGTTATTATTCTATAAATCATGGTGTTTTGTATATGAAATAAATTGGTTGTCATAATATTATATGTTTTTTCAAAGAAAATCATATTACAAATTTTTTTTAAATTTGTAAAATTTAAATAGTTCCAAATGAAAATAATGTTTTCTTATATTTTTCAAATCTTATTTCTTTCAATTTTATAATTTAATTTTTCATTAATATCCAAATACTATATGAAATATTACACATCACTAAGGATATCTTCTAATTATACCATCCTACTTGTTTCTTTGGATGGCATGTGATGGTTTTTTTTGGAAATTTTTATTAAATCTATTTCTTTTTGTGGGTTAGTAATGTGATGTTGGAATTATGATTTTTAATAGAATTATGATTTTTCTAGAAATTATGAAAGAACATAGTCCTTTTTAATGTTTTAATTCTTTTATTAGGGAATATTGAATGTTTTATATCTTATGGAAAACATATATATGGATAATGTGGTTTGGGTCTATTAAATCACTCAGATTCAATACAAATTATCTATATGACATGATATGACTGTATGAGGAAATTTTTATGCTAAAACCACTATAGGGATAAAGAAATAATGTCCGGTCAACAATATTATTAGACATAGGTAGTGAGACATGTTACACTATGTTATAGAAGTTGGTAGTGAGTCTAGCACTACTATGTAAAGGGAATAAGGTTGTATTTCCAACACCATTATGTAATGAATTCATATTCTTAAGTATGTGAAACACTATTATGTCTTAATCTTATGAATATATAATTTTGTCATGGGTTATGATTGTTTAATCACTCCGTTCATGTCTTTTGTTATGCCTAGGACATATTCCATGATGATGATATACAGATGATGGTTATTGGTGGAATGATCTTCATATTCTATGATTGTATTATCAAACCATTTATCTTATCTTATTATCAATTATGATTTTCTATTGGTATATCATATATTTGTCCTTAGTGAGCATTTCATATAACCCCTTCTTCTGTTTCCATTACCCTATATTATAAATAATGATATTAAGTATGATAAGTCTAGAAAGGTACCATGTTAGAAGATGTTATGAGGGAAATATTATACATTATTCATAAATAGGTTTATTATCTATCTAGTCTCCAAAGACAATAAAACATTACAGTTCATGGTAATGTCTTATAGTGAGATCATTTTGAGATGTAATTTTTAAACTCGTAAAATAATTTTTTATAAATGAACAATTACCATTGGGCATCTCACTTGGTATCATATCCATCTTGTAATGTATGTGTTTTTATCATTTGACACGTGAGTATAGATTTCGGGTACCTTATTTGGTATTAAATTATGGTTTAGTTATTTTTATCTATTTAGTTTTTGAGGGTTTACAATTATAAACCATTAGCTATATACCTTTTGATTACTCAAATTATATAAAATATCCTGAAATTTTCTAAAGTATAGAGTATATGTTTTCCTAGAAATTCTATCCCTATCTAGATGAAAACATGGGAATGAAATCTTGAAGACAAGTTCACATAAGGGTAGTCACCCTAAAAAATCCTAGTTGGTTGACATCATTATCTTCCCTCAGTTAATGAGATAGAGTCATAACTATACATCTAGCCCGATACTCTCCGTGGATACGATTTAGTTAATATAATTTATCTATATAATAAAATACGAGGGTCTTGAAAATATTTATATTAGAAATACTAACATGAAATAAACATTGAAAATACATATGAGTTTCACTTATGATTTATTTATTTATGATAATTGTTTTCGATTTATAGGTATTCTAATACCAAAAATTGCTTTATTTTTGTAAATAGATGGCTCTTAGTGGAAACATGTTATGAATTGGTGAGATGAAAAACCGTTGATTATACTATTGATATATAAAATGTTGTAGGATCTAGAGTATTTTTATGCCTATCCTAACATCTCATATTTTGATTAAAAACATGAACATAGTTGAATTTTAAAAAAATAATAAAAATAGATTTTTGTGTTAGTTCAAGTGATAAAGATAATAGAGGGAATATGATTCAATTTCATACATGTGAATAATTTGGGAAAAAGTACCAAAGTAAATTTTGTTAATCAACATGTAGAATATTTATCTCTAGAAATTAAGGGGATAAAGAATCTAATTATGGATGAAAAATAAATTTTTATGTTAACCTAATGGTGAGAAATAAAAATTATCCTAATGAACCAGTAATAGTTCCATTTATTAAATATGTGGAACTATAATATTTTCTATGTGGATACTTGAATCTTATAAAACCAATGATGATAAGAATTTGGAAATTCCAAGACCAAGGGAGAAAGAAGAACTTATCTAATGACTACTACATAAGATTATCTTGATAATTATGGTACACATAATCTCAAGTTCATATTTGTTGATGTTTTGTTGGATTATAAATCTTTATACTTCACTACATCAAGTAATTTTTATAAGATAATTAAACCATAACCTTTTTTATTTGATATTTAACGAGTAGATAAAAATCCTATTAATATTATTATTTTATCTTAAGGTGATGTTCACAACAATGATTTTATGAAAATAATATTACTCTCACTTTTGATGAATTTGATTTTATTTTTGGAATATATTAGTTTCTTATACTTTGATGAAAATTAATTTATCAAAATAAGGATGTTATAATTAATATCATCTATGATAAACTACCATTAAAATAAAAACTATGAAATAATTATTGAGATTAAAAAAATTATTTGGATCTTAATTATCTATAATGAGATTATTACAATAGTCATATAGAATTTAGTAAGGTATATATTTCATTATAAATTATACATTAATTTGTGACTATATGAAGAATACCATCATTAGTAAGCATAAAAAAATTATAAAGATACAAATTATATAAAAGGAATAATAAAATTACATATGATTCTAGTATATATTTTATTTTAAATAAATTAATTTCTATTATCTTACTCCACATAAAATATTGAACAAAAAACATGATAGATTTAATTAATATAAATTTATAATTATTATATATGATTAATATAATGTATCAATGAAATTATATTGTATAAATTAATGAATCAAAATTTTAAAATATATTAATAAAGAAAAATAAATTTCTTTTTTCATACCAATACATTGATAAAAGTCAACTAATGTTTCTATATAACTAATATAATCATTTTTTGGTAAAAATCTACTTTCTAAAAATTTCGGTTTTTGGTGAAATGGGGTTTTTACGAAAATAAAAAAATTATTGATAAATTTATAATATATAATATTAATATATTAAATTTATTTTTATTTTTAATTAATGGTATTTATGAATATTTGTAGTTAGTTTTTGAAAATAATTCATTCTCCTGTAAAAATTTTATTCAATATATTTTATGTTTCCATTTTAAAGTTGAATGATAATATTTTAGTATTTTAATTAGAAAAATGAAATGAGTTATTGAATTTATCATATCTAAATTATCATGTGGTATTTTAGTTTGAAAAGGTTGATTTATTAATTGAATAGTGAAAAACTATGATTTTAAAAATACTATAAATTTTTTGCAAAATTATGTTATAATAAAGACATAAATATTTGTAAAAATATTTATAGACCAAATATATAATTATTAAGTAAAATAGTGCATTCCGAAATATTATATTGAATTTAGAAACATATCATTGGATTTTAAAAAGATTTTATGTTTTATTCTTATAAAAGTGATATTGTTGATATTTTTATTCAATTAATTAATTTAATATTTACAATCACTTTCCATTTAATTTAAATGTAACATAAATACATTTTTATATTTATATAATTTTTGGTGCAATTAATCAGATGCATGATTTGGTGTGAAATCATTCATAAGCTAAAAAGACATTTTTCAAAAAACTGGCATTCATTACAATATGTGAACATATATTAATAATAATTTTTACAATCTATAGAAATTGAATCATGTTTTTTTTAAATAATTTGAATCAAATTGTTCAAATTATTTAATATGATCCATATCACTTTTATCCATAATGTTTTTTACATTATAAAAACCTTATCACTATTTTATGGGTAAAAGGTGTTAACAAGGGGATAAACTAAGAGAAAATTGTAAAAATATCAATAAAAATATATAAATCATATTGTTTGATTATATTTAAAACAAAAAATATCATATTATTGGAAAAAAAATTTCCTCCACTTTCCTATTAAAACGAATTTCTATATTCTGGAAACCTAATAGCATTTACATTGGTGGAACTCCCATTACTTATAAACATGCATACCCTTTTCTCACTTTTACACTAAACATTATCACATGATATTTACCATTATCTACCATAATTACTTCCCAACACCATTATTAATGACTTATATGTTCTTTTTATACAAATAGACCCACTAATGAATCATTAAAGTGTTTTCAGAGGAGATTATCCAAATAAGTGGTATATATTATTAATAAGATAATATTAGTTTCCATCATATTAGTAAAATATTAAATGATTAAATGATTTTATATTAATTCTATAACCATTTTAAATTTCCTTTCAATCTAATGTAAAATGGAAATATCTCTCTTGGGTACATGAAGACTACCTCCGGCATGAAGGGATGCAATTAATTTTTCACCACTTCTATACATATATTGTTATGTAGATGATATTAATGTATATATAGTAAATATATATTATGTAATTTTTATTTAATATTGATAAATTATATTCAACATTAATTTAATCCCATCCATTGGAAAATATGAACATCGTCCGTGTGTACTTGTAGACTACCACCTCCATGAGGCGATATAATTCATATTTCATCACAATGTCACATAGTTTGTTATACATATGTATTTAATGATTAAAAATTATATATACGACATAATTATTATTATGGAAATAAAAACCATTATTAACCTTCTTTCTCTCTCACCCATGGAAAAATGAATATCCACTTTTGCATACGTGTGGACTACCACCTCTATAGATAGCATGTCTGGTTTATAATATACACAATAAAAATTTGATTATAAAGTATATTTAACGAATATATAAGATATTGAGGATTTATATACTTCAAAAACATGGTTCTGAATGGATAAATTTAAATCAATTATCATTATAATGTAATCTATTGATATAGAAAAATTATTTAAAACAATATCCTTAATAATTTTACCTCCAAGAATAAAATATAAATGTTTCATTGAATGAAAATTGTGAATTATAAATTATCATTGAATATAAATTATATTGGAATAAATAATATGGTAATTATGAACTTCTTAATAGTGGATGGTTTTTTATGTCACTGTTACCAAACAAATGTTTAAAAATTCAAATTATTATCATGTAATAATAAACCTAAACATTAACTAACTAATTCAAGCATGTTAAATGATTATAATGAATTATTATAAAAGGTAACAAGTATGATTAGTGTATTGAAATAATTTATTATGATACTCATGTTTATTATATACTTGGTTAATGTTCTTTCATCAACGTCGATAGTAAAGGTAATTGGTTATCATCTCATGTTACATTCTTTGAAACATATTCCATATTAAAAAATTATTTTACATAGTGTGTCTTGTATAAATACCTATGAATGTTTTATAAAACATTTATTAATTTAAATTTATTATAAAATATAACTCTTGTTCTATCTTACATGGGATATAGGTTTAACAGAAACTAATTTTCTAATGGGTTTCACAAATCAATTTCATTCATTATGATATGTTCAATATTACCCACATTTTTTTCATTTCTATTGTGTATTAAATAACCAAGAATGTATTTTATAATTATTTTCATGAAATATATGGGGTTTTAATAGTCTATATATGGTTATCTCTTTCATTATATTTTAAATCAAAAGTTACAAAGCTGTAAGCTTTTAGGTTTCAACGCCACTTTTTATTAGGAGTGTCTATCTTTAAATTTTTAAAATGGTACAATATATGTTCTTTATATAAAAAATAACATATATTATCTAATTATATATTAATTTATAGGTATATGAAACATTATAAATTTTCTCAACTATTTAGTTGAAAAAAATACCATAAGAATGTTTTTATGAAGAACCAACATTAATTCTCATTTTTATTACAAATCATTCTCCACCATGTAAATGTTGTTTAAATTATTTTATTAATCTTTATAACTATAATTAAATGTTTAAAAATATTATATTATACTTACTTTTACTTTATTTACAATTTTTTAGGGGAATATGTTTAATTTTTTTTTCATACGACTCACTTTTAACTTTTTACCAAATTAAGAAATGAATAATTAATTTAATTTTTATGAGTCAACTACATTTTCATACCATCATAACTATTATTTGATATCAATATTTCTTTAACCATTTATAGTGTTTTTAACCTAATAATATTCACATTGTTCTATAAATTTTTTTTGAAAAAATTAATCGAACTATATTGATATTTGTAATTATTTTTTGAAGAAAATTTATATCTCATTTATTTAGTATTTTTTATCAATAGAAAAATAATTTAACGAATATAAAATATATAAAAGAATATCATATGGTAATACCATAAAAATTATTTTTTAGATATATTATGATGAATTTATAAGAAATGTTTCATTGACACCTTATTCTATTCATGGGTTAATTAAGTGATATTAAAATTATGATGTTTTGATGAAAATATGTTGTAAAATAGTCATTTTTCATGTGATAATTAAATATAATGGGACAATGAATATTATATATATTATGGATATAATATTTATGGTTGATATGTTTTGGGTCTATTAAATCCATTCAATTCATTGGTTAAGGTTCTGTATTTTTGAGATATTTATGGAAAATTAATATTAATATTCACTACAGTTTGAGAATCATGTAATGTTGAATGATATTCCATTTTATGAAAATCATGTTATGACTCACTCACCAATATGTTATGGAATGTAATAATTGATTCTTTATCCTTTATGTTATGATAATCAGGTTGTGCTTCATTCCCAAACTATTTGAGGATTTCATATTCTTATGTTTGTTGTACACATTTATGATAAAATCTTATAAATATGTTATGCTTTAATGAATCATGGTTGTAAAATTACATAAATAATGTCTTTTGTTAGACCTAAAACTTATTACAAAATTTATTATTTAATTATTATTTTTAACACCACATGTCTTATGAATATTTTTAAATAGATTCAATATATTCAATAGCTTGTGTTATATTCGACATAATGTTTTAATGAACAACAATAAAATATTAATATTATTATTTATACATTACTATTATAAATTAGGATTTAAATTTGGGGATATGAATATTAATAAAATTATTCTCAAAATTATTATAATTTTTTAATAAATAAAATACATTGATAAATGCGTAATAAATTTTTATAAAGTCTTTATATGATTTGAAAATACAATTTTCCCATAAAACGAATTTTATAACCTTTTTTAAAAAAGTAAAAATATTTTTCTCAGTTTTGGAATATTTATTTTGATAAATTAATATATGTTTTGATATAAACATATAAATTTGATCTTATATTTTATTTTGTATAATTTTTTGGAATGACTATTTTATTATGAATAATGAAAACTAATGATTTTTATTAGAAAATGCATTTTAATTTAAATCACTTAAAAAGCTACATATTGTTTTTAAATGATTTAAAAGTTAATTTAATTCAATTATGTTATTAATGTTACTATTCTGTTCATTGGAATAAATTTCACATTAATCATTGATATAATTATTTTTACTCTTTTAAACACATTTTTGGTGGGAAAAAATTTGTTCTCATTCACGGGAATAATTTTAAACTAAATTATAAGAATTATATGAAAATAGTATTTAAAAAATTGAATACATATTTTTATTATCATAATTAATATTATATAATAATTTCATCTTAATTTTTCTCATAATGAAAATTTAAAATAGCAAACATTAATTACTGCGTTTAATTTTACAACAAGTTTATCAGGGTATTGAATAAAATGATAAGGATTAAAATTAAAAAAACATTATAAACTTGTATATTATAGACATATTTCAACATTATGTCATATATTTTTACATAATGATCCATTTTTTATCCTTGTTCTATGTGTACAGAGTGGTTATATCTTCTTGTTTTAAAAAAAATGATTAGTATGTCATCTTCACACTTATAAAAGGGATCATCCAATCCAATAAAAATTATTTTATTCAGATTATTCATACCCAAATCTATTATTTTCTTTCATACAGATTTCATAGAGGCATTAGTTTGATTATTAAACCCTCTTCATATGTTGTTAGGCCCAAACATAAGGATTTTGTCCAAAGAAATAGTATTGATCTTAAACAAGTGTTTTTTTGGTTATTCATTCATCCAAAACCTTCAAATATTCCTATAATATGATGTTAAAATAATATCAGTATATTTCATCCACTTAGTTTTTATTATTTTATTAAATAAAATACAACCATATCCTCCTCCATCATATTGGAAAGTAAACCATCGACCATGTGTATTATGTAATTCGTTTTCCATCACAGTCTCATATGGATGGATATAATGATGGATTTATAATTTCTACATTATATTTATGAAATATTTATACTTATGTGATTATAATATCATGTATAACTTTTTACCTTAAAAATTATTGGAAAATTATAATAACTCTCTTATGTGCGTGTGAACTACCACCTCTACGAAGCAATGCACTTTAGTTTTAATTTTATCATGTCACTGAGGAAAATAATGATAGATTTAATGAATATTTATGATATAAATGACATATAAAAGACTATATAAAGGTGATAACATATTTTTCATTACATCTTACCTTCCTTTTAGAAAATTGAAACAACATTAATGTGATGTTTTGGCCAACAATCTCCATAAACGGTGTAATTAATTTTCCTATATCTAAATTTGATAGGTACCCCTAAATAAAAATATAATTATTATATAGGATAGTTTTGTCATGGTTAAAATTATGGAGATTATGTAGCCTAAATCAAATTGAAATGAAGAAAAATACCAAACCAAAACATAAATGAAAAAATAATACTATTATTACATAAAACGTTCTTTTAAAAAGAAAATTGTTACTAAATTGGTAAAAAAATTCCATAATTAAATTATATGTTTTATGATATATATGATTATGGTTATGTAATATATATATAATAAACCTATAATTATTATAAATGTGGTTTGAAAGTTTCTGGTGTATATATATCTGTAAAATTCATTCTATGATTCTTATCATTAAAATTAGTTGATATGCATATTCATTTAAGGATATTTATTTTATGGGGTTTACGATTCATAAATTACATAAGTGGTAAGGGTTTTTCTGATAAAATAGCATTTTATATTGGCATTTCTAATGATTTTGTTTTTTGATGATATGATGTGATTTATATCGCAAGAAACTCATGAATTTTATTATACTGTAATTATTTCGTGAAAATTAATGTTTTTATTTCATTTTAATATCATTATATAGCTAAGAGATAAAAAGAATATTTTTATGTAAAACTGCAGTTATTTATCTATCGGTACAAAATCCATTCTCTTCAATGACAATGTTTTCTAAAAATAATTTCAATGATGTTTTTATTATTATCAATTCATTGTTAAATTAATTTTACACATGTTTTAATTTTTAGTAATTTTATTAAAATGAATATTCATTTCATTTTTCAAATGAGTAAATTAATACTTTTTACAAGAAATGTTTAAGTATTTAGAGGTTAATTTGTACATAATAAGAACATAATTTTCCACCGTCATGGAAACTAGATTATCCGAAGCATAATTTACTTACTTTTAAGGATCACATAAAATAATTTTGTTTTTCATTGGTAAATTAATATAGTTTATATAAGTGATATCGAAATTTAAGGGTAATGTTTCTTATTAAATATTTTAATTAATTTATTAAAATCAGTTTTGATCTATGGTGACATCTTTTGATGTTACATAATCTTCGATAGGGATATTATCTGATGATTCAATTTTTATCAATTCCCTTAATTGTTTATGATTATGATGAAATATTGTTTATAGAAACCATTTATTTTATATGGGTTATTTTTTTTGAAACCCATTTGTTTTCCATGGGTTATTTGATGATGACATATTGTAATATATATGAAACCAATTTATTTTCCATAGCTAATTTTTTTATGAAATATTTTTGAAAACCATTTAATTTTATAGTTTTTGTTATGAATAATGTTTTATGATATTTTGGAATTCATTTTTGTTATTTTAATTATATTATGGTTGAGACCTATATCTCTCTCCAATGAATTTGTTAATGATTAATAACACTTGAGATAAATACGACTATAATGGTGAGTGACCCAATTTATTAGTGGACTTATTAAACATTGATAGTTTTGGGAGTACACCTTGAATACTAATTTCGTTTGCTATGTAAGTCTATTCTTATATATAGTCATAATAGTAAGCATTGAGTAATAAGTAATTGATCTTCTATGCTTATGTGTATACCAAAAATTCATGAATTATATTGATTTTAAAATATCATTGAACATTTTATATGATTCCATTATGATTATTTTATTATAAACTACCATGATTTATTCCGTGAATTGGCTTTTTGATCTATGATATGTGTGGAATGGTTTTAAAATTCTATTCCCATGTTATCATACCCCTTTTTTCATATTATATTGATATTTCCCTTTCTACCCTTATTTAGAAATTGATATAACTATTTCTTATGATTCCATTAGCCATGTTTTTTATAATGATATTATGTATGATATGACTAAGAATGATGAAAATTATGAAGAACACAGTGGGAGGTGATGTACTGTACTTTTCATCTAGTTGTCTATGTATCAATGTATCTAATGGAATGATAACTATATGATTCTACCATATATTTCTTTTTTGGAATATTCATTGAATAAAATTTAATATTTATGTATTGAAAGTGTGTCCCACTATAGATTATATCCAAGATAGGTTTAGTTATAATTTTCAAAACTGGAAGACAACACATTATTAAGAACCATGATAATAAGTTTATATATATGAAAATGTCCTAAAATTTTGGTGAAGGATAAAGTGAGTGGTTTCCTAGAAATTAATTCATTGGCTATGTACTACATGTTTATAAGTATTTAGAATATTTTTACATTAGTTTAATAACACAGAAAATATAAGATTTGACATTGAATAGATTATCACTTATTACATGACAATGGGCCTTTATACACACCATTTTTTGACACTCATGGGGTATAGGATATAGAAATTAAAGAACTTTTTATAAAACATATTAAGGGTTTTGAATCTATGAAAAATGAGAAACCTATGAGAAACCTGTGGTGTCATCTATTCAGAAAAGGTTTATGGAATTATGAATTACTATAATTGGATTTTCATGATTTTATTGTTTCCTACTGTGATTATGTTTCTCATAATTTGATTTTTTGTTTTAGTCAGTTGATGGATCCAAAAGAAACCAGGTTCATGGAGAATATGAGAAAAAATAAAATGAATATACTCTAGAGAAAAAAAATGTTACAAGGGATGGAATGAGTATTATCATTTGTTACTCATATAAGATTCTTTGTATATGATCATGTCAAACATCCAAATAGGAAAAGGAGGTAAGATCATGCAATTAAGTCCTTCATGGGTAAATGACCACATTATTTCAATTTTTCCATTGATCTAATAGTAGTTTAGAAATATAAAATTACCATTGAAAAGATATTTTCCATTATGTAGTGATAATTTGATGAAGAAAAATAATTTTTTGATGTCAATATTTTTTAAGTTGAAGCAAATTAATGGTGGAATATTATAAATAATACAAATAAACATGAATAAATTGAATATATATAAAGGGATGAGGTTAAGATCATATTTTTTTATTATTACATCTCACATATTATTCATAATAAAATATAAGAGGAATTAATTGAGATAATGAATAAGGATGATGATTAATTTTGTTAATTTTGTATAATTGTTTTCAAGATTTATGGGGTATGCTTCATGAAATATTATCCAACCGTAATTAGAGGTTGATCATTTATTATATTGGTTGAAACCAAATTATTAAAGGGTATTATCCATAAGGGACTTTAGTAGCAATAAAGAAAATGTTTTATTTGATATCAAGGCAGAGGCAGATGTTGGAGTTACAAATTAATCTCATGGGTTTGATAAAAAAGACAGATGGAATGAAAAGGAATCTCTAAAACCCAATGATATAAGAATATTATGTTTTCATTAAGGTTGAAGTGTGTAATGAAACATAGATGAAATAGAATTGTGTTGAAGAGTAAATATTTTCTGTTTTTAATGGATGTTCACTGGGTTATAAAATGTTGTAGTATTGTGAAGAAGTTTTCTAATAGGGAAAAAAGAGAGAAATATCCACATAATAAATCACCAAAACTATAGTATTTCAAATTCAAGGAGTATGGATATCATGTAAACCAGTTATAGAATCTATCGAAAAATGATAGTGATTGACATAAAACTCTCTTAATATGAGAAAAAATAGAAATATTATGTCATCTATAATTATGGATGGGGTGAGATAATGACATGGTCAATGGTATAATTATTTTCCACTCTAGGACTTCTAATGTCTTATTTGAATTTGAATCTATGCCAAATTTTATATCTGAATAATTTGTTAAGGGTATAAAAATACCACCACAACAATTATATATTTAATTAGTTGATAAAATATATAATGGTGTGATGATAAAATCTCTTGTATATGATTAATCCCTGGTTGATTTTTGTTGTAATGTTCTTCCTGCAAGTATTTTTATTCTGCATATGGTTGAATTAATTATAAGCATAGGCATGTATTGGATTTCCAGATATAAATATCACATGAATTTTTTATAAATTTAAGAAACATTTGATATTACTAACCAACCAATGATCATTTATCAAGGAGATTATAAATATTAACATCCACTAGAAACCAAATCCATTGTATTTAACTTTATTCATATTCAAAAGGGTTTTTTTATCTTAGATAGTTTGTGAGAAAAATCAACATTGAGCATATTCCTATTATGTGAGAGTTTGTGGATGTTTACCTATATAAATTACCTAGTCTTACTGGAATTAATGATGTTGATTTATAAATAAAAATCATACATGGGTACACCCATGTTCTAAAGACTCCCTATAAAATACCCCAAATTTAGTTAAAGGAATTAATGAAAAAACTCTCGATGAATCATGAAAAGGGACTTATTAATCCATGTTTTCCACCTAGGGATACATTTATTATTTTTTTATGAATAAAGATTAATTTATGAGACGTTTCATTGATTATAGGTAACAAAACATGATCATAATCATGAACTTGTAACACCCCAATCTTCCACGGTACGCTTCTCTTTCAATAATGCAATAGCTTTCATTATACGCAAGTTCGAGATTCTAACACACCGCAACCAATCAAAGTATCCGTTATAAATAGTAAAAACAACTTTATCAAATTTTATAGATTTTATTATTCAAATTGGACTTCATTTATGGATTATGAAAATCTAATTTATCTTAGGGTGAATTTTTGGTATTTTTCTGAAAACATTCAATTTTTGATGAACAATGAAAACACTAAGTTATTATTTAAAACTGATTTTTATTTAAATAATTATTTATTATATTTAAATATATTTTAGGTCAAAATAGATACATAATACCAATATAAGTTCAATATAATTCATTGGATTCAGTTTATAAAAAATTTAGATATATAAAAATTTTATTTATCATTTCACCGTCTTTTACCCACCTCCTAGGAGATTTTGTAAATTTACATAAAACACAATTTAACCACTTCAGTGAGTGGAATTTCAAAAATCTGAGTGAGACGGTCGATATCATTATGTAAAATTTGGTCGAATAAGATGAAATTAATTTTTTTTGGGAATAGTAACTTTTTACTTTTATTTACCACAGTTAAAAGTAAATAGGGTAATTAAGTGTAAAATGATATTATTATTACCATAACATATGACCTAATTATATTGGATAAGTATAATTCGACCAAAAAAAACCTTGTAAATATAATATGATCCTCTTTGGTCCAGTTGGATTAGATTAGGACATCTATTATTATTTAATTCAAAGAAGAGTTATAAGAGTTAAAATCAATGTTTAACAACTAAAACATTTTTAATATAGGGTTATACATAATATAAATTTGACTATAAATATTAATTAGAAAGCTAAAAATATTTTCAACGTAATTGTACTTTATTTATATTTTTTAGTCATTAAATATTCTAATTTATTTATGACACAATGATGATGCACTAATTACCTAATTAATGAAATATTAAAATAATTGATATTATAAATATCCAAATAATTGTAATTTGAGACTTTTTATGAATTAAAATAATTTTATAGGTTAATATAACATATTAGGGTTACTTATATGAATTGTTTGATAAGTAAAATTGTTTTTATGAATTTAGAAAAAACAAAATACCAAATAGTTTAAAAATTGAAATAAAAGAATTTTTAAAACAGATATTATATTATTAATTCATATTCTATTCCTAAAAATCTAATTTTTGTCCAAAAGACATATATAATGATAGGTTTATCATTAATAAATCACTTGGGTTTCTCTTGGATGTATATATTATGTTTATTAACCATAAAATATAAAAATAAAAAGATACATGGTAAATGTGAAACTATTTAACTAAGAGTTAAACCAAAATGATAAAGATAATATAGTGAACCAAACCAGTCTAAAACCAATTGGTTGAGGGGAGTTCAATAAATTCCCACCATATCTTAGAATTAATTTAATTTTGATCTATTAGAAACCGAATATGAATTTATTATAAAATAATATTTTTAGCTTTTCGTAAAGTTTCCCCCACCCCTCTTATAAAATGGCAGTCCCCCTTCTCTCTAATTCACACTTTCAAAGACATTTATCTCCACCAACATCTGCCCAAATATCCAATAAACCTTCCTACCTTCATCCTAGAAGCCTTCATTTAGTCGGAAAGCCAACCTAAGGAGCCCTTTTGATCAAATCAAAAGGAAGAACCCGAAGAAGAGGTAAATATCTCACCACCTATTTCAAGTTCTTATCTTCTTCCACTTCCCTTTTCATTGTTTTTTCCCTTATAAAATTATAAATCCAATATCTACTATATACTGTGATGTTATTATAAAAATTGTACTAATATATTAGTTATTTTATCCATCCTATGAATGAAAAAGTCACCACGTGTGCGTACGTACGGCTTACCGTCTCCACGTCGTGGTGTAGTTTGTTATTCAAAAATGTCATCATTTGGATGGGTATAATAATGAGTATAAATGATATAAATAATAAATTTAAAATTATAATAATTCTGTATATATGATATACCATCCAATTATATACAATTTTAATATCAAAAGAGTGATATTATCGCTCGTGTGTACGTACGGACTACCGTCTCCACCAACGTGATGAGATTCATTCCCCATTGTATCCATTCAAGAAAAAATTTAATTTGATGTTTAAAAATAATGTATAATGACTTGATATCATTATCTATATGAATAATATAAAACCTACCCATAAAAAACAACTTATTTAACAAAATATATAAAAGAAAACGAGTAAGTTAACACTCTAAACGACGATAATACTAAAATATTGTTAACAAAGAAATATTAGAATATCATATATGATATCATATTAATGTATATGATTGTTTTATAATTTAATAAGAATGATTTAACTATTATAAACGAGGTTAACCTACCATCGACCAAAGAAAATTACAAGTTGAGGGTTAATTCTAAAACCTCTTCATTATTCAAGGTTGTTTATTTGTAATTATCTATTGGGACCTCTTTATCATCCACATTCGTGGTTTCCTAAAAAATTATTTTAAAAACAATTTAATACTTACTATTATATGGGTTAAATTCATTTATACCCTTATTTTACCTTATATGTTTTTAAAGGAATTTTTCCGTCGTTTTCCAAAAAATGTACTTTAAGACCTTTTCGATAAAATTAAGGAAATAATGCTTTTTAACTAATACGGTGGGTGCGGCTGTATTCTGATATTATAACATCATCGAAGCATCACTTACAAGATTATAAGAATATTTTAAAAATGAATTTTTTATTTATAATTATTTGAATCTTTAATGATTTCAAAATAGAAAGAGATATTTCTCTAAAAAAGGTTTTGATTTCCTCTATGTCTTTATCCTTTAATGGATTTTAAGTTTATTTGAAGTTGAATTATTATGATACAAAACTTCCATATTTAATTGAATTATTTGTGATATGTTTGACTGTGAATGTGTTATTTTTATACCATTCATGGTTTATGGAGAAGGTATTGACATTTCTTATGCTAGTTTTAATAAAAATGTTTATTTTATATTTCAAAATTTTCTTAAGATGAATATATTGGACTAGTATGTTCCAGTTTGGGGACCTGTAAAAGTAAGCCCTCTGGGTTGGGGTCCGGATAGAGAAGACCCTCTAGGATTGAGTACGGTTATAGAGGCACTCTGGTTTGGAGTCCAGTTATAGAGGCTCTCTGGGTTGGAGTCCGGTTACAGAGGCTCTCTGGGTTGGATTCTGGTTATAGAGGCGATTTGGGTGGGGTTCCGGTTATAGTTAGCCCCTAGGTCTTGGGACGAGGCCTTGATAGAGAAATTAAGTTTTGACATTATGCACCCCATTATTATGAAAGTGGTTATTGACATTTCATGTGATTATTAGACTAGTAGAATATCCATATGAATAAGTTAATGAAATTATTTCATATTATCTTTTCCATATAATATTGAAATTCATGTTTAAAAGGCTTTTGTTTTAGTTATAAATTACCTTAAATGTTTATGCTTATTTATGAAATTTTCCGCTATATTGTTATCCTTACTGAGCATCTTAGATAGCCCTTTTTTTATGTTTTATTTTTTCTAGTATATGTAGATGTATTTTATGACTGACCTGCAAGGATAGTCTGTGGGTATATGATTGTGGTCTATGGAGACAATATGTTGTTTTTTATTATATTTCATGATGTAATGTAAACCTTATGAATTTATCTAGAATTTCCAAGGATACTAAACAAATCAGTCTTTTGATGAATGATCTTTTGTAATCATGCCTATGTTAAGTAATAATGCACTGACTTTGGGTAACTATGGTCGAGGAGTTACAAACTAGTATTCTCTATAACATATTAGTGACATGTATTATCAATAGTGAGGAGATTAATACATTTCCAATATTTGCCTTCATTTTGGATATCATCAATTGAGGATTAATAAAGAGGATATATCCAAATATTATAATCTATACAAAGCATAAAAACTATGAATATATAGTGATTCTGTTTGGTATTAGAATGTTCCCTTCTATCTTCATGGATTTTATGAATTGAATATTTGGATATTACATTTATTAGTTTTTTTGGTTTTAATATATGAAATTATTTTCTATTAATATAGAAAAGAAGGGAATGAAAAACACTTGAGAATTTTACTGAAAATCCAAATAAGGAAAAGGTGTTTTTAAAATTTACCATGTGTGAATTTAGGCTACAAAAGGATTCATTTTTGGGTCATATAATATCATGAATGAATGTATTAGTGGATCATTAAGAGATGAATGTTGTTAAACATTTGACCAAAAATCTAATGTGACTGAGGTATGATGTTATCTTGGTTTTGATGGATATTATAAATGGTTTTTTAAATTTATTATAATTTTTAAATCTAGTGACAATGTTTACTCAAAAGGGTATAAGTTCCATTGGATAGGTTAATGTGAGTAAAATTTAAAGGAACTAAAGAAAATGTTAGTCAGTTCATTTGTGATAAAAACCATATAGTGGTGTAGAGATTAAAATATATAGTGATTTCATGAAGAAATAAGTAGGATGTGTTCTCATTTTGAATGAAATTATGATTATTTTTGCCTCATGATAATTAATGGTTAATTACAAAAATTAACAAACTCATGTTTTGGAGTAAGATTTAGTAAATTTTTCATTAATGATTTGGATGATTATATTTAGAGATAAATGTGTGATATATATACTTATTAGAATAGTTTAAAGTGTATATTCGCACAGAAAGAGTATAAAATGTGCCATATAAAATCATTGGAGATGAATAATAATGATAACTCATCAATACATTACCACACTTAGAAAGTGAACACATTGGTCAATACATTGAGTTGAAATGATCATTTTATCATCTATATGACATAATTCATAAAATAACAAATATTTTTGGATATTCAAAGGATGGATCTGGAAGTATTTAAGGAATAGGAAAAATATTATCTTTATCAAAAACATGATAAAAAATATATCCCACTTAATATTTAAAATGTAGAGGATGAATATGTAAAGATATATGAGAAGGGGATAAATATTCCAATATTTGACCCTGATTGTGATTAAATTATAATGTTAAGGAACCATGATTGTATTCCATACATAGCCAATCTAAAGAATTATATATTAGATTACGCTCATATGTTTTTATTATCTATTATTTATAAATGATAAAATATATGTAGATATTTGAAAGAGTTTTTCTAGTTGGATATAATAAAGAGAGATATTTATGAGCATGATTCTTAGTGCATGGTATGTTAGAAATTTGTGGATGGGTGATAAAATTCTAAAGGGATGTTACAAACATTTCCCATAAGATATTGGAAGTGTGAAAACATCACCATGTATTTTAACATCGAACCCCCAAAAAAATATAATGGTAATAACATTATATGGGTTTTAGCTGATTTGACTTTAAAATTCATCACAATTTTCACCTATTAGAGAAGATTTATCTCTAAATTATTTTTACAAAATATTCATTAATTAAGGGGTAATGTTTCATGGTGTACATTAATTATTTTGTGTTTGGAAAGGATCTGTGGTTTACCTCGATGTTATGGATATGTATTCTGCAAGATCATGAAATAAAATTGAGTGTTAGCCTAGTGTATAATCATAATAAAGGTGGTAAATTTGAGAGAACCATTAAAACATTAGAGGATAATCATAGATATTTTTCTATTGATTTAAAAGATGGTAACGATCAACACCATCATCTACTAGTATTTTTATAGAAAAATTACAATAATTTAGTAATTCAGATAGATCCTTATGAATAACTCTACAAAAAGATGTGTAGAGATCCCACATGCTATGATGAAGTCAGAGAAACAATGCTATTGGAAAATTATTTAGCTACGAAAATTATATATAAATTCAATCTCATTTAAAATAACATCAGGGTTTCTTCGAGTTAATATAAGTGTCATATTAATAATAATTATTGTGTTTTGGAGTTTAAAGTTTGTGCCCATGTTTTCCTATAAATTTATCCAATTAAAAATTTTATGAGATTTATAAAGAAATGAAATATGATCCCATGGTATATTGGCCCTTTTTAGATTTTTTATTGTGCAGATATAGTTTCATATTAGATAGCTCTTTAATAAAATATCTCTCAAGTACATGATATTTTTCATATATGTTTAATGAGGAAGTTCATACCTAATCCATTATAAGTACTGAACTCAAAGATCATACCATTGTATTGTGATATTTACTATATAGATAAATATATATAGATTTTGGATCATAGAGAGTAATTTCTAGGAAACAATACCACTCATATTTTCAATGTTTTTTGGTGATGACACTAACTTGAAGAATCTATGTGGGAACTATAGGATAAGATGATGTAAATTCATCCCCAGTTTTCTATATAGGATTTAATTAATTTCAAGGGAAAAATTAAATTTCATTGGGTTATATTGTAACACACTGCGATGTATGATTTATATTTCTTTAAATTGATATAGTTTCATTGATATCATGCATTACATACAAAAATGAGTTTTAAAGAACCATAATATACTATGAAACTTTTAATTTTAGCATTAACATTATAACATTGACCTTAAATTTTGAGAGATTAATAGTAATATAAAAATTTTGAAAATTATTTATAATGGTTTTATATAAGGAAAATATTTTGAAACAGAATTACATAATTTTTTGAGAAGTCTTTATATGGTTTGAAAATATATTTTTCTAAAAAATATTTTTTATTTATTTTTTAAACTAATAAAAAAATTATTTTTTAAAAAATTTGTAAAAATTTATTAGAATAAATGAATGAATTTTTTATATCAGTATTTAATAATTAACATATAGTTAATATTCTAGAATTTTATAAAAATATTAATTTTTTAATGAATATTAAATGATACTGAATATTTCTGAAAACATTCATTACACTTAAATAATTTACAATGATAAATGTAATTTTAAAATGGAATAATAGTAAAACTAGTTCAAAAAATAATTATTCATCCAATTTACATTATTGTAATCAATTTTATTTTTATTTATGTTATAAAAACAGTTTATAATAATGAAAATGTCTTCATTTGAGATCAACATTTCCATCTGGTCTATATATTTAATATTAAATATGATTCTACAACATCCATGAATTGAATTTGTAAAAATTTATTCTAAATTTTTTATGATCATGATTAATTTTATATTATATTCACCTTAATTTTTTTTCATAATGAATAATTAATGTAGAAAAAATATAAAAGAACGGTTATGGTAAAATAGTATTGTTAGGAGGTTAAACTAAAAAGATAAACGTTGAGATGAACTAAAAACTTATCAAATTCCTATTATATAGTCACATTTCAACTTCACATCATGTAAGATTGTATAATTATCAATTTTGGATCCTTTTGGCATGTGAAAAATTTAGGTATCACTTTTTCATTTGAAATATTCCACGTGTTTCTTCACCCCAACTAATTAAAGGGAACCCCCTTTACTATCATATTCACACATGAAAAGACATTTGATATAGAAAATAAATTACAAAATACCTTAAATAAATAAAAAAATATTATAGGGGCATTTTTTTGATGAAGAATGCCTCCAATGTATTCTTTCGGTGAAAACCTTAAGAGGTTGTCCAATGAAGAGGTTTTATTTTTAAATATGGTTTTTATTTTTATTTATATTTAACATCAATAAAATATTATTAAACTATGATGATATATTGAAATAATTATTTATCATAAACTCAGTTATTATTATTTTAATTTCATAATAATTATATATCTCCTTCTCCATGAAATTGAAAGCGAAATTGTCAATCCTATGTACGACGGATTACTGCCTCACGAACCTTTGTATTAAATTTTACATCACCACCTCTTATTAATTGATATAATTATAGATTTAATGTTTTTATATTTTATTAAATACATATATATTATCTTTTAATAATAGTATCACAGTTACCTTTTTACCTTAAAATTTTGTGTAAAATGATAGCATTGGTCGTGCATATGTGTGGTCCACCACTTCAACGATCCGATGTTATTTTATTTTATTTTATTTTAAAATGAATGGTAATATAGATTGATATTACGAATATTTATGATATATATGAAATACTAATTAAATAATAATTGAAATATTATTTACCATTATGTCATTCCATCTTTTTAGACATTGTAAATAACATTCATGCGTACATCAAACCTACTATCATCATAAATGATATAATTAATATTATTATCTAAAAATATCATGGATGAATAAAAAAATATTAAATAATTATATATGCCTTTTACATAATAGTAAAATTCTAGAGATTATGTAGATATGATCATTGTCAAAATTCAAAAAATACCAAATGAAAACATTCATGAATGATGAATCACTTATTACACGAAATGTGATTTTAACAAGGAATTATTAACAAATTGGAAATAAAATGACATAATAAAATCATAAGTGGTATAATGTATATAATATTAGTAATATAATATATTATTAATGGTCATATATTTATAATATTGGTGGTTTGATTATGAACAATGAATGTTGAGACATTTGGTAAGGGATTTTCGTTTGACTTTTATTTCCACAAGACAAAAGAATTATTCAGCACATGTTTCTCTTATGTTTTGTGTATAATTTCCATGAATGTATTTTATTACTATTACCAAGAAAATTTAGTGATATAAATTTCCATCTAAGGTTATTTATTTTA
This sequence comes from Viscum album, assembly GCA_963277665.1. NCBI lineage: Eukaryota > Viridiplantae > Streptophyta > Magnoliopsida > Santalales > Viscaceae > Viscum > Viscum album. The sequence continues at coordinate 483,631,966 of OY728131.1, forward strand.
TATAGCATATGATTCAATAGTTTTAAATGTTGTAAGTGTATTATCATACAATATAACTATTTATCGAGAATATTTATCATTATACTTTTGATTACAAAATATTATGATAAATATATTATAAAAATCATAAATTTATTATTACTATAGATATTTATTGAAAATACATTCTTCCATTCCATTTTCATCCCTTTATATACTGAATAGATCAAAAGACAATTATAAATGAAAAAAATTTACTTCTCTCTTCGTTGGAAAATCCTTTCACTTCCATGTAGATGATTCATAATTTTTTTAATTAATGTTTTTTATATAATAGAATTAGTGGTTAATAAAATTTATACCCTTGTTTTACTTTTACCATTAAATTTAAAAAGTAACATTCTTTCCCTTTTCGGAATTTGGTACTTTGGAAAATTTCGAGAAGCTATGAAAGGTATCTTTGTTTTATTTTACATGTTGTGAACAAATTTTCCCACAACCACATCATAAAAATTAGTTGAATCATTCCCAACATGTTTTCAAGGATTATGTAAAATAATATAATTTCGTTAATATTAAGAAATTTTTTAGATTTCGATTATGTAATTTCGAATTGAAAATGATATTTTCCTTAAAAAATATTTTAATATTTTTTTAAAAGAATTTTCCATCTAAGATAAAATATTTTGATGTCAGTTAATATTTTTTGGGGATATGATATAATGATTCAGTCCATATCCTTTGTTTATGTTTTTTATGATTATGATTACAATATATTTATAGAACCCATTTAATTTATATGTGTTATGTTTATTAAACCCTTTTAACTTCCATAGGCTATGCTATGATAAAATAATGAAATTTTTATGAAACCCATTTATTTTCCACATGTTATGTTATGTTGAATTTTTAATTATATAAATTTTATTTCTAAAGGATATACTATGATGAATTTTTTATGATATAGTGGCACAATGTTTTATGAATTTAATTGTGTGATGAGTGGCACTTATATCTTACTATAATACTTTCGGTAATGATGGATATCTCAGGGGATAAACATGATTTGAATGGGGAGCGTACCAAATTCTAGAAAGGAATCTATAGACAATTATATTCTTAGGTGTGAATATTTCCTACAATTTTTTTTGGGTAGTGAACACATTCAACCAAGATAACCTTTTATGTAATACATTACTACTAAGAATGGTATTTTATATGACTATGTATATAACACAAATAGATTTCTTCCAACAATAATATGTTCTCAGGACTTATATTCTCTGATTATATTTTTGTTCAAGTCTTATGAACTACCAATATTTATTTCATCACTCATGTTTATGATATATGATATACATGTTATGGTTTTTAAATGTTATTTTCATGATCTTATAACCTTATGAATATGTGATGTTCATATCTCTCTTATTTTCCATTAATAAGCATCTAAAATCTCCTTTTATAATCTTTCCTTTCCCTATGTTATGATGAATGGTATTATATATGTTAAGTAATATATGGGTTCGAGTTATAAATAACATGGTGGGAGATGTTGTAATTCACCTATGAATCAGCTGTCCATTTATAAATGTTTCTATATTCATTAGAACTATACGATTATAGAATAGATTATTGTGTTATGTAATTAATATTCATCTACAATGATATAATTTATATCTGAGAAATTTTTGGGTCACTATGTAATGGCTATTTGGGGTATGATAGTAATATCATATGATTTTACTATCACACACATATGCTTAACTTATATTTATCTGGGTGCTCTGATTATTATGTCCCATTTAAACCCTTGTTATGAATTTGAGATAACTACTTATCACATTAAAATTTACTAAGGTCATAAAGATGGATATTATATATTATAATTCAACATGGGAACCATATGAGAAGAATTTTTAGGGAAAATATTTGTGACTTTTCAAAAATGTGTTGAATATGTGTCGAGTCTCTAAAGAAACTAAGTTGTTACATTCCTCATACGGGTATTATGTTGAGATTATTTTGATATATATTGTTTAAAAAATAAATATAATTTGAAATATATGAATTTTTTTGGTTCATGTCATTTGGTGTCGATTCTAGTGTTATATGTATGTGTTTTTAGAATTAGACTCATGAGTGTGGTTCTAGGGCATACCAGTTATTTTAAAAAAGGATATTCTTTTCTTTTGTGAATAATTTCTTATATTTATTGACTATGATTAAAATAATTTAGTGATAAACCTATGTGTATTTTAGAATATTGAAAATTTATTAAAAAAATTTATAATATATATATAGTGGGGTTTACTAGAAATGGAATCTATATCATGATGGAAGAACTGGATATAGGGTTTGGGAAAAAGTAAACATTGTGTAATACCCCTAAAAATAATGGATGGGTGTTAACTTGATCATCATTCAATGAAAGATCCAGAGACCTAAATTCATACCTAGTTTCACATTCCTTGAAGATATGCTTTGGTTAATCCATAATGTCATTATAAATCAATATATTTTATTTGATTATATTTATATTTAAATCATAATAGGAAATGACCATGAAAGACATACAAAAACATAGAATTTATTATGTTAGGAAATTATTATTAATTATGTGTTTTTTCTTTTAAGTTAATCAATTTAAATTTATATATATTCTATTCCAAAAAAAATTATTACTTTCTAAATTGGATGGAACCATGTAGAAAACAATTATAAACGAGTTTTATTGAATATGTGGTGATTTTACTAATTACAAACTAAACGGGATAATAGATACAGTATGATATATTTTTTTATTTATAAAAAATATCTAAAAGTATATTTAACAAATCAATCCAAGTGGAATTTCCAGACAAGGAAAAAATATTGTTTTAAGATTTTTCATATTTTGAAATCCATTGAGGATATAATATTAAACATCTTGAAAATGAAGTATATGGGAATAATTAACCTCAAAAATGTATCAAAAGAACTCAGAGATATTTTATGTGCAGAAAAGGGTGGTATAACAAAACTAATTTTCAAGGAAAAATGAAGTGTTTAGTTAATACAATTGATGAAAATAATGTTCATCCTATGATAAAAATAATAATTTAATTCCTTTAATTTGGATATATTTGGAATAATTTATGTCAATTACCCAATTTGGAATACTAAAGTATAATAAGCATCGGTAACCTCCAATTCAAAGGAAATAAGGAAGAATATATAAAAACCCACCAATGAAGTGTATCATGATAATTAATATATAATTGTTCCTATGTTCATATTTAATGATGTTTTATTTGATTATTTTTGTAGTCACCCCATTATATATAGGATGTTTTATAAGAGCATGAAATCACACTCTTAATGATTTGATATGGAAAGACTGGAGAAAACTTATACTTGTAATTTTATTTAATCCAAATTAGACATATGTGGGAATGAACTATATTAAAATATTAATAATCTTTATTTATTTGAAATTAAATTTTTTTTAAAATTTGGTTATCTATATATTGAGGAAAACCTAATTTCCAAAATAAGAAAATCATATTACAAATCAATCTATGATCGACTATCAATAAATGGCTATCTATGAGCTCATTTTGAAGATCAATTCTATTATATTGGTCTTAATAATCAATAATAAAATCATTTCCTAGACTTACCATAGTTATTGATTAGTATATTTTATTAGAAATAATATTTGGAGTCTATATTATATTAGAAATACTATCATGAGTTAGATAAATTAATATTGTGAGGAAAAAAATTATTAATTGGGGTATAATATAACACCACAAGATTTTTTTTTATATTTTTCTTTATTTATATATTATGATGAATATGTATCTCTACACATTACCCCAAACCAAAAAAGTCATGATATATTTTATTAGGATAAAAATTATTAAATGTGACCATTATAATATAGTCATTGAATTTATTGGAATAAATTTATATAAAATTATTTTACAATCCATTTATAAATAAATATAAGGTTCTTTTTAGTACAAACTCATTGATTAATTTAATTAGTTAGGACAAATTACAATGAATATTGATAATGTGTTTAAAAATACAGCCTTCTAAAAATATTATTTTCATCTATAATGTGTTTATATTTTGATAATAAAAAAAATATTGTGGTAAAATATATTTTTGATATGAATAAAATATTAACTAAATAATAATTAGTAATTGATAAAAAGTATGAATAAAAATAGTTAATATTTTCATAAAGTAATTCTTTATAAAAATATTTCTAATGTTTATTTTATATTTCCCTTTTTCATTTTTTGAACATAGAAACTGAAATTAAATTTTGAATTCATTTGATAAAAATTATAATGTGGTGAATCTTTTGGATCTTTCTAAAAAGATAATTATTTAATTAATAGTGAAACACCAATTTTAGAACAATTGTATCTTCTGCCACATAATTACTATATAATAATGACAAAAATGTTCTAAAAAATCTTTATAAATGAATAAATATTTAAAATGTAAAATAATAAATGTTATATTGAATTTAGAAACCAATGAATTATATTTTAAAACCTATGTATTGTCTTTTTATTGAAAAAGTACGCATTTTGATCAGTATCTTTAATTAGGTAATTAAAAATTTATATTCGATTCGGAATTTATTTTAATGTCACATAACAATACATTATATATTTCAAAAGAGGTCATGACAATCAATTGGATACATTATTTTGGTGTAAAATCATTTTTATGAAAAAAATCCATTATTACAAAAAAATAATTTTTATATAGTGTGTTCATATATTAAAATTAATTTTTACCACCTTTTGGAATTGAATAATAAAAATTTGATTCCAAATATTGTATAATAATATTTAAATTATGTAATAATCCAAATATAATTTTAAATTTACAATGGGGAGTTACAATTTTATAAATATTGTCAATGTGGTAAAGGTTACAAGGTTCAATGAGTGGATTCATCTAAGAGATAAGGATTCAAATATCAGTAAAACATTTATATATATAATTTTTTTGAGTTTATTTATACCATAAATTATACCATCAACTATATTTTCCCATTTGGATGAAATTTCCATGAAAAACCAATATTTTATTTCAATGCTTGGTGTATTTAAAAACGTACCACTCCCTACATTTATAAAAGGAACTGTTTACTATCATTGATCCACAACACTAGATCACCTTAAAATCCTAATGATCCACCCAAATACCTTAAAAAACTCTTATCCCCAACTTATATTATATCATATCCCAAAAATACCGATCAAAATATTCCTTAAAGTGATTCTTATAGGAGAATATCCAATGAAGTATGTTATATTGTTTTCAATATATTTCAACCTTATTTCATATTAAACCTCAGATAAATATTCTATAAACATCATAAAATAATGAAATAATTATATTTTATATCATATTTTTTATTTCAATGTTAAAATTATTTTCTATCTATCTTCCATATAATTTAAAATGAAGATTTCGTTAGTGAATAATTGAAAACTAACACCTACACGAAGTGATGTAATTTATTTTACATCAATAGCTCACATGGATGGTTATATATATGGTAATAATTAATAAATATCCTCTCTATTAATTTATTATTTCTCCATAAATTGAAATTATTATATACATCTATTTCTATCCACCCATTTAAAATTGATAACATTGCATGTGTGTACATTGAGACTAACGCCCCCATGAAGTGATACAATTCATATTTCTTCAACATATCACAATGATGGTTATAAATTTGGATTTAATGAATAAATATGATATATATGAAAAAATTATTATTCCAGAATAAAAAATAATTATATACCTTCTTTTTCCTTCATTAGTAGAGAGAATGAAAACTTTACATGTGTGTTCTTGCGAACTACTGACCCCTTGGAAGATGTTTTTCAGTTTACATCACTGATTTACATAGCTGATTATAAAATATGTTTTACAAATATATAAATTATTTTAAGGATTACTATATTTTATTATTATTCTTCTAAAATGATGGCACATAAATCAGCAACCCTTATAATGTAATTTATTTATATACATAAATTATCTGAAAAAAAGATCTTTTTTTATTTTTTCATCTAGAATCATAAATAAAATACTTATAGAATGGAATTAGAAAATTTTAAATCCAAATATATATTCTATTGAAATAACATAAATATTATAGTAATGATGAACCATTTATTAATAAATGGCTTATGACATCACCATCACAAAACATGGGTGAAAAATTCTAAATTTCTATCATCCGATAATGAAAATAAATAATAAATTAAAAGTACATGTATTGTATATTATTATTATAAATTATTATAAAAGGTAATATTAATGAATAATTTTATGAAATTAGTCAAAAATTTGGTTATTTTTATTATACTAGAGGTTAAATGAATTTCAAATATGTTGATAGTAAATTTAATTATTTATTATCTCACTTTTCTTTCTTTGAGAACTATGCCATGTTCTCATATTTTTTTGTAATGTGTGATTTATATAAATCCCTATGGATGCTTTTATCAAACTGAAATGAAATAAATTATATTTTAATGGATATCATGAGTTCTATCTTTAGTGTTATTTTAATTCAATGGCTATCAATTTATATGGATTTTCCATAACAAAATTTCCATTCATTGTGATATATTATACATTCATAAACTTCTTTATTTGTTGCTATGTATAAACTATGAATTAATTTAATATTAAATAAGTTTTAAAAAATTATTAATATTTACTAATCCATATATAGTTCTCCCTTTCATTAGGTTTTAATTTAAATGTTACCAAATATATAAGATTTTATGTTCAAATCACACATATTCTTGGTATTTTTTATGTTTCAATTTAAATTGTATGAAATTATATAATCATTCTCTCAGAAACCCTATATATTATATTCATCCCTAGTTATTTCCGTATTATCAATTTTCGATTTTATTTTACACTATTTGGGAGTAAAAAATTCTAATTGAATGTTTTTAGGAAAATTAAACCTTATTTTTACATTAATATAATAAATCTCTCTCCTATATGTCCATGTTCTTTTAATTTTTTTATTTAATTTTAACCATAATTAAATGGATAATTTTTTTTTTCGAAATTAATTTTAATTTATGTAATTTTTTTAAAATTAATATATTATGAATTTTTTTTGAAACTCACATTTCAATTTTTATAGAAGTATGAAAAGATTTATTTTAATAATTTTCTACTATACAACATCGTATTTACTTAATGAAACTATTAATTATCTATTTTCATTTACATGATTATATAGTTTCCCTCGAAAATAATATGACCATTATTATTAGAATATTTATTTTAAAAGTATCTCCAAAATAAATGGTTGATTTTTCATGTTTTTTGAAGGATATTTTTCTTGATATAAATAAATTTTTTTCATATGTATGAACAAAATTTAGTGAATCATGTGTTTCACAATAGATTATATCTAATGATAAAATCTACATTCTTTCATGTGATTGAATATTGTTATTTTTTTTACATTGTAATGAATCATTTTTTTCATTTGTTAACTAAGAACTATAGTGGTTGTGATAATTTGTATAAATAAGAATGAAACCCAATAATTTTTTCCTATATTAATTAATATTAAAAAATCATTTATTATATTTAATATTATATATAAAATATATATAGATTATATATGTTGGGATCATTATAGCCCTATATGGTATTGGTTAAAGTTAAATATTTCAGGATATAATTATGGGAAATGACTTTTGATGCTCAATCCACTATGAGAATATGGTTGTAATACATACACTCTTATATTATGGGAATAAGGTAGGTATGTTTTCTCCACTATGTTATTGGAATCAGTTAGTGATTACTTCTCCAAATTTTGAAGGGGCTTATTTTATGATGTGTTCTATATTATGTTATTATTTCATATTATTATATATTTACCACAATTTTATGCATAGATTATAAATTAATGGTTCAATATTATTGAAAAAGTTAAATCATGCCTTATATTATTTCAAAAATTATCATTGGATAATTATTTCCATTGGTGGTATGGATTTCATATAGTATAATTATGTTTTTATACTCTTATCATCAAATTTTAATTACTTATGATCTTCAATTGATATTTCTCATGTTCACCCTTACTGAGCATACGATATCACTCCTTGTAAAATATTTATTTCTATAGGGTAAGAAGAAATATATTTTGTTTTATAAGTCTACAAGGATACCATGTGATAATAATTTTAGTTGTAATGTTTGATGATTTTTCATGAATATGTTATGTATATACCTAATATCTAAATAAAATAAACCATTATGAATATTATATTTGTATTATGGTACAATTATTATATGATGAAATGATTAATATAAGTAAATAATTTGTAATATAGGATAAATAATTTGGGATATATCATTTCGGATCAAATTTATATAGAAAAGATTTTTCTTTTTACACTTGGTGTGGGAGTTTGGGTCTAGGGAGCTTCACTTGAGATCACAATAGGGATTATATATATATTTTTGGGGCTGTACTAGTTATTTTTTGGGGAATATCATTATAATAAATTTGTTTTAACCACTGGTATAAGTCTAAATATAAGAAATATTAAATTATTTTGAATATATAGTGTGTGTGGTTTACAAGAAATTACATATACATTTGGATACAACTAAGTGAATATTGTTTTTGGTATAAATATACCTAGTATTAATAGCCTCAAAATAGTCTAGGTGAGTTTTAACATGACCATAAATTGAAGTATGATAAATAGGACTAACTATAAACCTAGTTTGAAATATTTAGGGGATATTGTTTGGTTAATTCACATTCACATTATAAATCAATATGAGCTATTTGAATATATTTAGGTCATAAATATTAATTGGTAATGACTATGGGAAAGATTCATTAAAACCTAAAAGATAAAAATTTATTATATAAACATCATTAATGAGTTATGAATTCTATATTTATAGCTTTCCATTAAAAATTATTCTCAACCCAGACATTCCTTTATTTTATTAAATTCATGTATCCAAGAAGATATTAGTTTATAATGGGTGTGAAGGAAATTATAAAATATTTTCTCAAGGAGATACCAAAAAAATATAAGAGATTGACTATGAAATCTTTTTGTTACATCTAATAAACTATTTATAATTATGATAAATAACTTTAAAACTATTGAATTTAATATCAATAGAAATTAGGATTGAATTTAATATCAATAGAAACTAGGATATTAAAAAAATGGTGATAAAGACCATAGAGGAATAAAGAATAAACTTTTTACATTTCAAGAATTTGGGAATAAGAATAAGGGGAAATGTAACAAAGGAACATGAAGAAATTTATTTTTTAAAATGGGAGGGAATGTATCATATAATTTATAAGGAAGACATTGCAGTTTAATAGACATGATGATATTAAATAAATTTTATCCTAAGGTTCCACAAATAGTTCAATATTTTAAACATGGGGAAAGAAGATATTATCCATGTAAACCCCTAAATCCTAGACTACTAAGGATCATAAGAATTGGTAATATTCAGGAATATGGGAAAATGATTGATCCAATAAAATGAGTATTCTAAAAGTGGATCATGATAATTACGGTACATTTAGGCTCATGTTTATATTTGAGTATGTCTTAATTGAACATATTTACAGGAACATAATTGTATCTGGGATGTTTTCATGGAGTGTTAAATCACCACCTCGATGATTTGATAATGAGTTATTGTTGAAAACTTATAAATATGTTATTATTAAATACCATTTTTTATTTTTGGTTAATGTTATTGAAGAAAATAACATTTTCTCCTTATAGTTGAATTTAATATGAATTGGGGAATATTTTATCTCTCTTTAATTATAATATAAACTAATTTCCAGAATAATAAAATCACATTAAATATCAACCTATGATAATCTATCAGTTTAAGGATAATTATAAACACTTTATTGATATTACATCTGTTATATGGGTCATAATACTCATTCATGATATTATTATCCTAATCGTACTCTAGTTAATAATTTTTATATTTGATTATAAATTATATATTAAGTTGTGAATATAATATGAATTTATTCATCATTAAGAGAAATTAAAATTCTAAGCTTGTACATTATTTAATTGGGGTTTTAATGAAAAACCTATTGATTTTATTATATATTCATATTTAATTAAATAATTTGGTGAATTTATTTCTTTAAAGGACTTAATAAATAATAATGATACGGTTCATTAAAATAAAATTATATGTATTAAATGTGATCATTATAATGTAAAGGTTTAATTGGTAGGAATAAATATAAATAACCATATTTTGAAAATTATTTTATAAATAAAAATAGAAATTTTATAATACCAATATAATGATTAAATTAAATTAGTGCAGTTAAATAACTTATATGATCATTTTAAGGATAAAATGTGTTTTCTATAAAATTTCCATTTTTGGCACTATGATTTTATATTTTATGAAGACAAATATATTATAGTAAAATATCTTATTAATATGAATAATATATTAGCACTAATCTAATAAGTAATTTGTTAGAATTAAAAATAAGATTATTTAATATTTTATAAAATGATATAATCCTATAAGAATAGTTTTTAATTTTATTAAATGTTTCCATTTAAAATTTAAATTCCTATTTTGTAATTTATTTTGAACAAACACAATTAATTTTTGAATTTAACACCTCAAATTTAAATTTTTTTTTTAGGATTTTGTTTGAAAAATTTATTTTAGGAAATTATTGAAAATACCAATTTTACATATATTATAACATTTAAAAAATCAATGTTATTTAGAAATGAAATAAAAAATATTAAAACGTTTTTTATAGACCAAATATATATTTTATAATTAATAAAATCACTTATAAACATTTTGATGAATTTAACAAAAAATAGTTGAAATTTGAAAACCTGAGTGACGTTTTATTCTTATTAAATAACTATTTTTGATCCTTTTCAGTAATTAGATAATTGAAAAGTCAATTTCAGTTTACTTTTTTTTTCATGTTAAACGATTATTATTTTTTCATTTCAATAACATTCAGAAAAATAAATTATATACTTATTTTTAAGAAAAATAAATTTAATTCTAAAGTATATGTTTTCATTGAACTGTTTTCCCTTTCATTTTGAATAGTTACATTAAAATTAATTTTTACCACCATTTAAAATTGAATATTTTAAAATAAATTCTATGTTTTAATATTTAATATTAAAATTATCTAATAATTCTCATTTCATATTTATCAATAATGATTAGTTACAAAGGTAAATATATTTTAATTGTGTTAAGGGTTAAATGGGTTAACATGGGGGTTATATTACATTATAAGGGTTCAAATATCACTAAAACATGTCAAAATATTTCTGGATGAGGGAATTTAGTCCTTTAATTGTCTTATGATTTAATAATATTCCATAAGGGGCCACTTTTCAATGAAATTTTGTTTATATTATTTTTAAGGTAAAGGTATTTACAAGGGTCCCACTCCCCTCACAAATAAAAGGGTACTTATTCTTTTAATTTATCTACTCCACTTAAGAACCTTTTATCTACTATGATTTTTCAAAATATATTAAAAACCAATTATCCCTGACCTTGTGGTTTTGTAATTCCCAAAACAATCATCTAGGAAGCCTAATTCTTTTTTAAAAGAGATTATCCAAGTAAGAGGTTTCTGTTCTTACCAAGCTCTTTCGTGATACATTCTTCTTAAATATCCCCAACATATTATATAAAAATCTCAAAATAATTACATAAGCATATTTTCTAAACATAAAAATATCAATGATAATGTTATTACCAATTTCTATTTTCATTCCACTTAATGTAATCAAAGAAATGTCTCCATGTACGAACTTGTATACTATGATCTCCCTAAAGTGATGGAATTCATTTTCAATCACCACATCACATGGATAGTTATATAAATAATCTTATTTAAAATATATGTTATATATATTATAATTAATATTATTTTATGATAAATTATTTTTTAACTTCCTTTATTTCCATCCATTGAAAAATGATAACATCACCCATATATACATACAAAAAAACATCTCTTGGAAGAAATGAATTTAAATTTTCATAAAAATCTCTCATGGATTGTTGTAAATAAAAATTTACTGAAAAAACATTATTTTTTAAAATAATTATGATTCCATAAATAATAATCAATATTTATTTCTATTCTATTTTACCCATTGAAAGAATTAAAATGCCGCTGATGCAAACATGCAGACAACAACCTCCTTGAATGATGAGTTCCATTTTCATCACTGCCTTACATATATGACACTAAAATATATTTGATGAATACATATGATATTAAATTATATTAAATTTCATTATTTTTATTCTGAAAAAACTACACCAAAAATTGATCAATATAATATAATCCATTAATATCTATAAATTAGCTGAAAATAAGTTTTTCACTGATTTCATATTAAATAATTTTACCTAAAACTATAATATAATTAAATATTTTAATTACAAATAGTCATTAAATATATATTATAGTACCATAAATAATTACTAAATTTTTATTTTATTCAATTAATGGTTTATGACATAATCATTATAAAATAAGGATGAAATAATCGAAATTAATAAAATTTGATGATGAAGATAAATGTTAACTAGGTAATGCATGTATAGTATATGATTATAATAAATTATTAAAAGATGTAATATATATGAATAATGTTTTAAAATAATTTATTTATATAATTATGTTTATTATACATGATGTTGAACAACATTCATGGAAGTCTATAGTAAAGGTATGGCTTTGTCATCAATGTTTTATTTCATTGAGGAAAATTCCACATTCTCAACTTATTTTATGTTGTGTAATGTATAAAATTACCTATATATATTTTTATCATTAATTAAATAAAATCAAAATATATAAAAATCCATTTAACATTTTATATTCTATGGTATTCCAAATAAGTTGATACCAATTTTTTAATGGTTTCCCCTGATAAATTTACATTTTTTAATATATATAATATATTCACCACCATATTACTATTTTGTGATGTATATATTTCACATGAATTTATTTTATTAAACATTTCGTGAAAAAATTTTATTTACTAACATATATATGTTTCTCTCATTCCGGATTAAGAAATTCCTAGGACACCAATGCTCAATGGGTTTATGTTACAATCAATCTTTTTATCAGGATTATTTATGTTTCAATTTAATTTATTGGAAATAATAATTTCATTATATATTAGAACCCATAAATATTCATCTTCTATGGTTAATTTTTTTTTCATGTATTATTTCTATTTCCCCCTCTTTTATACTAAAAAAATATAAGAGCAATTTTTTAAGAAAAATCATCCTCATTTCTTCTTTTAGGAAAGAAATATTTTTACTCCTTATTAGTGTTCTTAGAATTTTTTATATGATATTTTACCAACCAATAAATTTTTAGTAAAATTATTTTCATACATTTATCTTATTCTAAATATTATTTAAAGTTATATTATTAATGTTTTTCGAAATACTCACTTTTAAATTTCTACCCATGATAGAAAATAATGTTTTTTTATGATTATGGCTCAACATGATTTTCCTTTCATCATGAAATTTATTACTTATAATGAGTGATTTAAAAATTACTAAACGTTTTAAAATTAAATCACATTAAAATTGTACATGGAATTGTTATTCTTAAAATTTAGAGAAATAAAAGGATTTTTCCCTTATTTTATAAAGCATATATTGATAACTTTTTGAAAATTATTTTTTGACCATATCAACATTATATTAGGAACCTTACAGTATATTTGTGATATAATATAATATTACTATCCACAATGTTTTTATGGATAAATCATGATGAATTTTGAAAGAAATTTTTATAAAAACCATTTATATTAATTTGATAATTAATTGATGTTATAATTATGATGTTTTAAGGAAATTATTATGGAACCCCATCTTCATTCACTAGTTTTTTATGTTCTGAAGGAATAATGATTTTTTGAAATATTAGGAACACATATGTTTTTATGAGATGATTAGAGTTCTTTAAGGATCCCCAATGTATTTTTTAAGGATATATATCTTCGTTAATGTGGGTAACCTCAAACCAAAATGTATACATAAATTTATTACTATTACATGTATACGCTGTGACATAGAAAACTATTTTCATAATATAATAATGGTGATTATTCTATGTATAGAATATTTATGGTAATTTATTAGATTAAGTGAAATATCAAGGGGTTATAAGAGTTATTAGACTATGAATATAACCAATAGATATAATGAATGTAATCATAATGGTATTCCCTATATTACAAATTAATAATTCTAACATGAAACAAATGATGTGCGATTATCAATTTTTTTTTCTCATAAGCTTTGGGAATTCATATTATTAGGTTCACACATGGTGATTTTGAGTAGATTACATTATGAATACATAACCAACAATCGTAAAATCACATGTTTATGTGTCTTTAACAGTTCTTATCTATGAAAATTTGTATTAGTCTCATGAATTGAGATCATTATCAATGTTTGTTATTTTATTGTGTACTTTTATGAAAGGGAAAAATCCTTGAAATTGATGTCATGATGAGGTACATTCTGTGGGGATATTCATTGGAGGTATGTTATTGGTTGAAAGATAAATATTTATTTTTTATCTTTTGAGTTGAGGAACTGATATATTAGTCCTAGTCGATAATGGATGTAGAGACTTCATAAATCTAGGGACATGGTAGTAAAATTAATGTCCATATAGTTAGATCAAACAATAATAAATTCAATAAATGACGATGGTATACCAGTCTGTCCTTCTTTAATAGATATCACGAGACAAAGTTATAATATAATATAGGGTGTGTTAACCGGATTGTAATTGTTACACTGAGTGTTTCGGGTCTCTTTAAGGGAATTTATTGGTTACTAGACTGTAATATTTTATATTAATACAATTCCCTACTATCGATATAAATGAATAAAGGCTTTCACACTATATAATATTAATGAATCATCCATATTCTAGTAAATAAAAATATAGGAAATTGTGGGACCCACCATAGGGTTAAAGAGTTTTCCATGATTAGCGATCTGCAATAAATAAATAATTTCATTAAGATTCAGATATAGATTAATTGAGTGAATTTAGTTATTAAAATTATTTACAAGTGTATAAGTAAATACATGGAATAATGTTATATGAATGATTAATATTTTAATTTTCAGGTTTTTTTAATATTACCTCGAATTATGAGTGGAGTGAATGACTCATATTTTTCACTATATATATATATATATAATATTACAGTTATGTGATAAAATATAACTAAAATTTATGATGTAGTTAGATTATCATAAATTTTTATTTATTTCTTATTTAGTAGATATTAAATATATTGGTGGTCGAGGTATCCTAACCATGTATTTTGGGAATCAACTACATCATAATAGTAGGATATTTATACCATTTATTATTAATTAGTTAAAATTTGTAGATTCTCTATCCTCCTATCTCCTAGATACACAAAGGCTCTATCTGAAGAGTCAATACATGAATTCCTTAATGGAATGATGGAAATGGATCAAGCTGATCATATCAATGTTGAAGAAATAAGACTAGTTTTGTGCTATTACCCAATGATTGAATAATATCACACACACATATTTTTTATGTGTGTATTTATGATCTTCATGTGGTTTAAATCAGATCCTTCATGTTATAGCCATTGATGATTTTCAATAGATGTAGGTGATTCAATTAGAGTGAGGTACTCATTTTATTTTATTTTTAAGTTGATAAATAATATATAATTCTAGGATTATAATAGGGCTCAGATCACCCATGAAAATAATGTTTCATCACAGTAGTGGTGAATTTTTTTAATATCCCATCCCACCAATTTCAACGACACACCTCAATTCCAAAAATTATTATTATAGGGATCATATTAATTTTTTATGGTAAGAAAATTTACAATGACCTAAATTTATATATAATGTTATAATTCAAACCAACAAAAAACATCAAATAAATCAGATATTATATAATAATATTATGACTGTTTGATGATTTTTTAAAATGGATTTCTTATGGTATTTCCATTAGTAATTTACAGATAACATAAATACAAAGAGTTATATATAAACTTGTTTTACATATACCAATGTAGTTTTCTGGTGATACCTTCTTTCTATATAGGTTCAAGCTGGAACCTTATGATCATAAACCTTCCGAATGGTGACTCCAAATTAAATATTTCATGTGGATTGAAAAACCATTAGTTTTCTAAGAGCATACTGGTATGCCTTTTATTTTTAAAGAACAAAACAAATGAGGTTGTATACCAAAAGGGTGGGTGAGGTGGTCAATAGAAAACAATACAAAAAAATGAATACACATTTTGAAACATCATACTCTTTATCTTAAAGAATATATAAAGAAATTATTTTATTATAAAATGGATTTATGCACTGGATTCCTTATAACGTATGCCTCCTCCTCCGCCTCATCTGGAAAGTAACATCTTCTAGCCACCAAGAGACATTGGCCACAAACCTCCACACCATATCGATCTAACTTCCATCAACATCACCTAGAGCTGATGTCACATATTTTGAGGTAATTATCTAGCTTTTCCTTAACCTCAACACCTTCTCAATCTAATCACGACACACGATCAACCTGAAAAACCTAATATCCTCCATATATATCAACTCTCTATATTCCATTCCCTACCTACAAGATTAGTTTCCCACAAATAACATCGACACTGTGAGATTCTACAACCCCATAAAGGTGCATTATCCCTTTTCCAATACCACATATACAGTGAAAAACCATCCCATTTTAGTTGACTAATTGCCCTCATTGGCCATTTTTGACTCGAAATTCCACACAATGTCATGGGCAGGGCAGCTTGACCCATAATAGGACTTGGTAAGGCTTCATGGCCCAATTTACCTCTATATGGTGTTTTACCTACCCAAAATAGTCCTAAGTGGGTTCAACATTACCCACAAAAAGGTTAAGGTATGGTTTTTGTGCTTCAAGAAATTATTAATAAAACTAAAATGTAAGTTATAAATTTTTGAATAATAATAATAATAATTTAATTCTTTGAAAAAAGTAATTTAATTTTTTATAGAATTAAATTAATTGAATAAATTAAATTTTTGGAATTAATTTTAAATTAATATAATGATGGATTGACTATAAATTATTTGAATTTAATTAATTTATCTAATTTTTTACATTTTCTCATTAATTAAATCCATATAAATATTATTTTATCGCGCTTTTATTTTTCCAGTTGTCTAATAATTAACAATGAACAACCATATTTATGTTTGGTAATTTTATGTTATTTATTTATTACTTATGCATGATGTTAGTAAAAATTATTTAATTATAAGATGGTCTACACACCATCTCCTTTTGACTCAATATATATATGTCCCTATTCATCAAATTTATCTGTATATATTTTGTGATTCAAAAGACATCATATCTTTCATATGAGTATACGTGTACACTTGACAATAAAAATTTAAGATATATATCCTTCCAAGACAATGTGTTGCCATAGATGAGGAGGAATCACACTGGACTTTGGGAGATCTGTGATACAAGTCAAGACTCAACTCTATTAAGATACCCCTAGGTCAAGGTTTATCCATTATGTTTAAATGGATTAACCAAATTTAATTAATCAATACCAGTCATGTATTTTATTTCTATTTTGAATTGTTTATTATTTTATTTTTGGGCATGTTTACTGTGAGAAAACTTAAAATAATAAACATTATAAATTTGTAAAGATTCAATGAATGTTTTATATTAATTCATGTTCATTAATGAACATGAAATTATAATATTAACATATATATTAAAAATGGATTACATTCATTATAGAATATTAATAATCAATAAAAGATATATAATGTTTTAAATAAATCCATTTACCAAATGTGAATAATACCAGGAACATGGGGTTCTCATCCTCTATAGTTAATGGTGACTCCGACAATTAGTGAGTTATTATGTAGTTTGTTTGATAACTTAACTAAATTCGGTAGCAAAAGAGCATCCATATCTATATTGTTTTCACTTTAGAGGAAAACTATTAAGGGAATCATTTTTCTGTTTTTTGATAATACGGTATATTATTCAATAAATCAAGAAACCATGAGTTAATATGATTGTTCTTCCCAGTTCCTACCTTTCATCACTATGATCAATGATATTTCTATAGATTATAGACCTTTAGGGGAAGTTTCCGGGATACTTTCCTCTAAAATACTCAAGTGATCTCATATTCTGAATCTAGTTGTGAGGGATACTAGAGTTCGAAAAATTATAAGGATAAATTTAATAATTTAATTAATTATTCAAAAAACTAAAAAATCAATAATCTGGAAAAAATAATAATTTCTAGTGTATTATTATTGTATCTTGAAATGGAAATCGCCAACACCACTAATGTAATTTTATTTCGTTATATATTTGATAAAAAATAACTTAACTAGACAAAATTCAAGAATTATTATAGGAGATTTTCATAGTATTGGACCATCATAAGATGATTTAAATTATAGATTAATGATTTCATGTCAATCCTCATATAGGAGAAAAGATGTGGATAATTATAAATTGAATTAGTATGCTGATAGTAAAAAATATTTACATTGTATCATGTTTTCATCTATGCCTAGTAAACTATATATAAGGCATGCAGATATAGATTCCTACAAGTTTCTCACTCATATAAATGAATTATATTAATAAATATCAAGTAAATAATTTTATGGGATATGCAGTTCACTATATAGGTGAAGGAAAAGATAATAGAATGAATATATACCTCATATACACATTAATATTCTATATAGTGAGAAAATAAAAGTTGTTGGGTTCAAACAAAACCAATAAATAATGAAATCACCTTATTTCCTATTTATCATCAAGATTCTTGACTTTTATTTTTAACTATAATATGAATATCATGAACATGTGCCTCCCACGTATTTTGAAATTTGTTTTTCACAATGATAAGGATATGAATAATACTATTTTTTCAGTATTTATGGTGAAAAATTGTATGAAGTTCATGTCAATATAGTTTAAGCCTATGTAAAAGATGATGACACTAATGCACTATATTTCCAAAAATCCATAGATACTAAGGTATTAAAATGAGACAGAGGATGTACTTTTTTGATGTGGAAAAAAGGAAACTAGAAAAAGAACTATAGAGATTGTTAGAATAATAAAGGTGATATTTCTACATTACGTATTTATTTCATTGAATGAAATATGTCATTATAAATATGTTGGGTATTGGATCAGACATGTGGATCTCAAAATTTCATTCATATATAGGAACCAATTAGACATAAAAAATTTTACAATGGTTATGTGGATCTGTTGGCTGAAAATGGTGTGTGTCTAGTATCCATGGAAGTGTGATATTTTTACCAAACTATTACATTTGGTTTGGTTCATGTTTTGAATATTAATTATTATGTACCTTTGGTAACAAAAAACATAATCTATGTTTCGATTCATAAAACCATGGGATTTTATTTTATGTTTGGATATACATGTTGTCTCTTTTATATGAATAACATTTTTTATGGTATGATGTTTATCAATAATGTATTATATATAATTGAACTCAAAAACATATAATAAAAACCAATGAACAAACTAGAGAACATGACTCATATGACAACAATATATTGAACTTTAGGCCTCGTCCTGTAAATGAGAAGTGTTTTACATAAATTAAATCATGTATGGTATTTAGAATCAATTAAATTAAAGACACTGGATGTATATCTTGTCTATTTAAAATAGAAAATTACCAATCCATCCCTATCTAGAAAAGATGAAAGAGCCTCTATATTATTTGAATTAATTCATATAGACACATGTGGTATACTTTAAATGTATTCCTGGAGTGGGATTTTTTACATAATTACTTTTATCAATGAATATATTATGTATGTTCATATCAACTTAATGTTTTATAAGTCAGATTACTTTTTGATGTTCAAGGAATATCAACATGAAGTAGAAATCCACATTAGTGTGAAAATTAAGGAACTCTTATTAGAATGTGGCATACAGTATATCAATAATGATTTCATTGATATAATAATGATGTGTGAGATATTATTCCAAATATATCCTCAAAGTGTACAAAAGTGAATTGGCATTAGTGAATGATGGAATCAGACCCTACGTGAAATGTTAAGATCAATGATGTGTCAATAAACTTTTATGTTATCCTTTTGGGGTAAACCTTCTAGACAGTGGAATATAACCTTAACTAAGAACAAACTAAAAAATAGATGGGATTCTATATGGGATGTGTTATGGAATGAAACCTAGTATGTTACACATACATGTATGGAGACACGATTATTTTTTAAAGACAATATATTCTGAAAAAGTAGAATCATAAAGAATGAAATGTATATTTATAGGTGATCCTAATAAAACTGAAGGGTATTACCTATATAACCCTTATTATATAAAAATAATTATAGAATGGAAATCCATATTTATAGAAAAAATAATTCCAATAAAATAGTGGGAGAAATATTGGTTTCTATGAATTTGATATTGTATAATTGCTAGTATAAGAACAATATCTACAAAATAGAGTGGGATATGAAAATGTTTGTGAACACTGAAGTACAACATAGGTCTTGTCAACAGGTTATAGAACCATATTTTTATGGTTTTATTTTCACCTAGTGAGGATACAAAATATTTTTAGATAATTATGAACCTCTGACCTATAAGGATAGTGTATAAGGAAAGGATGGTAATAAATGGCATGAAGATATGCATTCTAAGATGGAGAAGAAGTACTAATATCATGTTTGGATTTTGGTAGACCCTCCAGCAAATGTAAAAACCAATGTGTGACAATGGGTATTCAATAAAAATATATACATGAATGGTAAGGTTATTAACTATATAATAATAATTCCAGTGAAATGTTTTAGGTAATTTTAAACATAAACAATGATGAAACCCTCTCACCAGTAGAAATATAAAAACCCATCATAATATTAGATGAAATAGAATCCGTCAATTATTAGGATATTTGGAAAATAGTTATTAAAAAAGTAGTTCTGAATGGGAATATTGTTGAATATATGTATATGTATTAAACCAATGTTTTTTTTAACTCAATAAATTTCAAAAAGTGTGAATGATGAAGAGATCCATTTTTTGGTTGATGTAGGAATCTCAGTAATGGAATTATTAATTTAATGAGGCCATAATATAATTTGGTTTTTCAAGAATTAATGTGATCAATATTTCTATAAGAATATTAATGGTAATCTCATCATCTATTAATTATTATATGTTGATTATATATTAATTAAAGTAGATGAAGTGAAAGCAATATAGTTAGTTAAGACATGTGAAAATGAATGTTTCTCCATAAAATACATTTTTGAATTATCCTATATTATACCTATTATAATCTGTTGTGATAGATCTTGGTGGTTTCTTATTCTAGGTAAAAGTACATATATTGAAAAGGTACTCAAAAGTTATTGTATGGAACAATCCAAGAGTGGGTTGTTTCCATTATCACAAGTTATCAATATTTCAAAAAAAAATTCCCACAAATACAAGAGGTGATTGAAAGAATTATTCAAATACCTTATTCCTTGATAGTGGGATATATCATGTATTCCATGTTATGTACTATGTTTGATGTTAACATTACATTTATTATGGTGGGATGATATCATGCTAATCTAGGATAGTTGTATTGGGAAGCTATGAGTACAATCTGGATGAACATGAGAAATGCAAAGGATATATTCCCAGTATATGGAGGATATAGAGAAATATTAGTTATAGGATATAATATTTCTAGTTTCTATATAGATCCTGGTGATGTGAAATCATAGTTACTCTATGTATTTTGATTTAATGTGCGTTAAGTGAGCTGGAAAATCATGGAGAAACCTATTGTTGCGGATTCTACAATAGAATTCGAGAATATAAAATCATTCAATAGATGTTGATTCATCTAAGGAGGATATATGGATATGTAACATTATCTCATACATTAATGGGTTTCTATGTAGTGAGGTAATTCCTCCAATTCATTATGGTCATAATGCACAAATGGTGCTAGCAAAGGAGCCTATGTCACACTAGAGGATAAATAATATACAATAGAAGTGTCATCTATTGATAGGTTTTACTATGTGAGTTAATGTATTTGGTAACAGAGTAACAAAAAATGATAATGTTGAAGTCCCCTGTACTAAACCCATTTTATAAAAGAAGAGTTATTTGCATGTGAGTGCTAGAAAATGGGACCTGTTAGAAATTGTCTCTTGTAAAAGTGGGAGTGTTGAAAGTGGGTTCCCTACCCCAAATTGTGTATGTAATTTGATTATTACTACATGTATATAGTATTACATATACATGTATTTGTTTTACTAGAATAATTTTAACAATTCAAAATCTACTATAATTTTTTTTAATGTCATTAGATTATGTCTGATATAAATGAGTTATAGTAGTTCCCATGTTATAATGAGAACCTAGAGATAATACGGATGTAGTCATATTGTTATTTTATTTGGTTCAAATAAAATATATTGAGTGAGATAATATGATTTGTGGCCATCCAATGATAAGGGATAAAAATAATTGAGACTTATTGTCATTATTTTCACATATGGTGATCTTGAGTATATGCGATAATGCAGATAAAACTGCTAATTGGAACACAACATGTGTTAGTATTCATTGGTCATTCCTATCCATAGACATGTTTATTGATATCCTGACTTGAGATCATGATAAATGAGTTCTAGTTTATTGTGTAAATTTATTCAAGGAAAATTATGTAACATATAATTCAGGGTGAGGTATCTTGTGTTGGGTGAATCAATGGTGGCATGGCATTGGTTGAATGATCAAGAAATATTTTTTTGCTTCTAATTTGATATAGTGATATCTCATGGTTGGTTGATTAGGATGGTGAACCTTCAAAATTCCATGTCGATGGTATTTTAAGTTGTATCTATCAAGTTAAATAAAAAATATTATAATAATAATGGACAAATATACAAATTTTCATCCTACATTATGATATTTAGTAAGAAAACAATGTAATAGTACACAATGTGTGTTCGTTTGATGGTTTTCTTTTTTGGATATTCCATATGTTTGTAAGGGCCTTGATAGTTTGTTAAAATCTAGTGATAGTATTAAATATTATTCACTTTCATTTAGATAAGGGTCTAGGGAGTCATACACAAAATTGTATTCAAGAATATTCATGTTCTATTGAATAGGAATATAAGACATTCTAGGCCAAAACATGGGGAATGAGTGTTCTGAAAGTATTGTGGATCACTGATAAATAAACAAAAAAGTTTCTATTTGGTTATTGAATAATTGAGTTGATTTTTTTAATAAATTTATATACAAGATTATATGTTTATACATGGAATTAAATTACATGTATGCATTTTAAATTTATAATGAATGTTATTTTATTAGTAACAGGAATTACAATATCAGATAATCACTTGGTTTTTTTTGAAATATATTTAATATATATTAAAATAATGTGATAAAATATAAAAAATAATTTTGATGTAGTTATTTTTTCATAAATATATATTTATTATTTATGTAGTGGATGTTAAATACATAGGGTACGGGGATCCCAAACTGATTATTTTGGTCTCAAACTATATAAACATGGGAGGAGATCTATTCTATAGAATATTTATCAGTCTGAATGTAGAGATTATCACTTATCCAAAATTCTAGAGAGAAAATGACTATTTTCATGCAGTCGATCCAAGAACCCCTTCACTGATCGAAGGCACAGAATTGAGGTGATCTTCTACATGTTAAATATATCATCAATTAGTTTCACCAGAAACTAAAATTTTATGAGTGGAATATATGTTGATTATTTTGTAATGTGTGGATGATATAGATGGGTTTATCCCTATGTCCTTCAAGAAATGTTAACATGATGAATGAGATAGACTAACACACTTCAATTAAAATGGGGAACTTTTTGTATTTTAATTTCAATGCACTTATAATTCAAATAAGATTATAAGACCATTTGAGGAATTAAATCATCGAAGAAAATGAAGTTTCGTGACATTGGTGATGTCAAATTATAGAATATCGTGCCCACTAAATTTGTCAATACACCCTAATTCCATCATATCTCATGAGATAACTACGTGAATTGAGTTTTGATTCTCGATCAACTATTTGAATCTTACAGTGATCTATACTCAACTATATTATGAGAATTAGGTTGTGATATTTTCACCACTTTATTTATAGGAATTAATTAGTGATGATTACTCCTCTATGTTATGATAATTAGGACATGATTCCAACTTTATTTTTTTTATTATTTCATGTTTTTATGTTTTTGTAACACTTTTATAACACTCTCTTATGCATATTTCGTGTTTCATAGTTCATGATTTTCACTCACCTAACTCATGACTGATGTTATGCCTAATCCTTATCCAAGGGCTTATGCTTGATAATTTATGGGCATTAGGGGTCTAATTTTAATATATTAAGACTATAAACCTTTATTATGTTCTCAATCCCTTATAAGCATCTTATTATCACCTCTGATATTTCACTATTATCTAACATGTTTACACAAATATATATCTAGGCCAACCCCTTCTTATGTTTCCAATTTCCAATATTATGTAAAATGATATTAGATATTATAAGTCTATAATGGAACCATTTGGGATGAATGTGTGTGGGATATATTGAATATTGTTTATAAATAATTTCATTATATATCTACTCTCCAAATATAGTATACATCTAACATTCACACATGTGTATTATGGTTATATTATTATGAGATATAATGTCTAAAAATTGAAAAATAAGGTGTAATGAAAGAAACATTTTGTTAGGAAGTTTCACTGGGCATTGAATCTAGTTTTTAATTCATTTGTTTCTAACAATAGATTAAGGAGGGTGGATATAGGTAAAATAATATGTATATTAATATTTATACTATATAAGATTGTATATTAATCTCATAGATGCAATTTCCTCGAATGGGTTTTTTAAATACTCTCATGTCATTGTATCTATTTTTAATTATAAAATTTATTTCATTAAATGGTCTTTTACTATTATATATATAACAACACCAGCCTTATAACCTATTTTACATGATTTTAATCATTAATAACTATAAAATTAGACAAATTAATGTAAAGTATAGGGTCTTTGGAAGATTAATTACATAATTAGGAAATATAAAACCAAAATAAAAACTTATATTATTTAATATCTCTAATGGGTTATTAAGTTTCATTGAGCTTTAAAATCTTCATAGGATAAACTAGAGAAAACATCAATAAAGGTATTAGCTAAAAATAACTACAAGCGTATAAAAATATAAATAACCCACAACATAAGGTTTTGAAAGCACAACATGAATACATAAAAATCCATTAAACATGAATAAACATAAGGAATCATAACATTTATAACAATAGATCAGGTAATCATGGTATCATAGGAAGTTGGAAACAACATAGCACATGACATGGGAATTAGTCATTCTAAATGAAAATACCATTACACATGGAGGAGCACAAGTAAATGATAACTTCCAAGATCATTAGACATTGTGTAAAATGTGCCTTAAAGTATTCATGTTCACTCCCTATTCCAACATGATGTATCACAAAAAACAAACATTACCTAATAAATCGGAGAACTATCTAATAGAATCCATAATAACATGCACATACACATGTGTGACACATGAATAATATACAGAAGTGTTACCCATGGAAATAATTGGCTATCATAATCATGACATAAGGCATAACAAAAGAGAATATCGTAATGGGATCCATTAAAGGAAGAAATTAAATCATAGAATAAAACATATTATGAATTCTATTTGAGTATAGGTGTGAAATTGGAAAGTTCACTTTAATGGGGTTTACTTATCAGGATGAATTGAGAAAGGAATGTTGTAAAATTTGTATTTCTAACCAAAGAAAGAAAAATTTGGTTAGTAACATATTTTTAGAACATAAATAAAAATAAATAAGGTTAAATAATAATTATTAACAATTTAATTGTGTAAAATGGAGATAAAGCATAACCCAATGGAAAAATAGAGGATTGTATAGAATCCCGTACCTTATGTCTAAAACTCTTTACAGTTGATCATAATTTCCTAGATAATCAAATAAAATAGTTATTTAAAAACATTTTATACATTTATTTTTTTATTATAATTTATTTAAGTAAATTTATGGACTTTTTATTGATTTAGAAAAAACAATTTCATTGTTTTGGACTTCTCCTTTACATGGTTTTCATCATAGGTTTACTTGTATATGTTTATGGAAGTTAATGAAAAATGAGAATAGTTGTCCAAAATTGAAATTATATGTTATCAATGGACATAAAAAATATTAAATGGTATTTTATATATTATTTTCTAGATTTAGGATGATTAGTTTAATAAAATAATAATTATAGCTATTTAGATAGTTTTGGAATTTTCTCGATCATCATGAAGTAGTTATGTTTTTTTATTTAATATTATGTATATTTACTTGTTCATGAAAATTATATAAGTTTTAATACATGTATTATAATCTTATTTAACCCTATATACAGTTCTATTACCATCCAAGAAGGCATTAATGGAAATTTAAAACTCATTGACCTTAAATGCAATTAATTAACACATTAAAAACAATGTTTTTAGTTTTAGAAAAAAAGGGGAGTGGAAGAGAAATAATGATGGGTTTCTTTGTTAAATTAATAAAATTACAGTATATAATAAATGTTGTAGTGATCATTTCACTTGGATAAGGTGAGTTTATGATATGAAAATAAATGATAATAAATTTAAAATAAAATAAATGAAAAAGAATGAGGTTTTTAACTATCGATTTCTTCTCATTGAAAACCTCCTTGAGGGTCTTGAGTTTTGTCATTTATCTAGAACAAAGGCTTTTATACGTTATGGAGAGCCTTGGGTTGATTAGTAGAAATAATTTGGAAAATATTGAATTATTTTGAGGTGTGAGGAGAAGAGGTGGCGAGGGGTGGTAATTATAGTGGGGGAGAGTGGTGTTTTTTATTATTTTATTCATTAGTTCATTATCTTGCCTCATGAATATGAATAATTTGATCCTTATCACTAAATATATTTTATAATGAATAATTATTTGATATTATCGTATTTACATCATCCATAACTCAATAAATAGTGAATTTAATTTATACTACTATATACCATAAATTAAAGAATTTCAATACTCACAAAACATTCATCTATTTTTGAAAAATCCAAAAAAATTATCCCCAAACATATTTTTCTGCGTAGAATTAAAAAATTAACTCAATTTTATTAATATAATTTTCTAAATATGATAAATTTTATTTTTAGTTAAAATAATCTTTTATTATAAAGAATACTTATTTTAAAATTATAACTTATTATACGAAACATTCAAAAATTAGTTAAGGTCTCATAAATTATATATTATAATAATAATATACCAAAATATTAATATATTAATCTATTTTATGAAAATACATTTTCTTTTAAATCATTATTTTATTTATAAATATTTTATTATATATTTTTTATTTTCAAAAATACCAACACATAATATATCATTTTAAAAAATTTATTTACTTCTACATTGATGAAAATATATCTAATATTCATTGAAAACATAACTATATTTTGATTATACTTTCATAGTTTTTGTTACTATTCTATGGGCTAGGTTACTATTCTTAATAGTCACCCAATTATTTTAAAGGTCATGTTAGTATTCCATCGGTTTAGGTTCCTTAATTTCTATAATTACTTCTTATTTAATTTGTTATAATTGATAATGTATGTATTTTGTTCACTATGTGATTTTATATGTTCTATACTCTATAACATAATTATAAGAATTTAAATTTAATTGATAGAATTATGAGTTTTCACATTCTCTCCCCATATGAAGTTCCACCCACAGAATATAATTTTATAATCTAAGGAGAAAACCAGTGAGGATAATCCTCCTTCTTTGCATCATTTGGTTCCCATGGTGCATGTTCATACTTATGGTTCCACCATAGTACATTGACCATAAGAGTAGTCATTTTTCATAGAACATTATCTTTACGATCAAATATCTACACCGTCTTATCCTCATTTGAGCGATGCTTTTCTAGCTGTACCACCTAATGATTTTGTACATGTGAGGGATCTGTTGTGTAATTCCTCAATAAGGATACATGGAATACATCATGTACTTGTGACATTGTATGTCGAAGATCTAGTCAATACACCACAATACTAACATGATCAATAATCTCGTAGGGTCTGATGTTCCTAAGACTTATTTTTCTCATATGCCAAAATCTCAAGATCATATTCCATGGAGATATGTGGAGGAATACCATGTATCCCTTATCAAACTCTAGGTTCCTTCGATGATTTTCTGCGTAGATATTATGATAGATATTGGATTCCTTGATGTTATAATGAATTTTCTTGACCTTTTATGCCATTTGATTAAACATTTAGATCCAAGTTTCTTATGTTCAACAATATAATCCCAGCATTATGGTGTTATGAATCTGTCCACATAAAGGGATTCATATAGAGCCATTTGGATGGTTGATTGGAAATTATTGTTCTATGAGAAATCAATGAGGGGTAGATATTGGTCCCAACCCCAATTGAATTCCATAGAACAGTATTTCAACATGTCTCTTAGTTTCTAGTTTAAGGATTATATGCTATAATAAAGTATAACTCAATATAAAGAGTATATTGGAGACTTATCCAGAACATGGGGGTGAATTTTGTATCTTTATTGTATATAAGAAATAGTAGAACTCCATAAATCCATATTATATATTTAATGTATTTATATGCAAGGTTATCTAGTGAACATTCTATAAAATTCGGATAAATTGAGATCTCTATGTAATAAAATCCACAAAAAAACATATAACATTGATTCCTATGGATGTAATTATAATTCCAATCATGACTCGACCCATTATGGGGATCTCGCTATGAAATCCCCATGCCCACCTCCATATATCATGGGGTGGAAAAAAGTGTCAAAGGAATAACTTACTAGGGGATTCATTTTCGTATGTACCCTTTCTTACACACACAACCAAATCAATTAAAAATTGCATATGGAAAGATGAAAAGATACAAAACTTCTATAAATTAAACCATGATTTCATGAAAATCATTATAGTAAACATATTATGGTAATGTATGTGAAAAAGTAAAGGAGAAAAATAAATGCCCAACCATACATGTGTCCCAATCTAATAGAAAAACGGAAAAGTAAATAACTGAAAGAAATAACAGCTCCTGAATCCCAAGTTATGACCACCATACACAATTCATAAACCCAAAATCCCTAAGATACTCTAATTCCATATTCAACCTATCTATTGTCTGTATAATACATGACACGTGCATGAAAGTCCCATGTAGGCATGGGTATATACATACTCTATAGGATCCCAAAAAATGATGAATGGGGAGTTGTAAGAGATACAAGAGGAAAGAAAGGAAATAGATGTTAGGTATAATGAAAATGTACAGATCAACGCAAAAAGAGTAAATGTATGATCATCCATGAACAGGGGGATACATATTATGAGTAGATGAACTACCAATTGAGCATTTTCCAAACATATTTTGAGAGTAGAATCATCCAATAATTAGAATCTAGACAAGGAAATAATTTGGAATATGTCTCGTGTATTTGCCTATCTGGGAAAGTGATTAACCAAACCTAAGGAGTGGGTACCAAAGATATATATATATATATATATTACATGTCAAAGAAACCAAAGGGAAAGATTATGGGATCACTATCTCATATCTCGTCCCAAGAAGAAGTGTAGCAAATAGATCCAAAAGTTGTATATAAACGTTTCCCTACAGCCCATATGTCTACCCTGAACGCATAATTATAATGGACTCAATCACCAAACCATCATATTATATTCGTTAGGCAGCGCTAAGTCACCTACAAGGTTTTTGGTTTATTTAGAAAAATGGATCTTGGTGGGGAAATAACACCTCTTTCTTATGAGTCCAAATCCACATCAATCTATCTCATCTATTTTCCACACATTCAAGGGTCCATAATTTCCAGGTAAGGATCCAATGTGTTGTTACGACATGAGGGTCCTCACATGATAGTCATTTAGGAAATCCACTTCCTAGAACTATTGTAGGTTTTTTCTCAAGAATACCATCAGGGAACTCCACTTATCAACCCAGGTGGTGGGTAAAACCCAGAATATTTTATTGGGGAACTCCACTACCCAGCCATGTTGGAGGGTAACACCACATAGAATCCACTAGATAACTCCACTACCTATCCTTACTAGAGGTTAATGCCTAGTAGAATCCATCATGAACTCCACTACCCAACCCTACAAGAGGTTAATTCCTACTAGAAGCTGTTGGGGAACTCCACATCCCATCACTCCTAGAGGTTAACACCCAAAAAGAATGGGGTCCTTAGGGAACATCATTGCCCAAACCTGCTATAAGGTAATGACCACAAATACTTGGTGATTCCTTATGAACTCCTTCATCATCGTGTGTCACTTCAACATATTCTAAAACCAAAAAAATCACATAATTTATTGAAATCCTCTTTCATTGGAACTACTATTTTCTATGAATAAAACTCAAGATAAGCTACTCATGGGCCAAAATATGGTTATAAATGAACGAGATATTGAACATTTATATTTCCTCAAAATGAGGTAAATGAAAAAGAAAGGACCCACACAGTGTGTGGTCCCACACAACTATATTGTTGTTTACTTTCTAGAACACAAATTTCTCTCAATGTATAACTACATAAGATATTAGAAAACTACATAACATATCTCTACCAAAATTCAGATGAACATACAAGTCTCATCATCATTCCAAAGGATAAAAACATCATTTTACTAATATTCCTCTTCAAAAATCCCTGGATTGACAAAGGGATCACACCATTCTGATCCTCATGGAAAAATGCATGAGATAGACTATTCACTCACCTCAATCAGACACCCATTGAGTAATTAAAATATCACCACATTACGCATGAACGGTGCTCTGTTGGATCATGCCACGAATCCAAATCAAATACCCAAAACTAGTCTTCAAATGTCCGACATAATTTCAAGGTCATATCATCATAGACCATTCATATTTTTGAGACCATATAATTGATATATATCAGATATAGTATTCCATAATAATAATAATAATAATAATGTGTGTTTTGTTAACCCTAGGTATAAGCCTGGAAAAGGTATCCAATATTATTATTAAAATGACTGTCTCAATTATAGGTTCTCTCTTCCACTGATAGTACGTTAATCCAATAACGTTTGAAGAATTTATGACCAAATTTGGGTTTCAAATCCATAATAATAAATAATAATAATTTTTTATATTTTTTAAAATAATGTTTTTCCAACATTGAGGATAGGGACCAATCCCTCCTTTTATTTAATTTTTATGCCTATAGTGACATGACTCACCAATAATTTCACCACCCTCTATTCATGCACATCTCTCTCACTCTCCCGTATCCACCCTCATATCGTATATCTCATCTCTCATATCTCATATCTCATATCTCATATCACATATCACATATCAAATATCTCATATATCCTAAAATTAATACCAATTAATTTTAAATGATTTTCCTTTATTAAATTTAAACTATAAAATTTAATTAATCAAATGTTTTATTCCACATTTATTATTAATTATTGTTAACACCCAACACATTTACCATGATAGACCACACCATCAGAGATATGATCATAGATACCGTAACATTAACATCGAGTAGGATCTACCACGAGACACTATGCATAAACCCTACTTGGCGTCAAACTCTACACAGCACATGCTTTGAAGGTCTATGTTTAGTTCATCAATCAGTTCTCATTTTGTCAATCCTTTATAAATCTGGGGGTCTAGTTATGCTATGTAACTCTTATCAATATTGATCTGGGACCATGTGATTTCCACCGATGATGAACATAATGAAAAATGGGGATAATGGAACAATAAAAAAGGTTAATGTATCGAGGAAAATCATTATTGGGTAGTTGATCAAGAACAAGGATACCAAGGTTAAAAATAATTAATAACAAATTAATTTCTGTAAATAGGCACAAATGATGGCTTCAAATGGGTGTATACTGATGAATAACATTATTTCTTCTCAATATTTTAATCAAAAGTAAGTAAAACACCATATTCACAAGTCATACCTCAAATATGGATTTATCATTGGTTAATAACATGTTCAATAAAATTTTGAGGAACCATTGCATTTATTGTATCCTAATCTATTTCGATCTAGAGATTTATCAATTTCTGAGGCGATTATCCAATGAAGGAGGAAAAGATAGATCTAGAATTCCCTAAGGGATTATGAGACTAACCAAATAGAATTCATTATGAAGATATTATTTTAGATTTTATCTGCTACATCAAAAATGAAAACAATTAATTAATTAATTAATTAGTTCACTGAACGTAGAAAAAATTAGTTATGAATCCAAACATCCTTTGTTGAGCCTATTTTGGTCACACCTAGGTTAAAAAATGCATTCTGAACTAAGTGAAGGTCTCTTATTTTCCACACAATTCTCTATTTTTGAGTTATTTAGGTCTGGTTTATAAAATTAATTTGTTAATGAAATTAATTTTTTCTATGGTCCAATAAATAGTTGTTCCATCCAAACATCTAGTGCTAACCAACATTAGGTTGTTAATAGGGTAACAAAAACTTTACAGAATCAATGGTGGTCTCAAATTTATGATCAATACTCCATTAATGAGATATTCAAACTTTTCCAGAAACCTGTATGCACATAAATAAAATATTATGTATTTTTAGAAAATTAATTTTTGGGCTCATCGTGCCTCAAAAAAATGCATCATCTTTGTACATGGATCTGAAAAAATTCCATGTAATATTCATAAATCAACCATTAAAAAACATGGTTCTCTATATTAATCCCTTATTCAATTATTTTCTTCCCTGAAAATCAAAAACTATGGAATGAGTGGGTTTACAGATCAAGAATATGGATTTTCCATACATCATCTCTACACTAGGATTTACCGCCAATGGAGAAGTGAAAAAATCCCCCATCAACTCATCTCACAACGTGACTGAAATAATCATTCCACCCTAAAAATGATGACATGATTCCATTTATCAAAAAATTCATTAGGTTAAAATCCAAAGGATATCTGGTCATGAAAGATCCTAGAGCCAAATCCTCTAACAAGGTACCACCTCCACATAATAAAAGAGTATAATACCAATGATAGCTCTATGTAATGATTTCCATAGTTCTGTCCATGGGGTTTCAACAACCTCAAACCATAAATGATAAGTGTATGTGGTTGCATCATGGTTGATGCTGAGCATTCAAGGATACCAACAAACAATTTATCTAAGTATAACCATTTGACCATGAGAGTGTAGACATGGAATGATCATGTCATACCCCATGTTTATTCACATCTCTTGGAAGGAGAGTGACTAAAAAATAGAAACTCCACCAAACACATTAGTGGAATCCCAAGAAAAATGATTCAAGATGAAAAATCCAAATGGATGTTCTCGGACCTGATCTAATACTCCATAACAGAACCTCACCCTGAACGAACACGGTAGAGGGACTTATCCACCACACATCAATACTATGAACTTTGAGTACCACTGACATAGCCTCCACATTTTTGTTTTGATAAAAAAATGATTCTTTGTGGGGGGAAGAACCCTTATTCCTCAAACATTCAAAGCTACATTGAACAACATCTAAATAGGGTTATATCCATTCCCCATGTCACTACAACTTAAAACTTGATCATGGAGTGGAATGAAAAGTGTACCTCTCATAATGTATAAAAATTACTACAATATAGATTATAAGAGACACAAATCATACCTCTTATCATATGATGCACTACAGGATTGTAGGCATCCAATAAATGCATCTTTCCATGGCCCATACTGCCAAATCCCTAAGCCTGATATGGGACACCTGGGAGTGGTGGTTGAAGGATATTATATTTTCTTCCTCCACTTATAGTTCCTACAGCTCCTCCTCTAACATCACTATACTGGGTACTACCCAATCCATGGCTAGAATATCCCTGATAACCACACTACCTCTAACATGGTGCTCCATCAACTATCTTCCTTTGTTACTCAACATTCCTAGTCAGGTAGTCTCATTCAATGTTACCTCACCCATCATAAGTAAAAAAATTCCCCTCACCAAGATTCCATGATGCACAATGTTTCCTGGGACTCATATGATTGTGTACTAGAGCATTATCATGAAAGTGTCTTCAGCTCTAAGATCACATCGATTGGTGCCTGTGTTATGCTATAGACATCTCGTCTCTGTTTCCACTGCTATCATCTCATGAAATCTTGAATCGTCCTAATAGAAATTTCTCTTCCACTAATGATCATTACATCACCCTAGAATATATGGGAATATACTATGGGAAAACACTGGACTTGATCTATCTTTCGTGTTCCTAGTCAAAATTCCTTGATTAGAAGTGGTCATAGTAGATCATGTTAATGGAGTAACATGTATGATCTATAAACCTTATTTTTAAATCATCCACCTCCACCCATAAAAAATCGACAGAATCGATTTTATCTAGAATATTCATATCTGTGAGGAGTGGTAATCCTCATGAAATTTCTTTTCAATGTTTGTTTATGAGAGTGTTTACCCTTCATGCTTCTGCGTAACTAAACTGCAATGGAACTCTACTTCTCTATGGAAAAGTTTGGATGCTAGAATAATAATTTGATATTTCTAGTTTGGAAAAATCTTGATGATACAAACCTCCAACTCAAGGAATTAATATGTTTTTTTGAGGATCTGGCTCACCACAGAACCTCAATAGTCTCAGATGCTGGAACTCACGGAGTTTGATAAGCCTAAACACTTCCCCAACATACTCTTCTTGGAAGATCTTATTCTACAAAGGTGTATTTACTTATTCCTTCCAACATGGAGGAAGGGGTCATAGGATGGACCATGAACTAAGGACTCATCACTCATAAGATCGTCTTCACGATCCAAAACTAGTATCATGGTAGACTGTCATTGAAGAGCTATCTAAAAAGTGTCTTAGAATTGCCCTGGTGATTTTAGAATGTATATATACATAAAAATGGGGAAATTACCCAAGAAGGATAGTCATGTACACAATCTTGTATTATGCATGAACCATTATCTCTCCCATAAATGTCTCGACATGACATGTCAACATGCATGTAATCTTGGTCCAAGCGAATGGCTACGTCAGCCACCACACAATCTACAGATTCCCTAGACTTAGGAGCACACTCGAGACACTTTGACACTATTTATATAAACCTAATAAATTCATATAAAGTTGATATGTCCAAACAACATCCCAAGGAATGCACATGCTCTGATAACAATCTATCCCAACATGACACCTGTCAGGGCTCAAGATGGAACTACCCCAAACACTCCTCCAAAGTATAGGGGGTGGAGACCATCACCGAAGGACTCAAAAAGTACGTGAGACCATTTTATAAAAACCATTATGCACACACACCTTCAACTCAATGAAAAAGTTTACATCTAAAGAGAAAAAGATGCAACACTAATATAATTTAATCCAATAATGCATTAACCACTAGATTGTACAAAGAGTACGATAGTGTAAACTTTAAATTAAAGGGGAAAAATACCCACCCAATAAGAAATGTATCCCTAAATAACATAAAATTGGAAAATTAATTTTTTTAAAGAAGTCCAATCTTCTGAATCCCAATCTATGACCACTGTATACAGTCCAAGAACCAATTATCCCTAATCTCCACTGAAGTCATAGTGATGTTTTATATCATCTTCATGAGACATGACATGTGCAAGAAATGTACATTGAGGGGTGAGTATATACATACCCAATAGGACACACCGAAAGTTGACAGGGTAGAAGTAACAGATACAAGAGAAAATAATGATAGTAGATTCAAGGTATTGTGAAAGAGTGCAACTCAACCCAAAAATTGTGAAAGTATGATCATACAAGCACAAAAGGATAAATAGAGTGATTAGATTAAATACCCATGGAGACGTCACCACCTATATATAGAGAGTATAATCATCCAACCATGAGAATATAGATACAAAAATCATTTGGAATACCCCATGCATCTCCACATCTCCTGGAATTAGATTAACTGAACCCAATGAGTGGGTACCAAAAAGGATATATATATATATATGTTTAGTCAATGAATCCCAAGTGAGGGAGTAATAGATCTCCATATCATAGCACATCCCAAGAAGAATAGTAGACAACAGTTCCAAAAGTATTTCATCCACAATTCCCAACATCCCATAAAAATACAGTAAACAAACAAGTATATGGGGCTCAATCAACACACATTGATATTATCTACTTTGGATGGAACTGAATCAACCAATCATTTTTAGGCCACACCAAAAAAATATTCCTTGTTTGGGAAAGCATATATCTTCATAATGAGTCCAAAGCCATGTCAAACCACATCTTCTCACTATGGTTCGTAGTCATCTTGACATAATATATAGGTATAAATCCCATGCCATGGTATGATAGGAGGGTCTTTCTGTGATAGTCACTGAGGAACTCCACTATGCTGCCCCGCTAGAGGGTAATAGTCGATAATGACAATAGAGAACTGCACTTTCCAACTCTACTATTGGGTCGAACCTGAAATATTTTATCAACGGAATCCTATTTCCATCCCTACTGAAGGGTATTTTCTGGTAAAAGCTATCATGATACTCCAATAACCAACCTTGCTGGAGGGTAATGCTCAGTAGAAGCTGTTGGGGAATCCACTACACATCCTGACTAGAGGGTAAATCCTGATAGAAGCTTTCAGGGAAGTACACTTCACAAAATTACAATAGGGTAACACCCATAAATAAGGGGGTCATTGGGGAACTGTACTAACCAACTGTTCGGGTGGGTAACTCCCAAGAATCCCTAATGATTATCCATGATTTCCACCATCATCGGGTGTTGCCTCAATGCATTCCAAACATGTAAAATTTTACATCATATTTAAAAATCCAATATCAAGTGCACCAGAATGTAATACGTTGAAAAAAACTCGGGATAGGCTACTCACAGGCCAAGATCTGAGTTCAAATGAAGGAGATACTAGAGTTTGAAATTTCCTAAAAAAGAGGTACATGACATGTTGGGGACCCACACACTGTGTGGTCCCACTTTTCTATCATGCCATGTCCTTTCCAGAACAAGTGTTTCTATCAATGTAGCACTACATGATGTGTAAGGTCAGCACACAACATGTATTGGACAAAATACCGATGAGCCCATAAGGTTATTCGTCGATACGAAGGGTAAAACCATCATTTCATTAATATTCCTCTCCAAATGGCCCTGAATATACAAACGGATCATACCATTTCAATACCCATGAAAAAATTATTGAGATATACTATTCACTTTCCTCAATCTGACACTCAATGAAAAATTCACATTTCACAGCATTACATATGAATTTTTCTTCACGGGCTTGTGCCAAAAGTCTGAATTAAAAAACATAAATTTTTCTTAATACAAACGAATTAATTTCCGGGTTATAACATTGAATACAGTTCATCATGTTGACACCTTATGAGGTAGATATGTTGGATACATGATTCCAAAATTATAATAATAATAATATTGTTTGTTTTGATTCCAGTGAGCACAAGCACAAAATAAGGTACCCAACAATGGTCTTAAGATGACAGTCTCAATTCCAGGGTCCGGCTTCCATTGATGGTATGTTAATTTGATAACTTTTGAAAAAGTTACAAAACGATTTGGGTAGGACATCCAAAATTATAATAATAATGTTTTCTTATAAATTGTTGTTTTATTTAAATTATTTTTCTAACATTTAGGGCACAAACGAAGACCTCCTTTCATTTCCTTTTTATGGATACACCGTGGTGACTCTCCTATTTTTTCATTACCCTCCATTCATGCATGTATCTATCTCTCTCTTATATTTCATCATATCTGATATCTCATTTCTCAAATCTCATAACATAGATCTCATATCTCATATATCATATATCATATATCATATCTCAAATCTCATATATCATATCCCATATATATTAAAATTAAAACCAATTAAATTAAAAGGATTTTACTTAATTAAATTAAAACCATTTATTTAATTAACCGAATGTTTTATTCCACCATTTTTATTGTTAATAAAAATAATTATTAACTCCCATTATGTTTACCATGCCCAACCACCCCATCGATGATCTGAGCATAACCACCATCATATTCAGGATGAGTAGCCTCAACCATTAGACTCTACACATGGTCTATGCTCAGAATCATAGTCCTCACATTGTATACTTCCCAGGTCTTTTCATGGTTCATTGACCGGTTGTCATTTTTTTTGATCCTCTGTGAATACATGGGTCTAATTGGGCTCATTACCTCCCATAAAAGTTTTATCGAGACCTCAGGGAACCAATCAGTCATTAATGAGAAGAAAAATGTGGAGGAAGGCCCAATAAAAAGGGTTATATATCAAATACATGAATTCATGGGAAGTATATCAATATTGAGGATCCCAGTGTTAGAAAAAAATTGACAAAAAATAATTTTTCTACATGGGAACATACAATTGATGAAAAAAAACATATCAAAGAGAAAAAATTAATATACTAAATCATTTAATCAAAAGGGTATATCACACAAAATTGATTACTACTACCTTGATTATTGATTGATCATTACTGAAGAACATGTTACCTGATGATTTGGGAGGAGGCCTTGAATTTTGGAATCCTCTTTTGTTGCGATCGGGTGTTTCATCGTTGTTCGAAGTGACTCGCAAAAGAAGTGGGAAGATAAAGATATGGAAGTATCCCAGGTTTTGTGTGACTAACCCTAGAGAATTCAGCATAATGATATTCTTATATTGTTTATCTATTGTGTAAAAAATAAAACAATTAATTAATTATTTATTTTTTACACTAAATATACCGCCAACAAGAGAGGAATTTTAACATTCTACACCGACAAAATTTAGGTCCCTCATTGGGTAAAAATTACATTCTGAACTCACTGGTTGTCTCAAAATTGACATCTAATTCTCCCTATGTGATTTATTTGGATTTTTGTTCTAAAATTATATAATTAATTTATCCAATGCACCCACCAACGGTGGACCCGTTTGGTTATCCCACACCGACCAACTTTAGGTCATGCCTTAGGTAATCGCCTAGCTCTAGATTCAACCAAAATCTTAGATTTTGGATCTAAGACACTATTTATGAGATATTTCTCTTTTTTATGAAAACTATTTTAATGTAATGAATATTTATTTAATATTTTTAGAAAATTAATTATGGACTCAGAGGGAATCAGAATCACGCGCTATCTCACTACCTAGTTCTAAAAATATTCCTAGGAACTTTCCAAATTCTTACAATATACATGGTGATGTTTTCAAATTTAATTTTTGGCATGGGTAATTATTTCATCATCCCCATATAATTTCTTTTATCATCCTTCACTTTCTAACATACTAGTAACATTTATGAATATTCAGCAATATCCACTTTCATATTTCCTAACCAATAATTCTCTCAATGATCTGGATTCATATTTATGCCTGCTGGGTAAATATAAAAGGTAGAGATATGTGGATCATTCAGAAGCTCCTTCTTTATCTCTAGATTAGATGGTACAAATATTCATGACACTAATTTTACAACTCCTCCTTTTAAATTTTGATCTCTGAGAATTTTCCATATTTCATAGCTTCTATATTTTCTCAAATATCCTTATTATTCCTTTAATAATCCTTTATTTCTTCCATAAGGGATGGTTGAGGAAATATTTGAGAAAGGATTAATGATTTTCCTTCCTTAAAAATTCCCATTTATATCCTCTAAAAATCTATAAATATGGGATCCTACTCAATTATCATGGTTATTAATATTTCATGATACTTTATACATAGAGAAACATCAACATTATTTTCCAATCCAAGATGGTAGTAGATTGATAACATGTAATCCTTGATGAAATCTAGACATATTCTATGAAACATATAATTCTAATTTTGTTTGAATATATATTTCAGGATTTTATTATCAGTATATATCACACACATCTCCCCATAGAGATAATGCCCCTATATTTTCAACTTAAAGATCACAACTTCCCACTCCAAGTCACGCATGGGATTGGTTTTCTCATTATTATTCAACTAAATTCTGGTATTGGATACCACATTATCATTTTTCATTAGTAAAAACCCTCATCCCATCTCCAAATAATTTTTTTACACAACAATGATATACCCATGTATCGGTAGTGAAAAAAACTAGTGTAGTGTAAATCCACATATTCATCTATTTGATGAAGTATTCGGATTCACTAGTAAAGAAAAACATTAATCTTTTCTGAGTTATATTTGAATATTGGTTTGAAAATCATGAGAATTTTTAACAAATCATTAGTAGTGCCCATATATACAATGTAAACGAAAAATATCTGTTACAGATGTTGGATAGGGCCACTTCCCAAAAACATTTTCCTTGGAAGTGTCCAAAGATATCCCTTTGTTGGTGATAAAATTTCCCAATAATAAAACATCCTCCATCAATAACATATATTTGTTATTATTTTAATATAGTTTCTCCTATCGTAATTTTTTTAGCACTGTGTTAAAATTCTCTTCATATTATTCATGGCACTTTAAGTATATCAGAATAGAGTCAACAAATACTATCATTAATTTTCCGAGGTATTTTCAAATCAATCTATTATTATTGTCTATGAAATATTTTGTAGCATTAGTGGTTATAAAGGGAATTAATATGATCCTATGGTGTCTACATATCATTTGAAAGGAAGTATTGGTAATATCTTTCTTCCTTACCATTAATTAGTGATATCTGGACTGTTGTTTAACAATAGAGAAATATTTATCCCCGCGTAGTTGATTGAACTGGTCATCAATCTATGATGGTTGATACTTGTTCTTTATCATTATTTTATTTATCGAAAGATAATAAATTTATTGGTGCAATATTTTATCATTATTATTGAAAAATAGGACCTTGTCACCCCATAATGAAGTTGTCAAGCGTATAAAACCCTTGTCCAGATTTTCCTATAACTCAATCATCAGTTCTTCCAACTAAATGGTGTCTATTCTATAAGGTTTATTGATATAGAAAGAGATCCCAAAAAATAATTTCAATTGATTAATCAAATTCTAAATCATGTGTAAGACCATATAATTCTTCACAGAATAAATTAATTTATCCTTTGTAATGTCCATTCCATAGTGTATGATTCTCTCATGTTTGGAACTCATTTGATCTTGATATAGTTTCTCATGAGGAAAAAATATCCCCACTTGACACAGTGATTCCGAATGAGATTCATACCCCTCCTTATACTTGTACTGAATTGGAGGATGATTTATGATTTTATGAGTGATATCCCTTTACTAAAAGATGGTGTTATTTTTGTATAATGATAGACTATCCATTCCCAATATAGAATAAAACTCTAACAAAGGATGTATGAGAAAATTTGATGGGATTTTCAGTCAATAATAATTTAATAAGGATGAGTTATATATTTTTCTGGATGAAATATTTTCCCCTTTTGTTTTTCAAAAAGATAACTCAACCTCTCTATTTTGAGGTGGGGTTCAAATAGTAATTTTAAACATGAATTATATAAAATAATGCATAAAAATAATATAAAATAGCATGTTCCCTATTCTTGAATGAATAATCACCGTACCTA
Organism: Viscum album; assembly: GCA_963277665.1. Lineage (NCBI taxonomy): Eukaryota > Viridiplantae > Streptophyta > Magnoliopsida > Santalales > Viscaceae > Viscum > Viscum album. Next base: position 483,673,998 of record OY728131.1, read on the forward strand.
TCACCACATCATTTTTAGACTCCACCTGATAAGTAGTGATAGAATTAGTCCTTCCTTGCTTCCTTGGATGTTAATTTTCATGATTTACTCTAAAAAATATTGTATTTGGGAAATAGTTCTTAGAATTTTTATGTTCCTTTCAGTTTAAAACCTATAGTTTAAGATGATTGTTGATATAAAACATCCATTATTATTACACATTAGAGGGATTATTTATATTGGTTAGGAAGTTATTAGCTAGATTACCCATTCTTTAACATTTAAAGAATCTTTGGTTCTCTTTAGGAAATTCCCATGAATCTTATTTGCAAAATTTTGACATGTGGAAGTAGGATTTTCATACAATAATGGGATTTAACTATTGATCCTCTAATATTAAAATCAATTATTCAATTTTTCAATCCATCCACATGACACCACTAAGAGTATTACATCCCTATTTTAACTTTAAGGGAACAATAGAAAATTTCCTCACAGTTATGAAAGTCTTGAATCACCATCTATTTTTGAATACTTCCAGTAAAAATTTGATCCACCATGGATTCATTGTTCAAGAAAAAGACGAAGGGGTATCTTGAGGCCTTTTTAATTTTTTCCTTGAATTCCCCAATAGAAACTTATTTCTTTTTCTTTGGTCCACGTAACTACCTTTCCATATTAAGAATATGGGTTTAGGGAAAATATGAATCAATAAATATTTTTATAAAATATTCTAGTTCTAGGGAATGAGTTTCATCCTTGGACTTCGTGTTCTTGATTACTGTCCCCAACATATCATCTTCTTCTCAAAAAAACGTTTCACTACCAGGAAAACTCACTCTATTTCGAGCTTAATAGGATAAGCCATAATATTCTCAATGGATTTTATCCATTTTTTGTGGGGAGGGAATCAAACAATCCACTAAACATGTGAGGAATTTTCTGCATAAAGGATTCAGTTGAAACATGCTCTTTATTAGGATAAAGATGGAATTCCAAAAAATTAAATTTATTATTAATAACATGATCCAGTTGATAATGTAAAATCATTATATTTTGAGAACATGTTTCCATCATATTTAATGTTTCATTATGGAAATCATCACATTTCCTATCACATCGATTGTTGGAACAAGTTATCATATTTCCCACTATTAACAAAAAAAATAAAAAATATAATTGGGGGTCTTGAATACATATATTATAACAATATAAAAGAGAAAAATTAATTATATTAGGATAAAAAAATAAAGTAAAATTTTATTATATTTTGATTCCCAACGTTTTAATCTAATATATCCATGGTGATTGAATTATACATAGGGTTCTTATGACAGTTCTCTAGTCCTAATCTCAAAAAATAACCATACCATCCTCTAATAAATTATATAACATACCAAAAATTAATCACATATTATTACATGATTTTATGTAAAATTAATCATCAATCCCAACCAATAATCATAATTTCAAGTTTTATTTCATGATTATGTACATAATCAGAAAATAAAAAAACAAAAACAAAAACATATTTTATTTAATCTCTATAATGAGGTTCTGACATCCATTGAGCTCATAAATCTTCATAGGATGATATGGGAAATACATGATCAAGGGGATGTTCTAAAAATCCTTGTAAAGGTATGAATATATAAAGTATCGATAGAAAAATTGTTAAAAATCATAACATTATGACACACAAGGTATGGAAGTAGAAAAAATAAGGAATCAAAACATGTATACCTTGGGATCATATAATCATGGTATCATAGAAATTGGAAACATCATACTACAATACATAAGAATGAGTCTAGGATAACTTCCAACACAATTTCATAAGGATTATAATGGTTCAATGATAACTACCATGATCATTACACATGGGAAAAAGTCCCAAAAAACGATTCAGGTTCACTCCCTATTCCAATGTGACGTTTCACGAGTCTAACGATTACCCAATGCATTGGGAAACTATATGGGATCACCCCTCATAAAATTTTCTTGAATATCTGTTCTAAATGAAGAATCAAGTGTTAGGAATAAATATAATCGCTTATCATGGAATGAATTGACTATCATAATCACATCACAAGGTATAGAAAAAGAGAATATCAAAATGATTTCCATGAAATAATGTATTTAAATCATACATGGACATTCATAATGGAAAATGGGAAAAGATCAGGATGTGTGATATAAGGCCCCAGCCTTAAACCTTATTAATATTGAGTTATTAAAAGATTACACATTGAGGATCTTTTCAGGTTTAGATTTTTAGAGAATTAGATCATAAAACTTGCATTACATTCCACATTTAAAAAAAGTGGTTACATAAAAGATAGTATTCATTTTTCCCATCAACGGAAACATATTTAAAATAAAACATGGATTCTTTCTTGACACTTCCTTGACACTATCATTATATCTTGTACCCTTCCCTTAACCTGTGAAAAACATTTCAAAAACATGGGATGAGCATATAAAGCTCATTAAGGGTTAAAAAGAATATGGAAAAGAAACATGAGTTCATATATACAAAAGAATGAAATCATACTTTACCCATAAAACAAAGGCACTTTAACATACCTCATCAAATCATGAATAAATCATAGAAATCATAAGACATAAAAGGTAACTTCAGGCATTCAAAAAATTCTTATGTATGGGGTAACCCTCTTGGTTACGTTTGGAATACCCGCCACAGTATATTCCCTAAATCTCTTTTGAGAAACCTTAACGTTTCACTCCTTCACGTTACCCAATGAATTGGAGAGCTATATCGGGTTCACCCGCCCTTAGTTTATCACGGAACGACCGGTCTTAATAACAATGCCCAAGAACCATAACATAATCATACCCCATAATACATGTATAAAGTAAACATAACATTTCCACATTTCAATCACAATATATCAATAAAACACATTGATATAAAAAACATTATGAAAACCATTTTCAATACCAAAATAAAATAAAAGTAAAACATGGTATTTATTTTTCTTTTAAAAAGAAGGTATGGATTGTAGAGGAAGCCGAAACTCAAATAATGGTCACAGCGGTGGAGAAGTCATTGTCGCCGCATACGTACTACATAAACATTCCCTTTTGTCGTTTAGTAAAACGCTTCATATAAAAAATATTCCTTTTTTGATAAACATAAAATTAAAAGGGGTTTATACACCGAATAAAAGAAGGTTGTGTATAAAACAAAATATGCCTCAATGAATGGAGTATTGAGACAAAGTCCCTTACAAAGACGGTATTCTTGGTTTAAGGATAAATCAATTACATATTATGTGTGACAAACTAATACACCAAATATAAATGGATATTAAGTGTAAAACAATCAGAGGATATTCACACATATTCATAGAACGATATATTCAAGGAGTACAAGTTTATCCCAGAGAATCAAATTTGGGTTAAGAAGTTCCCTTGCAAAAATTTGACATCCTAACGACGTCACTACAAAATTCAGAAAATGAGTTGATGAGAGATAAAAAGGGTATCTCATCACATGGAAATAAAATTTAAATCAATAAGGATATATAAGAACATATCCCAACATAATATCATGTGTATAAAAAGACATAACAAAAGAAGTCTTTTAAAAAGAGGAGGGTGAAAGGTTCCCTTACCGACATGGGTATCTTTCGAAACATACACCCTGTGAAAGAAGGACAATACAACATTGATGTAAATACTCATAAATGAAAGTATATTACACAGTGAGTAAAATAATGGTCAGTACATACACCACTCAAAGGATAATGTGGCAAATGTAGCATAATTCTCACGGGAATAAAAGTGATATGAAAAATCCCTTACGAAAACTCGGTAGCCTAATGACGCCACATAAAACGTCCAAAATGGATTGATGAGAGAGAATAGGGTCTCTCATCATATGAACATAAAAATTACAGTAAGAGTAATATAAAATAATATCCCAATAACAAGATAGATGAGCTTTAAAAGGAATGACATAAAAGAATGTACTTAAAAAGAAAGAGAGGAGTATGGTCCCTTACCTCGGGTCTGACTTGACTCGATCGTTCTTTAACGTCCTGAATAATAAACTTGAGTTAATTTATACTTTCTTAAGAACATTTTTCAAGTTCATTATTCCTTTTATATCACTTATTTCCATGTTATAAACAATATGTAATCATTTATGTTAATAATGTTCGTTTTGTCGATATTTGGTTCTTAAGTCGAAAGTGGACTTCTTACAATTGCATGTTGTTCGTGTGGTCAAAGGATCATTATATCCAGAATGATATTCATGATTTAGATACCATATATATCATATATATCCAGAATATACATGTATTTATAATATTACATAATCATTTAGAGGTAAGAAATGAAATGCACCGTTCATGGAGATGGTAAGCCGTACGTACGCATGAACGCTACATTCATTTCTATTTCATATTAATGGAATTAAAACCAAATGATAGGTATGTATATTTTAATTCCAGAATTACATTCATCATTTATATGTAACACACATCATATATAATAACTTTAAATACATCCTTTATACATCCCACATATGGCATTAATGAATCAAATCACTTTGAGGGGGCGGTAGTCCGCACTTCCTAAAATGAAATTATCGTGTTTACCCACAATGGAGACCATAAAGGTATGACACAAAAGAAAAATACAGAAGCTTAAGTAAAACATAAAAATATTATATATCATATATAAATATAGTTACGTCTTAATGGCCTCCTTTTAAGGTGTTATATGAATGTTGAACAATCATCATTTCGTGAGGCAGAAATTCGCAATCCACAGAAACAGTATGTTCAATAACCATTTGATGTAGGTGTGTGTAACCGTAGCTCGAATTATTCTAATAAAAACATCCTAGTATATTGAAGATACTGGAGTTGTTACAAATTAAATTAATAAAAAGAGTTTAGGGGGCTGGAGAAGAAAAATAAAACAAAAGAACACAAGAGAAGACATTACCTTAAAATCGGGTAACTCCCTTTGGTTTGAGCTCAAAGGCTTCCTTGGTAATACTTCTACCCAAACTGAGGCTTCAAAGAGTTATAGAGTGATGTGGAGATACAAAATGAGCAGGGTTTGGCCGAGTCAAAGGCTTTGGAAGTGTGGGTAAAGAGGTAGAGGTGGGGGCCTTTTATAAGAGGAGGGGAGGGGAACTCTTGGAAAGTAAAGAAATGTTACTTTATTTGAAAATGTGTTTCGGATTTAAAAGGTCCCACATTGATATAATTCGAGGATAAGGTAGTTAGGGTTCTAAATATAATCATACAATAGGTCTTTGACAAGTGTAATTTATAGTTTATCTTTTCATTTTATTTAAATCCTTTATTAATGAGGTAATCACTGCATCATCATCATGTCATAAATAATTAAATTTATTTAATGTCTAAAAATTATAAAAAAATTATCATGATGTAGGAAATCCTTTTAGATTTCCGATTACTTTTTATAGTCAAAACTCTGACTTGTATAGCACCATGTAAAAATTGTTTTAGTTAAACAACTCATGTTTGTGACATTTTAATTTTAACATTACATAAAAGGTATATATGTCATTTTACAACCAAAGTGGCTCCATGGGGTCCCCAATTTGACCCATGGATTTTATTGGTCGTCCATGACCCATCCAATGAGGTTAGGACATGTGTATAGGTCATTTCATATTATTAAAACATTATTTTTACCTTAAACTAGACTAATTACCTCTAATCGCGATTGAAAACTTAAGAAGTTACTATTCACCAAAAAATTATTTTAATCCAATTGAACCACATTTTACTTCTTAATGACAACCATATATGTCGGATTTTTGAAATTCAAAACACAAAGGTGGGAAATTTTCATTTAAACGGAAAATCTGTTTTTATAAGTACCACTTAGTGGTTTCACTATTCATCAAAAATTGTAGTTTTTCAGAAAATTACCAAAAATTCTTTCTAAGCTATATTTGATATTCTGAATTCAAAAATGATTTCTATTTTACAAAATTCAAAACATATAAGTTACATTAATTAATTTAAAAATTAATTCATGTTGTCAGAGAAAATAGCGGGTTTTTATGAAACAATATCTATTAAAAGATTGACACTAGTTTAAGTCCAATTTCAATGTGAAATTAATTCCAATGACCACTATTGGATTAAATGGTAAAAATATATTCTAATTTCACTTTAAAACAAATTCAAAAGATAATCTAGTCATATAAATAAATTAGATTAAAAAGTGGGTTTGAATTAAAATACAACATGTTTCGTTATATAATAAAAAATGAACTTTATCGGAAAGATACCAAAAATTTACATAAAGTAAATTTTGATGTCCTGATTATAAAGAAGAATTTTATTTTGTAAAATATAACACATAAAATTGTCAAAAAGTGGATTTAAAATAGATTCTCCATCAAAAGGCGGTTAATCGACCTTCTAAAGAACATTAGAATGTTTACGCTTAAAAATTGAATTCATTCACATTTTTAATCCTCTAACATTTATTGTAAAAAGTAAAAATATTTGACAAAAATATATAATTATTTTTTAGTTAGTTCTATTAATTCATTCCATTACAACGGCTAGGTGTCAACTACCATTTAAAATAATATTATTTAATTATTAGAGTGCAACGTAAGATTCCCAAGAAACTCGTTGTTGCGTATTGGGTACACCATCGAGAATAACGTCCCCTTTAAGGTAATATTAATATTTTATTCACAAATATAGATAAATATAAAAATTTCATATTCTTTATTTACCTGGGGTGTTACATCCTTCCCCCCTTTTGGGAATTGCATCCTCGTTATTTTAAAATTGGGCTAGGAAACATCCTTGAAAGTCCCACATCGGAACAAGAGTCGGTAAAACAATCACTTTAAAATAAAGAATGAGAAGTAAAGAGGTCACCCTAGTTAACCCATACTAGGATTCCATGTAGGAAAACATGGACATGGAGGAGAAAATATAGGGTCATGTTCTGATGGAGAGTGATAGAAAACATGTCTAGGAGAAAGTTAACCATAAGAAAATCACAAACTTTTGATGGGTTAAACGGTATTCGATTCCCCAGTATGAAAAGTTAATAGACAACATTTTTGTTTTAAGTTACTTTTTATTGAGGAATTTATTCATAAGGAAACATAATGACTTATCATGTTGACTTTCAACTTTTACTAGATTCCTTAATCAAACTCATATTTTTTCCAAAAGATGAGTATTTAGGGAGACTTGTTCGCATTAAGAGTACTATAATCCGCTTCTAGAGAATCACCTAATCCACCAAAAAGAACTATATACTTCCCATATCTTTAGACCTTAACCAAAACCAAAACCAAAAAGGTTAGTACAAGGTCAGATAATCCAGAAAAGGATAACCCTTTAAAAAGAAAATATATGCTTAATCTCCAAAACTTTTCCAACAAAACCCAATCCACAAAATAGAACTATATACTTCCCACGTATTTAGACTTTAACCAAAACCAAAACCAAAAAGGTTAGTACAAGATCATATAATCCAGAAAAGGATAACCCTTTATAAAAAGTTAATCTATTCTTAATCTCCAAAATTTGTCCAACAAAACCCAAAGTTCAACGACGACCATTCGATAAACAATTTGTCCATAAAATAATTCAAAGTAAACCAAACTAAGATTGAAACCCAAATATTTAATGGATTTAATCACATATTCTTCCAAGGTACAAATTAACTTTTATCTCCAAATAACCTCAGATGCTCTTAAATTCTCATATTGAAAAGTAATTAACATAATCACATATCCTCCATGATAGGTTAATCATTTCCATAGAAAACCCAAAATAAACATACTCTTGATTCCTAAAATCATCTAACTAAAAAGAATTAGTCAAACTAACAAGGGACTTCACGTAGTCCAGTAGTAGGCGATAAATACCAGTTGCACTTTGGTTTTGGGTTTGATTCCCACAGCTTTGTCTGGTGCGATAGGTTGTCACATGGTCTGCATGTTGTCCTTTTTCCAAAACAATATAATTCTTAAAACATTCTCAAAAACGAGATAAAATCTTCAAAAATAATCATAACATATTTTAACCTCAAGTTTATCTCATGCCTTTCATTTTCCATCATAACATATAATAACCCATTATTACCTCAAAAGTAAGGATCATATAAACTCTAATGGTTACCTTTATAATTATTACCTAAACTTCCACATCGATTGGTCATCTCGTACATGATGCATTACAGATCATACCAAGGTTCAAGTGGTTGACCATGACTCATTGATAGTTGGTTTAGAATAACCACGAGTTCCTCATTGAATCCCCCATTTCATCCAGTCTCTTAATCAGAGAACCACCACAGTTTCCTTCAAACCTATTATCAATTTGGTTCCTACTAGATCCATCCATTCACTAAAAACAGAAATGTCAGTGTGAGTATATCAACAAAACCATCATTTACTAAGGAGGAGGGTAAACACTAAGATATACTTACTCATTCACTTTATCTAAAACTATGACTCTTTATGAAATCCTAACCATTATGGTAAAGTCACTTATGATTAAAGAATACCCTAACCTCTAAAGTTATCTAAACCAACCTTTGATACCAACTATAAGGCCCCATCCTTAAACCTTACTTAATCTTGAGTTATTACAAGATTACACATTGAGGATCGTTTCAGGTTTATAGTTTTAGAGAATTAGATCATAAAACATGCATTACATTCCACATTTAAACAAAGTGGTTACATAAAAGATATAATTCAATTTTCCCATCAATGGAAACATATTTAAAATAAAACATAGATTCTTTCTTGACACTTCCTTGACAATATCATCATATCATGTACCCTTCCCTCGACCTGTGAAAAACATTTCAAAAACGTGGGATGAGCATAAAAAGATCAGTTAGGGTTAAAAAAATATGGAATTGAAACATGAGTTCATATATACATAAGAATGAAATCATACTTTTCCCAAAAAACAATGGCACTTTAACATACCTCATCAAATCATGAATAAATCATAGAAATTATATGACAAAAAAGGTAACTTGAGGCATTCAAAACATTCTTACGTAGGGAGTAACCCTCTTGGTTACGTTTGGAATACCCACCACAGTATATTCCCGAAATCTCTTCAGAGAAACTTTAATGTTTCACTCCTTCACGTTACCCAATGCATTGGAGAGCTATATCAGGCTCACCCGCCCATAGTTTATCACGGAACCACACGTCTTCATAACAATTCCCAATAACAATAACATAATTGTACCCCATAATACATGCATAAAGGAAACGTAACATTTCCACATTTCAATCACAAGATATTAATAAACACATTGATAAAAAAAACATTATGAAAACCATTTTCAATAACAAAATAAAATAAAAGTAAAACAAGGTATTTATATTTCTTTTAAAAAGAAGGTATGGCTTGTATAGGAAGCCGAAACTCAAATAATGGTCACAGTGGCGGAGAAGTCGTTGTCGCCACATACGTACGACAAAAACATTCCCTTTTGTCATTTACTAAAACGCTTCATATAAAAAAGATTCTTTTTTGGATAAATGTAAAAGTCAATGGGGTTTATACACCGTATAAAAGAAGGCTGTGTATAAAACAAAATATTCCTCAATGAATGGAGTATTGAGACAAAGTCCCTTACAAAGATGGTATCCTTGGTTTTAGGATAAATCAATTACATATTTGTGTGACAAACGAATAAACCAAATATAAGTGGATATTAATTGTAAAAAAATCATAGGATATTCACACATATTCATAGAATGACATATTCAAGGAGTACAAGATTATCCTAGAAAATCAATTTTGGGTTAAGAAGTTCCCTTGCAAAAATTTGACAGCCTAACGGCGTCACTACAAAATTCAAAAAATTAGTTGATGAGAGATAAAAAGGGTATCTCATCACATGGACATAAAATTTAAATCAATAAGGATATAGAAGAACATATCCCATCATAATATCATGTGTATTAAATGACATAACAAGAAAAGTCTTTTAAAAAGAGGAGGGTGAAAGGTTCCCTTACCGACATGGGTATCTTTTGAAACATACACCCCGTGAAAGAAGGAAAATACAAAATTGATGTAAATACTCATAAATGAAAGTATATTACACAATGAATAAATTAATGGGCAGTATATACAACACTCAAAGGAAATTGTGGCAAATGTTGCATAAATCTCACGGGAATAAAAGTGAGATGAAAAATCCCTAACGAAAACTCGGCAGCCTAATGGCGCCACATAAAACTTACAAAATGGATTGATGAGAGAGAATAGGGTCTCTCATCATATGAAAATAAAAATTAAAGAAAGAGTAATATAAAAGAACATTCCAATAACAAGAAAGATGAGCTTTAAAAGGAATGACATAAAAGAGTGTACTTAAAAAGAAAGAGAGGAGTAGGGTCCCTTACCTCGGGTCCGACTTGACTCGATCGTTCTTTAACGTCCTGAATAATAAACTTGAGTTAATTTATACTTTCTTACGAACCTTTTTCAAGTTCATTATTCCTTTTATATCACTTATTTTCCTGTTATAAACATTATGTAATCATTTAAGTTGATAATGATTGTTTTTTCGATATTTGGTTCTTAAGTAGAAAGTGGATTTCTTACAATTACATGTTGTTCGTGTGGTCAAAGGTTCATTATATATAGAATGATATTAATGATTTGGATATCATATATATAATATATATCCAAAATATACATGTATTTATAATATTACATAATCATATAGAGGTAAGAAATGAAATGCATCGTTCATAGAGACGGTAAGCCGTACGTACGCATGAACGCTACTTTCATTTCTATGACATATTAATGGAATTAAAAGAAAATGAGAGGTATGTATATTTTAATTCCAGAATTATATTCATCATTTATATGTAAAAAACATCATATATAATAACTTTAAATACATCCTTTATACATCCCACATATGGCATTAATGAATCAAATCACTTTGAGGGGGCAGTAGTCTGCACTTCCTAAACTGAAATTATCGTGTTTACCCACAATGGAAACCGTAAAGGTATGCCACAAAAGAAAAATACAGAAGCTTAAGTAAAACATTAATATATTATATATCATATATAAATATCGTGACATCTTAATGGCCACCTTTTAAGGTGTTATATGAGTGTTGAACAATCAACGTTTCGTGAGGCAGAAATTCACCATCCACAGAAACAATGTGTTTCTTAACCATTTGGTGTAGGTTTTGTAAATGTAGCTCGAATTATTCTAATAAAAACATCCTAGTATATTTAAGATACTGTTGTTGTTACAAAATAAATTAATAAAAACAGTTTAGGGTGTTGGAGAAGCAAAATAAAACAAAAGAACACAAGAGAAGACATTACCTTAAAATCGGGTAACTCCCTTTGGTTTGAGCTCAAAGGCTTCCTTGGTAATACTTCATCCCAAAGTGAGGATTCAAGGAGATATATAGGGATGTGTCGATACGAAATGGGCAGGGGTTGGCCGAGCCAAAGGCTTTGGAAGTGTGGGTAAGGAGGTAGAGGTGGGGGCCTTTTATAAGAGGATAGGAGGGGCACTCTTGGAAAGTAAAGAAATGTTACTTTATTTGAAAATGAGTTTCGGATTTAAAAGGTCCCAAATTGATATAATTTGAGGATAAGGTAATAAGGGTTCCAAATATACTCATCCAATATGTCTTTGACAAGTTTATGTTATAGTTTTAACATTATCTTTTCATTTTATTTAAATCATTTATTAATGAGGTAATCGTTGCATCATCATGATGTCATAAATAATGTAATTTATTTAATGTCTAAAAATTATAACAAAATTATCATGATGTAGGAAATCTTTTTAGATTTCCAATGACTATTTATAGTGAAAACTATGACTTGTATAACTTCATGTTAAAATTGTTTTAGTTAAACAACTCATGTTTGTGACATTTTAACTTTAACATTAAATAAAAAGGTATTTATGTCATTTTCCAACCAAAGTGGATACATGGGGTCCCCAAGTTGACCCATGGATTATATTGGTCGGCCATGACTCATCAAATGAGGTTATGACATGTGTCTAGGTAATTTCATATTATTACAACATTATTTTTACCTTAAACTACACTAATTACCTCTAATCGTGATTGAAAACTTAATAAGTTACAATTCACCAAAAAATTATTTAAATCTCATTGAACCACATTTTAATTCTTAATGACAACCATGTATGTCGGATTTTTGAAATTTAAAACACAAAGGTGGAAAATTTTCATTTAAACGGAAAATCAGTTTTTATAAGTACCACTGAGTGGTTTCACTATTCATCAAAAATTGAAGTTTTTCAGAAAATTACCAAAAATTCACCCTAAGCTATATTTGATATTACTAATTCAAAAATGATGTCTATTTTAAAAAATTCAAAACATATAAGTTACATTAATTAATTTAACAATTAATTCCCGCTGTCAGAGCAAATAGCGTGTTTTTATGAAACAATATCTATTAAAAGATTGACACTAGTTTAAGTCCAATTTCAAAGTGAAATTAATTCCAATAACCACTATTGGATTAAATGGTAAAAATATATTCTAATTTCACTTAAAAAACAATTCAAAAGATAATCTAATCATATAAATAAATTAGATTAAAAATTGGTTTTGAATTAAAATACAACATTTTTCACTATTCATTAAAAAAATGAACTTTATTAGAAAGATACCAAAAATTTACACAAAGTAAATTTTGATGTCCCGATTCTAAAGAAGAATTTTATTTTGTCAAATATAACACATAAAATTGTCAAAAAGTGGATTTAAAAGAGGTTCTCCATCAAAAGGCTGTTAATCGACCTTCTAAAGAACATTAAAATTTTTACGCTTAAAAATTGAATTCATTCACATTTTTAATCCTCCAACATTTATTGTAAAAAGTAAAAATATTTGACCAAAATATATAATTATTTTTTAGTTAGTTATGTTAATTCCTTCCATTACAACGGCTAGGCGTTAAATACCATTTAAAATAATATTATTTTATTATTAGAGTGCAACGTAAGATTCCCAAGAAACTCGTTGTTGCGTATTGGGTACGCCATCGAGCATAGCATTCCCTTTAAAGTAATATTAATATTTTATTCACAAATATGGATAAATATAAAAATTTCATATTCTTTATTTACCTGGGGTGTTACCTGTGATTTCAAGCAAAAGTGAAAACATGTAAAAATAGTGTTTATGAAACATTAGTAATGAAACATTTTAGGGAATTTTAATGATGATTTTAAAATGCATTTAAATTAAAAGGAATAATATTTTATATTAACCAGAAATTAAACAAGATATATTTTAGTGATATAATTATTTATTTTATAATAATAATTGAATATTAATTCATAATTTTTTATTTAACATTAAAATTCCTAATAAATAGGAAGGTTTCCTTTAATATGACGTGTTTTTTTGAGGAGAATTAGGAAGAGAACCTTATAAAACATATACTTCACCATAAAAAAAGTAGAATGGGATATGAAAATATGTATGGAAAATGAATTTATAAAATATGAAGATTAAATAATATGTATTCATAATCAAATTGGGTAAATGATAGAGAAATAATAACCCTATGTAAAATAGAGGTGTGGATAAAATCTCATTCCTTATTTCTAAACCCATTCTTTGATTGATCTTAAAGTCCTAGATAATTAAATTAATTCCAATTATTAATTAATTAAGAACATTTTATAAATTTATTTTATTTCGTATAATTTTATAAAATTCATTCATAGCCTTTTTTGATGAGTTATAATATACAATTTCATCATTCGAGTGTGTTCATTTCCATTGTTTTCATGATCTGTTCAGTTATATATGTGTGTAGAAGATCATGTAAAATGACAAAAGTTATCAAGAAATAAAATTTAATGTTATTAATGAAAATCCAAACTATTAAATTGTTTAATATATTTTTTTCTTTTTAGATGTTAGGTTGATTTATTAGAAAAAAAGTAATGATAATAATTTAGATTATTTTCTCATTTTTAGATTGTCACTGATTAGTTGTATTTCATTAATTAATATTTGTTTATATATACATTTTTTCTTAATATTAAATAATCTATAATAAAAATATGATAATCTTTTTCAACCAAGAAAATATTTTTATTACCATCTTAAGAGATGGAAATGAAAATTTAAAACCATTTATCCTTGAATGGGATGAATTCCCAAATCATAGATGATGTATTAATTCATAGAAAAAAGGTAATGGGAAGAGAAATAATGATGTTTTGTTTACTTGAAATAATACAATTCATGAATATAAAAGATATAGGAGTTATAATTTAACATGTATAAGTATAATTGAGGACTGAAAAATAAAATAATAAGAAATTAGATGAAATAATAGGTGGTTTTTACCCCTTGAATTATTCTCCCAGAGAACCTCCTTGAGGAAAAAGAGTTTGAAATATTATTGATAGAAAAGGATCATGGACTTGAGTTAGAGTATTTGGAATATTATTCGGGAGAATTTTCATGAGATTCAAGGCTTTGTAGGTTTGAGGAGAAGAGGATGTATTTATTGGTAATGAGATGGGTGTTCGTTATTATCTTATTCATTAGTTTGTTATTTTAAATCAAGAATATGAATAGTTTGAGCCATATCACTAAATATATTATATAAATATAGTGGATTTAAGATTATGGTTCTTATATCAAACACTACTCAAAAAATATTAAATTTAATTTATACTGTTTAATACAATAAATTATCAAATTTCAGTAGTCGCTAAAAATTCAACTATTTTAGAAAATTCACAATAAATCTCTCATAACATTTTTAAATGTGTCAAATTAAAAAATGATCATCATTACATTAAAATAAATTTCTAAATTTGGTTAATTTATTTTTTAATTAAAATCATCATTTATTAGAGAAATTCAGATTTTAAAATTTTATGTGATTTTATAGAACTTTGAAATATTGGTTAAGATACCTCAAACTTGTGTTATAATCATAACAAAAAATATTAATTTATGAATCTATTTTACTAAAATTTATTTCTTTTTAAATCATTAATTAAATTATAAAATTTTAATTAAAAATTTATGACATACAAAAATAAAAATAGATAATTTTTTAAACATTTATTTTATTTTACCATGATATAAATATATCATATTTTAGTTCATAATATATCAAAATTTTATTTATAAGTTCACAGGTCAGTTTATAATTCTATTGGGTTAGTTAATATTCGTATTGGTTACATTACTATTCCAATTCTCAGCTTAATATTCTATTGATTTATATAATTTATTTTTTATAAATACTTATTATTTCATTGATTCTTCATTTATAATGTTTGTATTAAGTTATTTAAATGATTCTTTGTGGTCTATACTATATGAAATAATTATATGAATTGAAATTTCATTGATGGAATTATGGGCCATAATAGTAACAATTTTTTGAATTTATTATAGTTTTGGTAGTAAAATATGGTTGATGTAATGTGAAAGGATGGGGACTGGTATGAAAATCCTTTTATTATTGTTTTGGATTAGACTGGGTAATTGTTTCCTGAATTTAGTTTTTTTCCATCATCCAAAGAGGATGATATTTTGAAATAAGTACCTTATGATTTTTCCTAGTATTGATATTTGGGATCATACCGAATATGATTCCCTATATTTTTAATTTGTTATTATTAATTTCCATATAATATATATCAATTTTGGGTGAAGTTATGAATACTAATATAAACAATAACAAAAATATGAGATGTTTCATTTTCCTACACATATAACGAATTATGAAGCATGGTTTTATAATAATTTTTTTCAGGGTAGTGGTAGTTTATGAATAGTTTTATTATTATTTAACTAAAAATGAAATCCATGTACCCCCATTAAATTTTGGAAATTTTATGTTTGGGAAGTGGAAAATTTTTGATTATTTTATCTTCTATATATTGCCTTATCCCTCTATTTTATTACCTATCCATTTTTGGTCAATATGATCTGATATACTAATGACGTTGTTCCTCCTTCATAAAGGATATTTATAATTTACATTCTTCCTTTAATTTCTATCATTTATTTGTAGTGATTCCTCTATATGTCAATATTAAAAAAAATTATGTGGCTTAATTAGATTTATTATTTCTATAATATTTTTCTATTATTAATATTTATTATCCGTAAAATATAATGAGGATGGAGGTTCCCATAACATTAGATAGTTATAAGTGTGGTTTGTGTGCGATAGTGTTTTCATGATGGAGTAAATGGTTTGGAATTGTCAATTTTAATTAAATACTTCAATGTTATAATTGATGAATGGAAATATCATGTCAACAAATGAATGAGTTTCATATTAAATATGTATGTGTATAATTTATTTGAAAAGGAAACAATCATCACTACAATGATTTTATAGGATAAACTTATTTGGGTCATTAGTCCAATGTGAAAGAGATGTGTGGTTTCTAAAAGGATTATGAATCAGTTTTTTGTAGTTTAATACAATGTTAACTATTTTAATAGATTCCCTTTATTTATTTCTATATTAATTGAAAGTGTTATTTGATATTGATCTATGATGGGAATGTTTATTAGTAAGTGATGATAAATAGAGCTATATGTTAACTAAAATGGTTAATAATATTAGTTAATGATGCTTGTTTTATTTGTGATAAAATTATATTTTTTTAACATATAAATATTATATTAAACTTTGAACTGATATAATATACGTGGGGACAATAACAGTACTATATTACCTTAAGGTTTTACTGTTGGATAGACATGTTACATCATGATCCGTTTTCTTTTATGAATGATATTTAAGACTCTAATTTGGACATGTTACATTATCACAGTATGATAATATGATATAATCTATCTATGTCACATAATGAATTTGAAATACAGGGTATATGGGCCACATATATTATTTTTTTAACAACTAATATAATGTTATTGATTTACATATCCTATGTTTTGTTTCCTGGCCTAATGTGATGTGGGTTTCTTTAATTTAGATTATTATTCTTTTGGTGAAATAATGTGATACCATAGTACTATAATCGAGTTATCTGTAATGTTATGTCTAAATGTTTATAGTATTATCCCAATTGTTACATGGTAATAATATTATCAACTAACTAGATTATTTTTTTTACTTTTATATATTTATTATTAAATAATTTTAATTACTAAATATGAAATCATATTTATTGATCAAAATTATGGGTACCTCTAGGGACACACTAATTAGTTTTATAATCACAAATTGAAAGTGTTCCCAATTTCATATAAGTAAAATTTATATATTGACATAGAAAAGAGAACAATATTCATTATAAGTGTTCTATATGAAAGTTCTTTCATACAAATGGATATACAATTTTGCAATGATGATTGACCATATACTTATGTATAATTATGTTTCCTATGTAATTTTAAAATAACACACCATATATTCTTGATCCATGAGATAGAATAGGATGAATGATTGAATGTAATTATATTTAATATAATTATGTGAAAAATATTAATGATTTTTTATTTTTTATAGTTATATTAACTTTGGCCTTCACCAATTAGTGTTTCAAAAACTTTATTATATTCATTTTCCATTTATTTCGTGTTTTTAATTGTATGAAATATATGAATTATCTGTAATTACATCTTATAAGATAAATTAGAAATCATTGAGTGTGGTCTCCAATATCTTGTCATTGAGGTGGATTTTTGAGTAAATTTATATTATAAATTTACCCTTTTGTTCAATATTTTATATGGTTTTTAATTCTATATATTGAAATTTAAAAGATTAGATTACCCACTATGATGTTTTGACATAGCTTGTATCATATTCATATGTTTTCTTATGGTTTTAAATTTTGAGGCTAGTATTTAAAAATTATATTTTTGTTATGTAATTGATTAATCACCGAGATGTGTCTTTTTACTAAATGATTTACTTAATGCGAAACATAAAATTTTCCTTGGAATTAACACATGCTTTTTTGTTTCAACATTACAGTAAAAATTATCTTACAAAATTATATTGATGGAATCAGCTTTAACAACTTCACATTCCCATAATATATATTATTTATATGAGTTATAATCTCACCCTCATTTTATTAATGTAAAATCTCTAGGTAAAATAATAGTTAAATAAATAGTCTCTATATGGATTAATCATGAATTAAAGACCATTATTATAGAAAATTATAAAATGTTTTCTTTAATTTTATTATATCATGTACGTTATTTCCAAAATTTCACAAACATGTTTTTACATGTTAGGTCAAATATTATAATTTTTTATATTATCAAAAAAAATACTTTTATATTATTAAACATAATATTGGAATATTAGTTGGTTGAAATAAATTTACAAGGAATATGATGAAATTTTCAAAGGGAATGAACTCAATTATTGAAGCAAAAATATGAAAATAAAAATATTAAAACTAATAAAATTTTATAGTATTGAATCTATATTCAATGTTATAGTTTTACATAGAGTAAAAAATTAAATAAAAAAGAAAAAACAAAAAATACCTCCATTATTATCCCCTGGTGCGGGAAACTAAGTCCATGCTTTGATTTGTATCATGAAAATCCTATATGATTAAATAATTTAAAATGATTAACAAAATAAAGGTATGTATCACTTTATACCCATTTCAAAATTAATTATTTTTATATAGAAATAATCCTACCTATATTAGCGATACATAATCTAAAAATGTGAATGTGTTCACCAATTAAACTTTGGTTGTGTTTTATAATAAAAAATATTTGAATTTGATTTTTCTATTAGTGAATTGATGTTTTTTAATAGAATTAAAATTTTATTATCCTAAATTCTAACAAAAAATAATTATAAACTTCATTAACCAAAATTAACTCATTGAAATCTCATTTTATTCATGCAATAAAATTAAATTAATTGATATCCATGTATATGTGTTTATATTACTTCACTATTTCAATATATGTCTAAAATAAATATATTCCCGAATAATACTAAAAAATAGAGTTACAATTGGTCCTAAAAAGTAATTTATTATACATATTGAATTTTAAATTACCTCTGACCCTAATATAATAAGACATTTTTATATTTAATTTAATTTGATCAAATTTATATGAAAATAATAATAATTAGTATATAGAACAATAAATAGATAAATAAAAATGATTTGATTTTGTTACCTATAATTGTGTGGAAAATTATTTCATCGTCAATCCTCCTAAAAATAAGGTGAAAACAGAAGAGTTATAATTTAGTCCACAATATTTAAATAGTATTATAAATGTATTTAACTAATAAAATAATCCATTGGGAAAGAAACATCTAATGTATAATATATCATATAAGAGAATTATAATGTGAATATATATATATATACATGATGATACAACTTATTATATCTATGAAGTGTAAAAAATTAATTATTTTTAAGTACATAAATTACAAAGAAATATTATAGTAGAAGAACTTTATAAAAACCATTTCTTGAGTATAATTCTTGAAGGAGTATTTTTAATTTACAATCACATTGTCTCTATTTTATGATATGAATAGTGATTTAAATTTTAACAATACTAATTTCGTTTCTAATATTAATTTATTAATAATATGATAGATGAACTTGTTTTTATTATATTTGAATTTAAAAATAGACAACGAAAAACTTCTTTTCATGATAATTTGAATTCTGATGAAAAATATGCTTTAAATGTGAAAGATAAAATTTATGATAGGTATTTTATTTCCATATAAATTATTAAAATTCATAGGAATTTTATATGTAATATTTATGGGTTATATTGTATAAAAAAGTCATAATATAAATAAAATATTTAGATAATTTAAAATTACAAATAATTAAATTATTTATTTTTTTATTATTATTAATTTATATTCCTTGTTCCTCTAAATTTAGTGAATTTGTAAATTTCATAATGTTTTATTTTACCAATGTTCCTTATAACTTGACCAATATGTGTTCTTGTTCATCCAATAATTTTGAGGAATTAATGTCCAAATATTTCACTAAATATATTTCTCGAATGAATGATTCTCCCTCGTTGAATCATTAACCCGGTTAAAGTTAAAAAAACATATTATAAATGTATAAAAGTCAATTTTAATCTTGTGAAAATGACTATATAAATTTTTTTTATTTTATGTGGTTAAATTATTTCACCCTTTTATTATAATTTTAAAATATTAATCTTAAGTATTTTATTAAAGAAATTGTTTAAGATTTCATGACTACATTAGAGACTAATAATTGTTTGGAAGATCTTATTTAAAAGGGTTTATGTTTTGGTAATTTAAATTAACATATTCCTATATATTTTTAATTCTTATTAATGTTTTTATTATCATAATGGGGAAGACTATTAATATCAATAAGTCTACAATTCCAATTCTAGTTTGGTATTTCTTCGATAAATTTTATAAGTTGATTAATTATTTTTATGTTACTTTTATTTTTTTAACATTAATGAAAGGAATAAAAATAATTATATGTGCTATGTTAATTTTAATGTATATAAAAAATGTAATGATTTTTGGATTATAATTAGATACATCAACTACTAGAGTAGCACAAAATAACATTTTAATGGTAAGACATTTACTAAAATATATTTATATAAACATAATTAGTGAATTTTTTTTTCTTAGTTGATAACCACACAAAATAAATTATTTTAAATATGTTATATAAAACCCCAATAGAAATTATGTGATCATTTTTTATATTATGTAAATATTTCGCTAATGTGTATTTGTATTAATAATTTAATCAAATATAGATGAAATTTTTTCCACTATAATATTTTTTGAATCCTTTAATGTATAAAATACATCCTTTAAACCTTTAATGAATTTTATATTTAAATTTTATTCATTTGAAATATAATCTAATATGGATTTTTAGACAGATTTCAATATTTTAGGACAAAAAAGTAGTTATGAATATTGGGGAGCTTATTTTTTTTAAACATATCCCATAACTTTGATATTAAAAAGAAATATATTTAGTATATTATAAAAAATAGAAATAACATCAAGGATATTAATAGTATTAATTTAATCTCTTGAGGAGAATTTTATTGTCCAATGTTGATGTACTTGTGGAAAAACTAATTTAATCATAATAGAGAGTTGTGAAAATTTATATAAACTGAGGATATTTAACATAAGAAAATTACTATGATACAAAAACAGATGTTAAGTGACTTTAAAATCCCAATATTTTCATGAGAGATTTAATTATCATTTTCAAATAAAATAATATATTGATCACACTTTCCTCCATAAAACACAATTCAAGGAAGAAAATTAAAGTAAATCACATGCTTGATGACATTAAATTGATTATTATTTTATATATAACATTTATATCCATTTTATTACTTAGTAATTATATAAATATAAATATTAATATATATATATATATATTCATTTATCATTTTTCAAAGAGAATATGAGTTTGTAATTACATTCTATTAACTCAACAGTGCTTTTCTATAATTGTACATTTGATAATAAATATGGTAAGTACCCTAAGAGTTTTTTTGTATACTTTATTACATATAAAAAATGCACTATAACAAGTATATTTACTAATAATTGAATATTTAATTTTTCATAATTATTTTATACCTTAGGTCCTCATTGGTTCTCTAATCAGTCTCATAAATAAGACCCAATTACCAATGTACCTGAGTGATTTTAGGATAATTTTTTTCAAACAAGATATATAAATGATTGTCTAATATTTATTCGAAAATATGAGAATGTTTTTTATTCATATTATTAAAGAGGTAAACATGGATTTAGTTTAGAATAAATATGTATTTAATATTGTATTATTGGATTATGTATTTTTTAAAAAATAATAATGAAAAATATTATCCCCTTATATGCTCTTATGTTTTAATTTTTAAGGTTTATAATCTATTTTTTTATTATAAATATTTTTTAGGATCACTTATGATTTTACCTTTATGATTAAGAATGTGATTATGTTTTTTATAAATTAGTTCACTTTTCTATTATTTCTGTTATTTCTACGTTTATTCAAAAAATTAAAGAATATTAAATTCACATACATAGTAGTGTATTTTTTCTTATAATCTCATGTATTGTCATGAAAATTATGTATTTACAAAAACATTATAAAAAATAATTAAATTATTTTTAATAATATTGAATATGAAAATATATTAAATTCAGTTTACTAGAAAAAAATGACACATTGGTTACCATTTTAGATAATTTTTATTTTATTGATAATCATATAATAGATAAAAATATTAATATAGATTTACGTGGAGTAATTTGATAAAACAAAATAACTATACCATGGTTTTTGTGGTTAGATATTGGTTTTTCATGAAATAATGTAGTTTTATCATATATAATGGAGGTTATTATAATGTATAAAGACAAACTGTATTGGAAAGAGAATTAATATCGATGTGATAAACCAGTATGAATAAAGAATAAATATTTCTTAATATTTGATACAATATCATCTAAAAAACTAATGTCATTGTAGTATGGAAATATAAAATATTTGTGGAAACTATCCCAATATTTTACTTACATATTTAGATAACCTCACCATCATATGTTTGGTGTTATAAATACAATAGCATGTATTACCATTTAACTAATAATTTGTCAATATAAAAGGAGAATTTTTGGGATTAGGAAAACCATGACATATCATAAGAGAAAGAATTTTTTATAATAATGATATGAATAAAATTTAATTAGAATTGTGTAAGTAAATGTATGAGTTATTATAATAACATTTAAATGATTTTAAACATAATATTTTTCAATAAAAAAACATAATGATAGATCATAGTAATGAAAATTGTTTCTTAGTAATTGAGATTAAAATAATCATGTTATATTCAATTAAAAAATATTTAGATATATAAATGGATTATATAATTTATTTTTTATTGAACTTATTTCAAAATATTAATGGATTAGACATATGGAAATAGATAAATGATGACATATAAAATTTCATCCAATTGTATATATTTTGGATGGTTACATATTTTTTCAATACCTAAAATGTAGATGGATTATGGATATAGATATGATTATTAATGAACTATGATATATTTTTGAATAATCAAGAAAATAGATGTTGAGTTGTTTATTCGTAAAGTAGGTTGAAGAATATTATTTTCTTGTAGAAACTAATGTAAATTAAAACATGATATACAATTATTTTTGACAATTTATATATTTTATTATATTATATGTATGACAAGTAAAATTTGGTAATGTTTTCTAAAACTACCTAGTGTAGTGAGAGATGTGAAAGTTATACTTGGCTTGGTAGTAATGAAAAAAATGAGAAATTCGATCAGTGATTTTGGGAACATTAAAATATTATTTGGTTTTTACTACATAGAAATATCCCATTGGATCAGCCATAGAAAAACATTTTTCTTATGTATTTAGTCATATATTATATAAGAAGTACAATTTCCTAGTATAAATGGTATTTTCATTATTCTTTATAATATATGAATTTGATCTAATTTAAATTAATTTTGAAATAATATTACAACATGATATATATCCATCTATGTGTTTTTGTGTCCTTGTATTCAATATGTAGTATTAGTGTAGAATGATTTATTATTAAAATTTATCTATATGATGTGATCACAGTATAAATGTTTTTAACATTTGGAATCTTTTGATTACAAAGGGGGTAAAAATATTTTTTGTGATTAAATATGAAATATAAAATAATTAGATCTCATCAAATGTATAGTCTAAATTATTGAATTTTTATTCTATTATAATAAATTCAATTAAAATTAATTACTAGTTAAATATTACATTGATCACATAATAAATGATTTTTTATAACACGTATAAAATTTTGTGGAATGAAAAATATATATATCTATTAATTTAGATATATAATATTGATTCATTTTTTGAATCATATGAGAAAAAATATGATAAATTACACAATATTTATAAATGTTATAGATATGTAAATGGGGATGAATTTAGGTACCTAATTATAGGTTCAATGGTTTTTCGGTGCATCTATATAAAGGAATATATGAATTCTTCAAAGGGACCATTATTTTAGTTTTCTCACTTCCAAGACTTGTACTAAAAACTATAAATTTTGATATTCCATTGAATTTTTTAAAATTCATATATTATTTTATAATGAAATGATTTCATAAATATTATAACAAGACATATCTCATGAACATTTTTGTTAAATTGAATGTATGTTTTTGAAATATGTGATGAGGTTAGGTGTCAAGGAATATTTATTGAAAGACCTAAATTGATCAATTTTCTATATAAAATATTTAGAGTTACACAATTAAAAATATTTTTAAATACATTTTTGATTAATTTATATCCACATTTACAGTCACATTTGGATGGATAAATGGAAGTTTTTGTGGTAAGATACAATTTAAATGTTATTATTCTCAAGAATTTAGTAATGTAGGTATTATGTAAGGAAGGAATAAGAAAATATTTTTCTCATGTTTTGCTCCTAAATATTTGATACATGTAGATTAAAAAAATAAAAACTATATATATAGCTTTGATATTAAATATGTAAAAAATTTAAATCAAATGTTATGTAATTTAAGAGGATTAGGATGATGTCATAATTTTAAATAAAATGAAATGAATTTAAATATTACTCTTATAGTATTTCTATTAAATTGAACGATGAATATTATTCTATAATCATATACTATGACTAATATTATGGTTAATTTTATCTAAATATTTATCATAAACGTACTCTTGTGCTTAAATTGAATAATATATTGAATGAATATAAAATTGAAATTTCGATAAAAGTCTTAAATTTATATATTGATGATATAAAATAATTAACCACATAAATTTATTGATTCGTTACATAAAAAAAATATACATAATGAAATAATAAATAAAATGTGATTGATTCTAATTGGAATGTTGAATAAAAAACTTATATAATGTTTGATCAAAATGAAAATATTGAAGAAATAAAAATAGAAAATGAATTTCGTGAAAAATAATAGCTAATAATAATGAATATTCATGTTATAATAATAATTGGGAAATAATATGTCGTATGGAAGCTATAATAACATGTTTATGAAAGTGAATTTTTATGAAGACTCATGAATAATGATGAATCCTAGAGAAATTAATAGAGAATAGTCATGTAAAGAATTGTACAAATATATGATATATAATCATCCAAATTATTAAGATAAGAAGTAAAATATGGAAATTTAATGGAAAAATATAGAAAACCTATTAATTAAATCTCTCAAGATAAATCATTAAGATTCTTCATAAAAGAAAAAATCACCTTTTTAGTGAAATAGAGGAAAAATAAGAGAGTTTTTCACTTATAATGAGTTTATTTTGTTGATACATTCATAATATAATTGAATATTACCATGAAGAATGGTGTTTCCTATAAGCATATGTTTCCATACACAAATAATGGATATCAAACATGTATTTTTCCCAAACATGAATAAATAATTTTAGTTTTAATTATTTTTACTATTTTTGATATACGCACTTAGAATTTCATAGCATTATAAGTCTATTTAAAAAGTAGTCATGAAATCAACCAATGAATGTTGAAAGGGGTAACATTAATTTCTTCTCACTATTAAATGAATTTTATTTATATAAAGAAGAAAATTTTATTGTTTTACATACATTTATCAAATAGGGAGGTAATTAGGTTTTTATAATGATCAAAAAGTTCAATGAAAAGAAAAAAAGGATGAAGAGAATGGAATCATGGTTAATATACCTTTAATTTAAATAAAAAATGAAATTTGATTCCAAAATATTATACCATCATCTTACATAACATACATTATATTATCTCTATATTACTTAAAGAATCACATAAATAGTAAAATATATTTTCTAAATGTTATAATATTATAGAGGAAACGTACTAGGATGATTAAATAACAATACATGACTTTAAAATAACAAATATTTAATTTTTGGTTATAAATTTTTATAATCAATAATGAATGAGACAATAACGTTACTAACTTAAGGAAGTCCACTTTATCTAGAGGATTTTATTAATTTTATCTATAATATATATGGATTGATTAAGGATTGAAATACTAATGAAAAATATATTTCTATAGATTATTCTATATATAATTTATATTATTTTAGTGGATGAAGTATAAAATTTGTGGAAATATTAGAATGGGAATAACCATTTGAAAAATATAAATAATCATTAAAATCCTATTATGAAAATGAAGTATCTATTTTTAGGTGAGAAAAATATAATACTAGAGATACTTGAATAAATATATTGATTATTTAAAAATACAAATTTTAAAAAAGGTTGGAGTATGAATATTAATTTTACACACCCACAAAAAAAATATTAATTTTACATACCCACCTATATTTTTTAGTTCCATAACTTATGAAAGGAATAAAATTTTATTATAATTTATATATTTATTCATGAATATAGTCAGATGAATTAAATCATTGTGATATAATCAATAATATAATTGATAAAATGCATGAGGAGGCATTATTAATATGTATAAAATTAATATATAGGGAATATTAACGAAATATGATCAAATAATGAAATGGTGTTACATAAAAAATAAAGTTTAATTAATCATCGTGAAATATACAAGAAACATTATTTAGAATTAAATAATCATTAAAATGTATAAACTAGAATTTATATATTCATGTCAAAAAATAATGTAAATTTCAATATATTTAATGTGTCTTAACATGTTGGAATTGTAAAGTAGTATTATTAGTGAAATATGGACAAAATTGAGAGTTACATAACATAGGTGAAAATGTGACACCATATGTCATGTCATATCATATAAAACTATCTCAAAAAACATTATATAATTTTAATTAAATTTAATTTTCATGAAAAAATTAGGTACCGAAAAAATATTTCAATACATGGCTTATGAAGGTATCTATCATGGTTTTTATGGCAAGATTAATTATTTCATGTGTATCAAAAGTCATATGAATAATTATTTGAACATATATTATCTATTTTTTATTTTGGAAAAAATAGATATAACGAATTTGGATTATGGATGGTGGAAAATATTGATGAAGAAGGAAATCATTAGTATAATATATAAAATAGACTCTACATCTAATTAGTAAATTTATGAAATTCAGTTTGATGATAAAGATTGATTATTAGATAATCAATCAATAATAGTAACATTATGGAAATGGTGAAGAAAAAAGGATTATGAATATGCCTTTTATGTTATAGATTGAACTATTACCAACCATATATAATTAATAAAATTCGGAATTAATTTTTTTTATCTCATGTAGATCAAAGATAAATTTTATAGGATAATAATGTTAATTAATATATGACATATATAATTGAATAATTATATCCAATTGAAAAAAAATTCATGCGAGAAGGCTTAAAAACATATGAATACAACACCTTATAATAAGTTTTGTATATATAAGGAAAATATATGACCATATAAATATGGTCAAAAAAATGGTTCGGATATTTTAAATATAATATTCACAAATCCTGGGTATCAAAATGGAATAAAATTCATTCCAGTGGAGATATATGAATAAATTCAATTATTATTTGTGTAATATTTAAAATAGATATTCAAAATATATCAAATAAATTTGAATATTGTATTTTTAAATATATTGATATGTTATAATGTAAAATTTTAATTATAAGATAAAATTATACTAAATGTTGATGAAAATAAGTAAGATAATACAAAATATAATTATTTTTCTTAACATATGTTCTGAGAGCTCAGAACACTCAACATGTGACTTACTAAAAGAAGGAATAATTTGAGAGAGGTTATTTTTAAAAAAAATAACATAAAAAGAACATAATATATGATCTATATATGGAAGTCATCTATGTTTATTTTATTATATTTTTTTTGAATCCACACAAAATAATTTATAATAATTTATTGATTAATTATTTTTTAGTTTTCTATCTATATAATTTGATTACCAAGTAAATTGTTTGTAATTACATAATGTGATTATATAATTACATATCCTGGATAGTATTATTATAAGTTACTTATGAAATTTGGTATTTATGATAACAAGAGTGTTTTAACTCCTCTTATAGTTGGATCGTTCGAAAAAATGATTGAGGTTGAAAACCTAGGTTACCTGTCATTGTTTTTATTTAATTATTATCTATTCTCAATAATTAATGTTGATTTGTTAAATCATATTATATTATATATATAGCATTCCCTTTCCAGTTCTCCCTCACATGACTGATTTTGGTCCTTACATTACATCATGCATGTCCCCTTTTAAACTAGATGTTTTTGACTAGCAAAGAGGGTTTAAGGAATATAGTGGGGAGACTATACCCTCTATATACAGTTGCATTCACTATGGAAATAACATAAAAAAATACAATAATAAAACTCAAAAAGATATCCTATAAGTATAAAATAATACAAAAAATAATAAACCATGTTACTCTATATTGTATGTAAAACTGAAATTCATGATGAAAATAATACAAATAATTAAACTAAATGATATAATCCAAAATAATTCCTCTAAAAACCTGGTTCGAAAATTCATTCATAATCTTTTATCCATTATCCAATGCATTCATGAAAATGAATCACTCAAGCACATGTTAGCTTTCCCATTTCCATACCTACATCTTTGATGTTTTTTGGGGTTCCTGATAATGTCGGAAAAGTGTTTGGGTAAATATAAGAAGATCAAGACCCATATAGTCTAAAAATACCTAGTCCAAAATAAAAGACCATGAATGAATACTATATAAGGGTATTTAATTCATATTTTAATATAAAAATATTTAAAAAGTACAAAACATCAATCTCTAAGTAGTCACCCTTGGTAAGGTAAGCTTTCTTCAGCTGAATAATATTTTTCATTTTTAATAAAATCATCAATTATTGTAATATTCCCTTAAAATGTAGTGCCTACCCATTATAGATATCAATTAAAAGAGTATCTCACCCTCAAGCATCAAGTTACCAAACATATCACCCTCAATAATTGGGAAACAAAATACTTTGAATCTAGGAATCATGTAACCAGGAATCTCACAATAAATAATCAATTAACCATGATAATGGTCTCTATGCGAATTTCAATTTCAGGGATACAAAATATTTCCAACGTCACAAAACTGATCCTAGGGGAAAAGTATTAACATACTGAATGTGAATTTCAATGATAGGGATCATTACGTTCGTAGAGGATATCAGACTCTGAGAATTCACATCCTAGATATTATTTATCATTTCGAATGTAAATTTTAACAATAGAAAATGCATTGCATTCCACCATGAATGCAAAAAAATTTAATAGATTCCATATTTGTTAATTTATTCCAAGTACAAATTATTATACAATTTAATCCATTATTCCATGTTAAAAGTTTATAGGTCAAATAATCTCAATCCCCAATAAATATTTTTCATTACATGAAAATATTTATAATAATAGGTGTAAAAATCCTATTACACAATCAATTTTTAAAACATTACCATGACACATTTCTGTAATGCCATCATTCCATAATGACATTATAAAAATTCAAACATCTTTCCAATTATAAAATTATAATCTAATTCATTATTTATCAATCCATTTACACCAATTCACCTGATATTACATTTCACACATTAATATATTCCATATAAAAAATACAAATTCAATGACTAGAGCTAGGTTTATACATACCAAATCCCAAACATGGATTAAAGGTAGGAACAACACTCATGTGGCTGAATGTTCTAGTTTAAACGAAAAAATACCCAAAATGATCCAAAGGATGACTAAGAATAAATAATTAATGGACTCTAATTAAAAAAGGATTCATTCATGAAATTTCAACACAATATTAATTGTTGTACAAAATAGAAAAACAATAGGAAAACCATTGGGAAATTTGTCAACATTCCTTCCTCTTAAGATAGAATAATATTCCCATGAACAATCATCCAGATCAATAATCAACACCATGATCCTTTATGTATTCTGGTAGATCAATCATATCCAATACATAAGATGAAAAATCAGAAGGAAATATAAGGAATACACCATATCCATAAATACCTACTAATTCAAGTCATTCATAAAAAGAATGATTTAAAGGGATAATGAATTGTGTTGGAGAGGAAAAAATAATAACTGGATAAACATTCAATGTTGTAAATCCTAAAATAGTATCAAAATAATAGATTAAAAGTCATATGTGGGGGATATGGGTAAAAAAATTAATATTATTCCCCTCACTTATATAGCTCAGATCGATTCCATTGGATAGCTAGTGGTATTAGCAAGGGGAACCATATGGATGGAAACCCCATTGAATAGGTATGAGAGATCAGGTTGGATACCCACACTTATTATTATACATCAAAAGTATGTTGGGTCTCACTGGTTATCCACTAGGTCACCTATAGACCTGGCAAACTGTTTTTTTAGTCCACTAGCTGGAGGGAGGACTACACCAGCTTCCTAATGGCACTGAATCATGTTTATAACTATACAAAAATTCTATCCACTACAAAACCGGCTTCTACAATCAGATTAACACATCTAAATCAACATTTTATAGAAAGAAAATGCTCATTTATAGAAAAAATGAATCAAGGAAACATAAGGAGAGAAATTACATAGATAAAAGAAAATATCTTAGAGCCTCGCCACTATATAACAGATAATCTACAATTTTAATCCGATGAATTACTGAAAAGTGTTGAGTAATATGTTGATCCACTATTCTGGAATATGTAACAACCACTACTAGGTCTCCTCTAAAACATACCCTTGAAACCACTACACTCAAACTAGATGGATATTCCACCTTAATAGAATCTTCCCACTATGGACTATTATATAAATCAAATTCGACTAAATGACACATCACCATAATAGAAAACATCATTACTATTAGTCATATGATAATTATTAGGGTAATATATCAAAATATTCAATACATAAAACATGTCTAGCATGGCACAATTACAATATGTCTATTCCAATAAGAGTTCTAGTAGATTGATTCTTTCCATTACCTCAAACATCCTGAAAAACTTGTGTGTTATATTACCTTAACTCTAGATAATATGTGTCCCTAACATAAGAGTCACATGAAGAAGATGATTTTTTATTAAAATAAAACACAATATCTCTTATTTGAGGATAAGTATAATATTTTTTCATGGTCTATGCTGTTATTAACCACTTTATGATCAACCGAATCTAGTCATACATCTCCAGAAAGGGACAATTTCCAATAAGAAATGACTGAGTCACCTATAACCAACATAAAGGTGAAAAACATGGACATCCATATAAAACATAAAAAGTATCCTTATGGGTTTATTTTTGGAATAGGGTATTGTTATTGAACTCCATGACGTCCATATATTTCTCCCAATAAACACCAACTTCCAAAACATAGGATCATAATATATCCTCTGAAATCTGAATCTCCAACTTAGATTTTCCATAGATTCAAGGATGGTGCATTTTTCTCAAAAACTTTAATCATCCTTGTACCTTTTAAGGACTTTCATGAAATGTGTGTAAAACAAGGATCTTAATTAAGAACAATACTCATTGGAACCCTATGAAATCAAACTATTTAACAACTATGGATATTATCGAAATCATTGATGGTTGGGGTCTCTCTTAAAGGGAAAACAAGGGATACCTTCATCACATGATGTAAAATCACAAACACAATATCATCTTTTAAGGTGACTAAGGTAATGTTATCAAAAAATCCATGGTGATATCCTCTCACTTCCATTTCAGAATTGTAAAATTCTAGAGTTGCATAAAATGCCTCCAATTCTCTACCATTACCAGCCAAGAAGTGAATCATTACTACAAAATCCAATAATTTACATCTTAACCCCAAGTATGTAAAATTTTCAACACCGGTCATGATCAATATTAGTTAAATTTGAATGCACCACCAATTTTTAGGCATATAATTGTCTCATAAGATCATTTCACAAGCATATTAGTCCCCATATTCGGACATAGATAATGAAAACCACATCAATGCTAAGAGACCAAACAAATGGTGGTTCCTCACCATATATTCCATCCATCATGGGTAAATCCTCTGGATGAGGAAAATTCACTATCTTAATTTAATATATAATCACATAAAAATTATATTTCGATGTCATAGTCATTGTTCCTTGATAATCACAATTTCATGGATATATATATATATATAATTAGATGTATTGGACTCTACTCATTATAAGATTATTTCACTACCTATATATCTATATTACTACTCATGGAATAGAAAAATCATTTCTATTTATTGTATTATATGATAAATAAATACTAAAATACTATAAATACTCCACCCACCTCCTCTACGGATGGTTTTGGTCCCACTATGTAAATATGTACTTTAGTATCTTATAATCCATGTACTCTATGAACCCCTCACCAAAAAGATAATTCCACTAGAATCTCAGGGCATACAACACTATGTCTAACATCAAATAATGAATGGGATTATTTTACTCATCCAACCTTAAATATTTGTATCTATAAGTAACCACTCAATCCCTATGTATTAGAACACCTCCATTCCAAACTAATGATGATTCATAATTCACTATATACTCCTTACCCTTTTTAGGAATGGTGAATCTTTTTGATAACGTTAACCTTATCTTAAATTCCAGAAAATACTCATTACCCACATTAGATATGAAAATATAAAACATTTCTTGTTCAGCCAAGACATTAAAACTTATAGTTGGGAGAAATCTTGGATGGAATTACAGTAATAGGCTGTAAGACCTATATTTCTTAAAATATCAATGAAATTAATAGTTATATCCCAAAATACTATGAATTCCTCCTTCTCTGATCCCACTAACACTTCATACTATATTGTAATGTGACCTATGAAGTGAAATTTTTTATATATAAATAAAATTTAGATATTTTATCATATATATGATGATATCTAAATATACTTGGAATGATATGATGATATTGGGCATGATAATGTATAAAGTGGTCGTAAACCAAGATTCCATTGATGAAGACCGGCACATATTGATCTAGAAATGGATGGAAGATCTGATTCACCAATACTATAAATACCACTTCTATGTTCAACCAACCAAATATAGATACAATTAATGCATACAATTCATACATCCTCATAAAAGGATTCTAATGTATGTTAAATAGATTCACCATCTACTGATAGTGCACTTTCCTAAATTCAATATTGGATAAAATATGGGAACATCATGGTTTGTTAAAGAGATATTTAATGTGTTCTAGGGGATAAATGTTCTTGGACAACATTTGTTTCTATATATATAATTGAAAATTCACTTTATTCTTCATTTCAAGAAGCATAGAATAACTCCTCAATAATTTACTATGTTATATGAATACCTTGCTTCTAGATCTTCTAAATGTGAATCCAACTCTTGAAGCCCTGTTAGTGACATCTTATAAGGAAGGATAGAAATATGTTTGACTCCTAGGACTATCTTGATAAGTAACTCAATCACTTTCTTTAGTGGTAAGATAGATATCTCTATAGAAAATAAGTACATAGTGTATCCCACTAATGATGGATGGGTATTATGCTAGAAATCAAAATCATTAAGAATCATTCATCCTACCTTGATTCTGAGATAATATAATCTATACTGAATTGGTTCTTTATGAAGAATCTAAAAATTCAATTCCCAAGGTGTATATAGATTCTTCCTTATGGTGATATAAATCTCAATATCCATTGATAACAGTCAACATGATCATGGTAAAAAATGAGACAATACATAGCTTGAATCAAATCAAATCCTACAATCATAAAATAAATGAATGTCATAAATATCAAGAGAATATTAATTGCATTGTCTGATACCCAATGATTATATCCTTAAAATTATTTCCATGGTCATAATGTTGTCTAAGATACCTACCACAAAAACAGATTCATTGAAAAATTTTAGAATCTATATAGGAATTCAATGCTCTTCCATAATGAAAACCCAAAGAAAATTAAAGATGAAATAAGAATCATTTAAATATTAATGTAACAACCTATTTCAAAACTTGATTGAGTAAACTGCATAAAATACATCTGACCCACCACTCTACACTAGGATACTGTGGGAGTCCCCCTGAGATGATACTTCCATCAAATACTACTTCTATTTGATTGGGGTACAATGTAACCTACCATGAACCAGGTTGATAGTGGAACTATATCTACACATATGCTGATGGTATCTATGTCCATACCAGACTCGGGTTCCTGTCCTATTCATCTTCATCAACTTGAACAATGATTGATCCTAAAAAACATCTATAGATTCCCCTATTTTACCCCAAGAGTGACAATCCATATTGGGGAAGGAAATTGGAAGTTCTTTTTCAATCCATGCCAAATTGAATACACCACCCAAGTCCATGGTCCATAGATAACTATCCACTCAGTGAACATCTCTTTTTACCATAGGCTTGATAGAAAATATCATAGAGGTTATTCATACATATTAATGGAGTGATTAAATTCCATACTTTTATATTTTCATTCCGACCACTTGGGTAATCCTTCAGTTTAATTTCAGTTATGGGAGATAGATTCATCAGGTCAAAGATGTTTTGTAGGTTTAATATATTCACATGAATGTTTACTCTTATACCATATAACATAATAGATTCTATTTCTATATCTATCTCTTCCACTGCCAACGATATAGAAAAATAGTGTAGGATTGTAAAAGATCTGACATAATCCATCAGTGAATTAATCCACTACATCAGTTGAATTAGCACTTGATTCCTACAATTCATCGGTATATCTTGATAAAAGTAATGAGTAAATTTTTATAAATAGTCCCCTAGGTTAGATATTCTTACTATACTAAATTCTCTATGATGAACCACTATCTCTTGGCTTATCCTCATATAATATAACGAGATAGATTCACCATCCTATTCTTCTGTGTATCTATGTGTTTGAATATCATTTTAATAGAATTAATATCCAAAATTTCATTATGGCGGCCCCTCCCCATTGATCATGGATGGGTTCTGCATGTGGAATTATATGGTAATATCAAATATTGAAGGAATAACATGATTTGTCTCCCAATACATGTATCTGATTACTTGTGGAAAACTATTGAAAATATATTCATTCATAAGGTTCCTCAGAGTCATAGGATGTTCTTTCCCACCTATCAGAGTTGTGTTCTCATTAATACTCACCTAATACTCTACCTGAAGATGATAGAGAGGCATTTTATTTACAATTATCAACACACACTTCATATCACTAGATAAATAATATAATAAAACTCCAAAAATAAGGTATAATAAAGAACCGATGATAAATATTTACTCGTAGACGTAGCCAAACAAAGGAATTTATATGTTCAGATAGTTTTATTTATTCCATATTATTATATAATCATAGGGATTACATTTCACAATTTACATTGTCTGGAATATTATATATAGTAAATATGTCCCTAGAATGAATGATACATGTAAAATTATTTAACTACATGCATACCCTGAATCAAGAAAAAACACATCATTCCATACCATCCCAAGTGTAAAATGTCATTAAATAGTAACATAACACGACAAGTGAAGGACCCATGGTGAAATAACATCACCATTGTAACACATGAACCTCAATAAAATCAATCACATCTCTAGGATCTTTGGTTCCTCCAACACAAGGGTTTGATACACCAATGAATGTTATTTAAAATCTTTTAAACATCCTAGTATCATATATAAATTCATTAATACTTAATGAAATATAAAATATATGGCATTTGATACCAATTTGAAACATCCTTGTCTTGGTTCTCCATCATTTGACCATGATGGGTCACTATGTGGCCTTAATCATGCCTCCAATAACACTAGAGGATTCCAACTAGTAGTGAGTGTTTATAGAATATTGTAGGGATACTGCAACCTTTATAAAGAGTAACACTCCAAAAAAAATAAGATAAAATAATAGTGACCCAAGGTTTAATAAAGAAACCAATGAATAGAAAAAAATAAAATTAATAATAAACCATGTCATTCCAAACTGTATGTAAAAATAAAATTCATTTTAGATGACATACAAAGAAATAAATTAAAATACATACTCTAACAATATTCCCAAAAAACCTAGTCCCAAACCCAATGTTTTTCTTCTATTCATGATCCAATTCCATTTAACAAATTAATCAATCAGGAATACATCCCCTTTCTATTTTTTAGAACTCCATCAATGAAGCCTATCAGGTTAATAATTGATACATAAACAGATTGTGGGTAAAACTGAGTAGGATGAAACCCATAGTGAAAAAAATTAATTCCAAAATGATTTCTCTTGAAAAAATATCCATAAAATGTGTATTAAATACTAAATAAACGTAAAACATCGAATAACCCACTGAGAGTCATGATTTGGGATGTCACTTGGGGTCTACCAAATTATCATGATGATGGATGTATCTATCTATACCATCATTGAATCAATGTTTATTCCCATTTCATGGAACATATACACATTCATGGATTGATTAATTTATTATCTCACCCTTAGGGATAATATAACCAAGTATCTCACCCCATGCATCAGATAACCCAGAATATCCCATACAAGAATCAAGTAACCAATCATGTCATCCACATACATGATGTAACTGTGATAATTGACTCTGTGAATTCCAATTATAGAGTGACATACATGATCTCAAGGTTAAAGAACATGAAAATAGAAATAGTATTGCTAGGCAAAATGATATTTCCCATTATAGGGACACTTAACTACTTAGAGGACATCACAGTCAATGTGAATTACCATGATATATCTCATTTAACATTTAAAAAATACAACAAAAGATAATGAATTATAATTCTCCAGATATTCCATGCATTTTAACATATTCTATATTGGTTAATTCATTCCAAATAATAATTATTATTTAAATTAATCCATAATGTCTTATGACACATTTACATATTATAAAATCAAAATTTTGAATAACTAGTTTTAATTCCATATAAAAAAATTAATAAATTTAAAAACTCAATTAACAGTCATATTATTTCCATATTACCATTTCCCATGAAAATTATCCCTTTATGTTGTTATGAAATATTTCTAATTACAACATTATACAAATTAACAACTTAATTTCGAAGTGATTCTTTATAAAAAAATTCAATCCAATCTACAATCTTATACATTTCAATAGTTTATCTAGTATATAGAATATTTCACATTCATATAAGGATCTTATGTTCATACCCAAAAAATTCAAAGAAACGGTAAAAGGAATTCACACATCTCATACAGCTGAAATCCCTAGTATTAACTCAAATGGATCCAAAAATATACATGGGTGGTTTGTGAAAGAAAAATTAAACAATTTTAATTAATGATGGGGTCTTGAACAATATAATTATGAAATAACACATGTTTCATATTGTAGAAAACCCAGGGAAACCTTTCAAGAGATGTTTCAGAACACCTAGATAATGAGTAAAAAGATAACTAAATAGATCAATATTCCAGATGAATCTATAACTCCATGATACCTTGTGGAAAAAGGTAAATCCTATACACCAAGGTTTGGTGAATAAGAATAAAAGAGGAAATAATGGAAATATTCCAAAACCACGAAAAAAACACAGATTCAAGTAATACAGATTGAAGAAAGGATACATGATTCACGGAAGAGAGTTAGAGAATCTAAATAATCCATGGAGAACCTTTATCATTAAAAATCATATTTTAGGGTCGTAATAGGGGATTGAAAGGCACTTTAGGGTGTTTCGATAGTTAGAAATACAATTATAACCATCACTTACGCATCCTAGCTTGACATTACTATCTAGCCAACGATGTCATCCAGAATCACTATGTAGCTATTATCCCAATTAGTGGTCCAGATGATATCCTATAGGAGACATAAATTTATGAGGTTTCATAAATTGAATGTCAATCTCACTAACTAACCAATGTGATTCCAGTTTCCCCAGTGAGCTACTTCTTAGTTCACAAGAAATTTGATGGAAATGTAGCATATCCCAAACAATAAACCACCACAAGAAAACACTAGTTCAACTTCTATAATCCACTGAATACCTCTAAAAACTCATTTTACACCCTCTAAAAAGACTCATTTTTAGAAACAACATGGCTCAAAGAAAGCATAAATACTTAAAGTATCTAGGTAGAAGGCATGATATGGCACTACACATTTGGGAAATATTATCTAATGATAAACTAATGATGACAATCTCATCATTATGATGCTAATAATGAGTAATGTGAAATAAATTATTTAATTTATATAAATTTATGATTCAGTGGGTAAATACTATTATATGGTATATAGAGATGTATAATTAATAGGAGATAAAGTAGATATATAGTCTGTTGTTATTAGAGAATTACACTTATGTAAGTATTGTTTTATATTATTGATAATTAAAAATTGATTTATTTTTATAGTATAAATAAAATATAGAACATTTTAACTTCTATAGTTCTTATAATACTGATTTGGAAATATCAATAAATAGTGGTATATGTCAATAACGAAAATTTTTTAATGGGATTCATTTAGTGATAGTAATTATTTAATTAATCTAATATAAAACAAGGAAAACAATCCAAACATGGAATATATTGATATTTTAATTAATGTAAATATGGAAAATGATGATTATTAAGATTTGAAATTTTAACATATTGGAAAAAATCAGAAATTGAATTTTTTTTATCAAATTCATTGGGTACAAGAAAAATATATAATATTTTATGGAATGATGGTGTTTAAAAATACGATTAAATATAATGGGTTCATAAATTTTCCTATTTCCCCATGCATATTAAATTAATATGTATAACGAATCATCTATGTTTGATTATGTAGAAAATCATTTAGTATTGTTGTAGATGGTGTTGAAATGTGAACATCGATGTTTGATAAATGATATATGGGATATATGATCCAATGGGAACTTGGGTTTGGTATTTTGAGTCACCATGTTATATACATTTGATGTTTCATTATTTCATTACAATTTTTAACATCTCTTTCAGATTGTTTTAATGGTTTTAATTTTTAAATAGGATCATAATTAAAAAATATTATGTTTTCATTATTATCGGTGATAAATATTTTTATTTCAATTTGTGTTGAAAAATGATGATATTGTTTTCAAAAATATGAATCATTTAATTGACTAATTAATTATTATTACAGAAATTAAAAACGTTAATAATATTATATTGAATGTGGGGATAATATTAAAATTGGATTTTTAGTGATATATATTGTTTTGTTTTATTTTATGTAGATGATTTAGAAAATTATGAAATAAAAAAAATGATTGATTATTTATTAATTTATAAGGTTGATATAATTTATTATTTTGATTGAAAATAAAGAGTGTGTTACTGTTAAATATTTTTTAATTAACAAGATGTAAATATTAATGATAATCTCCTGTATTTTAATGATATAAATATTTTTTATAAAGTATTGTTTAATTATAATCATTTTCATTTTATCCCTTGGTTTTTAATTTTTTTAATTTTTATTTTTTTCAAAATTTATTTTTAGTTTTTAAATATTAAATTAGTTTTTTGGTAATTTGTATATATATATATTTAGAGATTTTAAAAATAAATTATTTGTAATTTATTATTTCTTATGTAATCTATATACCAAAATGATAGTCGAATTCATGATAAATAATTTTTAGATGTTCACGTAGCCGATTTTCAAATAGAATACATATCGATATTTACCTCATCCCTTGTAGAAAATTTAAAAAAGAATCCATGGATCTTAATTTTCTAAATAATCACATATACACACTCAAGAGGAACCATGAAAGAGAAATTGAAAACCAGAGTTTGAACAGGAATGATGCGATGAGGTTGAATAGGCACCAAAGCCTTAAACACAACCAAAAAATCTAATGTTGAAATAACACCATCATTTAGTTTCTATTGAAGATACCTGAGTCTACACAAAGGTGAATTTAGATATTGTAATTTAAATGTTATAGATTTCATAGCAATTCTTTCCAGACACAAATGTCATGATTTTTTAATATCGATATATGAATCCATATGATGTGACCATTGACTCAGATCTCATCCCATGTTTCCATGGTGATCGATGAACTCATTGAATCTATGTTTGAGGCCTGTATTTTTATTATATTATGTCATTTCAGTATGATTATTAGATTCATCTAAGGATTTTAAATTCATAGTGAGGTGGGTTTTTTAATTCCTGAGGTTAAAGAAGAAGTCGTCAAATGTGTATCTATTGGTTGGATAAGATACACTTATTTAATGGTGAAAACTAAATAATTCCCACCACTCAAGGATTAATGTTCTAGGGATTATGAGTCCATTTAGATTAAGGGGTTGGATGAGTCATTATAGACCAAGATCCAATCAATTTCGACCAAATAGTTTTTTCAAATCAGTAGAGTTCCATGATCCTCATTGTATCCACAAGAATATATAGAGATCCAATTTACCACATAAAACCAAAAATTACAGAAATGATAATCAATTCCATGGTGTATAAATATTATTTGAATCTATGATGAGGATGAATATCTATATAGGTTTGATATTTCATTGAAATCCTTATTGCATTTTATTTTCAAAGTTATTACTGATGATTCAAAGCTGAAAATTCATTTATGAATTATATGTTTTTATGTTGTTTTTCAAGGACCCATGTTTGATGAGACATCAGAAATTGATCATGAATGATGATGAAATGACTATTTTTGGTGGGTTCATTTACTATTATAGGTTTATATTCTTGAAAGAGATGAGACATTACTTCTCTTGATCAATGCAACATCAGTGTCAAGGATGTGAGTAGATTCTTAAAAAAATCAAAATGAAATTTATGAAATATTTTTACACCGACATTAATTCATGTGAAATGATTCTCTTATTATTTTCTAATTTAAAAGAATTTTCTTCTAGTTTAATATTTTTAATGAGATGGGTTGACAAATTCGAAATGGTGGGGACAAAATAATGTTTATTATTTGTTGATTCCATTATGAGTTCTAGTACATGGTGGGGATTTTTCAAGAACATGTGTGAGTGGGGTAACATGAAAAAAAGGATTAATAGAGGATTTACCAATGTGAAACTATGCGAGGATCACTATGTTGAGATTAAGTGTACTTGATTACATTTGAGTTTTGAATCAATGATGAAATTTAGAGGAAGTTTTTACCATATTTTTTAGGAGAATTTTAAATTATTTATTTTTACATCACACAAAGATTTTATGAATTATTATTTTTCAAATAAGTATAAATACATACATTATTAATTACATGGAACACTGATTTGTCTTCTATTGCATGCAATAATGAGTCTCCTTGGAAGCTTTCATTACATGCTAGAATGGGTTTTTTCCACCAACAATATAATATGGAAATAATAACTTAATATATCGTATAGCTATTCAAATGGAGGGAATGAATAGGATTAAATAGCTTTCAAAACAAATATATTTTAGAGGTATTTATTTCTTATCTATTACCAATAAATAAAATAAAAATCATTTACAATAAAAAAATGTTTTCTGAGAAATTGTATTTTCTGATAAAAGATAGTTTACCTATGATTTCCAACAAAAATTTAATGTTAATGTTTCCAAATATTATAAAATTAATTTTATAAATTAAATATAATTTTTTTGAGTCATATTTTAATAACTACATTAGGGCCAATTTTTAGGGTTTTTGAAATATTTAATTTTTTGAAGAATATTGAAAAATATGAAATTTAAATATAATAATAAAATTTTTAAATAATTTATAATGTTAAATTATATTTTCAATTGGTTTAAAAGAAATAATAGTTCAATAATAATTCACTTAAAACAATTTAGGTCATTGGAATTATTTTCATATTGAATGTTCGTATAAAATCATTATAAACATTTGAAGTTTTTCTAATTTAAAAAACATTATTTATCATCTCATTTGTGGTATTAATTTAAAATTATAATTTTTTAATTTTGTAAATTAAATTTGGAATAATTGATTCCATATTTATAATTAGAATAATGTCTAATTTCTAATAAGGTCAACATAAGTTCTGACTAAAATGAATAGTGAAAAATAAAAAATTTGTTTACCACAACTAAAGTAAAAAAATTGGAGTTACCATGGGGTTAAATAAAGAAAGATTAGCGTAAAATAACCTACTAACTTATCCATCATCGATTCGATATCCATATTTCTATCTTATCCCTTATAGTTTAAGGATTGGTACATTATTGAATATTTTTTCCTGTAAAAATGTGGTTATGATGAATATTACAAAAAACCTTAATGTTTCCTAATAACATCACTTATAAACGGACACCCACATTCATACAATCCTAACATCTTAAAACTCCTATGGATTAGCCAATCCTTACCCAAATCACAAACAAGATTTTTTTCTATTATACTAGATTCCTTAGTTTGGATTAAATACAACCTATCAATGATTTTGCGGGAAACCTAAAGAGGATACACAAACAAGAGGAGGTTCTGATGTGCATAAAAGAAGCTAAGACGTACAATAAGAGATTTATGTATCACTTTTTATCTTCTATGATACACATTCCATATTCATCACCAATTTTTATATGTGGTGTGTATAATTTTCATTAAATTATTTTATGATACCTATGATTAAATTTATATTGATTTTCATATCTATTTTAGGATCACACATTCCTTTGTATTATGGTTCAAATGTTACCAAAAACGGAATGGGACGCTTTTCTAAATTTTACACCATTGTGACATATGGTTATTTTATACAATTGTATTCATATATGAGGCATATATACAACCCATTTTACATGTTATATGTTGAATTTATTTATCCAAATTTTTTAGGTTTCTTTTATTGGAATTACTCCATTGGTATTACTTTTCAATGTTACCAATGTGGTAGTAAATTATCATACAATATCATTATTTATCAATATTGTTTAAGAATATGTTTCTAAGGATCAAATCATACGATCCATATCCCATGTAGATCATGATGTTTCATCTCCTCTATTTATGTGATGAAAATGCATGTTTCCCTTTACTTTCCTCTCTCTATGTTCTATTGAGTTCAAGTGAATGTTTTTAATAAAAATCATCTTTTTTGTCAAAAATTTATTTATTACAAAACAAAATTTTATTAAAATTTCTTAGTACACTACTATGATTTTTTAAATACATTTATAAACATTATGTAATTTTTAATTTTTATTAATGTAATATTTATGTCACATTCCAAAATAATGAACATTAGTATTTTACCAAAAATGTGAAATTAATATTTATTTTAACATGTATGTCATGAAATTAATTTAGTGGAATCCAAAACATTATTTTATTATAAGCTTCGTTTATAAGTTTTCATATTTTTATTCGAAAAAATAATGTTAAAATTGTTTTAAAATGTTTTTTCAATGTGAAATGGTTATTTTTTCCCATGAAATGATTTAAATTATTTTAAAATATTCCATTACATTTTATCAAGATTATTTTTAATGAAATGGGTTTTCAAAATGTTTTAGCTTTAAAAAATTCAATGAAAAATTAATTTCATTAAGAAATTTCCTCAGTAATCATTAATAAAATTCCACCTAAGAAGAAATCCATTGATGTCACGTTTTCAGTACTAGGGATATAATAGTAATTTAAAATTATTATTATTTATTAGATTTTTTATGATACAATGATTTCCATGAAACCATTTTCTCTCCCATGGGTTATAACATTATATAAATCT
Organism: Viscum album; assembly: GCA_963277665.1. Classification (NCBI taxonomy): domain Eukaryota; kingdom Viridiplantae; phylum Streptophyta; class Magnoliopsida; order Santalales; family Viscaceae; genus Viscum; species Viscum album. The sequence continues at coordinate 483,717,962 of OY728131.1, forward strand.
TATGAAAACCACTTTTTTACACTAGCTTTGTTATGATTAAATTGGGATTTGATTATATAATCTATATCATTTACATAGGTTATTATAAGATGAAAATTTTCTGAATCCCATTTCATTTCATGGATTTAGATAAGTTTAATGTGTTATGATCTTTTAGCAAACATATGAATTATTTTTATTATGTGACAGACGGAACCTATATCTCTATCTAATGAATTTGGTAATGATAAATGTTCTATCCTCTCAAAGGGTCCAAAGGTACTTATCTTGTGCCCTAGTTGAAGCGTATACATGTGGTTAGACCATTATTGAAAATGGGGGTACACTGCTAGTTTTCCCAATCCTAAAAATGAGTGTACATAAGAGTGTATACCAATATTAAAATTGGTTACATGGGAGGACATTCTATACCTGATGAAGGAACAAGCTTTGTTAACCCAACGTAAAATGTTTTTTATCTCTTGGTGGATAAACCTGAATTAATATTTTCTATTTTTATTTCTAAGCCATAAATATATGACTTATTCTGATGTTATTCCCTAATGGATAATTTTCCATGATTAACTTATGATTCATTTTTATAAACTACCAATATTAATATAGTGAATCATGTTTATGATCTATTATAGGTTGGGTAAGAACATTTGAAGTTATACAAATTGTATTATACCCTTATTCTTATCATACACTTGCATATGATCATGGATTGATATATATTGTGTTTACCCATATTTAGATTCTAAGGTCACCCATTCATATGTTTCCTTTCCTCAATTTATGAAGAAAGGTTTTATATAGGTTATTTATATGAATATTTATAAATAGTAATATCTTTTTATACAAATTAAAGATCATTATATAGATTAGAAGATTCTCATCCTAGTTTCCAAAGGCAATTCACTATTATGGTCCTTAGTCTTCTATTTTCCTGATTTAATGAATATTCATCTAAAAATAATTAATATCCATGTATGAGAATCATGGGTCATTTTAGTTTATATCATGGGAAATTTTTATTTAACATTTGGATGATAGGGGGATAAAAAAACTATGATATCCCTAAATATATTACTAAGGATATGACAATGGATGTCTCTAAGGATAATTCTTAGGATGAGTCAGTGTTTTGGAATTTTTTTGAGAATTTAAGTAATTGACAATAAATTGTTTTAATGAAATTACATCCTTTTTTGTATTAAATGTAAATGTGGATGTATCATAGATTTACCTAGAGGTAACAACCCAAAAAAACACTATATTTATCTAAACATGATCGGGAATTTGTATATGGTAATATGGTAGGATGCACACCTTGTTTGACACTCCTAGGGTATATGATTTTAAAATTCACAAACTATTTATAAAACATCATTAATGATTTGAGATGATTATTACTATGAATAAACTTGTATAAACCTAACATGTCATATATTAAAAATAATGTGTCATGATTTATACATCATATAAATTTTTTTCATAACTATATAGTTCCCCGCAATGATTAGTGTTGTTCACACTATGTTTTTTTCTTAGTAAAAGAATGAAATGAAAGGAAATGTTCTAATGAAGGATGAAAAATAAATTACAATTAGTTACCTATTGTGAATCAAAATGTTATGGGAGATGAAATTCAAAACCTCATTCTTATTACCATAAAAATTTCTTAAGATATGAATCATGTTGAACAACCAAAAGACCTGTGGGGGAAATTCTATTCTGGCCGTAATGAGTGAACTCTAACCTTTATTCAGTGGTTCTTATGGTCTGTTAGTTGTTGAGAAATGGATCAGTACCACTGAAAAGATATTTCTTATTCCCCAATGTTCAGATTATCAAAATGTCATTTTGGATGTCTTCCATTTGGAAAGTGATGGTAAATAATGGTGTTATATTATCAATATTATGATCGAATGATAATAAATTTAATATATTATGTGGGATGTGATTAAACTATTAATTTTGTGTAATAACATTCGTCAAATTATTTTCAAAAAAATGAGAAGGAATTCCTAGAGCTAAAGCATAAGAATGATTAATATTTTGGTGCCTATAATGTAATTTTCTAACACCTTATATGTACTCTACAAGTATTAACATTCATCCTAAATTTATGGTAGACTAATTATTCATTGTAACATAACTAAATTTCCAAACGGTTTTAACCAAATGGGGAATTAGATGTTATCAACTTAATGTTTGATGGGCTATGATGGTGTAAATAAATGTGGTATTTATGAACCAATATCATAGTTTTTGTATGACAAGAAAAATGGAATTCAGTGGAAAATATAAGAACTATAGAGAGTAGAAGAATATATTTCCATTATACATAAAGTGCGGAATGAAACATGGTGGAAATTTTCATAACTGGATTAGTAAATGTTTTATTTTTGGAAAGGATAGTTATTTAGTGTCTGAATGCTGAAGTTTCCAAAAAATGATTCCTAAGGATTTGAATAATGATAAATCCACAAAAAATAAACGTCCCATAATTTAGTGTTTCAATTAAATGGATTTTTCGAATTATGATAATTTTAGCCCAAATTTAATGGTTAACAACAGTGATCAATGACAAAAACCTACGAAGAAAAAGGTGAAATGTAAATATTATGATATAACAATTGTTGATGTGATTGGTTATAATTAGGACACACTAATAATCACATTCTTATTTGGAAATTTTATATAATATTTTGTATATTATATATATATAAATCTTATTTTTCCCCATGTAGTGAAATTTTATGTGATTATATCCATCTAACTGAATTATGGAATAATTAAATTTCATTGTATATTCTCTCAGTACAATTTTTAACCCAAACTCCAAATAGAAATTTTTTTTATAATAATTTTTTTTATATATGTAGTAAAGTGTTAATTATCTTATGGAAGAATATATGTCTCTAGGTATGATTAATTTAATAGTTATGAATACTATCATGAGATTATGAATATATGGTTGACCATCATTTCAAAATCATTTAAACCTTTTTTAGGTTTTATGTGATGTGATTTTAAGAATATTAATGATATTTAAAGAGACATTTATGGAAATTTAATTCTTTGGTTACATATAGTGAAAAAGTTATCTGAGGACTAATGAATTTACACTTTTTGGACATATGAGTAATGGAAAATATATAATCATTTTTTTTGAATTCAAATTGCAGTTTGTATGAAAAATTTCTAAAATTTGAGTTATTTTAAAATGATTTATATCGATTGAGCATTGAGAAGGCTCCTTATAAAGAACCATATAGAAGGAAGTGTAAACCACCAATGTACTGGAATGAAGGTGTAAAAATAAGTATATTGTTACCTGAGAAAGATTATGTGATAGCATAGAAGTTTATATCAATTAAAAAAATATATATGGGATGCAAAAAGTGGACATAAATTATATTCTTATAACTAAAAATATGATCTAAAACGTGATGTTGGAGAGAAGGGTCATCTACTAATTTATCCATGAAATATGTGAGGGAAAAATAATCACCATGTATATCATTCTTATTAAAATACCCGATCATATTGGGATTGTAACTTATCTATTAAAACATACATGAAACCTCTATCATGTCTGTCATATGTTCCATGTATCTCTCTTAATAACATACATACCTCATCCATCACATATACTGATATTAGAGGAAATACTAATGGAGTTTAATATTTTTTTTAAGAACACCCATGGGAGGTTATGGATCATACAGATAAAGTTATATAAAACAAGACCACTCACTAAGACAATGTTTTGTGTCAAAACCATTAGTTTGAAGAATCTTTGTGGGAAGACGAGGATATTATGAGGTATAAGTATCCTCAATTGTTTGTACCAAATTAACGAATTTTTATGGTGAAACTTATTTTAATGGTGGTATAATGTAGCACCATGAGTTTTTATGTATTATTATTTTTAATAAATTAATTTTTTTTAAAATATTTAATTATGTGAAACACTGATTTAGTATTCATTACTTGAACTAATGAGTTTCCTTAATGATATGAATTACATGAAAGCTGGAGATTTATAGAATAATGGTATACTATTAAAATAATTATTTAATATATCTCCAAAAAATTAGGATAGAGGGTATGATAACATATAAATCATTATTGTTTAGAAACAATGATTATATATCTATTGACTATAAATAAATTATCAATCTACTAAAATAAAATTTTTTCAAAACATCATCATTTCATATATAAGAATGTTTACTTGAGATACACATACATATTTAAAAATTTAATTTTATCACATTTATAAAATTAATTTTATGAAATAAATTTATTTTTTTAATAATAATTCCAAAATGAACAGATGTTTAATTTTCTATTATTCTCTTGAATATTTAATTTTTATATTAAGAGTGAAAAATACAAAATTTAAATTGAAAAATTCTTTTTGGGTTATCTAATTTAGAATGATAAAATTTTATTTAAATTTTATTTAAAATAAAATTATTTTAATTTTATATCAATGAATATTATATTGGTCATTGGAATCATTCTCATGTTTATTTTTTTAGAAAAAATTGTATATTTTCAAACTTTTACTCTTTAAAAACCAAATTTCTCCTTAGGTGTGAGGGATTAACATTAAAATAAATTTTGAAGATTTTGAAAATTGAATTTTGAAAAAAGAGATTCTATATTTATATTTATAATAATTTATAATTTATAATATTTTCAACTTAAATTTTGTTCAAAAATAATAATGAAAACTGTAAAAAAAACTATATATTGTAGTTAAGATAAAAATGGGTTTACAATGGTATTAAACTAAGATGATAAGGGTAAAAATTGTATAAAAATATCTAAATAACCCTTTGGATGGAAATATTTCCACATAATCCCTTATATCTTCTATAAAGGAAAATTTTAGATAGCTTATGGAATCATAAAAAATGGTTATGACTGAATCTTTTCAAAAACATTCATGTTTACCACTCACCTCACATATAAAAGGCCACCCCTATCCTCTCAACCTCACTCATTCAACCCAATTTAGTTTACCAATTTCATACCCAAATTACTTCTCAAATTTCCTCCCCTAATCATAAATTCCATTATTTGGGTATAAATCCAACATATTAATTCTTTTGATGAAAACCTAAGGAGGATTCTTGAAGAAGATGCGGTTTATATGTGCACAATAGAATTCGAGAATTATAGTAAGTCTTTTATCTAATTTTATAGAATCTATGAGACACATTGAACATTAACAACCCATTTCATTTATGTGTGGTATATACTGCCATTGAATGTATTTTATGATTAAAATACTTAAAATTTTTAGGATTTACATATCCATTATAGGATATCTTTTTCATGGGGTTTATGATTCAAAACATACCAAAGGGGTAAGTAGTTTTTTCATTAATTTTAATTATTTGGGGAATATTATTATATTTGACCTATATTATTTTAAAATGTATTTTTATACCCCATTTTACATGTAATATCATGAATTTATTTTCCATAATGATATTTTATATTTCTTTTAGTGATATTACGTTAGGGGGTTGTGTTTCAATGTAACCAAAGCTATAAGGATTGTTTTTACAATGTATTTTTTTATCAAGATTATTTATGGATCTGTCTCTAATGATCAAATCTTATAATCTATCTATCAATAAACACATTAATTAAATTTCCCTTTTGTAATGTCATGATAATACATTCTTTCCCCTCATTTTCCTCTCTTTATATACTTTCGATTTAAAAGTATTTTTTATGAAAAATCACCACTTTGGTTTAATATCCATTTTATTCAAAAAAAAATATTCGCTAAAAATGTTTTAAAAAATGTTTTATAAAACTATGATGATTTAAAAAACACATTGTAAAAATATATTTTTTTTCACAAATTACCTAGATAGGGATCTTCATGTCAATTTCTAGAACAATGTACATTCATATTTTAATGAAAATGTGAAAGGAATATTTTTTTAGCATGTAAAACCTGAACAGAATTTACAATTATCATGAAAATTATTTTCTTTAAATCTTGTATTATAATATTTCGTGGACATTTTTGGATGAAAAATATTTTAAAAATATTATAAATAGTTTTTCTAAAATAATAATGGTTATTTTCCTCAAGAAATGTTTTATATGATTTCTAAACATTCCTTTATATGTTTTAAATTTCATTTTCAAAGAAAAATATTATTAAATAATAGTATTTTATAAAAATATATTTTTATGTAAAAGATAGATTACTCAATAAACTTACCATGTAATATTTCATAATTATTTTCCATATAATATTACATTATTTTATTCTATATATTATTTATCGTGGATAGGACATAGGGTGCCATTATTATTAATTTTTTTGAATGTTTTATGTTTATGATGGAATTATGTTAATGAAATATGTTTATCCTACATGGGTTATACCATAATGAATCCCACTTCTTTTTTCATGATTTATGCTATGATAAAATAATGAATTGATTATGAATCCTATCTATTTTCCAAATGTTATAATATGATGAAATGTTTATAAATAATTTTTATTTTCAGGTGTTATGATATGTTGATTTTTTTTATCTTCTAATAGACATGTGTGTGATTTTAATTATTTCATACGTGGGACGTATATCTCCCTCAAATTCCATGGGTAAAAATTTATGTTCTATGATCTCAAAGGGAACATGGGTGGTTATCCCAATCATGAAAATATTGGTACAAGTGTGGTAAAAAATATTGAAAATTAGGGTACAAAAATGGTTATACGTGATAAAAAAGATAGGTTCATGGTTGGTTTCCTCAAGCCGGAAAGAGGGTAGACGAGAGGTTATCCGAACATCAATGTAGGTACACAGGTGGTTATACCATTCCTAACATATTATGAATATCTAGGTGGGTATCCATGACATTATAGTTTCTATGCTTAATAATATATCACAAATCTGTGTTTTATTAAAATGTTATGATCTCAATACTCATGTTCTTTTATTCCCATTTTATCCATATATTATGAACTGTAAATATTTATACAACGAATCAAGTGTGTGATATATGAAAAGTTGGGTCTAAACATTATAATTTATGCTCATTGACATGAAATATTATGATTATATTATACATTCACAATATAAGATATTGATATATCTTGGGTTTAACTTTGTTGAGAATTTTATATAATCCATTATTCTGTTTCCATTTCCCATGTTATAAAGAATGATGTAATATACAGTATTTCTATGAATATTACAAAATAGGAAAAAAAAATTGGAATCATTGAAGTTTTTTATCCTGATTAGAAGTTTATATTCCAAGTTTCTAATGGAAGTAAAATATTATTTTCCTATGTAATGTGTTTTTATAATTTAATGTATATTAATCTAAAATGATATAATATCCTTGTATGAGAAGATATTTTCATTATAGTTTGTTTCAGAGGAATGGTTTTGTTATCCTTTGGTTACTAGAATGTGAAATCATTATTACTATCACTAGGGATATTTCAAAGGATATATATAGGGACGTATCTAAGGTTATTTCTAAGGATGATTCAAAATTCTAAAAAATGTTCTAGATTTTTGGTAAAGGATTTCACAAGTGGGTGTCAATAAATTATATCCCTTTAATGATAGAATAACTAGATGTGGAACTAGAATAGATCTACCCAAGTTAACAACCCTTAAAAACACTATATTCAGATAGACTCCACTGACAAATGGTTCATTACAATGTGCCTTATTACAAACATATATTGAAAATACATTGGGATATTAATTATAAATTAAATATCTAGAAGAAAATAATAATAATGGTTTTAAATAGATGATGACTGTGAATAAATGAGTATATTTAGATAGTGTCATAGATTAAAAATAAGGTTTCATTGTTTAGACATGTTGTATGTGATTTTAATGATTATGTGGTTCACTAATATGATTAGTGTTTACCACACTAAGTTATTGGTTTTATAAATGGAAGGAACCATAAGGAACCATGCTATTGAAAAATGAAATGGACAATTTAATGTATTACCTCATAAACATCTCAATATTATGGGAGATGAAATAGAATATACCATTTTTGTTCTCAAAAAACATTGTCAATCTAAGAATCATAGTGAATATCCAAATTGGAAAAAGAGGGGAGAATTTATGTTGAGTTCATAGTAAGCTTATTCAAACATTCATTCAATGGTTGCACTAGTTTGTTAGTTTTTGTGTAGTGGATTAGTAAAACTGAAGAAACATTCTACTCTCTAGTTATAAGAGAATGAAACGTCACATTTTATGTCTACCATCTATAAGGTTAGGAATATTAATGGGTTAATGTTATTATGAATATGATAAAATGAGATGAAATTAAATCCATGTAGCTATATGAGTTAAAAAATATATTTTTGAATAATTAAATTCCTCGTATTATTAAAAAAAGAATGAATAAAGAATCCCTAGAGCATAAAAAAGGATTATGATCCTTTTGGTGAAAATTTATAAAGTATTAAAGTACATGCGAGGAACTATTTTGGTAATATCATTAATCCTAGAAGTAATATTGAGAGATTCATTAATGGAATTAAACCATATCACCCAAGGTTATTTTCCATAAAAGGATTTGGATTCTATGAAGAGATTATTTAATATATTATAAAGGTTATGATGGATTTTGAGTTCCACAATCAATATCATGGTTTTGATAAGAATAAAAATATAGAATTAAAAAAAATATAAAAAAATATAGATAAGAATATGATATTTCATTTATTGTCAATATTTGGGACTAAACATGGGAGGAAATTTCATAACGTGTCTAGTAAATTCTTTATGTGTTTAAATTATGGTCATCAAGAAGAATAAGGAAAATATATTGTAAAAAAGATAGATATTGATTCAAATAATTGGAAATATCCACTTAATAATCCTCATAAACATCAATGTTAAAATTTCAGGGAGTGTGTGCATTCTTCCAATAAGTTCCAAAATTTGATAGTTAATAATGACGATCAACATAAAAAATATATGATTACAACAGAAAAGTAGAAATATTTTGTAATAAATATGACTAAAGTGAATACTGATAATAATGTAACACTAATCATTCCCTCTATAGTTGGTAATTTCATGTTTTATTTTTCATGAATGATCCCTATGAAAATCGGATTATTCATCCACTAGTGAAATGTTATGTGATTATCTTCATCTACATGAATTACGGTATAATTAATTTTCATTTCATATTTTATCTGTAAAATTATGATCCAAGATTACAATGGAATTTTTTTTATATTATAAGTGATTATTTAAGGAATAAAGGGTTATTTGTCTTATGAAGCCAAATATGTCTCAATGTGATATTAACAGAAGACTTATGAAATCCATCAAACTATATGAGTTAATGGATGATCATAAAGTCAATGTCATTGAAACCTATTATTATATTTAATTTTATGGAATTTTATCATTATTATTTATATTTTAAGAGAAATTTATGAAAAAGAAATTATTTGTTTTTATATAGTTACAATAATTTTTGAGGAGGAATGCCTTTACACATTGTGGGAATATGAATAAAGGTTGCTATATGAACTTTTCCTATAGATTGAAATGGTGGATGGGATCAACACATTAATTAAGTTTGGATTTATTATAATTATAGCTTACAATTTTTCATTTATTCAACTCCTTACAAATCCTTTTATTGAAGGATTTGTAGAACTCAAATCATCTAGAATGAAGTTGAAGAAATAAAGCTATTGGGACCTAAGAATGTTAATAAGATTGAAGATAATGTTATATCCATTCAAAAAAATAAAAGGAATACAAACTTTTGAAATAAACTTTATGTTTATAATCTTCAATGTGAAATAAAATATGAAGATAGTGAGAATGTAGTTATACTAAATAACTAAAAAATAATGACGGGAAAACGAAGCCCTAGGTATATTAGTCCTATTAAAATACCTAATCACATCGAGATAAATACTTATCTATTGATTCTTAAAAAGTACCTCTATATGTACCATTATTTATTACATATATATCTATTGATAAGGTAAACACTTGATCACTCAAATTTACTAAACCATGATTTTGTACAATTGGAGCATGATATTTGTTATAAAGAATAATGAGTGGATATTTTGTATCACACAAAGAATGTTCTATGAAAAATACCAATCACTAGGTCAATGGTTTTTTTGTTGAATCCACAATTTTGAGAATATAACATGGGATATTTAGGATAAGATAAGGTAGACATATACTCATTTCATTGCATCCTAGTGACTGATTTTAAAGGGTTAAATTAATTTTATGGGGGTAATAATGTAACACTCAATGTTTTCCTGAATTATTATTTTTTCAAATAAATTCAAATTTATAAATACCATGAATTATAGGAAATGTTATGTTATCATTAATTACATGAAAGAATGGGTTTCGTAGATATCTTATTTTAAAATATCCAAAAAAATTTACCAAAAAACAATATAATACTAACAATATTATATAATATATTACCTATCCATTTTAATTTTGGGTATGAATAATATTAAATAATTTATGAAAATATATTATTTATAGTCATTTATTTGTTACCAATTTAGTAGAAATAAAATTAAAATCATTTAAACTAAAAGGAAATGTTTTTTGAAAATTGTTATTTTTAAAAAAAGAATTTGTAGTCATACTTTGTCCAAATAATTTAAAATATTTTTCTGTCACATTTATAAAAATAATTTAATAAAATTTAATTTAATTTTTTAATATGAGTTTCAAAATTATTATAGGGTTATTTTTTGGTTTTTGTAAAATATTTCCTTTTTCAATTAATAGTTAAAAATACTGAAAATTAATTGAAAATAAAGTTTTTTTAATATTTTATAAAGACAAGTTAAATTTATTAGTGGTTTTAGTGTAAAAGTAGTTAAATTTAATATGAATTAATCATATTTATGTTATTTTATTCATTTTTAAATTTTATTTTTATTTAAATAATTGAAAATATTGTAAGCTTTTGATCTTTTTCATTTTAATAACCTAATTTCTAATCGTGTCTCTATGATTAATTTAAAAATAAAATTTCCCACTTTTGTAAATGTAATTTGAAAAAATGTATTCCACATTTTTAATCATATAAATTTTAATTTATAATGAGTTTAAATTTTTTTTAAAATGAATATTGAAAATAAAAAAAAATTAATTACCATGGTCAAGGTAAAATATTTATTTACAATGGGGTTAATCTAAGAATATATTGGTAAAAATGAACTAAAAAATGTAAAATACACATTTTATAGAATTATTTATACCTCATACCTTATATGATATATAATTAAATATTTTGGAATCTCTTGGCATGGTGAAAATGTGGGTATGATTGAATCACATAAAAACATAAAAGTTTTCCAATCACCTAACTTTTATTAGTCACCCCATATAATTTCTTCGCCACACTATAAAAACAAATTAGATCAATTACTCCCTATAAATATCATTTACCAAAATCCCTCCTCTGATATTGTACTCCATAGTTTTGTAAGAAAGACAACCTAGAAATGATTTTTATGCCAACTATGGAGGATACCCAAGAAGCGGAGGATCAGGCATGCATAAAGGTTGTTGAGAATTATGGTATGGGATATCCATTTCAATTTTTAGATTAATTGAGACACATTCCATTTTCACCAAATATTTCATTTATGTGTAAATATAATGCCCATTTGATCAATTTTTTATGGTTATACTTACTATTTTTTAGATTTACACATCAATTTAAGGATTAATGTTGCATGGGGTTTATGGTTCCAATGTTACCAAATAGGTAATATTTTTTTTTCTTATGATTCTTTTTTTAGATATATAGTTATGTTATACACCTAACCTATTTTAAAAGGTTATTATACATCCCAATCAATATTTAATATCATTAATTTACTTAAACTCAGGATATTTTAGGTTTTTTTAATGATATTAATTCATGGATATTATATTTCGGAGTTACCAATGTCGTATATATTTTATGATAAAATTTATTTATTTTTTATTATTGTTAATGAATATGTTTTGGATGATCAAATATCATGATATATTTCTCAGCAATCTCATGAATTTTATTTTTCATCTTTTTATGTTTTGAAAATATAGACTTCCCTTAATTTTACTCTCCTTATTTACTAAAGAGCTCAAACAAATGACTTTACGAAAAATCAATTTTTGGTTGAAAATTAGTTTTTTTTTCAAAAAATAATTCCTATAAAATTGTTTTAGAAAATTATATATTACAAACATATCTATTTTAAATAATTTATTTTAAAACTTATTTTACATTTCAAAAAAATAAAAGGATTTTTCGTGTCACCTTTTAATACAATTCTTATTTGGATTTTATTTGAACGATTAATGAAATATTTTTTTTAAAATATATTCCATGAACATAATTTACCATAAAAATTACAATTATTTTCTTTTAATTTTACTTTATAAGGTTCTATGTTTCTTTTCAATGTAATGAATTTTGAAAATGTTTTAAATTTTTTTTTTCAAATTGGAAATGATACTTTACTCATGAAATGTGGAAGATTATTTTTAATGATTCATTTATAAGATTCCAAAGTTATTTCAAAGAAAATTATTTTAGAAATTTTTTATGTTTTATAAATTTATTTTCAATGAAAAGGTATTTTCCCTTTGAAATTTACCTCAAATAGTTGAAAATTATTTTCCATTTAAAATATAATTTATTGATATATTTTATTCTTCACTAGGGATATAATATATAGATACCATTATTTTTATTTCTCTAAATGGTTTATGTTTATAATAAAAGGATTTTAATGAATCCAATTTCATTACCATATGTTATACCAGAACTGAATTCTTATGAACCCCTTTTAATTTTCCACGAATTATGAAATGATGAAATATTAATGAAAACCATTTCATTTCCAGGTTTATTTTAAGATGAATATTTTTATCTTATAACACACATATATAATAGTTACCTTATCTGAGGTCTCTTACCTATATCTCCCTCCATTTTAGTGGGTAGTGAATAATTTTCTATGAGTTCAAAGGGTATATAGGTGGTTATCCCAATCCCAAAAATAAGGGTGAATATGTTCTTATCAGAAGCCCGAAAAGGTGGGTACATTAGTGGTTAACCAAATCCCAAAAGGAGGGTATAAGAGTGGTTAACCTAATCATGATATGTTGTGAACAAGAGGTCATTAAAATCCTAAATTAGGTATACAAGTGGCTAGCCCAATTGTATCATGTTATGAATTTCTTGGTGGGTAGTATTGACAAATAATTTTCATGGTTTATGTGTATGAAAAAAATTATTTCTTTTGCCAATGTTATGTTCTCATGGATCTGGTTAGTATATTTCCTTATGATCCCTGACTTATAAAATGAAAATATTTATATCATGAATCATGTATATGAACAATAATAGGTTTGGTAAAAACATTATATGTTATGTTCATTATCATTTACACTTATTATTATATTATTATTTCATATTATCATAGATTGGTATCTCATTTGTTTTACCATACAGAGAATCTAATTTCACATTTTCTTATATTTCATTTTTTGAGGTTATTAAAAAATGTATTATGATATATATGGTAAACATTAAATATAATTCTCTAGATAAAAAGATTGAGTTTCTAGTTTTATAAGTCACCACACTATTATTATCAACATGTGTGTTTTTTTAATTTAAGGAATATTCATCTAAAAAGATATAATATCCTATTATTAGAATCTTGGGTTGTTATAGCAGGTCTCAGTTGAACGTATTATTTAACCTTCATAATTAAGGATGAGAAAACAATTGTGATGTCCCTATTGTTATTTATAATGTTATTTTTACGAATGTCTATAAGGATAAGTCTAATGATAAGTAAATATTTTTGAAAATTTCCTATAATTTTTATAAATGATAGATAAAGTGATTTTCATGATTTTATATTTGAGTTTAGATACCAGACATCTATTTGGTTTTATAAATGTTTTACTTAGGGGTAAAAACCAAGAAAAAAGATATTGAGTTGTACATTATTGGGAATTGGTTAATGAAAATGGTACTTTTTTCACACATGGTTTGAAACACACATGGGGTATGCATTATAAATTCAAAATCCCTATAATAACTATCAATATGTATTTAAATCGATTATGATAATGAGTTACCCTGGATAAAATTAATCTGTCATAGATTAAAAAGAAGGTATACTGAATTTGACATTATATAAATTGTATTCAATATTTTTTGGTTCCCCACTATGACTAGTGTTTTAAAAAATATGTTTTTGGTTTTAGTAAATGTCTCAAACCTAAATGAAACATGTTAAAGAAGAATGAAATTGAAAATGCAATGATTTTACTCAAAAATAACCATATGTTGTGGGATATGAATTGAAAACCCTTTTTACAAAGATAACACAACTTTCATAACCAATAAATCCTAGTGAAAATGAAAAAGGTAAATATAGGGAGAAAAATTCTGTAAATTCCTTCAGGAGGAAATCCCCATATTATTTTTTCCCACTAATACCTTAATGAGAAATGGATTTTTTCCACTATAAATATATTTTCACTCTCTTTCCTTTAGATAATGAAAATAAACTTTGATTACATACCATCTAGAAGGTATGGTGGATCAATGGTGGAATATTATTAATAATATGAGGAAATGTGAATAAATTGACTCTTGGAATTGGGATAAATTTATATTTCTATTTTAAATTGTTAATATTCTAATATTCTTTATAAAAAATAAATAGTGAATTCATTGAGCTTATGAAGATGGATGATGTATCAGTTGGTTCTATTGAAGAAAATTTTATAAGATATGTGATGTACTCTTATGTTATTATCATTTATAACAAAAGTAAGGTTGATCGATTCTTTAGTGGCATAAAACCAAATCTCTGAAGGTTGTTTTCCATAATGGAATTTGGATTATTTGAAAGTATTATTTCATGGTATTTAACGGTGGAAATGGATGTTCAAGTTAAAGAATAATATAATTGTTTTGATAATAAGAGGAAAATAGAATTTAAATGAAAATATCAGAATCATAGAGAGAATAAGATGCTATTTTTTATGCTCAAATTGTGGCGATAACCACGGAGAAAATTCTTTTTATGGGACTATGTATTGTTTGAAGTGTATAAAAAATTTCATCATGTGACTGAATGCTTATATGTTGAAAAAATTTATCTAATGATAAAGATAATGTGAAATACGAATATAAATAACCTCATAAACTTTAGTGTTTCAATTACAAGGAATTTTGGAATTATGACAATATTTTCCCAATGTGAGGGTTAATAATAGTGATCTACACTATAAACCTATAAAGATACAGGAAAAGGGAAAATATAAAGAAATTAGGATAGTTTAAGTGAATAATGAAAAATAGTTCAAAATGATACTCCTATACTTATTTTAGAATTTTATGATTTATCTTGTATTAACGACCCTAATGAATATCAGATTGTTTATCCATTTGTGAAATTTAAGGTGTTTATCTCTATATAAATGAATTTTGGAATAATTAAATCTAATTTGATAATCTACAATAAAATTTTAAACCCAATTTTCTAATATAAGTGTTTCTATATTAGATATGTTCTTATTTATGTAATAAAGGGTGAATTATGTTTTGGATTTATATATGGCTCCAGGTAAGATAAACATAAGAGTTATTGAGATAAATATGAGTTTATTAAATTATGGTTTCCCAGAAGATAAAAGTCATTTAAACCCCTTTTTATCACTAATGTGATTGTAGTTTTCAAATATTGAAGATGTTTTAATTGGGATTTATGGATATGAAATTATTTGGTTTTATATAGAGACAATGTAATTTTATGAGGAATTCCATTACAGTTTGTGTATATATGATTATCGGTTACACTGAGGTAAAATTATATTGTTTTAAAAGTTGGTTGGGATCAAAAACTTCACCAATTTGAGTTTTCATAGAATGATATCTTGCACTTGAACATTAATACATCCCTTACGAATCCTTTTACTAAAGGATGTGTAATACTATGGCGTAGTGTAATGATGTTTTAGAAGGATACCCTTTGAGACCAAGGAAATATGATGATATGAAATAGAGGGATAGTTCCATTGAAAAAAAAATTATTGAATAAAAAACTTGACACAGTTTTCATGATGATAATCATTAATGGGATCTAAAATTGAATTTTGTGAGAATTTACATCCATGAATTTCTCCATGAATGAAATAATTGAAAACTAATCCCAAGGATTATCAGTCCCCTTAAAATACATGATCACACTAGGATAGTAACATATCTCTTTGTTCATCCATCGAACCTCTATTCGGTTTATAATGTATTCCATGTATCTCTCCTATGAAATTACATTAGTGATCTATCACATGTACTAAAATCAGAGGTAATACCACTAGACATGGTGATTATTAATAAGAATAACCAATAGAGATTATGAGTCATGTCGAAAAAATTCGATAAAACAATACCACTCACATGGTCATAGTTTCATGGTGAAACAAATAGTATTACGAAGCTTCTAGGGATCATCGGGATATGATGATACCAAAGTACCCTCATTTGTTTTTATTAGACTGATAAAGTGTAGGGGAAGAAATCATTGGGGGGGGGGGGTTAGAAAGTAACACCCTCTAATCAATAATGTTATATTTTTAGAATAAATTAACTTTTTTTGATATCTTCTATTTCAAACAACATTGAGTTAGAATTAACTACATGCAATTATGAGTTTCATCAATAGCATGCATTACATTAAGACTTGGTTTTACTTGACAAGAATATACTATCGATATTATTATTTAATATATAACCTAGCCATTAAAATTGTAGGTATGAATTAGAATATATAAAATGTAAAAATTTATACTTTAAACCAATTTATAAGATATATATTTATTATAAATAAAATAATAATAATTTAAAGATAAAACAAATATTTTTTTGAATCAATATTTTTTATAAATGGCAGTTTGACTACTCATTTTTCACATAATTTGAAAATTATTTTTACCATTTTTAGAAAAATAAATTGGAAAAGTAAACTTCTTTTTTGCAGTTATAATTCCCAAATTATAATATGGTGAATTTTTTTTTATTTTTCTGGAATATTAATTTTTTTAATGAATAGCCACATGTACAAAATTTTGATTGACACAAAATCCATATTGTTTAAATAAATTATAATGTTAAAAAATAATTTTTATTTTTTTAATTAACTTTTTTTGAATTATATATAAATTAACCCAAATTATTTCATTATAATCATTTTATGTCTGAATTACTATATGAAAACCTTGTAAATCACATCTGTGAGATTAATTTTAAATTAAAGTTTTGCACTTATGTAAATTGAATTTTGAAATGTTTATTAAATATTTTTAAGAATAATAATTTATAATTACTAATATGGTTAACTTATATTTTGAAAAAAAATGAAAAATGAATATTATAAAAAATTAATTTCCAAAGTTATGGTAAAAAATGGATTTACCATAGGGTTATACTAAGAATATTAGGGTACAAATGAAAAACTATCTTTTCCAAACCCAATATAATGGAAATATATCCACATTATCTATCATTGTTTTGATAATATACCATTTTAGAATCTAGTTTCATGATAACAACCAGTGTATGACAGAATAATTCTAAAAAATTACAGGTTTCCCACTCACTCCACGTAAAAAGAAAACACCATATCCAATCATCCTCAAACCATACAACCCTTTGGTTTTTTCAATAACTACCCAAATTCCTTTTTAAATTATATCATATAATCCATGAAACATTATTGTGTTAATAACTGTAACATATAAAATATTTTGGTACAAAAATAAGGAATATACATAAATAATATTGTGATTAGACGAGAACAATGGAAGTTAAGACTTATAGTAAGGGAGTTCTTTCAAAAAAATTAGCGTGTAAGAGACATATTTCAAATTCACCACCAATTTAAATATTTGGATTATATAATAAACATGAATTTGCCTCATTATGATTATACTTAAAATTATATGGATCTTCGTATTTATTTTTTCATATATTTTCTTGGGATTTTATGGTCCAAAAGTTACCAAAGTAGTAAGAACTTTTTGTCTCAATTTTCCTACTTTGAGAAATATAGTAATTTTATTCACCCATTTTATTTTGTTACATTCATATATAACCCATTTTACATGTAATTTCTTTAATTTTTTTATCCTCATAAAATAATAAATTTTATAATGATATTCTCTAATGGAACTAACGTTTCAATGTTACCAAAGTTTTATAAATTATAGGTTTCAATATCATCATTTATCGAGTTTGTTTACTACTATGGTATGGATGATAAAATATCTTGATCCATATCTAAAAAAATCATGAATTCTCTTATCCTTTGTAAATTTCATGATAATTATGGTTTCCCCTTATTATCCTCCCATTATGTACTCAATATTTGAAAATAATTTCTTTAAGAAAAATCACCCTTGTACTCAAAAATATATTTTATGACAATAAAATGTTCCCTACCTTTTTTTCAAAAAATATTTATTACACTCCTATGTTTTTTAAAAATAAATTTTAAATAACGTTTGCCTATTGAGATTTTTTTTGAATGGAATATTCATGTCAAATTCCAAAGAAATTTTGGGTTGGATTTTAACAAAAATGTGAATGAAGACTTATTTTAATGTGTACGTCATAAATGAAATTTTGTTCTGTAATGACCATTATTTTCTTTGAAGTTCACTTTATAATTTACTATGATCATTTCCAAATATAATTATTTTTAAGTTGTTTTAAAATTTTTGGTTTCAAAGAGGATGGAAAATATTCCGAATGGAATTTTCTATCTGATTATTAAATCATCATTTAAAATAATCATGGTTATTTTCAAATAAATGTATTGTCAAAATGCTTTATGTTTTAAAAATTTATTTTCAATGAAAATTTATTTTCCTTAGGAAATTTCCCATGTAATGTTTCAATATAACTTTCCATCTAAGATGGCATCTGTTAATGTTACATATGATTCATTGTGGATATTATACAAGGAAACCAGTCTTATTATTTATCTTAATGATTTATTTTTTTATAGAATGATGATTATGAAACCCATTTCACTCCTATATGTAATACATTGAAATATTTTGTAAGAAACCAACCACTTTTTTCATGGGTTATTCTATGATGAAATAAAAAACCCTTTATGAAACTTGTCTCTTTTCCACTGGTAATAATAATGATCATTTGTTTTTGAACCTAGATGTTGCTCTAAAAAATCACAGTTTTCAAAATCTTTTACTTTAATATTTATGAATATAATTAATTAATATTTCACTTTTAACTAAATAATTATACCTTCATATTTCTATATTCAAATATATTAATTAATCAATTTTTATTAATAATTATGTAATTTTAAGAATTAAAAACAATTTATTTAATATTTATTTATTTTTCTAGTTTATTAATTTATCTATTAGTTTAGTTGTTAAAATCATATTTACTTATTAATAATTTAAACTTTTTATTATTTTACAAAGTAATCATATTTGATATATTTATTTAATTTTGTATTCATTCTACATATCTCAAGGTATAATTTTAATTATGTAAATCTAATTATTAATATAATCTAATTATTTGGGATTCATTTATTAATAAATTACCCTTTTGATTCAATATATTAACTCTTTTGATATTTAATAATTTTATTAATAATATAGTTGGTTTTTAAAGTTAATATTTTTCATTTATTGAATATAACCTCTTAATTTAGTCTTAAATTCATTATTTATGTAAATTAATTTTACACTTCTTCTTTGAAAACATATTGTTTAATATTATTTTATGTTTTTAGTTGTTTATTAAAGTTTAGTATTTAATTTAACATCACTTTTTTAAATTAATAAGTTTTAGGATTACTTAAAAATTGTATCAATAATTATTTTTTTAAATTTTTGTATAATGTTATTAATATAGTTAAACAATTAACCATTTTAATTAAATTAAGTGTTAACATAGTCTTTCGTAATTTTATTTTGGTTCATAATTTTTAGTTCAAGATTATTATCCTTAATTTATCATCTTATTAAATGTTTACTATTAATTAATTTGATTTTATGTTTCATTGAATTAATTTAATTTAAGTTTTGGTTTTACGGTTAAATAATTTTTCAGACTTAGTTAGACCAACATTTAATTTTAATTTTTCTACTCATAGTGTATTTTATTGTTATCGACGTCAAGTCGGTGTCAATTGTCTATCACCCTCTTCCCTTAATACTAACACCAGTTGGGTGTCAGCTTCTTTATCTCAAATACACAGTGCATTGGTGCCACAGACACATAATGTGACTCAAATGACTGTGCCGGCACCTATAACCTCCTCCAACTTTTCTTCCGACGTTCTTTGACGGTGCCACTGTTGCGCCCCTCCCCTCCACCGGTATTCTTCTTACCGATGAAGCCCTCCCTTTATCCACTCACCGACAGTGCAACGCTTATATACCAATAGCTATCCAACTATGAACATTTCTTCAGAACATAGATTAACAACATCAAACTATCGCTGTAGAAAAAACCTAATATAAATTTGGATCCATAGTAAACAAAAACACACATATTCCAAACCATAAATTACAATTTTGAACCAAATCCATTAATCATCTTCATCCTAACCCATTAGAAACAAATATAAGTAATTCATATCTAAAAACCAATTGAAACCTCGTTCTTGACAGATCTAAATGTTGGGGAGAATCCTGATTCCGGACCGAAAATTTCTTGCCGAAAATATTGTGAGAAACCAGTCGAAATATGGAAGCGATATAAGAAGAATAAATAAATCAAGACGGAGGTTTTTTTTAACGTGGAAAAACCCTCCCATGCGGAGGATTAAAAAACCATGGGGAAATTCCCAAAATATCCACTATGAATTAGAGAGTACAAGAATCCAAATAATTCCCGAACTTGAATTACAAATAAGAGATCATGGAAAACTTGTGTGAAAACTATACCCCGATATGCCTCTCCCATTTCTCTGATAAACATCTCGCTGACGCCATGTATCGGAAGATCAATCTATGACAAAATGTCACCCTTCTGTCGATGAAACGTCACTACCTCGGAGATGTTCACCCGAACATGCGTCAACCTCGCACTGGTTTGTGACACACGAATGATCTCTCCATCATGATGTACCGTCGATCTTCAATCAGGACTCACCACCTGATCAACGCTATCAGGAGGACTTTAGATACGTGGCCATGATTATAAATTCCATATTCGCTGCTATGCACCTATCAAATGCTGACACGCCATCGTCGTCATGCCACACGGGCCACTGTAAACACGACAACCCCTTCCCGGGTCTCCATTGTCGGCTACATCTTACTGGAACAACCTTGTTCTCTTTAAAATATGTTTCTGAATCCTCATTATATAGACCCCAAGTCCATAATAATAAATTAATGCAGTCAACATCCGTTATTCCATCCATTAATATTGAGAATTAAATATCCATTAGTGTTGGGATAAAATCCCCAATTAATGGACATAAAAATCGCCCAATTAATAATTTTCCTATCTCATTAATAATTGTGATGAATCTCAACAATCTTCCCCTTCATCACATTAATGAATGGAACCATCCATCAAACCCAGTTGGAAAGAAAATATACCGGTATCACACCAACCATCATCAACTGCAAGAAAATATGACGGCGTCCTTTTGTACTTCTGATAAAAAAATATCAGCTCCCCTTGCAAAAAAAATCAAATGTTGAAATCTTTGTCACATTTGTATCTACATCATCCTGCAAATATTGCTGAACAAGAAAAGAATCAGAAACATCTGGCTCCCCCATAATAGTGATTACCACATAATCTGGAGCACCTATAGGAAAAACTTGCTCCCTCATGCTCAACATCCCCTGAGCTAACATGTGCATCACCTCTCTCATCCTGCTTTAATTTTCAATATTTATCCTGCTCCACGCATGCATCTGCGATCCTCTTCAAATCTTCCATAATTCTCACTCTAAACTGCAAGCACAAACCAACCTCACTCTGATACCACTTTTTGGGGAGAATCCTGATTCTGGACCGAAAATTGATTTCCAAAAATATCGTGAGAAACCCGTCGAAATATGGAAGCGATATAAGCAGAATAAATAAATCAATACGCAGGTTTTGTTAACATGGAAAAACCCTCCCATGCGGAGGATTAAAAAACCACGGGGCAGTTCCCAAAATATCCACTATGAATCAGAGATTACAAGGATCCAAGTAATGCCCAAACTTGAATTACAAATAAGAGAGCGTAGAAAACCTGTGTGAAAACCCCACCCCAATACGCTTCTTCCATTTCTCTGATAAACATCTCGTTGACTCCATGTATCGGAAGATCAATCCGTGACAAAATGTCACCCTTCTGTCGACGAAATGTCACTACCTTGGAGATCTTCACCCGAACATGCTTCAACCTCGCACCAGTTTGCGACACCCGAATGATCTCGCCATCATGATGTACCGCCGATCTTCAATTGGTAATCGCCACCTGATCACCACTATCAAGAGGACTTTCGATACGTGGCCATGATCATCAATTCTGTAGTCGGTGCTCTGCACCTGTCAAATGCCGACGCGCCATCCTCGTCATGCCACACAGGCCATCGTAAACACGATAACCCCTTCCCAGGTCTCCATTGTTGTCTACATCTTGCTGGCACACCCTTGTTCTATTTAAAATATGTTTATGCATCCTCCTTATATAGACACCAAGTCCATAATAATCAATTAACGCTGTCAACATCCATTATTGCATCCATTAATATTGAGAATTAAATATCCATTAATGTTGGGAGAAAATCCCAAATTAATGCTCATAAAAATCTCCCCATTAATAATTTTCCTATCTCATCAATAAATGTGATTAATATCAACACTAAATACATCAACATCTTGCCTCCACCAGATCCGGTGAAGAATTTTGAGGGTCTTTATCGCGTCCTTCCACCGTAGTGGAGAACCCTTCTTCCACCACCTTAAAAATCACCGATGGTAGCCGAGTAGGGAGAACTGCTATCGCAAGGGTGTGCCGCTGAGTTGGAAGTCACTGGAGTGGATCTGTCACCGATAGATTTCATCTCCACCTAGAGCGAGTCGCCGGGAGCCATGGCGCCGCGCGCTGAACATATGAGATAAGGGGGAGAAGAAAATATTAAAAAATAATATTAAAATAAAACTAATCTAAAAACATAACTAAAAAATAATTAAACTAAAATATTAAATAATTATTATTATAAATAAATATTAAATATAATATAATTAATATTAAAAGGTGTAGAATTATTAATTTATTAAACAAAAATATATATCTATTAACTGAAATAATTAATAATAACTTATAAATTAAAATAAAATAAATATATTATAATAAACTCATTAATTATAATTTATCATTTCATATTAAATAATTATGACAATAATAATGAAATTTGTTAATAAATTAAAATAACTAATTCATATTAATTACTATTAACCTAAAATATATTTGTGTTCAAATAACCTATTATTATAAATTCTAATAAAATAAATTAATATATAATATTAAATTTAATTCTTTTTAATTATATTAAAAATATTATGATAAATTAATGAATATATTAAAATTTAATTAATAATTCATTGTTTTTAAACTTTTTTTTTCTATCCTATACAGCTTCATACAGGTTACATAATCTCATTGAGTGTCACGAACCGAATCTGGTCGCCGCCAAATCCGGCACCCGACCCGACCCGTGGAGAGTCCCGAAGGTCGTTCCTGATACCCATGGGCTGGCACAAGTGCCTGAGTATCAAAAACTGAAAATTGGGAATGATTTACCCGATTTTTCATACTTACAACAAAAAATGAATCCAAGAAATCAAATCTAGATTTTTCAAACCAAAACATCATTTACTATAATTTAGAACTGAATAACACAATTTTAAACAATGTATGAAGACCATTAAAAGGGTACAAACTCATGAAATGACAGCCCAAGAACCTCTACATGGAAAGAGGAACCACCCTCAAGCCATCTCCATGACATTGCATCACGATGGACCACTAAAACCCCGAACTAATGGCATAAAACCTATACCCAAACATATGACACAAAATAAGAAAGTCTACTTACAACCAAAGGAGTAAGTAGGGTGTGAGAAAAATCCCAGTAGGATACCACCACTAAGAGATTTCGTGTGATAAACATATCATGACAAAAAGCATTCCATGTTTTGTAAATAAGAAATGCGTGTTACAATTTTTTAAAGGATGCAATAATAAATGAAAATAGTTTTCATGTGGGCTAATTTTAAAGGACCAACAATTTTAAAATAAATAACAAAGCTACTTAATTTTCCTTCCAATAATACCATATACAAATGATAACTACAAAGGATATAATGAGAACAAGTAATAGGAAGTAACCCCTAGGCACTAACTAGATGTGGGTCCTAGGTACCTCGTATCTTGGTGAGAGTAACCACAAAAAAAATATCTATTCTCATGCACGAGTCACTAGTAGGGATTATACCCAAAACCTAGTGGTCCGCAATCATCATCATCGTAGTTTAGTTAGAGTTGTAAGCGTCAATATTCCTAAGTGAAACTGAGGCCAAACCCCACGAATCCACTAGCATACTAGTACACGTCCACCCACCTAGATACCCGAGTTTTCCCTT
Organism: Viscum album; assembly: GCA_963277665.1. Lineage (NCBI taxonomy): Eukaryota > Viridiplantae > Streptophyta > Magnoliopsida > Santalales > Viscaceae > Viscum > Viscum album. The sequence goes on from OY728131.1 coordinate 483,742,712, forward strand.
TGTTCTCAAACAAGTTCAACAATCCTTCAAATATAGTTTTCACATGAAAATATCACATCTACATCACACATTAACCAAACAGCCCCATGTACATCACACGAGTCACAAATTCCACTTTTCATTCAAATGCATTTTGAAATCAAACTCCCACCAAAATTGCCTACAACACTTTTTACATTTCTTTAACACGTCCAAAAATCCTTTAAAAAATTTTATAAAACCATTACAAGATATTCAACTCACATAACAGTGCACACACATGTCACATAATTCCTTTCTCACCTTCACAATTCATTTTATCAATAAGTTCACACGAAACATCCCACACTCATGTTTCGCACACAAACCACAATTCAGTAAAACATTTCGGCAATTTATAAAACATTATAAAAATGTTTGACATCTCAAATCACCACTTTAACATTCAAAAACCCACATTAGGTGAACAAACTCACCCAAATAGTACATATACACATTTTTCTAACTTTGTTTAACCAAATAAATAATTTTCAATTTTTATAAAACAAACCCAAGAGGTATAACCATTGTTTGCACACTAAACCCATTTCAAAACCCTCGTTCAAGACCAAAATCATACCAATAACAATCCAAAACAGAACATTCATCCCTAGAAAAATTATTAAACCACCCCCAAGTGTTATAAAAATACATCAAATAATACCACAAGGATACACATGAAAAACACACGTTTTCATAAATCATCATCATGAAGTACGACACAGTTTTACACATTAAAATCATTCAAAAACCTCTTTTCGAGGCCCACATGACAATAAGGAATTAACAAACGAGAATTGTCAGCCCCTTTCAATACTAATAAATCACTTTCATATGTTATAGACTAAACCAAAACATAACCCCTAGAGTCACACATGAAAAGTGCCAAATTTCAAGTTTAAATGATACTAAAAATTAAATGTTTAACCAAATCCATCAAAAACAGTTTTCACACCACAAAAAATAGATTATAAACATGATAAATTAATAAACCAAGCAATCTAACTCATCATAAAATGGTTAAACATGTGATCACCTACCCTTTTAAGTCGAAACCCTCAAAACTTGGTGCGAAAGCTTAAGTGCACCACCACTACACCACAAGAAATATAAATCCAGACCTAAACCAAAAATATTGAACCAAAAGACACAAAATCAGACCTTAGGATCGAACCCCAACTTCTGGATATTAGGAACCTCAAGAAATTGGAAATAAAACTAAAAGAGGATGGAAGGAACCAAGAAGGAATTCCCTTACTTGAAAAGTCATGATGAAATCGGCCCCAATCCACCAATATTTGAATCTTGAAGAACCCAAAACTAGTATGGAGGATTGAAGGATTTAAATTAAGTCATTTGGGGACCGAAATGGGGGAAAATGATGAAAATTAAAAGACTTATGAACGAATCAACTTACGTTCTCAAATCTGGACGATATGATGAACCCTAAGAAATTCGTCCCTAAATCGCGATTCCTAAGAGCTCCAAAGTGGTGGGAAAGAAGCTGGGGGAACGTCTGGTTGTAATGGGATCATGGGAGACTTGGAATAACCGAACAATAACTAATATTTAATATGTTATTTGATAAATAAAATTAATTTTTAAAACTGGATATGGGCTTCCGAGCAGGACCAATCCCTTAAATAAAAACCAAACTAAACATTGGTTATGGATTTCCAAAAGCACCAAATTTTAATTGTGGTGTTAATTTATCAGGGAAGGACATTTAGGAGTTATAATGAGTGAAAAATATTAAAAAATGAAAATTTTATAAAAGAAACAAAATTTATTTTTAAATCTGGAATTGGGCTCACAGTTTGGCCCAATTCATGAAAACTCACCTATTCTACATAAAAACTTTTGGAAACCCCCAAAACAAATCATTAATGGAAATTAAAATAAAAATATATTTAAAATAAGCTATGTATATGACATTTAGATTCACTCAATTAATGTACTAGATGTAAGTAACATGATAGAATATAAAACGGCGCGATATTGACTAAAAAAGCACACATGTGTCGTGTGAAGGTGAACAACTAACCAATGACGGTGTTGTTGGCCGGTGAAATACAATGGATGAAAGAAAGTTTAAAGGGATGATAATAGTGTAGAAGAAAGGGGGACTCTCATTCATTACATGACATGATATTTTGGATTGGAGGGGATGTTGATTCAACATCCACAACATTCACACGAGCAGAATAGATCAGACCTGAGGATCACTCCTAGAGGACTTCTTCCAAGATATTTGACTGGTTTTATAAGAGAGAAAACTGGAGGGAGTCACTTATTCCTATTTTTATTTTAATTCGTAATATGTAATTATGTTCTTTCGTTTTTTAAATTCATATGATCATATCCTAAATCTTTAGCTCATGAATTTTAATTCCTACTACTTCATCATTAAATTTATTCAAATGCTTATCTATTTAGAAAGTGATAATTAGTCATTGAGACTGATTCTTAATTTCTTTTTAATATTTCACATCCCAACTATTTTATATTAAAAACATCAATATAAATTGGAAAGATTGTTCTTGAAGACAATTATTTATGCTTAAACCACCACAAATAATTGGAATTTTACAAAGAGTTCAATTACAGTTGTTTTCTATTAAAATTATTTAGCAGTTTCATTAATTTTTGGTGTAGAAAACTCTAAGAAATCATCCTTTATCTGTTGAATTTCTTAGCATGGGATATATTTCAGTTTATCATTCAAGGAGTGTTTCAATAACAAGTAGTGAAGAAGTCATCATTTCAAACTAGTAGTGTAAACTTCCTAAGAGTTTATTTTGATCTACTACTTCTAGGTTCTTGTTTCACTATATTTGTAACGCACCGACCCCAGCTACCCAGAGTCGGTGCATTACTTCGTAACATTGGCATGATCACAAGAAAGATTAAATCTCGAAAGACCGATTGGTTTAGTATCCTTTGAAACACTAGATATATTCATAAGTTTTACATTACATCATAAAATGAAAAACTACTACAACAACATAATGTTTCCACAGTCCACACTATTAACCCCTCATAAAATCCCTACAGGTCATTCATAACTTACTTCTTCACATCCTGGGAAAAATAAAACATAGAAAAGGGGTGAGCTCAAATGCCCAGTAAGGATAACAATATAGCGGAAACTTTCATCAATAAGAATAAACATTTAAGGCAATGTATAAATAAAACAAAAGCCTTTTAAACATGAACTTTCAACATGGTATGGCATAAATAAAATGAAATAATGCCATTTAATTATTCAAATGGATATTCTACTAATCGAATAATCACATGCAAAAATCAATAACCACTTTCATAATGTTGGAATGCATAATGCCAGACTATCATAACCACATAGCCAAGGCCTCGTGCCAAGACTACAAATAAGATTTTGTCAAGGCCTTGTGCCAAGACACTAGTTTGTCTCATGAGACCTAATGATGCATCGAGGAGCTATAGCGGGCTCCACCCGTCACTTATTAAGTCCAATGCATTCCCATATGAAAAGGTTTAAACATAACATAAACATTCGTATTAAAACTAGCATACGAAATGTCAATAATTTCACCATAAACTATGAATGGTATAAAAATAGCACATCCACAGTCAAACATATCACAAAACCTTCAATACAATATAGAAGTTTTGTATCATAATAAATCAACTTCAAATAATCTGAAAATCCATCAAAGGATGTTGACATAGATGAAATCAAAATTCTTTTTAAAGAAATATCTCTTTTTATTTTGAAATCATTTAAGATCCATATAAAATAAAACATTTTCTTTGAAAATATTCTTATAAGCTTGTAAGGGAATTTTTGAATATTTTATAACGGTGGAAATTAGCCGCACCCGCCGTATAAGTTTAAAAAAACGTTCTTACCTTAATTCTGTCGAAAAGGTTAAAAATGACCTTGTTTTGAAAACGACGGAAAGATTCCTTTATAAACCTCTTATAAAAAGTCAAACAAGGGTATAAATGACTTTAACCCATATTCTTGTAAATAATAAAAATGTTTTGAAATACATTTTGAAGAAACATGGATGTGGCTGATAAAGAGATCCCAGTAGATTATTACAAATAAACAACCTCGGATAATGAAGAGATTGTGAAATAACCCTTACCTTGTACTTTTCCTTGGTTGGGGTAGGTTAACCTCCTGTATAATGGTGAAATAGTTGTTATTAAATTATACAAGAATCATATATATTAATATGATATCATATATGATCTTTTAACATTGATTTGTTAACAATATCTTAGAATTATCGTCGTTTCGGGTGTTAACTTACTTGTTTTCTTTTATATGTTTTGTTATGTAAGACATGTTTGTAAAGGATAGGTTGTATATTATTCATATCCAGAATGATATCAAGTCCTTAAACATCATTTTTAAATCATCAATTGATAATTATACTTGAATGGATACGATGGCGAATAAATCTCATCGCGTTCGTGGAGACAGTAGTCCGTACGTACGCACGAGCGACAATATCATTCTTTTGATATTAAAATAATATATAAATGGATGGTATATCATATATAAATAATCATTAACATGTTATATTTATTATTTACATGAGTTACACATCATTATTATACCCATCCAAATAATAATATATTGAATAACAATTACACCACGACGTGGAGACGGTAAGCCGTACGTACGCACGTATGGTGACATGTTATTCAAAGGGTGGATAGAATACTGAATATGGTTGTACCATATTTATAATAACATCACAGTATATGTAAGATACTGGAGTTATTATTTTAGAATGGTAAGAACAAAGAAAGAGGAAGTGGAAGAAGAAAGGAACTTGGAAAAGGGTGGTGAAATCATTACCTCTTCTTCGGGTTCTTCCTTTTGATTTGATCAAAAGGGATCCTTAGGATGGCTTTCGGATCAAACTAAGGCCTCTCGGTTGTAGTGAGGGATGTTGGTAGAGTATTTGGGCAGATTTTGGCCGAACCAAAAGGCTTTGAAGGTGTGAAGAAATGAGAAGGAGGAGTGCCCTTTTATAAGAGGGGTGAGGGGCACCTTTGGAAAAGCTAGAAATATTAATTTATAATAAATTCATATTCGGTTTCTAATGGATCCAAAGTTTATTATTCAAAGGTTAAGGTGGGGATAGGTCGAAAACCACTCAACCAATAGAATTTAGACAGGTTTGGGTACTTATATTAACCTTATCTTTAAGTATTAACTCTAAGTTAATTAGTTTCACTTTTACAATGTCTCTTTGTATTTTTATATAATATGGTTAATAAACTTACTATATACATCCCAGCGACCCCCAAGTGGTACATTAATGATGAACCTATCATGATATAAGTCATTTGGACGAACCTTAAATTTTTAGGAATTTAATATCAATTAATAATATAATATTTGTTTTAAGAACTATTTTATGTCAATTTTGACACTATTCAATAGTTGATTTTTGTGAATCTAATAACAGATTGATTACTTCGAAAAAAGTCACTTAAATCAATCCTAATATATCATATTATCCTAGAAAATTAGTTTAATTCATTAAAAGTCTCATATTATATTTATTTGGTTATTTATAATATCAATTATTTTAATTTTTCACTATTATAGTAATTACTGCATCATCATTGTGTCATAAATAAAATAAATTATTTAATGTCTAAAATTATAAATAAAATATAATTATGTAGGAAATCTTTTTATCTTTCTAATGAATATTTATAATCGAAAATCCAACATGTATAACCCTATGTAAAAATTGTTCTTCTAAAAGATGTAAGCTTATGCCATTTTTATTTTTATTTTAACTTTATTAATATAAAGTGTCCCTACCACATACAAGTGGCTCCAAGGGGTCCCCAAATTCACCCAAGGATGCTCATGGTCGGGTATGTGTCCACCAATAATGTTAGGACACGTTTTAGGGTAATTTTGTATTATTATAATATTATTTTTTAACCCTTATTTACCGGATTTACCCTTAACCATGGTAAATAAAATATTTACCACAGTAATTATTCAAAATCTCTAAAAATAAAAGTTACCTATTTACACAATTTGGACATCCTGATTCCAAATATGGAATCCATTTTTCTAAATTCAAAACACAGAAGTGGCAGAAATTAATTTAAAATTAATTCCCGCTGTCAAAACAAAAAGCGTGTTTTTAAGAGGTAATAACTATCAAAAGATTGTCATTTGTTTATGTTCGGTTTAATTGTAAAATTATGTCCAATGACCAAATTTATATTAAATGGTAAAAATATATTCTAAATATACTTTAAAACCATTCAAATTCACAATTTATCACTACTAATTATTTTGATTAAAAAAGTTGTTTTTAATTAAAATTTAGTAATTTTCACTATTCATCAAAATATGAAAGTTATCCGAAAAGTACCAAAATTTCACCTTAGGATAAATTTGATATTCCTAATCCAAAAATGAAGTCCATTTTAAAATATAAAATATATATAACTTCAAAAATTAGGTATTACTATTCATAACAGCTAGTTTGATTGGTTACGGTGTGTTAAAACTCGAAGTTGCGTACAACACACGCTACTGTTTTATTCAAAAGAAAGCGTACCGTGGAAGCTTGGGAAGTTTCATTTTAAATTATTTGATGTCTCCATTTAGTCAAAAAGTTTAAAATATTGTATTTAAAAAGGTTTCACTATTAGAAGTTGATAAAAGTGAAATACTGAAAATGAATCTGTTCTTGCATTATGACTAAGAAACTCATAATAGGGATTCTAAAATTATAAGGATTATATAAAGTTCAAAATGTAGTTAATACTATTCATGACCTCTTTTAATGGTGTGATTGAACTCGGTGTTGCGTGTAGTGCAAGTTATTGAATTATTTTTAAGAAATAACACACTCTGAAATCCTGGGGTGTTACATTCTCCCCTCCTTCAATAAATTGCGTCCTCGCAATTTGAAATTGTTCTTCGAAAATAAAAGGTTGAAAATAGATAATATATTTGTGGGAAAACTCACATCAAAAATTGGGTCACTAAAATTTAGTCTTAATATGAGGAAAAGAGAAATTAAAGGGTCACCACCAAATTATGATCTCGATTAGGAGAACATTGGTGGCAATTAGAGACATATAATTGGAGGAAAAACATAAATATTTATAGGTAGTGATTGAGATCATCAATCACAAACAAGTGTATAATTGAGGTCCTTAAACTCATCAATCCATGATGATTTGAAGTACCATCGGTTCAACAAAATATATGGTATTGGGACAACACATTTTTGACATTTCAAAATATCTTAGTTGAAATCCCACATCGAAAAATGATTTAGCGAGGCCTCTATTTAAAATAAATAGTCGAAAGTATGAAGATTGCCGAAAATAACACATACTAGGGTTCCATGTAAGAAAATATGGATATGGAAGAAAAATCTAACCATCAATTATCTGATGGAGAGTGGTAGAGAACATGGCTATGAAAAGGCCAACAATCCAAAAGCTATAAATTAGTGATGATTTAAGGTACCATCTAGGAAAACATTTTTGTTCTAAGTTTCTTTTCTTAATATTGAGGAATTTATTTATGAGATTGGCTAAGATCATAAGGAGATATACTTACTTTATAATTAGAGTTTTATCCATTAATAAATTTCTACCACAAACTCATCTTTCACTCTAAAAGATAATAGAATGTAAAAAAAAATTCTATTTACACTATTCGTATAGGGTTCCAAAATAAAAGAATTTATAATTCATCTACAAGATCTTTTAATAAAAACTAAATTATTTAATCTAGGACATCTCGTGGGCCAGTGGTAGGTGATACACCCTTGTCGCCCTTCGGTTGCGGGTTCAAGTCTCGCAGCCTTGCCGGACGCGACGGGTTGCCGCCCGACCTCCGGGTTGTCCTTTTATGGCAATCCAAAATAATCCAAACTAGAACTATCCAAAATACTTCTGTCTAAACTCACAGTCCAACATTTATAAGGAAGGTAAACATAATATAGATCCTTTTTACCCCATAATAGAATATGAATACCTTCATCATGTATTACCATATTCCTTATTGATTACATTCATGCTCCCTTATTCCATATAGAATGCTGGATATACTTCATTAATCCAAAAATGTTTTAAACCCCAACAATGATGGAATATACAAATCATTAATCAGTTCCAAGGTAGTCAAGAATATCCAATATAATTTATCCAAAACAATCACATATTATTCCAAAATCACTACCTCAGTATCAGAACTATATTATGATTTATCATTCTCTCAACCATATATTTTCCAAAAATTTATCCTGCTATTGAGTCACTTTTTTTTGTTCCACACAATCTCAAGTCCTTAATGAAATAGTACTGCAGTACAATCCTTATATACTCCATGATTATTGTAACAAGTACATTGTTGATACAACACTCAATTGACATAATCAACATAAGAACTCTAATCATCCCTCTTCATCTGTGGTAGTATCATAACATGATTATAATCCAATAACATCATTTGCGGCATAGTCTGATGACTGGGACATAGGTTCGCGTAGTGTCCAAACTCCTTGCAAATGAAGCATTGTACATTTGAAACCATTTTCTTACCCTTGCAGTCACGTACTTTGTGCCCTTTTCCTCCACACTTATAACAAACTCCCATTCCTTTCAGGCAAGTTCCAGGGTGTTTCTTTCCACAGTTACCACATATGGGAAAATTCTTCTTTTCCCTCTTCCCTTTATCCATCTTTCTCTCTTCTATCCTTTTCTTCTCTTGCTTCCCTTCAAAGCCATAGGACTCAGTAAACTCTTTACTTATCTTATCAACACATGATATTATTTCTTCATATGATGATAATACATGGGAGACTATTTCTCTTATAAATTCTAGCTTAAGACCATGAGAGATATGTTCCTTCCTTCTCTTTGGATCATGTGCATTTCTGAAGTTCTCATTCCTTCTACTGGGCGCCATTTCTAAACAATGGCATACACTAGATCAGTTTATGAATCAAAATACATAATCCCATACTTATAAAACACTTAACATAAATTGAACTATTTATAGATATAATCCATAATAATAAAAATGTTTTCTTTGAGGAAGTATATACTCATAAACCCTTCATAATGATTTGTAAAGAAAATGAGAGTTATCCTAAGCATATCCCCCAGGAGTGTCGTAACCAAGAGTGCAGCAAGGCCCGTTGTCGTGCACCAGTTCTCGTTCGAGTCTAGCTCAAAGCGGTGTTTTCGGGTTTTACCCCTAGGTACATCTGTGCCAGAGCCGCCTCTACCTGCTCGTATCCAGATAGGGATGTATTGCTCGGAAAACTCTCAAAATCTCTACAATTCCAAAATTCTAGGAAGTTCTTCTATACTAATCCTCAAAGTTCATCTTAGGTCTACGTGCTCTAATCAGAGTTTATCTAAATCTAGTTTCCAAGGTTTGTACTAAACTTCCTCTGATACCAACTGTAACGCCCCGACCCCAGCTACCCAGAGTCGGTGCATTACTTCGTAACATTGGCATGATCACAAGAAAGATCAAATCTCGAAAGACCGATTGGTTTAGAAGCCTTGGAAACACTAGATATATTCATAAGTTTTACATTACATCATAAAATGAAAAACTACTACAACAACATAATGTTTCCACAGTCCACACTATTAACCCCTCATAAAATCCCTGCAGGTCATTCATAACTTACTTCTTCACATCCTGGGAAAAATAAAACATAGAAAAGGGGTGAGCTCAAATGCCCAGTAAGGATAACAATATAGCGGAAACTTTCATCAATAAGAATAAACATTTAAGGCAATGTATAACTAAAACAAAATCCTTTTAAACATGAACTTTCAACATGGTATGGCATAAATAAAATGAAATAATGGCATTTAATTATTCACATGGATATTCTACTAATCGAATAATCACATGCAAAAATCAATAACCACTTTCATAATGTTGGAATGCATAATGTCAGACTATCATAACCACATAGCCAAGGCCTTGTGCCAAGACTACAAATAAGATTTTGTCAAGGCCTTGTGCCAAGACACTAGTTTGTCTCATGAGACCTACCGATGCATCGAGGAGCTATAGCGGGCTCCACCCGTCACTTATTAAGTCCAATGCATTCCCATATGAAAAGGTTTAAACATAACATAAACATTCGTATTAAAACTAGCATACGAAATGTCAATAATTTCACCATAAACTATGAATGGTATAAAAATAGCACATCCACAGTCAAACATATCACAAAACCTTCAATACAATATAGAAGTTTTGTATCATAATAAATCAACTTCAAATAATCTTAAAATCCATCAAAGGATGTTGACATAGATGAAATCAAAATTCTTTTTAAAGAAATATCTCTTTTTATTTTGAAATCATTTAAGATCAATATAAAATAAAACATTTTCTTTGAAACTAATCTTATAAGCTTGTAAGGGAAGTTTTGAAGATTTTATAACGGTGGAAATTAGCCGCACCCGCCGTATAAGTTTAAAAAAACGTTCTTACCTTAATTCTGTCGAAAAGGTTAAAAATGACCTTGTTTTGAAAACAACGGAAAGATTCCTTTATAAACCTCTTATAAAAAGTCAAACAATTGTATAAATGACTTTAACCCATATTCTTGTAAATAATAAAAATGTTTTGAAATACATTTTGAAGAAACATGGATGTGGCTGATAAAGAGATCCCAATAGATTATTACAAATAAACAACCTCGGATAATGAAGAGATTGTGAAATAACCCTTACCTTGTACTTTTCCTTGGTTGGGGTAGGTTAACCTCCTGTATAATGGTGAAATAGTTGTTATTAAATTATACAAGAATCATATATATTAATATGATATCATATATGATCTTTTAACATTGATTTGTTAATAATATCTTAGAATTATCGTCGTTTCGGGTGTTAACTTACTTGTTTTCTTTTATATGTTTTGTTACGTAAGACATGTTTGTAAAGGATAGGTTGTATATTATTCATATCCAGAATGATATCAAGTCCTTAAACATCATTTTTAAATCATCAAATGATAATTATACTTGAATGGATACGATGGAGAATGAATCTCATCGCGTTCGTGGAGACGGTAGTCCGTACGTACGCACGAGCGACAATATCATTCTTTTGATATTAAAATAATATATAAATGGATGGTATATCATATATACAGAATCATTAACATGTTATATTTATTATTTACATGAGTTACACATCATTATTATACCCATCCAAATAATAATATATTGAATAACAATTACACCACGACGTGGAGACGGTAAGCCGTACGTACGCACGTATGGTGACATGTTATTCAAAGGGTGGATAGAATACTGAATATGGTTGTACCATATTTATAATAACATCACAGTATATGTAAGATACTGGAGTTATTATTTTAGAATGGTAAGAACAAAGAAAGAGGAAGTGGAAGAAGAAAGGAACTTGGAAAAGGGTGGTGAAATCATTACCTCTTCTTCGGGTTCTTCCTTTTGATTTGATCAAAAGGGATCCTTAGGTTGGCTTTCTGATCAAACTAAGTCCTATAGGTTGTAGTGAGGGATGTTGGGAGAGTATATGGGCAGAGTTTTGCCGAACCAAAAGGCTTTGAAGGTGTGAAGAAATGAGAAGGAGGAGTGCCCTTTTATAAGAGGGGTGAGGGGCACCTTTGGAAAAGCTAGAAATATTAATTTATAATAAATTCATATTCGGTTTCTAATGGCTCCAAAGTTGATTATTCTAAGGTTAAGGTGGGGATAGGTCGAAAACCACTCAACCAATAGAATTTAGACAGGTTTGGGTACTTATATTAACCTTATCTTTAAGTATTAACTCTAAGTTAATTAGTTTCACTTTTACAATGTCTCTTTGTATTTTTATATAATATGGTTAATAAACTTACTATATACATCCAAGAGACCCCCAAGTGGTACATTAATGATGAACCTATCATGATATAGGTCTCTTGGCCGAACCTTATATTTTTACGAATTTAATATCAATTAATAATATAATATTTGTTTTAAGAACTCTTTTATGTCAATTTTTACACTATTCAATAGTTGATTTTTGTGAAACTCATAACAGATTTATTACTTCGAAAAAAGTCAATTAAATCAATCCTAATATATCATATTATCCTATAAAATTAGTTTAATTCATTAAAAGTTTCATATTATATTTATTTGGGTATTTATAATATCAATTATTTTAATTTTTCACTATTATAGTAATTACTGCATCATCATTGTGTCATAAATAAAATAAATTATTTAATATCTAAAAATTATAAATAAAATATCATTATGTAGGAAATCATTTTAGCTTTCTAATGAATATTTATAATAGAAAAGACAACATGTATAACCCTATGTAAAAATTGTTCTTCTAAAAGATGTAAGCTTATGCCATTTTTATTTTTATTTTAACTTTATTAATATAAAGTGTCCCTACCACATACAAGTGGCTCCAAGGGGTCCCCAAATTTACCCAAGGATGCTCATGGTCGGGTATGGGTCCACCAATAATGTTAGGACACGTTTTAGGGTAATTGTTTATTATTATAATATTATTTTTTAACCCTTATTTGCCGGATTTACCCTTAACCAAGGTAAATAAAATATTTACCACAGTAATTATTCAAAATGTCTAAAAATAAAAGTTACCTATTTACACAATTTGGACATCCTGATTCCAAATATGGAATCCATTTTTCTAAATTCAAAACACAGAAGTGGCAGAAATTAATTTAAAATTAATTCCCGCTGTCAAAACAAAAAGCGTGTTTTTAAGAGGTAATAACTATCAAAAGATTGACACTTGTTTATGTTCGGTTTAATTGTAAAATTATGTCCAATGACGAAAATTATATTAAATGGTAAAAATATATTCTAAATATAACTTAAAACCATTAAAATTCAGAATTTATCACTATTAATTATTTTTATTAAAAAAGTTGTTTTTAATTAAAATTTATTAATTTTCACTATTCATCAAAATATGAAAGTTATCCGAAAAGTACCAAAATTTCACCTTAGGCTAAATTTTATATTCCGAATCCAAAAATGAAGTCCATTTTAAAATATAAAATATATATAACTTTAAAAAGTAGGTATTACTATTCATAACAGCTAGTTTGATTGGTTACGGTGTGTTAAAACTCGAAGTTGCGTACAACACACGCTACTGTTTTATTCAAAAGAAAGCGTACCGTGGAAGCTTGGGAAGTTTCATTTTAAATTTTTTGATGTCTCCATTTAGTCAAAAAGTTTAAAAAATTGTATTTAAAAAGGTTTCACTATTAGAAGTTGATAAAAGTGAAATACTGAAAATGAATCTGTTCTTGCATTATGACTAAGAAACTCATAATAGGGATTCTAAAATTATAAGGATTATATAAAGTTCAAAATGTAGTTAATACTATTCATGACCTCTTTTAATGGTGTGATTGAACTCGATGTTGCGTGTAGTGCAAGTTATTGAATTATTTTTAAGAAATAACACACTCTGAAATCCTGGGGTGTTACAATATTTTTCAACAATTTCTGTTATGAATCATTTTCCTCTTAATTTAGTTTTAACTTTTCTTACTCATTTCTATTTAAAAAACAATACAATTAAAAGGATTTAAAAAGAAAAAAAATAGAATTCTTTCCCGATTATTGACAACAATGGGGTTTCCCTGAAAACATTTAAAAGAAAATTGGTAGTTCCACAATCCCTGTGGGTTTGACCTGGCTCACCACTATACAATAGTTAGTCGGAAACATAAATAATTAATATTTTAACCAATTTCAACGACAGTTATGAATTAGATTTTGGAGCTGTTTTACGGGAAGGAATGTGTGAACATCGTTGTAAAAAACATTAAAAAAATTTCACATAAAATACAAAAAAAAATTTACAAATTGAAAATTGTTAAAAAAATAGTTCTGTGAAATTATTTTATTTTTTGTACAGATATATTTTCTCTTATTTTCAATCTATTTACATTTTACTGTTACTCCTTGTTTGTACTATTTTTTTTATATTATTTGTGTTGAATTCATTGGTTACTATCAATTTCATGTCTAGAAGGTCTTCCATTTCTAGAGTAGAGCCTTTATAATCTAAAAATTGAAAAAACACATAACTTATCTAAAAATAATATTACAATGGAAAATTAGGAAAACATAGTTGAAACTGAAAATTTGAATGTTCCGAAACTTTTATTTATAGCCCCCCATTTACTAAGAGTTAGGAATTTCCAAATTCAAATTTTGTTAAAAAATCCATTTTGTATAAGATTTTCCCATGTGTATAGGAACTATAAAATCAAGCAGTCTCAGATCTCTCAACTTTCTTCATTCAATGGTCTTCCATGAGAGGATTCACTTGAGGTTATTAGGGAGTTTTATAGTTGATTCCATCAATTAACTCTAAGATATCAGTGTGACGGTGAGTTGAGATTTAGAATGCTCCCATTTTGTCTAAGGAGAAGACTATGAATTGGTTTCAAAACATAGTTTAGGAACTTTTTGTGACCTTGGAAGTGGTATTAACTACCTTTGTATCAAATTTCAATCCCAGGAACACCACCACTGAGGTTAGGCATAAATTTACTGGGTTTCTCCAGGATGAGGGAGAGATATTTCATGGGGCATGGGATAGATTTAGATGTCTCAGTAGGCAAAGTACCAAACACCAGTTTTCTTCCCATCTAATCATGGTGACCTTTTGCAATTCTCTCACCCCTTAAAACCAGAATATAGTTGATAAATTATGTGGGGATGACTTTTCTGACTCCCCTATTGATGAGCTGAAACATGTGTATGGAAAACATGATAAAAAATATTATCATAATTTCTCTAAGAATAGATATGTCAATAGGGTTGAAACAAATCCCTAGGCCACTATTGTTAATGATAAGGTCTTAAGGGAGCAATGTTTTCGTTGTGGGATGTTCGTTTATGCTCATAATTGTTGTCCCAATTTTACCCCTCCCCCCCCGTCCAGTTTGATGGGTGTGCCCAATTTTCGTATTTAAGAGATAAGAACCAAGGGGAAAATGATCAATTCTCATATCAGAATAACTCAAGAAATAAAGACAACCAAAACCTATCATGGAAAGAACAAGGGGTGATAAAAAAACCACTGCCCAAAACATTCACCCATAGACCTAAAAATTATTCCAAAATGAATATGGGATTGAATCTTCTAATTCTCAAGGGGAGTTAAAAGGGATATTAAAATAAGTTTTGGGAGAGATTGGTTCATTATTGAATGATACATGTGATAAGATTCAAAATTTAGAACATCAAATAGGTGAAATGTCTATGGATCACGATGGCAAGGAAAATTGAATGTTTCTCAATACTAGAATTCTTAATTCAACAGAGAATATCAGGGCTGTGGCAACTAGATCATTACTTCACACCCAATATCACGTATAAGAATACTCTAGGAAAAAATGGATGAAAAAACTGAATATGGAAAGAAAAATCAGCTTGACACATAATCTGGAAAACTGGATAGCTTTGTCTAACCTGAACAGAATGATAAACCCACACCTTAAAAATTAAAAGAACCAAGGAAAATGGAGTTAGATTTAATTAAATATGAAAAGAAAAAATTGGAATTCAAGATAAGTAGAATAATAAACCTGTTCTATAATATATTTCACCTGACATTCCATTCCATGAAAGAGTGAAGTAGAATGATGAAACTGACTATTTTAGGTTTCTTAAAATGATTAGTAACTTTAGTATCAAAATTCCATTTTTAGAATAATTGTGTAGAATCCCTTCATATTCGGAATTTAAAAAATGTTTCTAAAGAATGAAAATTATTGGATGAAGTTGGATAAAGTTAATATTAATGATGATTTTAGTGAAATCCTGTTAAAGAAGTTGCCTCCAAAATTGAAGGACCCTGGTAGATTTATCATTCAATTCTGAATAAGAGAAAGTGATCAATATAATTGTTTATGTAACATAAGAGAAATCATAAATATTATTCCTTCCAACATTTTTAGAAATCTAGGTATTAGGGATTTGTATCCAATAGATGTTTGTCATCAACTTGTTGATAGGTCACTCACACACCCTTATGGGTGTGTGGATAACCTATTACTGAGTGTAGTAAAACTCACATTACCCACATAAATTTTGATTATTGATATGGAGTATGATGAAAATTTTCATATCATCCTAGGAAGAACTTTCCTTTATACCATTGGTGCAATCAAAGATGTGTCGAAGGAGAAACACACTCTCCAAGATGTTGGTGAAGTAGATGAGTTTTTGGTGTCTGAAAATCCCCAACATAAGGTTGGTTGTGATTTTATAGATGTTGATGAGAATAAATGTTTTAAAATTTATATCCGCACTGAGTTTGGTTCATTTCCTCTTGATGTCATATAGATTATGATTCCCCATCCAATTGAATGTTTTCTTCAGGCTCGTGCTTCTACCCCATTCACTACATTAGATTAGAATAATCATTCCTTAGAACCCATTCTAGAGAGTGAGTCAAATTATTATCCTGACCTGTATCAACATATTTTTGAATGTTTTAGTTATGATGTCGACTGTCTGACGGTTTTTGATGTAGGAGAATGTTCTAGACTGAGTCCTGATGAAAAACTAGATTGTTCCTATTATGAATAGGTGTGTTTTCTAGGAACATTCATTCCTAGATAGTTTGATGATGTTTGTGATGAATTAAATCCTAAACATGAAAAGTTCACACCATTTTGAGTTCTCTGTAAACATTGGGAAGTATCTTTTGAATCCTGATTATGATTCCATATTCTGTGAGCCTTCTAATTTTTTAATTATAAATTCCATGTTGGGAACAATTTCTGAACATGTTGAAGAGTTTTCTGCTAGTTTTCATTTTGTTTTTATTGATGATTTATCCCCTACATGTGGGGGAAGCAATGATAATGTTTTTGGACCGTTTCGTGATTTTTATAGGAAGTTTTTGAACATTTTTTAACTAGAGGAAGTCGTCTCTAGAGACAAAGCTGAGCTGGAAAATAAATTAGAAACTGCTATTTTGGAATAATTTTTACGAATGATTCTTTATACTAAAGATGAAAATGTATTGCTTAATCTTGTTACTAAATCATTAGATAGTAGTAAAGTAGACATTTCTAATAATTCTATCCCATTAAATTATCATGGATAGAATTATCTATGGAAGTAATGTCCAGATGGGGACATTAAACCAAGAATGGCATTGGAGGCAACCCATGGATTTTCTTTTTCATTCAATAATATAAAATATTTTAATAAATTAATGTCTATCTAAATATTTAAAACTCAGTGCGTCATGGGAGTAAACCCATGATCCTCCTTTTATTTCACTTTCGAAAATATTCTGTTTTGAATAAACTGTTTGCCCTGTCAGTCGATGTTCTATTTTTTCTGGATATATCTTCCTGGTGCTCAAGTACTTATCTTTATAAAAGTAAGTATTTTGATGTTGTTGTTATCAAAATGGAGTGGAATTTCCATGCTTGAGATGTAAGGAAAAAATTAGTCCATGAAGATCTTTCATCTTTATATCTAAATTTATTTATTATCCTTATTATCTTCTATTTAAAATAATATAATGATAAGTCATTGATATTACACTTGATCCCCCATTCCACTACTTTTAGTGATTTATCTCAACGGTGACTCACTAGAAGCAGTATCGGTGAATTTGTAAATAATTTGTTATATATTGTTTCTATTGAGAAAAAAATTCTAATAACTTAATAAAATCATGTTACATATTATTTTAAATACATCTTGGATGATAGAAGTTTTTTTCATGTTTTCTTACTAAAAATTCTGTTATATATTTGTTTTATTTCTGCTATCTAAAAAAATCTCCATGTACCTTTTTGTTGGATATTGAAACTAACTAGTTTAAAATCATCACTATTAGAAACTAAGTGTGGGGGTGCATGTATACTTAAATTTTTTTCCATATTGTGTTCTATTAGTTTATTTATGAGGTTTCAGCATAAATATTTCTCCTCAACTAAAATACATTTTGAACCCAATCTGCTAAAATAATTACACCCAATTCCTAGTGAATCACATGTTACATGTTACTATTGAACTATATTGAACATCCTTTTACTATTTTAAATGAAAAAACATTTTAAACTCTTATTAAATCATTATTTTTGAAAACACTTTTGTTGAATTTCAATGATACCCATTAACATGTCATTAATCTATTTTTTTGAAAATATTCTTTGAAAATAAATGTTAATTTGTTCTTCTTGACATTTGAATTCATCTTTGGGGAAAAATTTGGGTTTAATGTGTTGGTGAGGGGGAAATTATTGATTAATATAAACAATGTTTTATTGAAGACAATAAATTCTCACTTCTACATTATGTGTTTTTTCAAAAAAAGGTTAAATGTTTTCACATTTCATTCAAAATTTAAGGCTTCACATTGTTTTTGAAATGATTATTTCCTAAGGAATAATACCTTGCTTGTATTTCATATTTTCATTGAGAATGAAACTAATGTGAGTGGATGATTTCTTAGTGGGTATACATAATGATTTAATAAAAAATCATGTTTAGAAATTAATTTTGAGATTGATATGGGTTACATATTTGTGGAGTTGAGATAATTTCCTTAGGTACTGGATGTTTGAACTCTTCTATAGAGGACTCACTGTATTTTTAATTTACTCAAATTAATCTCCATAGTGGGTCAGTGTAAATTGTGGTTATATAAATATTTTTAAACTATAGTAATTTGGGCATTTTAGATCCCACGACGAACCATTGATACCCAAGATTATTGGTGCATTTCGGTTAACTAAAATCCATCTATACACTTTAAAAAATTTCATTGCACTGTGTTTAGCATATGTCACATGGCATGGGAAAAATAAAATAAAGCATATAGGGTATAAAATGAGTTCATTAAGGTTAGGGTAATGGTGAATTCCAGTTGAATAATTATTAAATTGGTTTATATACGAGTAATTTGGGTTGTATCAATAAGGCAATTAAAAAAGTATTATTTAATTATTTTTTTGTAACCTAGGAGTGAGTCAAAGCATAATGATCATTTTGTTATGTTTTTAATTCCATAGAATCATAGATTTTTATTACTCTAGAATTTAGATCTTATATTTGGATTGAAATGACTCACTAAGATGAATCTTGTATGAGGCAGGACATCTTCACAAGTGGATAATTCGGTGCTCTTTTGATTACCTTTGAGTATTCGTTTTAAGGAAAGACTTGATTTTATGATATCTTTTAAAAATTCCATTTATAGTTCATTTATATGTTTTCAATGTGAAATACATGTTAGTTTTTTAGAATAATAAGGGACACACATCTGTTTTTTCAAAGATAATAAAATATGGGATTGTTTGAGTACAAACAATGGTTAAGTGTGGGGGAATTTGAGATGTCTATAAAAACTCACAGTTTTCCATAGCTTTTACATTAATATTTAACAATTTAATTAATTAATATTACACTTTTTAATAAATAATTATACCATTTTATTTTTATAATTAAATCAATTAATATATAAATTTTTATTAACAAATATGTAATCTTTAGTATGTATAATAATTAATTTATTCTTTTTTTATCGTTTTAGTTTATTAATTTCTCTATTATTTTATATGTTATAATTTTATTACTTATTTATAATGTAAACATTTTATTATTTAACTAAATAATCATGTTTTCTTTATTTATTTAACATAGTATTGATTCAACATATTTTATTGATTAATTTGAAATATGTGACTCTAATTATTAATATAATCTATTTATATTGGATTAATTTAATATTAAATATCTGGTGTCATTGAATTTAATAACTGTTTTTATATTTAAAATTTTTATTAATATCTTAATTAGTTGAAGACATCACAATCTTACAACCATAGGTTCCAGAGAAGAATTTTGAGGATCTTCACTGCACCTTTCATCCTCAGTGGAGAACCCTAGTTTTCCCAACATACGAATCTCCAATGGAAGCTGAGTAGGGAGTACCACTACCGCTAGGAAGTTCTGCTGAGTTGGAGCTGACAGGAGTGGATCTGTTTCCATTGGATCACGTCGCTGCCTCGAGAAAGGTGGAAGGAGCTGTGGAGCTGCTGGATTGAGCAAGAGGAAGCCACTAAATACTTCGTGAAGAATCCACCCCCCACGCGCTGAACAGAGGAGGTAGGGGGTAAAGAAGAATATATTAAAAATTAATATGAACATAAAACTACAATAAAAACATAACTAAAAATTAAACTATAATATTAAATAATAATAATTAAAAATAAATAATAAATATAAGAGAAGTAATATTAATAAAATAGGATTATTCAATTAATTAACTAAAGTAAATAATTGTTAACTCAAATAATTTATAATAACATATAAATTAAATTAAATTAAATTAAATAAATTATAATAAACTCATTAATTATAATTTAATGTTTCATATTAAATAATTATAATTATAATAATAAAATATATTAATAGCATAAAATAATTAAGTCACAATAATTAATAATAATTTTTAATATAGATAATATATAATAACCCATTGTTAATAATAATACTATGATAACATAATAAATAATATTAAATTTATAACATATAAATCTTATTAAATACGTTATAATTAATTAATGACTATATGAACATTTAATTAATCTTTCTTAGTGTTTTTACTATTTTGTGTTGTTCTTTCTTGTGCAGGTTCATACAAGTTAACTATCCCATCCAGATTCACTAAAAAAATTTACCGAATGTTAGTTACGTAAGAGAAGATAGAACGATGTGATATTGACTGAAAAAACGCACATGTGTCATGTGAAGGTTAAGAAGAGACCAATGCCGATGATACTGGACGGTGACATGAAGTATGTTACAGAAAGATGAATGGGACGAGAATAGATTAGTATAAGGTCATATATCCTTCATTCCATGACACGGTCATTTTGAGAGTAGGGGATGTTGATTCAACATCCACAACTTTCACACGATCAGAGTAGATCAGACCTGAGGAGCACTCCTAGATGAATTATTCCTTGAGATTCGAGGGGTTCAGGATAAGAGAAGTACTGGAACATGTAATAATGATTTCATTATGAGATGGGTGGAACTTATATCTCCCCCCAATTCATTGGGTAATGATTTATATCTCATGAGATATACACGACTATAATGTCAAGTAAATTCAGTTCTATAATAGATGGCCGGAATGACAAGTTAATCTTGTTCATTAATACATGTATGGAATGGAATGTAATACATTTTTAGTAATGGACATTCTCCACTATGATGGTCATGGAAAGAATTCCTCAGCTACTATTGTAATCATATTATGAGCTTATTTGTTTACCATGATTTCATGTTTTATGCCAATTCTATTTTATCATGGATAATGTTCCTTTATAATCTATGCCTTATTTATTGGAAAGATTTATTTAATGACCAATGATTTTGATATTTAATCTTTATTTTCATGTTTTTACATTCTTATGTTTTTTATTTGTTCCATGTTCTTAATTTTTACCCTTACTAAGAATTGATCTCACCCTTTTTATTTTTTATTTTTTCTAGTATATCAAGAATTGTTTTTGGTAGGAAACCAAAAGGTGGATATCTTTATGAGATATGTTGAAGATCTTTCACCAATTTAAAAGATTATATTCCATGTTTCCATATACAATAAACAAATATCATCCATAGGCATATATTTTCGTAATGTGTTATGTATTCTGAAAAATAAATGTAATGTCCATGTATGTCAGGATTTGGTCGTTACATGTTAACATTATTTATTAAGAATTAGGTAAAGGAAATGGTGTTATGTATCAATGAATATCTCTTATTTGATATCATGTTTGGGTGGTTTAGGATAGTGGTGACCAATGGTCACACAGATGTAAACTCTGGGCCCATGGTATTTCATGTGTTATAGACCGTTTGGATTTTTTTCATGTATTGTCTCAGTATATTACTTATATTTCTTCTTGGTGCATTTTTTAATTAATTTATCCTTTTTTTACATTGGAATTATGTTGGAGATGTTAATGGTTAAGTCGTTCCCATTCTTTCCTAAATTAATACCCATGTGCTTTTCACCATCCCAAATTTATTAAGAATACTCTATAGATATGTAGAATTCCATATTGGGTGAGGTTTTTGGTTAACATATATTGGTTAATTATAAAAAAAATAAAAGGTTGAGGGACGTTTCTTGGGATTTTTGGCAGACTTGAGTATGATCATAAAAAAATAGGTAGCAATTATAGATCGAATCCTAGATAGCTCAATTTAACATTTGGACTCATGTTACCATGAGTGGTTAGGTTTTTTATTGAATCTTTAGCTTGGTTTTGGGGATTATTTAGAAGAACATTTTTATTCCCTTTTATTGATCTTTTCTTTTTTTCTTTTTTTCACTGAATCTATTAATTCCCACAATTATGGTTGTTAATGATAATTATTTTGGATTCTTGAATCAAATTTTTTGATTCATAGAGGTTTTATTTATCTGATTGTAATTATTATTTTTATTGGAGAAATAGGAAATTACATGTATCCAGAACTTCAAGGATTTTTAAAATGATGAAGACCAAGGGAATCCCCTCGTATTACACTGATACACTCCATGGGGAGTGAATTAAGACTGCTATAATTCGTAAGCTAATCCTGCCTACCCTTCCGAGCTAGCATATCCGCCGCGCAGTTGGTCTCCCTCCAACTGTGGTGAATCATTATTCCCATATTGGTCTCCACCTTGCATCTGCGAATGAGATACATCAACTCCCAAGGAATCGCCTCATGACCCTGTAAAGCCTTCACAAGGACTTCTACGTCTGATTCGATCTCCTTCGCATGAAGTCCCCATCTCTTACAAACCCTCAAACACAAGAGCAAGGCCCGAACCTCCGCACCCAAAGAGTCAACTAGAACATAGTAAGTATTGAATGCAACCTAGTTGATCCCCATGAATCTCTATGAACACCACCGCCTCTCATGACCCCCTCCCTGTATGATCTGTCAATGTTTAGTTTCAAACCGTTTTTCGGAGGCTGCCACCTAACCCAACTCCCACCTCCTTTGATCTGCATGCATGGTCGATTCATCAGGTTCCAAACTGTGGAGGATGTGAGCCCACCATTGACCAGCACAGCTAACTCAGCAATAAGAGACCTTAACCGTAATTGTAGGAACAGAAGGGACTGCTTGGACCCCAGCCTAACTTGATTTCGCACCTCCCAAATGACCCTGAAAATGGACGTGGTGATAATAGTCCGAGATTTTTGTTCCATAGTTCTATCCTCTGTATCCCGAAACCAATCCATCATAAGTTCCTGCAGAGAACGAGAATCATTATCAGCATTCGACTGTGGGCTGAAGAAGGACCACAAATAGCCTATCCGTTGGCCTTGGAAAAAAAATATAGATCGTCAATTCAGTTTTCATATTCACACAAAAGTAGCATCGAGAAGCCATGGAAATTCCCTTCTGTTGGATATTCTCATCCATAGGAAAAACCTTGTCACAGACCCTCCACATCAAGAAACTCATTCTTGTTGGAATTTCACTACACCATGCTGTCGGAGCCCCCTCGGCCAAATTTCCATCCGTACAGAGTATCCTCCTGTAATCCCGGGAGTTGTACCTACTGGAGCTTGACCCTATTAAGCAGAAGATATCCGGATCATTACTCAAAACAATTTTTTCGAAAACCCTCATCTGGTTGGAGTTCAGAGCCTCTTGGACCAGATCGTACGAATCACTAGATTCTCTGAAGGTGATGTTCGGAGAAGGACAACCTATGTAGGAAAGAATATCCCCGGACCAGTTAGACTCCCAGAAGTTGACCTCCCCTTTGCCAATTATCCATCGTACATGGATGGACAAAGTATCAATATGGGAAAACATGCACCTGGCCAAACCAGTGGCCCTGCAAAGACACGTCGCATCGTGTCGTCCGTAATAAGAATTGAATAATCTAGCCCACAGCATATTCCCTGCAATGATCTCTGAAGCCAGGCTGGCTTGCATGCCAAGGATGGTCTCCTAAATGTCCCAAAGTCCCACACCCCCTTCCACAACTGGTCTAGACAGCCGCCTCCAAGAAGCCTAGTGGATACATCCTTCTTGTTTCATGTCCCACATGAAGGAATTGTGTAGTTGCTCCATTTTTCAAATCGTCCCTTTCGGGGGTTTGATAACAGAGAAAACATGCATCGGGATGGAGGTAAGGACATTGATGATCATCATTACCCTCCCTCCAAATGACAGGAGCTTGTTCTTCTAACTAACAATCCTTCCCCGTAGCCGCTTCAGAATGACATCAAAGTGATGTTTCAGAATGCGCCTGCAAGAGATCGGCACCCCAAGATAGATGATAGCCAACTGATTCTGCTGGAAACTGAGGATTCATTGTATATATCTAGACCGCCTACCTGGACATTTGTATGAAATGAAGACATGGATTTTAGAGGGATTAATACCTTGGCCGCTGAGACCACCATATCTGGACAGAATTCCCATAAGGAAATTCAGGGATCTTCGCCTTCCATTCGTGAAAATCAATATATCATCAGCAAAAATCAAATGGGAAATACTCTCTAAACTCCATCTCCCACAGAAAGGCTTCATCCTTCCCTCCATGAAACTGAGATTGAGGTTCCTAGAAAGGGTGTCCTGATCCAGAATGAAGAGACTTGGGGAAAGAGGATCCCCTTGGCGAACACCCCTGACAGATTTAAAGAATCAAAAACCTTTCCCCATGAGCGAGACAGAAAACCAGGTGGAGGAGTAACACCTGAAGCAGAGGTCGCAAAAGCCTTCCTGGAACACGAAACTCCACATTAATCGAATGATAAAACTCCACTCGATATTTTTGTACTCTTTATTCATGTCGACTTGGAAAATAATATTGAATCCCACTGCACATCTGTGGATGTCATGAATGATCTCACTGGCGATGCCAACCGCCCCTTGAATGTTTCGACCCTGAATAAGCTCGTGTTGTTCTACAGAAACCAGCCTAGGGATGATCTTGTTCAATCTCATGGAAATGACAGTTTCCTGGATCTTATAGGAAACGTTGCAAAGGAAAATAGGCCGATATTGGTTAATGAAGGTTGGGTTCTTGACCTTCGGGATGGGAACCACCCTTGATGTGAAAATGCCCCTGTTCAACGCTCTGTCACCAAAGAAATCATGCACCAACTCCACCACCTACGGCCCAACCACCTCCCCAGCAGCATAGTAAAAGGAGTCCAGGAAACCATTTGGGTCGGGCACGCTATCCTGTGACATACTCATCAGCGCCTACTTAACCTCCTTCTCCGATGGAAGGAATGTTAGAGAGGTGTTATCCGTCTACCTAACCAATTGCGGGAGACAGCTTAAGAAAGCTTCACCACCCGCGCAGGTCCTCTGAAAGCTGTAAAAGGCCTCCCCCAATAGAAGCCCCTCAAAGTGATCCACCATCATTTTTCCAGCGACCTCGAAACTCTTAACTACCAAATCATTATCATACATAGAATGTAATGCAAAGGTATATTCCAGAAGCAATTTACTACTACTTCGCTAATTAACATAACTACTTCGCTGATTAATATAACTCTTTCACTGATTAATGTAACTCCTTCGCTGATTAATGTAACTCCTTCGCAAATTAATATAATTACTTTGCTAATTAATATAACTACTTGGCTAATTAATATAACTACTTCGCTAATTAATATAACTACTTCGCTAATAACCTCATAATAATTAATTAATAACCTAATAATAATTAACTAATAACCTAATTACAATTAATTAACAACCTAATTACAATTAGTTAACAACCTAATTACAATTAATTAACAACCTAATTACAATTAATTAATAACCTCATAATAATGAATTAATAGCCTAATTATAATTAATTAATTACCTAATTATAATTAATTACCTGATTATAATTATTTAATTACATAATATTTATTAATTAATAAATTCTTAATTATTAATTAATAACCTAATTATAATTAATTAGTTAGCTAATTATGATTAATTATTTACCTAATTATGATTGACTAATTACATAATTATGATTAATTATTTACATAATTATGATTGATTAATTACGTAATTATGATTGATTAATTACCTAATTATGATTAATTAATAACCTAATTATGAATAATTAGTAACCTAATTAAAATTATTTAATTACATAATATTTATTAATTAAAAAATTATTAATTATTAATTAATAACCTAATTATAATTAATTAATTACCTAATTATGATTGATTAATTACCTAATTATGATTAATTAATTACCCAATTATGATTAATTAATTACCCAATTATGATTAATTAATAACATAATTATAATTAATTAATAACCTAATTATAATTAATTAATAACCTAATTATGATTGATTAATAACCTAATAATGATTGATTAATAACCTAATTATTATTGATTAATTACATAATTATGATTGATTAATTACCTAATTATGATTGATTAATTACCTAATTATGATTGATTAATTACCTAATTATGATTTATTAATTACTTAATTATGATTCATTAATTACCTAATTATGATTCATTAATTACCTAATTTTGATTCATTAATTACCTAATTATGATTCATTAATTACCAAATTATGATTCATTAATTACCTAATTATGATTAATCAATTACCTAATTATGATTATTTAATAACCTATTTAATTAATAAATTATTAATTATTAATTAATAAATTATTAATTATTAATTAATAACCTAGTTATAATTAATTAATTATCTAATTATGATTCATTAATTACCTAATTATGATTAATTAATTAGCTAATTATGATTAATTAATTAGCTAATTATGATTAATTAATAACCTAATTATAATTAATTAATTATCTAATTATGATTAATTAATTAGCTAATTATGATTCATTATTTACCTAATTATGATTGATTATTTACCTAATTATGATTGATTAATTAGCTAATTATGATTCATTAATTACCTAATTATGATTCATTAATTACCTAATTATGATTAATTAATTTCCTAATTATGATTAATTAATTACCTAATTATGATTCATTAATTACCTAATTATGATTCATTAATTACCTAATTATGATTATTTAATAACCTAATTATGATTATTTAGTAACCTAATTATGATTAATTCATTACCTAATTATGATTAATTGATTACCTAATTATGATTCTTTAATAACCTAATTATGATTAATTAATAACCTAATAAGAATTAATTAATAACCTAATAAGAATTAATTAATAACCTAATTAAAATTAATTAATAACCTAATTACAGTTAATTAATAACATAATTACAATTCATTAATTACCTAATTTCAATTAATTAATAACCTCATAATCATTAATTAATTACCAAATTATGATTATTTAATAACCTAATTATGATTAATTAATAACCTAATTATTATTAATTAATAACCCAATTATGATTAATTAATTACCTAATTACAATTAATTAATTACCTAATTCCAATTAATTAATTACCTAATTACAATTAATTATTAATGTAATTATAATTATTTATTAACCTAATTAGAATTAACTATTAACCTAATTATGATTAATTAATTACCTAATTAGAATTAATTAGTTACCTAATTATAATTCACTAATTACCTATTTATAATTACTTAATTAATTAAATAACTATAATCATTTCATTACCTAATTATATTTAAAAAAACTACAATATTTATATAATACAAATATTATAAACTAATTCTATAAATTAAACAACTAAATTTTTAAATCAAAATATTAAATAAATTTAAAGAAAGATTTACCTCAAATTTGTGGAGACGTAGCTACACAGATAGAGCGACTGGAGAGGCAAGGCAGAGCAACCGGAGAGGCAAGGTGCAAAGCAGAGATTTTTAGAGAGATAACTTTGAGAGAGAGAGAGAGGAGGGGAAGTGAGGGGAAGATGAGAAATGGGGTGGGCGTGGGGCCTATTTATAGGTGGGGGAATCTTTCGGCGCCACTTCAAGTGGCGCTGACTATACAGGGAGTAAGGGGGAAGCGCCACTTGAAGTGGCGCTGCATGGTTTTTTTTATTCCTTCAGTTCCACTTCAAGTGGCGCTGAAGGCTTCTTCGGTCGAAATGGCCGAGCGCCAAATCAAGTGGCGCTCGACCTTCTCTTTCTTTGAGCTCCACCTCATGTGGCGCTCAATAACCCCATTTACCTAATATTATAAAACCCTACACCATAAAACTAAAAAAAACCTATCCTCCTAAAATACCCTCGATCTGGTCCATAGGATCCGAGGAAGGGGTCGGAAAATCACTGATCATGACAGATGTGGTCCCCTCGTCCTTCGATGCCAGCACGGGTCCACTAGCTGAGGTATTTGAATTTGAACTTGGTCTAATAATGTTAACCTATCTAGACTACAATCCATGCATCACAGGTTGATCCTTACCCGTATCCTTCTGCGAGCCCCGAAGGGAAGGTCCCACCTCCTCCCATCGTCTCTGGTAGTTTGCCTCCAAGTGTCCATGAAAACCACAAAGCACACAATACCTCGGAAGCTGTTGAAAGAAGATCTGATGCCTCCAACTAAAATCGTTGCTTGAAACCAGAAAAACCCTCGAGGGTCTCTTCACGGCAAGGTCCAACTCCTTGCTGATGCGAGGGTTAGCCGCTTCTTAAAGGCACCTGGTATCATCATCCACACAGAGGAACGATCCCAGCGAATCCCCCACCGCCATCAGAACCGCCGGGTTATTCTGCTGGGAAATCCTCTACCTTACCATTCCCTATTAGAAATATTTATATGGACTATCAAATCTCTAGGTCTGGAGAGTGTTGGAAACTGAGAATTAATTATAGATCGTTCTTTAGAGTTTTCCATGTAAATCCCACCTATCATTTTCAATGATATTGGAACCCAAGTACTCAAGTAATGTATCAAAAGGGTAGAATGATTCCCCAGATTTGAATACCCTTGAGTACTCTGTGGTGGGATTAGTCACTAATATACTTGAAGAAACCAAGTATGAGTGAAGGGTCACTATCATGGTTGTTACATTTCATGAGGTCCTAACATTAATGAATTTTATGAATGTATTCAACTTATAGTTCTACACTAAAACATTGTGTGTGGCTAAATACTGACAGTCTCTAACCGTGGAACACAGATGTTGATCTATGATAGATTACTCTACTCATTTTTATATGTTGATATATTTGTCTCGTGAAATTACTAATAATGACTACCTCAAGGCCATGTAGAGTGAGATAGGGATAACGTCTGTGGTCAGGAAAATTCTTGTTGTCATGTGCATAATGACCAATGCATTGGTTCTTGAAAAAATAGCCACTGATGAGTCACCCATATCCAGGAATACTTGTCTTTGTAGAGTTAGTAAACATATGTGGAATAACTGATTTTTCATTTTGATAGAAGAATATTCAAGAAAATACACACCAAGGTAGTGGAACTGGTGTGAATAAAAAATTAAGATAGATATGGGTATTCTATATATAGTATTAAAGATATGGACACACCATTCCCGATGGTAGGTATTCACCAACATCATTCCATATATGTAGATGTTGTGGTCATGTCAAATTATGTGTTATAAAGATTTCTCATATAAGTCAGGTGAGATGTGGGATTACCAAAGGATCTATATTATTTTCCAGTGTATCAAAAGTAGGCTGTCCAGAATCTTATAAAAAATAGAATACATAGGAAGTGAAGAAAGAAAATGTAGGAGTTGATACTGGTCATGTTTACTCAGTAGAGTACTCACCATAGAAATATAAGTGGTGTTGTATAATATTATATAGATATATTTTATATCATCCATTATGGTTCTATAATATTTTGATATTGATTAATCTCATTCCCTCATCTCATTTATTTTGATTGATCTGTTGGGTTTGTGTTTGAAGCTCATTTCCTTCATGGTAGATCTTTCCACTCCCTTGGGGAAGATGAATGTGTAATGTTTTAAATTCTAAAAGTGTTGACCAATTATTTCTATATTTGATGTTATGTGGGATTTTATTATTTGTTGATATCATTACAATTGAAAGTGTTATTGAAATTTACAGGATGATTATTATTAAGGAACAAATTTAGAATTATCGTCATCAAGATATGTTTTTCTTCTTATAATGGATTTCTTCATGTTTTTTAGGGTGAGTTGTTTCCAAAATAATGATGAGATGCAGACTGTTAATCCTTATGAATAATTATCACATTTGAGTTGTCAATGTTATTTCTTAATTATGTAGTCTAGTGTATGATACATCTACTTATTACATTGGTGAGTGAGTACCATGTGTTTTATCATAATGATTTTTCTAGGTTATCACCCTAGAGGAAGGTTATGTTCACTATTGTCCTACAACATTGGATATGTTCCATATAATTTCCTTTTATGATATGGAACCTACTCAGTTAATGGATATTATATATCTTCATGGGTATATTGAGTATATTGTTTTCATATGAGAATTTCATTGTGGGATTTACTAGATCTCTTCATAATGAAAGAAGGTGATAGCCTCCATCATTGTGTTTTTTTTACTAAATGCTAAATCATGTGAATTTTAAGAACACGTAACATTTTCCTATTATTCTCAACATTATTGACCAACATAGGGGGCATGTTAATTTAAAAATATCGATCATCGATCATGGAACCATGATGTATGAGTTTGAGTGAATTATATTCCTAATAAAATGTTCACAAATAGGTTTGGGAATTAGGGGTATTTTGTTATAATACTTTGTAAACATAATTCTTTTTTTTTGTTAAAGACATTGATGAATCAGTTATTTTAGAAGTTCATGGAAATTATCTTGGTTATTTTGATTGATGAAATTTTTGGTGTATTCCAGGTTAGATAATGAACATATGGATCATCGGGTATTTGTTGGAGGAAATTTGAAATAACATCATTTCATGGAAGGATTTATAAATGTGTGTTTTGTATTCAAGAAGTGCTTTTTTGGGTCCATGATATATTTTAGAGGGAAATATCAATGATACCTAAAATGATTCAAGGGGATATGTCTTGTGTGCATCCCAAAAACGTATTTGATAATTTTAGTTCCATTGGATTAGCTAGTTATTATAGGAAGTTTGTTCAATACTTCTCAATGAATGCATCCCCTATTATAGAATAAACATGAAAGGGTGTTATATATTAATATAATTAAAAATATAATATATTATTTGTGGAAATGGAGGACTTCTAGACATTAAATATGATTTTATTTCCTAAGGAACATTCTTTTTGTAATGACACTTTCTACGATGCATTGGTTATATGATTAGGATGAATTCTAATGTAGGGGAAGCATATGGTATCCTTTGTTCCTTTTTGATTAATACCTCATGATAAGAACTACCATACAACTTAAATTGTGTGAGAATACATGAGATATGGTTAATAGACATGGTTCCACTATCTCTTTGGTGATAGACCTCTTATATATTTATATCCTAGGTGTCAGAAGTTTAATTTTATCATGATAGAGAAAAAATATATGTTGGAGACACTAATATAAGTATCTATATATATTTGATTTCTCTATTTCTTATACACATGGTAATGGGAATTTCATCCCTGACATTTGATGTAAGGTGTTACTAATACTAAATTTGAATGAAATAGTGGAATATTAGCCTTTAATGTGTTTATTCATTTACCAGAACTTGGATACGGAGGAGTATTACATATATGTTTTTAGATTGTATCAAATGTGATTGTTTTGTTTGAGATCAGATTAATCATGGGAATGAAACACACATCAAATATAACTTTTTTAGTAGAAATGTTAATAGTAGGGATAACTCATGTGTCTGGTTTCAGTCTCCTGATGATGTCTAGTCTTTGTGAGGTAGGTTCGTTGTTTTAATATCGCATTGATAATAGTTACTAAAATTTTTTCATCATTATACTTGGTCCATACAACCTAGGCCTACCAATATGTATCAGTATCTTAGATTTAAACATTGGAGAATAGGAATGAGGAGGTTGATTTAATATTTCATGTCACAATGGCTAACTTTCTAAAAGATTACACTTGAGCACCATAGACCAATTTTTTTCCTTCACCCATTATATTTTAAATGTGTGATTAGATATCAAATGTATTTTTTATTATTTTACCCCAGTATCATAGTGGGAATGAATTGATTTTTGCCTTAATTTATTAAATCATGAAATAAACTCTTTTCCTTCATATTAAGGAGATGTTGAATGCGAACTAGAATATGAGCTTTTTCATTAAAGAGACAGTGAATCTTCATGGGATACATTTTTGAATTTTTTTCATATAGATATATGAATTTAAAAAATAAATATTTGAATTGTCCACTAGAGGTGTTGAGTGAATATTTTATGTTATTATCAATGAATTGATCTTAGATGGATAGGTATACTAATTGAGGAATTCACAATCATGATGATATTTTTTAGGGGTGCTTGGTAGGTTTCATTCGTTATTGGGAAAATAAATATCCATTGGTCAAATATTTACAATAAATAGATTTTATTAACAATTCATAAAATATTTATTTTAATAATTTTATGGGATTCCATGTAAATCTCATTTTTTGGGCAGAATTGGGAGACTGGTTTCTGGTTGGAGAAATTATTATTGAAGAGACAACAAATTGTTTTCATAATACAAAAGTGGTTTTCAAGAGCCTAGAACCACCAAAACTAATATATTAACCAAATTCATTTATTTTAGGAGTTTACAGTGAGTTATGTGGTTTTTCTCATGGTTTAACCTTGTTTGGGACATTGTTATTTGGGAATGAAGGTTATCTTGGAACCTAGTTTTTTGACCCCTTCAAGATTCTATTACAAAGTTTAAATAGTTGATTATCAGTTTGATTTTATATTTATATTTACATCGATTGATGATGTGTTTGATGTTTCTTATTTTGTAGAGGAATCATCTAGACCCTTACCATACTATTTAAAAGGAGGATGTTGATATTGAGACTGAAACCTCAGTTTTTGAGCACCCATATCAGATTAATGATCATTACAAGAAGGTTCCCAAGGAAAATAAATTCTATTATAAAATTTAATTTTTATTCATAGGAAATATAGAAATGATATATGGGATTAGGAATAATTGATTATGTATTACTGTATTTCTCTTTTTTAGTCCAAATTCATGATCTTCTTCTATGGGAAAAAAA
This sequence comes from Viscum album, assembly GCA_963277665.1. Classification (NCBI taxonomy): domain Eukaryota; kingdom Viridiplantae; phylum Streptophyta; class Magnoliopsida; order Santalales; family Viscaceae; genus Viscum; species Viscum album. Next base: position 483,775,984 of record OY728131.1, read on the forward strand.
CCCCACCATGGGGAAAATTGTAACACATAGTGGTCCATATAGATTTTTTTATCCTTGAGTTTGATAAAATAGTATACAGATGATTTGGTGTTGTATGGTGTGTTTAAATGGTTTTTGGCACACTTATATGTGCAACACTGGAAATGATACAAAATGGTCTAATATATTTTAATCATGGGACACACCTATGAAAAATAGCTTTGGCTAGAACCCCAGTGTTTGGGTGTGTCCTCAAGCATTAGAAGTTAGTGTTCTTATTATAGACCATGGGTGGAGTGGCCACCACCATGCTGAGGTAGAGGGTATGGTGGAACAAATCATATGCGGTTTTTACACCCTTCCATAGTGGTCTAATATATCGATATTCGATGGATTGTTTTGATGTTTCTTTAAGGACCCATCCCAATGGATCCCAAGCCACGACTACCCCAAGACCACCTAAAATGGGAAAGGGGATAGAAACTAGTGCTATGTAGAAATATCACATATATGGGAGGCCTTATCATAAAATATTGATACACACTCCACATATCCATGACTATATAATAACTAATTAAAAAATAACTGATAACAAGGCATGCATACATCTAAAATAACAAAATTATATAATTAAAAAAGTAATATAAGAAAAGGGTCCAAATACATGCCCATCAAAAGAAACAGGTTTCAATTTCATATTATAAAGTGGGGAAGGAATACTATCAAAATAATCATAGGAACACACATCAGTATTTCTGGCTTGCTAAGCTCTACTTGGTTCTGGTCCCTCTAACACTCCATCAAATGGTTGATCGTATGCATAAGAAATGACACATGTGGGAAAATCCCATGGATGGGTTAGTATAAAAATATGTTGTTCAGCAGCCTAAAATCACTATGAATATTTAATCAAGTATAATAGTTCACTCATAACATTTATATCTCAATATCATATATAATAAGAACATCCTTAAATACTAATAACAAAAAACACAGTTTCATGTAAGATAAAAATCTTAAAACAATCCAAAAATTTCAATATGAGTGTTCCATATAACACACATTAAGGGAAAGACAATCCACATGTTAGATATAATAGATGTAATCCTTAAAATATTTCATGTATGTTGGGTATCTCTATATGAAGTACACAGAAAAAATATGAAGAGATTGACACACAGTTGTGGATCACACCCAAGGCCATGGGATATACCAACAACCCAGTAATGATTAACTTTATTATAGGGGAATCAATACCGATGCAATTTTTGAAATAAATATACTAGTAACCCCTCTTAGGGAAATGATGTTGATAGAGGATCTCACTTTGGGCCTCATAAAATGAGTTAAACAACTATATCTATGATTGAGGTTCCTCATAGGGTATCATCACATTACGTAGAAGACACAAATCCATAATAAACACATAGAGAGTGAATCAAGGGAAAATTACCTAATGGAACCTATCTAATATGAATCAGAAAGGTATATAAGCCATCTTTAATGAACACAGTGTATACTAGATGTACACCACATGTCCCTTCATCACAGGGTCTTCTAGTGTATCATATTCCTTACTTGTGTCCATGTCTAAGTACACGAAATGTATTAAAAATGTATTACAAGACAAGTTCATGTGTGAGTACACGACATGTTCAATCCCATATACTCATAGTTGGGACCAAATTCACAACTGTAATCATGTACCCCAGGCATGTCCATGTCCATGGAAGTGTACCTGGACGTGTTCCTAGTCGTATACTCCCCAATAATATTATGGGGTTTAGAGAAGGTTTACATTTTATGTGAGACATGTCACATGTTGTGTGATACTAACCCCCTCAGTAGAAACTATTTCAATAAAAATTGAATATTTTTCCAAGAAATTTAGTATTGAAGGCATAAAACACATAGTCTCTATAATATAACACTTTATTATAACGTAGCTAGTAAACATAATTTTTCCACCTCTGTGATTTGAATTTTAAAAAACTGACATACACAGTTGTATTCATAAAGATATTTAGAGTCTGATAAAACAAACATAACCTTTGGGGAATAGTAACATACCCGTAAAAATAGTAAACTTAATAGTAATATGAACCTTATAAATATTAAATCATGTTAATTATTTATTATATTATTCTTATAAGATAATGAAATATTGATTAATTTTTCATGTTGACATAAAACGAATTATTGTTTTAAAATTTATATTTTTTGATTAAATTATTATTTTATTATAAAACAAAATTAATAATATATAGAAAATTATTTCAAAAAAATGAAGTTAATTTTTTAATTCTACATGTTAAAAAATGGTTAAGTTGAATTTTTGGAATTTCTTTTGAAAAACTCGTATTTTTATTGAATAGTGAAATATAACAATTTACCCTATAAATACAGTATCAGTTAAATTCAATATTTCTATCATCATAGAAGAAGTAAGAACACTTAGTTTGAACTAAAATGTACATATTACTATTCTGGGTTACAATAATCAATATCATTGGCTATCCTTTGAAAAATAACAAAATAATGAGTAAAATAACAAGAAACCCCTTCTCTGCTCCACAATTACCCCCCCCCCCCACTCCCTCTTCTCTTCAATCCATTAAATAATTGTTCCTTGTATAAATACTTCTCAAATATCCTCCCAAGTTCTTCCCCCATTCCATAAAGCCCTTGTTCTCATAAAAAGACCAGAACATCTGCCCTAAAGAGGCTCTCAAGGAAGATTATTTCAACAGATAAATTCCACTTTTCATTTATTTTATTTTAAGTTGATTTTTTTCTATTTCTTACACTACCTTCTTTAATAATAATGTTATGATGACCCTATTACCATAAAAATAATATAATTTTGTTTTGATATTTTAATAATTCCTCATCATATCTCATATTCCCTTCTTTTATTCTGGAAATTAAAACACCATCCGCGATGTGTTAATTTATCACATTCAAGGACGACATGATTTAAATCTCTATTACCATATTTAATTCAGGTCATGAAACCATTTTTATCGATGAACCAGACTATAAAATATTTAATATAACTTCTTTATCATTCTTGACTCATTTCCTAACCATGATATTAATTTATAAATTGAAATGAGTTTGTCGTGATCAAAAAACCGCCAATTAACCCAAATAATTGTCATTAATGTTTTATATAATAATTCATCTTCAATATCAATAACCACACAAATTTTATAACCATGTAACATTTTTTTGTTCAATATTAACATTAAACATCTATTTTGGACAACCATTGTCATTCTACATGTTTATCATCACATGAAAATAAGAAAACCGATCATGAAAACCAAGGAAGAAAACACTCCCAGACAATGAAATTGAATCTCTAAACCCATATAAATTCCATTAATGAACCTAATATGTTTATTATAAATCAATTTCATGTATATGAGGTTCTTTATGAATTAGTTGATGATCCTGAATTTTATTACTAAAGTCATTAAGATCATGTGAGGAACACCATCAAACTTAATTTAAGGTGTTTCCACCTGAACCACCATTTTCATTCGAGTTACTTTTATTATCTAATTATCTCAATTAAATTCATATTCATTAATATTTAATCATCATAAATTCAGTTTGAGTGATATATATATGTGTACCAATGATAATAATACCTCCATTTATGGGTAATTATATGTTTTAAAAGGATCTTTTGAAATTTCCACCCGAAATAAAATCCCGACTCAAATGAATTTCTCACATTCATAAATATTTTAAAGTGAACTCTATAATCTATTTTTATAAAAAAAAGTATCATTCAAAATCACTAATTTTATTATGAAAACACAGCCTTAATTAATTTTCTGTGCTTATACAAATTTTTTTCCAAAATAACAATTCTTTTCAAAGTAAAAGATTATTTATCTCAAGAATTACTCCATGATTTTATAAGAGTATCATTATATGTTTCAATACACCTATTGATTATTATGTATATTTTTGAATAATCATTATGATATCATACACCATATTTAATTTAATGGGTTATGATTATTTTGTATTTGAATGTGCTTTTATAAAAAATCCACTCATTTAATCTGAATGGTTAGTGTTTATTGTTAATGTTTGGGGAATGTTATTAAAATTTCATATTATAGTTTCAATATGAATGTATATGATTTTTATGTTTATCCCCATTAATTTTAGGAATGAATTTAACATATTATTTGATGCTTGGGACATTCTATAGCCCTTTGATGCGTCAGTAGGTCTCATGAGAAAAATAGATATAGACATGCATACGGACTTTCCCATTTTTAAATATGGTTTTGGCCTTGGCATTAATCTTTTTTAGATGTCTGGTCAAAGTCCTTGACTGTATGTTTTCAAATGTCTGGCATACACATATATCTCATTATGAAGTTATAAATTGATATTTCATATGGTTATTTGACTAGTAGAATACCCATGATTATGTTTTATTATGGATACAATTACTCAGATCATATTCCTATCATAATGTGTTCAAGTTTATTATTTTTATAGGAACGTGATTTCAATTATTGACCATGCCTATAGATTTTTTTTATGATATATTTCGATTTATTTTATAACCTTAAAGATCATTGTAGATCACTCCTTCTTATGTTTAATTTATCTGAGGACATGAAGAGGTATATTATGATTGACATGTAGGGATAATCTTAGAGTTGTGGATGTTCCCAAAGGAAATTATTTGTTGTTTTTCATTTCAAGTGATAATGATGGACTTATGTATGTATCTGGATTTCCAAATCTATTAAAATATTTATTCCTTTAGGATATTAATTTCTAGTAATCATGCCAATGTAATGTATTAAGGCACCAGCTCTAGGAAACTAGCGTTGGGTTTTTATAGTAGTTATTATAGAATGATTAATATAAATCATGGAAAATAGATTTAGAAAACATAGATTATAGGAAAACCCGTATGATAGTATTTGAAGATAAACATACCAGAACATATTGGTATTTATAAAGGAATATATTATGTAGATATCTATATAAAATACATCCCTAGCTGGATACTACAAGTGGATGTGGTTCTGGAAGAGATGTACCTAGGAGTGAAAACTATGATAAAGAGTTTCAGGTTTGACTCAGGGTATCCTGCTATATGACAATGAACCTTAATACACACTTGGTTTGACAGTCCTGAGGTATATTCTGAGTAAAATTCACATTTTCATTACATTCAATTATAAAGGTTTTAAACGTAAATTTTTCATCAAATAACCCATGATAATGAATATGGGATTAGAATTGCATATGATTTCAATTTATGCCCAATAGTTTTTTGATGTTAAGATTATACGTTAAGATTCATAACCTAATCAAGGGTATTCCATTACTTCTAAATGGTGCCTAGTAGATTGAATGGAAACCAAATGAACACATGTATCCTATAGATGGATTTCCCTCATCTGCAAGATAATGATGTTGGATCTGGAGTAGAAACTAGTGTAGAGAAACTTATAACTATATGAGGACAACATTATTATGTTATGAATAAGAACCTTACCCGTATAGAGCATCCTGTTCCAAAAAATGGTGGATCTATGTTATCTCACTTTATGCGACAATATCCTTCATCATTTAATGGGACTACAAAACCATTTATAGTAGAGAAGTGGATAAGATATATATAAAAGATATTTATCACCTTGGGAAGTATCGAAAGGGATAAGGTTTTCATGGTATTTTATCGTCTCTTGGGAGATTCTGATCAATAGTTGTTACTAATTCAAACCAAAAAAAGGAAGAAAAAATAAATACACGAAATGATGTGAATTTAAATATATTTCCTAAGATAAATACTTTCCTCATGAACAATGAGTGGATATGGAAAATAAACTTCTGAATTTTAGGCAAAAGGAAGATGATAATGTTACAGCTTATGAGGCTAACTTCACAGTGTTAGTAAGGCATGTTCTGGACTATATATGAAATCCAAGGAGAAATATGTATTAATTCATTGATGTCCTAAAATCATTTCTCTAGAGGGTTCTTGTCTACAAAACCTCATCATCATATGACAATATATTCTCATGTGATATCAAGACAGAAAAGGAGTTATCTTAGTCTTATGAATATCAAGGAATGAAAAGGAAGAATATGGTTGTTGAAAACTCTGGAAATGAAAATTAGGAAATGGGGAAGAAGGTAATAGTTGACATAACACCTTGTGATAATTATGGAAGGAAACACCCTATTGTCTACTTAAATGGAAAAGGGGTGTGCCAGAAGTGTGGAAAAAGATGTTGTCTTGATGGTGTTTGAAAGGCAAAGAAAGAATCATTTAATATTCATTGCTATAATTTTTGGTAGATGGGAAACTATGAAAATTATTATTTAATGATTCAAGGAAATGTGCCTCAAAAAAGGAAAATGGAGATGGGAAAATCCTATATGATTGCAACTACTAATATTTATGTTCATAATGACATGGTGTAAGGTACATTAGTCATTTCCTCAAACGTAGGAAATGCGTTATTTGATTCCTGAACATATATTTATTTCATATCTTCCGTGTTTTCCATGATAATTAGATATTTACTATTTGATTTAGTAAGGGAGTTATCAGTTAAAACTCTGAATGGATGTATCCTTGAAATAATGTTTTGTCAAGAAGTCCCCTTTATGGAATATATACTTTCTTTATCTACTAATTTTATAATCATATCCACGATTCAATTTTATATAATATTCAGTATGGATTGGATATAAAACCACGATGAAAATAATATATTAAAAGAATAAGGAGGTTACAATTTTTGAGGATGATGTGGAATCCAGTATCTTTACATTAAAAACATTACCATTTAATTCTCAACTAGATCGACACCTAATAACTCTACTAAATTCAATTATTTAAGCGGAAGGGATTTCAATATATATGGGTGAGGAAGGTAATTATCTTGTAGATGGTGTACATGCTGTGAAAGAATATGTTGATGTGTTTCCAACAGATTTACCTAAACATCATCCATAGTGAGAAACTGATTTTTCCATTCACTTAATTCCCGATTCAAGACCCATATTAAAGAACCCTTATAGAATGGACACTATAGAAGTAGTGGAGCTAAAGAAAAAACAAGAGGAATTGAGTGATAAAGGATTTATTATCCCTAGTGTTTCTTTATGGGGATCCCAAGTTCATTTCATTAATAATAAATATGGATCCATAAGGTAGTGCATGAACTACAAAGATATCAGTTCTATAACAAAAAAGAACAATTATCCCCTATGAATTGATGATTTATTTGACCAACTTCAAGGAGACCAATATTTTTTGAAGATTGATCATCAATCTTGATATCATCAGTTTCTTATGAGGAAGGAAGATATTCCAAAGGTAGAATTTCAAACTAGGTATGGGCATTATGAGTTTATAGTAATTTGTTTTGGACTAACTAATGAACCCTATGTTTTCAAGGATATAATGAATAATGTTTTCAAATAATATCCTGATGACATTTTTGTGGTATTTGTAGATAATACCTTGGTATACTACAAAATCTATGAAGATCAGGAAAATCACTTGTGCATTATTCTAAAGAATATTATAAGAAATGAATTATATGGGAAGTTTATTATGTGTGAATTTTGGGTTCAATAAGTTTTCTTTCTTCACCATATTTTTTCTAAGGATGAAATATATATTTATCCTGTAAAGCTGAAGGCTACGCAATAATGACATACTCCAACAAATATACCATAGGTATGTAGTTTTATTAGTTAAAAGGTTGGCATCAGTCTTTTGTTGTAAACTGTTTCTATTAATCCAACCCAATGAACAATCATACATGTAAAGGGGTAATGTTTTTATTGAAAAAAGGATGTGAGGATTGTTTTGAAAAATTGAAGAGGAGATTATTGAATGTCTTGATCCTAACTCGACTATAAGGGAATGATGAGTTTGTGATCTATATTGATGAATCAATGATATTAATTTGTTGTGACCTTATAAAAAATGATAGAGTTATTTTCTATTCATCACATAATATAAAAATTAATGAAAAAAACTATCCTATACATGATCTAGAGTTAGCAGTTGTAATATTTGATCTGATGATATGGACACATTATCTCTCTGGTGAAAGATGTGAGATATATACAGATCAATATATTTTGAAATATATATTCTCACAAAAAGAACTCAACATGAGGAAATGGTGATGACTATAACAACTCAAGGATTGTGATTTTTCCATACACTATCACCTTGTAAAGGAAAATAATTTAGACAATGCGTTGGGTAGATAGAATAATTGATTTTTCAAAGAAACAATGATTGAAAAGGATCCTTTGTACATGGATCTAGTGAGGATAAATATGGGAATTATCAATGATAGTGAAAAATAAATACTTTTTCATATGGTTTCCCAACCATATTTGTTGGAAATAATTAAAGCTTCACTGTCTCATAACAATAACTATCATAAGAAATTTAATATTGTGAACGATGGGAAGTAGGTTGACTTCATCAATGAAGATAAAATTCTAAAATTTTGGAAGAGGATATGTGTTCCCTCTCTACCCAAGTTGAAAAGGGTGTTTTGGGATGATGATAATAGCTCAAATTTCCCTATACACCATGGTATCACTAAAATATATTGATATTTGAAAGGGAATTTCTCGTGGGATAACATGAAGATTGAAATTTCGGATTATGTATTAAGATATTTAGTCTGTCAACAAGTGAAGAGAAAAACATAATATAAGATGAGTCATGCAACCTCTACCAATTTCTACATGTAAATGGGATGAAATTGGATACTGAGATTCAATTGAGTACTGCATAACACCCACAAACTGATAGACAATCATAAAGGATGATACAAACCTTAAGAAGATATGTTGATATCATGTTAACAACACATTCATGGTATTTTGGATCTATATTTACAATTAGTGGAGTTTTCTTATAATAATATTTTCCATTAAATTATTCAAATGGGACCATATTAAGTATTGTATGAAAAGAGATGTCAGACAACAACGTCTGGGGATGAAGTTGGCGAATGGATGTTTGTGGGCCTAGAGCTTGTGGAGGAAACAATAGTGAAGGTAAATATTATTCATGTAAATAACTAAGAATCTCAAATCATAAAAAAAATATGCTTGTAATCAAATAAAGATTTTGAGTTTTAAGTAGGAGATCATGTTTTCTTAAATGTATATCCATGGAAGGGTGTTATATGATTTGGGAAAAAATAGAAATTGAGCCCTAGGTACATAGTCCATTTTGAAATTATAGAGATAATTGGAGCAGTTTAATATCTCTTGGATGTGCCACCAAGCTTTTCTAAACTACACAATGTTTTCCATGTATCATTTTTGAGAATGTACATTCTAGACCCAACGAATATTCTTACTTCTAAAGGTACAGAATTGGAACCCGACTTATCTTTATATAAAGAACCAATCCAGATTCTAGGAACTAGAAAACAAGTAGTGAGGAATCAAATTCCGTGATTTGTAAATATAATTTGGGAAAATCATAAAATCAAAGAGCCAACATGGGAGCCTGAGGATCTTATGATGGTGAAATACCCCAATCTTTTTGTGAGATAACATTCTAGGAATTTCGAGGATGATCTTGTTATAAGGAGGTGAAAATGTAACACCCCAAGATTTTTCAAATAAAATTAATATTAATTTCATGAAACACTAAGAGATTAAAAAAATGCCATTTTTGACCTATCTAGTAAAAATAATTTTTCTACTTCTGTTATTTTAATTTTGAAAAATTGACAAAAATGGTTGTGCTCATTAAGATATTTAGAGTTTGATAAGACAAAAAAAATTTGGGGCATAGTAACATACCCTTATAAATATTAATATGAATAGTAATATTACCATTATGAATAGTAAATCATATTATTATTTTATTGTGTTATGGTTATAAGATAATGAGATATTGAATAAATTTTCAATGTGATATAAAATTAATTATAGTTTTAAAATTGTTATTTTTAAAATAAATTATTATTTCATTTAAATGTTACATTAAAAATATTAAAAATATTATCTTCATAAAATATAGTTCAATTTTTAATTCTACATGTTGAAAAACGTTTACCATGAATTTTTGGGATTTTTCTAAAATACTCGAATTTTTTATGAATAGTAAAATAGGGTAATTGACCATATATATACATTATCTTTAAATAAACTATTTATAGAATCATGGATAATGTATGTATAATTGGTTTGAACACACATTCACATTTTACTATTTTTGGTCATAATAATCAATACTATTGGTTGTCTTTGGCATATTCGTAAAATAATTAGTAAAATAATGGGAAACCCCTCCTCTCCCCCACTTTAAAAACCCCCATCATTCCATATTCTCTTCACACCTCTCAGTCCTTGTTCGTTTTCTATATTCTACTCAAATATCCTACAATGCTCCACCCCCACATCCAACAGCCCTTGGTCTCATCAAACGTCCAAAACCTCTCCCTTAAAGAGGCTCTCATGGAATATTACTTCAAGAGAAAAATGCTCCTTTTCATTTCATTTATTTCAAGTTCCTTTCTTATATTTTTCATTCATCTACTCCATTCACACAAATTTTATGATGACTCTAGTACAGTAAATGTACTGTAATGTTTTTATGATAAAGTAATAATTCTTCATCATCTCTCCTTTCCCCTTCTTTTGTATTAGAAATGAAAACACCATCTCAGATGTGTTAATTTACAACATTCAAGGACGATAGGTTTTTAATTTCTATTATAATATTAAATTATAGCCATGAAACCGTTTTTATAGTTGAAACAGACAATAATATATGTATTATAACTTTTTTATGGGTTTGGAGTCATTTTTTACAAATGGAATTACTTTATGTATCAAAATGAGTTTGTTCTGATAAAAAACTACCAATTAACAGAAACAATTATCATTATAGATTTATATAATGATTAATCACCACTCTAGATATCCAAATGAATATTATGACCATTTCATGTTATGTTTTTCACTAATATTATAAAACTTCTATTCTCAAAATCCATTCTCATTCTTCATGTTTATCAATAGAAGAATATAAGTAAAATCATCATGGAAACCATGTATGAAAACACTCCCAAACAATGAAATTGAATCTCTTAACTAATTAGGGGTCCATTAATGATCCTAATAATGTTATAATACATCAATTTAATATAGGGTATATTCTGTAATCATTAGTTTATGAACATAAATTTTATTATTCAGTTCATTACAAACTGGCGTGGAACACCTTGAGACTGATGGAATGGGTTTTCCACCCGAACCAGCATTTTCATTCAGGTTAGTTTTATTATTTACTTACCTAAATTAAATTTTTATTCATTAATATGTAGTCCTAATAAATTTTGTGTGAATTTTCAACATATGTGTGCCAATAATATTCCTACCTTCATTTTTTGGGAATTATATGTTTTAAAATGATCTTTCCAAATTTTCCCCAAAAAACAATCCCGAATCAAGGAAATTTCTCATGTTGGTACCTTTTTTCAAGGGAACACCATAATATATTTTTATAATCCATTATCATTAAAAAATAATTCCTTTTATTATAAAAATACTATATTACTTCATTTATTTATTTATGCAAACACTTTTCCAAATGAACTATTCTTTTCAATGTAAAATTGTAATTATCTCAAGAATAAATCCATGGTTTTATAGGAGTATCATTATCTATTTCAAGACCCCTGCAGATTATTATGTATTATTGGGATTAATCATTATGATATCATCTTCCATATTTAATTTAATGGATTATGATTAGTTTGACTTTGGATGTGATATCTTAAAACCATTCAACAATTTACTCTAAATGGTTAGTGTTTATGCTTAATTTTTGGGGAAAGTTATACATATTTAATTTATAGTTTCAATATGAATGTATATGTTGTTTATTTTTATCCTTATTAATATGAGGAATTCATTGGACATATTAGTCGATGGATGGGCCCATTATAGCCCCTCAATGCATTGGTAGGTATCATGACAGAAATATATATGGACTTGGCTGAGGCCTTTCCCATTTTTAAATACAGTTTTGGTCGAGGAAATAATAATTTTTGGAGGTCTTGGCTGAGTCCTCGATGGTATATTTCAGAATGTTTGGCATATGCATTTTCCTATTTATTATGACATAAATTCATAGTTTATTTGGTTATTCGACTAGTAGAATACCCATGATTATATTTTGTTTTGGAAATAAATTTTCATCTCATATTCCTATGATAAAGTGTTCATATTTATTGTTTTTAATGGAATGTGTTTTAAATTATTCAACATGCCTAATGTTTCTGTTTATAAAATATTCCCCTATATTTATTACCCATACTGAGCATCTTAACTCACCCCTTATTATGTATCATTTCATCCAATACATGAAGAGGTATATTATGATTGACTTGCAGTGATAATCTTTGATTGGTGAATTCTACCAAGGTAACTTATTTATTGTTTTTCATTTCATGTTTTAATGTGGGACTTATGAATGTATCTGGATTTCAAAATATACTAAAAAATTACTTCTTTTGGGTTAATACCTTCTTGTAATCATGCCCATATAATTTAATAATGCACCGGCTCCAGGAAACTAGGTTTGGGTCTTTACAATAGCACTGCATCCAGGTCCCCTCTTGGGGGTAACTCTAGATCACACAATATGTTAAAAACAATTTCCTAAAACCATCAAGTTCATCATCCACTTAATCTCATGCCTCCATTACCCTGGTTCCACTATCAATCTAAATCATATATCATGGGTCTTGTATAGCTAAGCCTCTTTGTCACCACATAGGAGAAAATCATTCCTCGATCTATTCTAAAACAATTCACCAAATTTCACTTTCATCCTATATCGAAGATATGATGATCTAGTATCCCGAAATCCATCTCTAATCTATTATCCATCATCATTGAATGATTAATTTTTCAATCAAACCCACGATATGTGATATCATTCTTTTATTTCATTAAATGGGTGTGAAACAAATAATTTTAATGTAATCATCAACCTAAGGGACAAAGGATTGGTCTGAGATGAATAAAGGGCATGGGAAGAAATTAAGGACACCAAAAAAATAAATAGGGGACCATGTAAAATGTTTATGATTTCCTTGATTTGTTTCCAATATAAGAAATAATGATCACATAATAAAAAATTTTAAAAATCCAAATCTTTGAAATAATCTATATCATACATGTAATATGCATGATCTATGAATCAAATAATGAGTTGATTGATTCTTTTTTATTGTTAGAATTAAAAATTATGGATAAATACAAATTAAACAACAACCAAATTCAATATGGATCGATCACTGATGAATAATGAATTAACATCATTTTCATTGGTGAGAACCTCAAATTCTCACGGTGCAATGATCCTGGATCCTGATTTGAGCTGATGTAATCTTCCAATAACTCTCTCCTCTAAAAATATCTCCAAATTTTCAGGGTCATGTGGATAACCTTAAAAATTGATAATAATGGAAAATTTATATACCATTCATGGATTTGTGAATAAATGAAAAAAATAATTTATATATTTTATTCATTTAATGATCTGCTCGCAACAGCGCCAAACCTATATGTCTTGTGTGCTATATAGTTAGGTCACATATAGGGTAATACCCAAACATTGAACATAATAAATACCCGATATTTCTATGTCTCCCACTCTCACGTACTCTTTCATAGGACTTTACATCCCAAAAATTGAAAAAAGGATACATAAGGTTATGGGGGTTCTAATAATTCATCTATGTCTCCCACTCTCACGTACTCTTTCATAGATTCTTGTACTTCCATAGACCACACACTAGTGGAATCTATCAACCATGGAGTATCATATCCTACCAATCTTCAATCTCTACTGTGTACTCTACAAAAGTAGCTCTATCCTTGACAACTAGATCACCCTAGTCAATAACTTGTCATATGTCATACATGTACCATGTTAGTTATAACATGTCAAATATGTCAAGTACCCAGTCAAACATAATCGGTAGAAGAAAAATGTACACCACCTCACTAAATATTCACAGTATCCGGAAAGGGCCCATGAATATTAGTGATACATTTCCAACATGGACAAACCACTGTATCCCACATCAAGAAGAGACCCATCCGAACACATTGTCTCCCTACACAAACTCTAAATTTCATCATCAGTCGGTATATGATTTATGACATATATTTGAGTCATCATCTACTCGTAGATGTTCTTCACCTTGTATGCAGTGTCTAACACAAATATTAGGCCCTTAAGTGATGACTCCCCTGGTTCAACCCAAAATATTGGTGATGATTATGGTCACCTATACATGGACACAAAAGGTTCCAAACATTTGGTGGAATGATATATTTTTTGAAAATAAATTTCCCCAAGATTAGGTGATCCTTTAAACTAAATCCAATATCTAAAAAACATTCATGAATCATGTACTCAAATACCAGAATGGTCTACTCAGTCTGGTCATTGGTCTTCGGGTGAAATAATGTTCTCAAATTAAACTAAGTCCCAAAGGCCTCTTTCAATCCTCTCCATAATCTTGATGTGATGTCAGAATCATAGCCTAAAATTATCATTGAGGGAACTCCATTGATTTTGAATATCCACTTCACATAAATTCATATCTTTATATCTACTAAACAATGCTTCCAAATAGATATTAAGTATCTTAAATTGGTGATTCAGTCAATGATAAACTAGATGGAATCATGTCCTCTATAAATCCAGTGAATCCCTCTAAAAAATTTCATAGATATCCCACCTGTATTCCACTATGGAATCTTAAGGTGTTGAGATAAACCCAATTAAACTTGGTTCTCATCCTTCACTTTATGATAATGCGTCATGAGATAGACTCTACAACTGCTTTCCCCATCCCTGGAAATGGAAATTAATAGAAAAGTCACTGATATGTCATTTTTAGACCTGTATGTATCCCAAAGTGTAATATATGAAATTAAATCATCACCGCCTCTATCAATGTAATTGGTACCATGTTCCATCCTATGAAAATAACAACATGATCCCCGCCTTTAGAAAATATATTTGTGGAGCGTACAATGGATATCTGAGTACGTAGGGTCACATAGTTAGTATCACCAAGATTTTCCTTCCTAGACCATTGTAAAAGAGGAGGGGTAACAACCATATACTAGAGGTATTATGTTCTATCTCCATTCATAATGGATAACTGCGACATGGAAAAATGCTCTAATACCTCACCCAGTAGATAGGAACATGCCCTACTGATGAGGGAATCTACTATCATGGCCCCCTTCCTAGAATAATATACAATCTTAAATTTATAGTCCTAGAGGAACTATAGTTATTTCCTCTATATCAAGTTATTATCTTCCTGAGATAGGATATTATGTAATATTTTATGGTCATAAAAGATGATAAATTTCTCACCCATAAGGTAGTGTCGCCAAATATTTAGTTTGAATACTACAACTAAAAAATAAAGATTGGGGGTAATATATTTATGAATATGTGGTGTCAAATAATATGAAACATATTCAATAACTTATTACCACTACATTAGAACCCAAAAATCCCTCTTCCTAGATTTAGTATAGAACCCTATAAACTTGTCACCCTCTTATTTAAATCTCAAGATGGGTGTTCTCACTAATCACATACAAAATGGATTGAAAGCCTTCTCGTACCTATATTTCTAAATGAAAAGATTTCCCATTAAGGTCAAACTTATCGAGGGAGATGATATCCTATTGATATCATGTCTGAATTGCTGATAGTATCCTCATAACCCAAGGAATCATTTCACCTCTATTACACTTTTGGGTGGAACCTATGCTCAAACTACCCTAACCTCCATTGGGTCCAATTATAAAAAATCTATTGAGATAACATGTCCTAAAATTTGAACTTTGGAATATATAAATGGAACTTAAATATCTTCACTTAATGTTTACGATCTCGGAGTATATCATGAACTTTCTTCCATTGTCACTCATGTTCCTACTCAGCCACTGAGTACACTAGGATATCATCGATGGAGACTATGAAAACCCAGTCCAAGAAAGGATTAATGGCCTTGTTCATGAGTCCCGTGAAAAAGTATAAGTAATTTCTCAAGTAAAATATAATCACTAAGTAATGGTGATTATAAAGACCTCAAAATATTGTATTCAGTATATTCTCATCCCGTACATGCAATTGGTGATAGCCTGATCAAAGATCAATCTTCAGAACCAAAGCTTACTTATCACATGATTGGATAATTCATTGATCCTTGGTATTGGAGAATTTTTTCATATGGTAAAATGGTTTATGAAATTTTGATGAAAACAATACCTCAATCTCTAATCCAAATTCTGGGTGAAGAACAATGGAGCTTTCTAGGGTGAAACACTGGTCCTGACAAATCCCTTCATCTATAAGTCCTCCAACATCACCATTATCTGAAAAAATCATTTTTGGAGTCATTAGATATAATTTTGTTGATATCAAGGACTTATCTGGGTACATATCAACACATATGTATATCACATAATGGGGAGGAAAACCTAGAATATACTTTGGAATGAAATCCTCATTCTGTCCTACCACTATAGGAAACTGAGAAATCATAGAATCCTCTATGTTAGGGATCATTCTTGAAAATTGGTGTGTAATTGGTTTCAACATCCTAAACATGATTCATTCCTACCATTCCTAATTTTCCCTTTCAAATAAAAAGTATTATCTCGTTCCATCACTATTGAATAACCACATCCTCTTCCTAAAAAAGTCTATATAGGAAACAAATGTAGATAACCAGTCCATACCCAAGATAACCTGATAATGACTCGTCAAAATTATAAAAAGATTACAAAAGAAACTCTCACCTACATGTGTCAGGTAACACATTTGGAAGATGTATGTGATCACTAAGTCAGCTCCAGTTTGGGTCTTCAGGAACTTGTGTTGTGACAAGGGCTCAGCCAAAACATCTGTATCGTTAGATAGGGTAGTGGAATGAAAGGAGTGGATTTCAGTTGTGTCTATCAAAACTAAATCTAAAGTATAGAAGATACGAATTGTAACCCATATCATCCATTAATCCTCATGGTTTTAAGCCCCGAAAACTTATAGCTACCCTCACTATAGTCTTCTCGTTCCTTGATCCTTGTGATGACAACATGTGGTTGTGGTGAAAACAATTCAAAAACATATTACCTATCCATCTACTATCCTTTTTCATCTACCATGTCTCCAGCCCTTCAGTCCTTCTTTCTCTTATTGCTTACTCAGCCTAAGAGGCCCATCCACCATCTCTCTATTAGCTTCACATCATGTTAAACTATCATATGCAATATTTCCCTGACCTTTACAATAATATCACCACCGTACTATGGGTTGACTGGATCTATAAAGTGATCCCTAAAATTTACAACCCATAATATGGGATTGCATTTGTAAATTCCATACACATCCATGTCTATAACACCGCATGATTTTGTTAAATATATATTATGAACAAATTTCTCTTTTATATATTTTTCATTTCATGTGACACTAAAAATAGTTATATATATATATATAACACTATGTTAAATATTCTGTTCACATGAAAATGAAATGGATTTAACTACATGAAACATAAACTTGTCTTGCACTACACGAACCAAATATTTGGCATGCGCTACCTAAAAACCCGACTTGGCATACATTACATGTAATACCATGTTTCTACAAAACACAATTTTATTATCACAATTATTTAAACAAGTTAGTTATAACATAGCCATTAAAACAAAATAAATATGAATATTAATAACTACTTTTAAATTTTTTTATAAGGGTTTTATGTACATATAACATGTTAATAATGAAGATATAATTTTTTGAAAACTCTTTATTTGTTTAAAAATACTATTTTCTCAAATGAACCACTTTTCATGTACTTCAGTGAAGAACAAAAAAAATAATTTCAGACACCACTAGAAATGAAATATTTTAAGATAAAAATAATTTTTTATTTTATAATGCTGAAATTATCATAGGGTAAATTTATTGTATTTTCCTAAGAAACCTCATTTTTTGATGAATAGTGAAAATATTTCATTTTACATAATAACCGTATTTTTATTTAAATAATTATTATTGCTAAATTATTCTTTAATTTTTTTAAGTTCCCATTAGATAAATTATATATCTATTAGCAAAATTTTTGTCATTATAATCAATTTAACATTGAAATTTAATATCACAACTTATCGAACATTAGAACATTTTTCTACTTTAGAAACTCATTATTTCATCCCATATGCGAGATTAAAATTAATCTAAAATTTTCATCTTTTGTGAATTTATGTTCAAAATATGTAAATATAAAATTTTAATTAGCATAATATTTTTATTTTAATTGTATCATGTTTATTTTTTCAAAAATATTAGTAAAAATGATTAAAATTAATCATAGTAATTAAGGTAAAATGAAGCATAATTATGGAAGAAACAATAATATTAAGGGTCCAAAAGACATAGATAGTCAAAAAAACATATTTTAGGGAAATATTTCTACATTAATCATTCCATTATTGATTTCAGTTGGTTTTATATGACGTTTGTTAGGAAAAAAATATGTATGCAAAACTTGTTTTCAGAACATTCATGTGAGTTGTTTTCCTTCCCTATAAAAGGCCACCACTTCTCCCTCTTATTCACATATCTGAAACCTCTTATGATTAGACTAGTTTTTTCAGTAAACTTATTAAAATCCCTAACATCCTCTTAGGATATTTTCCATAAGGATAAATATATCAAAGGATGCTTTTGGAAAAAACTAAAAGGAGTGACCCAATTAAGAGGTAACCACTTCTTTCATGCTCCTTTCATTTATTTTCCTTCTCTATCAATCCACTAAAATTATTAAATTATTGTTTAAAAAACCTTATAGAGAAATTTATATGATTATTTATGATTATTTTTTACCTACACTTACACAAAACTCTATATAATGGGTAATTAACATGCCATTTCAGTTTAAGGAGAACTATCGCCTCACAATACGATGATTTATCATTTTTCATTGATGCCTCACATGGTGGAAGTTACGATGGAAAAATTGTTTATATATTTAATGTATTAAAATTATAATTCCATTAATATTTTATTATATTATTAAAACACTTAGAATTTTACATTACATTTGGTGTAAATATATTAATTTCGTTTGAGGAAGTGTGGTGTACCACCACCTCAAAGCAATGTGATTCGTTCACACTGTACATGGAATGTATTAAGGATGGGTTTAGTGAACTTATATGATATATATAATATATCAATTATTGGTTTATATATATATATATATATCATTTACCATATTTCTTTCAATATGACAATAAAAACCAAAACGGTGTTCATGTGTACGTATGGCTTACTATCATTATGAACAATGTATTCCATTTCATAGTTATATATTATATATATTATTATAATAAAAATATAATAAACATATGTTATTTATATAATTTTTTACATTATTTAAATAATTATTTAATTATAATGACTAATTATATAACAATTAATGACACAAGTAAAAAACAAAGTCAACATTACCAGAAGCGTAACCTTAACATGAAATTGCTAACCAGAATGTAATATAAATTCATAATAAATCTGTATATGTTATTAGATATAATAATATTGTCCTTTAAAAATTTATAATAAATTTATATTTATTACACATGATGTTTGAATGAGTACGGTGAGAGTAAAGTCACATGTAATGAGAATTTCATCTCACTTTTTTATTTCCATGACACACAAGCTTTATTCACCATCCTTTTATTGTTTGGGATGTGTATAATTCTTACATAAGTATTATATTATAATTATAATTAAATTTATTTTTATTTAAATGTAAATTATCTGATATTTATTTCATGGGATTTGTGTTTCAAAAGTTACCAAATTGGTAATGTAATTTTGTCTCAATTTTCCTTTTTTGAGACAAATTCCATTTCATGCATATATATTTTTCCATTAGATGTGTATAATTAATTTGAAATGAAATATAATAAACTATATTTAATTTATGATAACTTATGATTCATGTAATTTCACTTTATTACATGGTGTGTATGGTTCAATGTTACTAAGTTGTAAGTGTTTATTGAAACAATCTCATAACTTTTTGAGATTATTTATGTTCATTCTTACATTGATGAAATATTATGAACCATATCTTATGAAATCTCATGAATTCTCTTCTCAAATGGTTATTACAGATATATTCATGTATTGGAACCATTTTTACACAATTTTTTACATAATATAGTTAATAAAATATTTTTAATAAAGCTTGACTTTACCCTCTCTTCGGTAAAAAATCTGAGTTATTTCAAAACCATGATTTATAAAATAGTTTAAAAAAACCATTAATTTAAAAATGTGTTTTATGTGACTTTAAATCCACATATATAGTTTTTCAATTTATTTTAAATGAAATGCGTCTCAAAACATTTTCAATATTTATTTATATTTTATCAAAGTGATTAAAAAACAATTTTAAATAGTTTTCAACCATCTTTTGTAAGTTATCAAGGAAATTTTTTTTCCAAAGTATTTCAGTAATATATTATATGTTATCAATAAAAATTTCTTACAGATTGTTTTCATGATTCATTTATATGTTTTAATGAATTTTTTATATAGGATTTCATGCTTCATTCATAATTTTTCAAGGAAAACTGTTTTCAAAATGTTTTCAAATTATTTTATATATTTTCAAGGAAAAATAGTTTCAAAATGTTTATAAGATAATTTTATATTCTTTCATGGAAATGGGTTGTAAAATTATTTCAATCATCTTTTATAATATTTCGAGTAAAATTGCTTCCAATTGTTTTTCAAATATTTCATTATCAGTTTTCAATTTTATTTTCCTGAAAATGGTTTTCAGAAGGTTTTATGTTTTATAAAACCTATTTCAATGAATAAATGATATTTACTTCAAGAAACATTTTCAAAATATCCATAAAAGTTAATAAATATAATACATCATCTGTTGGTGTCACCCATACCCTTCTATAAAATGATCCAATGGTTCCATTCATATTATTTCATGAAAGCATGGGTTTTTGATTCAATGATTCATATGACACCTGTAATGCCCCAACCCCAATTACCCAAAGTCGGTGCATTATTACATAATATTGGCATGATCACATGGGATAAAATCTTGAAAGACCGATCAGTTTCATAGACTTGGAAACACTATATATATTCATAAGTTCTTACATTATATCATAAAATGAAAAAAAAAACAATATCTTTTCTCCATATCCCCTCATACTATCCCTTCAGTTCATTCATAAAATACTTCTTCATATCTTGGGAAAAATAAAACATTGAAAGGGGTGAGCTCAGATACTCAGTAAGGACAACAATATAGCAGAAACTTTCATAAATAAACATAAACATTTAAGGAAATGTATAACTTAATAAAAGCCTTTTAAACTTGAACTTCAGCATATTATGGCAAAGATAAAATGAAATAATTCCAATTACTTATTCACATGGATATTCTACTAATTGAATAATTACATGCAATATCAATAACCACATTCATATTGATGGAATGCATAATTCCAGACTATCATAACCACGTAGCCAAGGCCTCATGCCAAGACTACAAATAAGATTTTTTCAAGGCCCCGTGCCAAGACACTAGTTTGTCTCATGAGACCTATCGATGCGTCGAGGAGCTATAGCAGGCACCCCCCATCACATACTAAGTCCAATGCATTCCTCATATGAAAAGGATTAAACAGAACATAAACAATCTTATTAAAACTAGAATAGAAAATGTCATTACTTTATCCATAAACCACGAATGGCATGAAATAACACATCCACAGTCAGACATATCACAAAACATTCAATACAATATGAATGTTTTTTATCATAATAAATAAATTTCAAACAAACATAAAATCCATCAAAGGATGTTGACATAGATAAAAATGATCAGTAAAATGATTTGAGAGAAATACCCCTTTTACATGAAATAATTTAAAAGTCTCAAAATTTAAAAAGGAATAAATTTAAAATACATTTTTGAATCAAAGTGTCCCATACCACTTTGAAACTTTTGAAAATAATTATCATTTCAAAACATTCATGTCCATATAAATAAATCCTTAAAATCATTTTGAAATCATGGAAATTAATTAAAAGGGATTAGAAAGATAAATCTTTAAAACATTTAAAATGATATTTTAGTAAAAATTCACATAAAAATAATCCATTTGAAAACCCTTTGAAAACCCTTTTATTAAACATGGACATGGATAATAAATACGTCCCAGTAGATACTTACGTAAAAACAACCTCGGATAATAAAGAGATTGTAAAATTAACCCTTACCTTGTACTTTTCCTTGGTAAAAGGTAGCTTAACCTCCTATATAATGGTGAAATAATTGTTATTAAATTATACAATAATCATATACATTAATATGATATCATATATGATCTTTTAACATTGTTTTGTTAATAATATCTTAGTATTATCGTTGTTTCAGGTGTTAACTGATTCGTTTTCCTTTATATTCTTTGTTACATAAGTCTTGTTTGTTATAGATAGGTTTTATCTTATTCATATATAGAGTGATATCAAGTCCTTAAACATTATTTTTAATTATCAAATGAGAATTAGTCTAAAAGGGATAACATGGGTATTGAATCTTATCACGTTCGTGGAGATGGTATTTCGTACGTACGCACGAGCAACAATATCATTATTTTGATATTAAAATAATATATAATAGGATGGTATATCATATATACAAAATCATAATCATGTTATATTTATTATTTACATCAATTACACATCAGTATCATACCCATTAAAATAATAATGTTTTGAATAACAATTACACCACGACGTGGAGACGGTAAGCCGTACGTATTCACGTATAGTGACTTGTCATTCAAAGGATGGAAAGAAAACTGAATATGGTGGTACCATATTTATAATAAAATAACATTATATAAAAGATACTTAATTTATTATTTTAGAATGGAAATAACAAAGAAATAAGAAGTGGAAGAAGAAAGGAACGTGAAAGAGGGTGGTGAAATCTTTACCTCTTCTTCGGGTTCTTCCTATTGATTTGATCAAAAGGGCTCTTTAGGTGGGATTTCTGATCAAAATAAGGCCTATAAGATTAAGGGATAAAATTTGAGAGAGTATTTGGGAAGGTTTTGTCCTTGATAAATGGCTTTTAAGGTGTTAAATTGAGAGAAGGGTGAGTGCCCTTTTATAAGAGGGGTGAGGGGAACCTTAGGAATAGCTAGAAATAATATTTAATAATAAATTCATTTTAGGATTCTAATGGATCAAAACTGATTTATCTTGAGGATAAGGTGGGGATGGGTCGAACGCAACTCAACCAATTGGAGTTATATAGGTTTGGGTCACTTAAGTAACCTTATCATTTATATTTAACTCTTAGTTAATTAGTTTGACATTTACCATGTCTCTTTGTATATTTATATTATATGGTTAATAAACATACTATAAAAATCAAATATAACCTCAAGTGGTTCCTTAATGTCATATATAAAAATATTTAATCCTTTTTTTAGATCCTTAGATTTTTAGGAATAGAATATCAATTAATAATAAAATATTTGTTTTAAAAACTCTTTTCTGTCAATTTTGACACTATTTGGAAAATGGATTTTTGTGAAACTCATAAAAGAATGATTACTTCAAACATTGTTAATTAAATCAATAATAACATGTCATATTAACCTAGAAAATTAGTTGAATTTACAAAAAGTCTTAAATTATATTTATTTGGGTATTTATAATATCAATTATTTTAATATTTCATTATAAAGGTAATTACTGCATCACCATTGTGTCATAAATAAATTAATTTATTTAATGTCTAAAAATTATAAATAAAATATATTTTTTTAGAAAATCTTTTTAGCTTTCTAATTAATATTTATAATCGAATTTATCTTATGTATAACCCTATATTAAAAATATTTTATTCATAAAACATTGATTTTAACTCTTTTAACTCTTCTTTGAATTAAATAATAATAAATGTCCTAATCTACATCAAGTGGACAAAAGAGGTTATATTTTATTACTAAGGGTGTTTTTGGTCGGATTATACTTATCCAATAGAATTAAAACATGTGTTAGGGAAAAAATAATATCATTTTTACCTTTAATTACCTTATTTACTTTTAACCGTGGTAAATAAAAGTAAAAAGTTACTATTTCCCAAAAAATATTTTCATCTCATTGAACCGAATTTTACTTACTGATATCAACTGTGTCTCTAGGATTTTTGAAATTCATCTCACAAAAGTGGTAAAATTAAGTTTTATCAAAAAATCAGTTTTTTAACTACCACTTAGTGGTTTCACTATTCATCAAAAAATGAAGTTTTTCAGAAAAATACAAAAACTTCACCCTAGGATAATTTCAATATTACAAATCCAAAAATGAAGTCTATTTTGAAAACTAATGTTTATAAGATTTTAAGAAGTTGGTATTACTATTCATAACGGCTAGTTTGATTGGTTGTGGTGTGATAGAACTCGATGTTGCGTACAACAAACACTATTGTGTTATTCAAAGAGAAGCATACCGTGGACGCTTGGGGTGTTACATTCTCCCCTCATTCAAATAATTTCATCCTCGAAATTTCTAGAATTTTACTACATAAAAAGACTCTGGTGGTTGTTCATCATAAGTTCCTCGGGTTCCCACGTCGCCTCCTCCATCTTATGGTTTCTCCATAGAACTTTTACCAGACGAGTCATCCGGTTTCTCAGCACTTGTTCTCTGGTATCAAAAATATTGATGGTCTCTTCGCAATAAGATAGATAGGGTTCCAGTTCTGATTCATTATAATCCAGTACATGCGTTGGGTCAGGCATATATTTTCTCAACAGTGATACGTGTAACACGTTGTGAACTCTGGAGAGACTTGGCGGCATTGCCAAACGGTAAGCTACAGCCCCAATTCATTCTAGAATTTCGAAAGGTTTGATGTACCTAGGACTCAGTTTACCTTTCTTACCAAAACGTATAACCCACATCCATGGAGATACCTTCACAAAAACATGATCACCGACTTGAAATTAAAAATACTTCCTTCAGTTATTGACATAGCTCTTCTGCCTGCTTTGAGCTGCTTTGATGTGGGTTTGGATCGCTTTCACATTTTTCCATTGTTTCCTCCAAAAGTTCTGGGCCTACAAGTTTTCTTTCACCAACATCATCCCAACAGGTTTGTGTGTGACATCTCTTTCCGTATAACGCTTCATATGGTTCCATTTTAATAATTGAATGGAATCTATTTTTATAGGAAAATTATACCAGAGGTAAATATTGATCACACAAACCCTGAAAGTAAACTTATCAGGATCTCAACATGTCTTATAAGGGTTGAATAGTTCATTCTGATTGTCCATCTGTTTGAGGGTGGTAGGCAGTTTTCAAACGATGTTCAGTATCCAAGGCCTTCTGAATACTTTTCCAGAATCTTGATGTGAAATGGGGATCATGATCAGGAACAATCGATAGGGGTACACCATGGAGTCTCACAAATTCATTAATATACAGTCTTGCTAGACGTTCAAGTGGTAGATCATCTCTTATAGCAAGAAAATGTGTTGACTTTGTAAGACGATCAACAATGACCCATATTGCATTGTTCTTTCTAGGAGTCTTTGGTAATCCCATGACAAAGTCCATCATAATATTATCTCATTTCCACTCAGGTATTCGAAGAGGCTGCATGACTCCTCCAGGATGTTGCATTATAGATTTCACTTGTTGACAAACCATACATCTTGACACAAAATCAGAAATCTCCCTCTTCATGTTGTCTCACCAAAAATGTTTCCTCAAATCTCTAAACATCATAGTGATACTACTGTGTATAGAGAAATTGGAACTATGAGCATCATCCAACAATGCCCTTTTTCGATCAAGTATGTCTGGAACACAAAGTATCTTCCCAAATTTCAAAATTCCATCTTCATACACAAAGTCACTCAATCTCCCATCATTCACATCTTTAATATTCTTTTACAACTCTTCATCAACAGCCTGATAACTCTTTATCCTTTCGAGTAAAGATGGTTTGGAAACCATTTGAAAATGCATTGATGTTTCACCTTCCATGGTTATTCCCATATCCATCTTTACTAGATCCATGAAAATAGGATCCCTTTCAACTCTCATCTTGTTCAAAAATCCATGATCCTTCCTACTCAAAGCATCTTCCACCTTATTTGACTTCCTCGGGTGGTAGTGTATCGTGAAATCATAATCCTTGAGTCGTTCAAGACATCTCCTTTACCTCATGTTGAGTTCCTTCTAAGAGAAAATATACTTCAAAATCTTGCGATCGGTGTATATCTCACACTTTTCACCCTAGAGATAGTGTCTCCAAATATTCAAAGAAAATATTACAGCTTCTAACTCAAGATCATGAGTAGGATAGTTTTTCTCATGAATTTTTAGCAGTTGTAATGCATAGGCAATAACCCTATCATTCTGCATATGGACACAACCAAGTCCTTTCTTTGAGTCATCACTATAAATAACAAACCCATCATTCCCCGATGGTAGATTCATGATAAGATCATTGAATAATCTTCTCTTAAATTCTTCAAAACATTCTTCACACTCTGTTGTCCAAATAAATTTAACCCCTTTACGTGTGAGCTTCATTAATGGGATACCCAATTGGGAAAAATTCTAGACGAAACGTCGATAATAACCTGCTACACCAATAAAATTGTGTACCTCAGTTATACTCATTGGTGCTGGCCATTCTTGGATCGCTCTTGTCTTAGAAGGATCAATTGATATTCCATCCTTAGGGAAAATATGGCGTAGAAAAGAAATCTCTTGAAGACAGAATTCACACTTGGTAAAATTCCCGTATAATTCATTTTTGTTCAAAGGGTTTCCAGAATCATGCGAAAGTGATTTTCATGATCTTCATATCTTTTGGAGTATACCAGGATATACTCAATAAATACCACTATAAATTCATCAAGATATTCCTTGAAAAATCTGTTCATTAGATCCATGAAGAAAGAGGGTGCATTAGTCAATCGAAAAGTCATTACTGTAAACTCGTAATGCCTGTACCTGGTTCGAAATGCTGCTTTCAGAATGTCTTCCTTCTTCACACACAACTAATGATATCCATATCAAAGGTCAATATTTGAAAATTATTGACCTCCATGATGTTGGTTGAATAAATCATCAATGCCAGGCAGGGGATACTTGTTCTTTATTATTATAGAATTGATCTCGCTGTAGTCAATGCACAATCTCATAGATCCAACATTTTTTTAACAAAGTGAATAGGGGCTCCCCATAAAGAAAAACTAGGGAGAATAAATCCCTTATTACTCAATTACTGTAGTTTTTTATTTTGTTCCACTAATTCCATAGTGGCCATTCTATAAGGGGTCTTTGATATGGTCCTTGAACCAGAAATTAATTCAATGGAAAACTCAATTTCTCATTCGGGAGGATGTCTAGGTAAATATTTTGGAAACACATCAACATATTCTTGAACAATAGGTACATCCTCTATTTTATCAATCCTTTCCTCACCCACAATTATTTCATTCTCTTCCTCCCCAATAATTGAATTTAGTTGATCTACTGGGGGTGGATCTAGGTAAGAATCAAGTGGTGACGATTCTTCTCTAAAGATAAGATGTTCCTTATCATTATCATCAAAAATCGTAATGTCCTTATTCTTACAATAAATCTTCACATCATGGTCCAAAATCTAATCCATTACGAGGATTATATCAAACTTAATCATAGGTTTGATGATGAGATCAGAAGATAAAGAACATTTATATACTCTAATGGGAACTGATTCATAGAACATTGTAGCAATGATACTTCCCCTAAGTGTTTTTACTGAAAACACCCTTGTTAAATAAAATTGGAAATATCTAATTTTCTTAGAAAACTGGAAAGATATGAAACAATGCGATGATCCATAATCAAATAAAGCATTGGCTAAACCTGAGGAAACCATTAAATTACCTACCACCACGTCTTTAGGAGCTTTAGCCTTAGTAGTAGTGATAGCATATGCTTGGCCTTGATCCCTTGGCCTTTTCTGAGGTATGTTCCCCTGACACTTAGGAAATTCATTTTCATAATGTACAATCTCCCTACAATTGTAGCATTCCACATTGACATCAACTCTCTTTCCCTACTAATCTTGAGCTTGGTGTCCTTTTTCACCACACTTGTAACAGACTCCTATTCCCTTCAAGCATGTAACGAGGTGTTTCTTCCCACATTTAATAAAGGATGGATGATCAACTTTTCCCTTATTACCTATATTTCCATTTCCAGAGTGGACAGTAGATCTCTTCTTCTCTTGCTTTACCATAAAGTCGTAAGACTTAGCGAATTCCTTTTCTATCATGAAAGCACATGAGACAATATCTTCGTACGACGAGAAATATTGCGAGACTAATGCTCGATGAAGAAATGGTTTTAAACCATCAACGAAATGATCAATATTAATTCTTGAGTTACGCATCTAATCTGTTGTATGCCTCTATAACCTTGTTAAGTTAGCCTCATACTTTACGACATTATCATCCTCCTTTTGCCTCAGACTCAGAAATTGTCTTTCCATATATGCTCGACGGTCACGAGGAAAGTATTGTTCTAGGAAAAGATTTTTGAACTCCCTCCATTCCATATTTGATACTTCATAATCTTCCTTCGTGTTTTGTATCAATGACCACCATTGATCATCATCTCAAGTGAGGAGATAAATTGTCATGATAACTTTATCATTTTCACTACTCCCCAAAGCCTGAAATATTTTCTCTAGGTAAATTATCCATTGCTCAACTACTAATGGATTTGTAATCCCATTGAATGTTGGTGGTTGTTTCCTCATGAAGTGATTTAACATTGATCCATCACGCTGCGGATCAGGGTGCTCCATATGGGTAAGGTTATTATTCATAACCTGAGTTAGGTTTCCCAGTATGGTGATTAGCTGATCAACACCATTTGTATCACTAGCTCCACTATAATTTTCTTGAGTAGGAGGGAAATCCCTACATGGAGTCCGTGCATTGATATGGTTTCCATTTTTCCACTAGGCGCCATTTCTAAACAATGGAATAAGCTATATTAGTCTATGAATTTTAATACATAATTCCGTATTTGTAAAACACTTAACATAAATTGAACATTTTATGGATATAATCAATAATAATAAAAAGGTTTTCTTTGAGGAAGTATATAATTATAACCCTTCATAATGGCTTGTAATGAATATGAGAATTATTATAAGCATATCCCCCGGGAGTGTCGTAACCAAGAGTGCAGAAAGGCCTGTTGTCGTGCACCATTTCCCGTTCGAGTCAAGCTCAAATCGGTTTTTTCGGGTTTTAACCCAAGGTACATCTATGCCTGAGCCACATCTACCTACTCGTATCCAGACAGAGATGTATTGCTCAGAAAAATAACTAATTCTCTACAATACCAAAATTCTAGGAAGTTCTTATATACTAATCCTCAAAGTCTATCTTAGGTATATGTGCTCTAATCAGAGTTTACCTAAATCTAGCTTCCAAGGTTTATTTCTAAACTTTCTCTGATACCAACTGTAATGCCCCGACCCTAGTTACCCAGAGTCGGTGCATTATTACATAATATTGAAATGATCACATGGGATCAAATCTTGACTGACCAGTCAATTTAGTAGCCTTGGAAACAGTAGATATATTAATAAGTTCTTACATTACATCATAAAATGAAAAAAAACAACAATTTATTGTCTCGATAACCCCTCATACTATCCATGAAGGTCATTCATAAAATACTTCTTCATATCCTAGGAAAAATAAAACTTTGAAAGGGGTGAACTCAGATGCTCATTAAGGATAACAATATAGCGGAAACTTTCATAAATAAACATAAACATTTAAAGAAATGTATAACTAAAAAAAATCCTTTTAAACTTAAACTTTAGAATATTATGGAAAAGATAAAATGAAATTATACCAATTACTTATTCATATGGATATTATACTAATCGAATAATCCCATCCAATATCAATAACCACTTTCATAATGATGGAATGCATAATGCCAGACTATCATAACCACGTAGAAAAGGCCTCGTGCCAAGACTACAAATAAGATTTTGTCAAGGCCTCGTACCAAGACACTAGTTTGTATCATGAGACCTACCGATGCATCAAGGAGCTATATCAGGCTTCACCCATCACTTACTAAGTCCAATTCATTCCTCATATGAAAATGATTAAACATAACCTAAACATTCATATTAAAACTAGAATATGAAATGTCAATAATTTATCCATGAACCATGAATGGTAAGAAATAACACATCCACAGTAAAACATATCACAAAACATTCAATACAATATGGAAGTTTTGTATCATAATAAATCAACATCAAACAAACTTAAAATCCATCAAAGTAAGTTGATATCAATGAAAATGACCAGTAAAATGATTTGAGTGAAATACCCCTTGTACATGAAATCATTTAAAAGTCTCACAATTTAAAAAGGAAGACATTTAAAATATATTTTTGAATCAAAGTATCCCATACCACTTTGAAACTTTTGAAAAGAATTATCATTTCAAAACATTCATGTCCATATAAATAAATCCTTAAAATCACTTTGAAATCATGGACATTAATTAAAACAGATCAGAAAGATAAATCTTTAAAACATTTAAAATGATATTTTAGTAAAAATTCACTTAAAAATAATCCCTTTGAAAACCCTTTGAAAACCCTTTTATTAAACATGTACATGGATAATAAATATGTCCCAGTAGTTACTTACATAGAAACAACCTCGGATAATAAAGAGATTGTAATATTAACCCTTACCATGTACTTTTCCTTGGTCTAAGGTAGGTTAACCTCTTGTATAATGGTTAAATAATTGTTATTAGATTATACAAGAATCGTATACATTAATATGATATCATATATGATCTTGAAACATTGTTTTGTTAATAATATCATAGTATTATCATCGTTTCAGGTGTTAACTGATTCGTTTTCCTTTATATTCTTTATTATGTAAGCTGTGTTTGTTATAGATAGGTTGTATCTTATTCATATCCAGAATGATATCAAGTCCTTAAAAATTATTTTTAATTATCAAATGATAAATAGTCTTGAATGGATATGATGGGGAATGAATCGTATCGCGTTCGTGGAGATGGTATTCTATACGTACGCACGAGCGAAAATATAATTATTTTGATATTAAAAAAATATATAATTGGATGGTATATCATATATACAGAATCATAATCATGTTATATTTATTATTTAAAACAATTATACATCAATATCATACCCATACAAATAATAATGTTTTGAATAACAATTACACCACGACGTGGAGACGGTAAGCCGTACGTAGGCACGTATGGTGACATTTCATTCAAAGGATAGATAGAATACTGAATATGGTTGTACCATATTTATAATAACATCATCGTTTATATAATATACTGGATTTATTATTTTAGAATGGAAATAACAAATAAATAAGAAGTGTAAGAAGAAAAGAAATTGAAAGAGGGTGGTGAAATCATTACCTCTTCTTCGGGTTCTTCCTTTTGATTTGAAAAAAGGGCTACATAGGTTGGATTTATGATCCAACTAAGGCCTATAAGATGAAGGGAGGGAATTTGAGAGAGTATTTGGGAAGGGTTTGGCCGAGACAAATGGCTTTGAAGGTGTGAAATTTAGAGAAGGTGGAGTGCCCTTTTATAAGAGGGGTGAGGGGAACCTTAGAAAAATCTAGAAATATTATTTTATAGTAAATTCATTTTCAGTTTCTAATGGATCCAAACTGATTCAGTTATAGGATAAGGTGGGGATGGGTCTAAAAAAACTCAACCAATAATATTTAGACAGGTTTGGGTCACTAAATTAACCTTATCATTTATATTTAACTCTTAGTTAATTTGTTTGACATTTACCATGTCTCTTTGTATTTTTATATTATATGGTTAATAAACATACTATAAAAATTCATGAAAACCTCAAGTGGTTAATTAATGTCATATATAATAATATATAAGCCATTTTCCCAAACCATAGATTTTTAGGAATAGAATATAAATTAATAATATAATATTTGATTTAAAAACTCTTTCATGTTAAATTTGATACTATTTGAAAAATGGTTTTTTGTGAAAAACACAACATAATGATTACTTCTAATAAAGTGAATTAAGAAATTACTAACATGTCATATTAACCTAGAAAATTAGTTTAATTTACAAAAGATATCAAATTTTATTTATTTGATTATTTATAATATAAATTATTTTAATATTTCATTAAAAAGGTAATTACTGCATCACCATTATGTCATAAATACATTAAATTATTTAATGTCTAAAAATTATAAATAAAATATATTTATGTAGGAAATATTTTTAGCTTTCTAATTAATATTTATAATTGAATTTATCTCATTTATAACCTTATATTAAAAATGTTTTAGTCATAAAACATTGATTTTAACTCTTTTAACTCTTCATTGAATTAAATAATAATAAATGTCCTAATCTACTCCAAGTGGACCAAAGAGGTTCATATTTTATTCCTAAGGTTGTTTTTGGTCGTATTATACTTATCCAATATAATTAGGGCATGTGCCAGGGTAAAATTAATATTATTTTTTCCTTTAATTACCTTATTTACTTTTAACCGTGAGAAATAAAAGTAAAAAGTTACTATTCACCAAAAATTATTTTTATTCATTGAACCACATTTTACTTACTAATATCAACCGTGTCTCTCAGATTTTCGAAATTCATCTCACAGAAGCGGTAAAATTAAGTTTTATGAAAAATTCAGTTTTTTAACTACCACTTAGTTGTTTCACTATTCATCAAAAAATGATGTTTTTCTGATAAATACAAAAAAAATCACCCTAGGATAATTTCGATATTCCAAATCCAAAAATGAAGTCCATTTTGAAAAATAAAATTTATGAAATTTCAAAAAGTGGGTATTACTATTCATAACTGCTAGTTTGATTGGTTGTGGTGTGTTACAACTCCAAGTTGTGACTATTGTATTATTCAAAGAGAAGCGTACTGTGGAAGCTTGGGGTGTTACAAGACCTATTTATCGTACACATGTTATATACTTTTGAAACTAGCATCGTTACACGGGTTATGCATCGAGGAAATGATTATAAAACCTATCTATTTTTTATAGGTTATGATGTGATGAAATTTTAGTTATAACCATTTCATTTCATTAGAAATGAATTGATGTTTATAGAACTAGACTCTTTTTATGGGTCATGGCATGGTGAATGTTTTTTTGAACATGCATGTATGATTTAATTATATGACGGGTGTGACCTATATATTCATGAAATTCATTGGGTATTGTTATATTGTTTATGAGATCAAAGGGTAAATGTGTGGGAATCACAAGACCAAAAAATATGGTACATTGGAGGACATCCCAAGACTGAAATAAGAGGGAACATGGGAGGACATACCAAGTCTAAAACAAGTGGGTAATCCGGAGGACATCACATGCCTAAGAGGATTGGTTAAATGGGAGGACATACCATGCCTGAAACAAAAGGGTACATAATATGAAATCACAAGACCAAAATAAGAGGGTACATAAGAGGGAATCACAAGCTCAAAGTAGGTAAAAATGTGATTAACCTAAACCTAATAAGATACAAAGTCCAGTGTATTCCTCCTTAACAGAGGGATTTTATATGCTTATGTGTTTTCCAAAATTCCATGCTTTATCCTCATGTTATTTATTCATGGGTTATGTTCATTATTTAAATATGATTAATTTCTTATGAACTAACAATATTTATGATGATCTCTAATATGCAGGGTAGTATTGTTAAATGTTATTCCCATTTTCTATACCCTTTTGTTCATGTTATTCATACACATTTACATTATTAACCCTTACTGAGAATTTGAGCTCACCCATTTATTATGTTTCCTTTACCCGGGTTATAAATAAAGGATTAAGGTATAAGTACCAACAATGGAGAACATTATGAGAGATGTTGAAGATCATTCTTTAGTGTAAATGATTTTGTTTTAATTTTTTCAGAGATACAAAACTATGATGTTTCTCAGGAATGTATTTTTGTAATTTATTGAATATTTATCTAAAATGATGTAATATTCATGCATTCTTATCCGGGACATGATTGTTGGTATCAAAAGAATGGTTTATTAAACCTTTTGAAACAAGAATTTGACAAACAATTACTGGGATCCCTTGGTATATTTCTAAGGATTTTTCTAGGGATGTCTCTAAGGATAAGTATAAAGATTAGTTGACATTTACGAAAATGTCTTTGAAATTTATTAATGGATTGAGTGAGTGGTTTCCTAGAAATACATCAATGTTTAGATACATATAGTGGATGTGGCTCTATCATAGATATACCTAGGTTTAGCAAAATAGACATGATGTTTCGAGCCTGACATAGGGTAATCTGGTACATAACAATGGGCCTTACTACACACCAGATATGAGACTCACAGGGATATATGTTATGGTAATTAACAAACTCTCTATGATCCATCATTATTTACTTAAATATAAGGTGTCTATTAATAACATAGGATAAACCTAATGTTTTAGAGATTAATAAAATATTATACATGAGTTAGCCACCCTATATGACAATTTTAATGATTATATTATATCCCAATATGATAAATGTTTCTCACACTATGCCTTATATTTTTAGTCAATGGAGATAACTCAAAGGTGCATGGTGAAATTTTAATTTTTTTCGATGTCTAAATTATATTCATTTTGTGAATCTACTTTCCAAGTGTAATTATCAAAAGGAGAACCCGGATGTTGGTATGAGTATTGGTTATACTTTTGAATATAATGAGACTACAAATGACATGTGAATGGTATGTGAAGTTCTTCTAATATTGTTTATAGTAAACATAAGAATAATGATTATATTGAGGATGAGGAAACATAAGAATGACATATCTCTCATAATCTATGAAATATGAATTATGGAATAAGTTAATGAAGATATAGTATTGGTTTAAGAATAATGTTAGAATAATGAAGTATTTATGTTTTGGAATTCATTGATTATGTTATATCAATCATGAAATATATAATTATTTTTAGTATAATTTGTTATTAAGGATTGAAAAGGATATGTTTGATGGTGATGTAGACATAGAGATGTGATTTCCTGTAAAGGTGGTATTTTTTTAAGGGAAGGTAACCCCTAATTAATATTTAACATTGAGATAATGATGTATGAGTAATGATATAATACATAAAAATAATTAAATCGCACGGTAATGTTTTCTCGTGAACTGATTATTAACAAAGTGTTCTATGTCATTAATGATTATGTTTAAAACTTATTGGATTTAAACAATATGTCCAGTACTCATTAGAATAAGGAATCATGGATGTTTTCCAAAATTATTTATGTTAATGAAGGGAAAATATGATAAATTATTAAAAAGATTGAAAATGTGACATCCAAGTTGTAAGTTATGACATATGATGGATCAATGATAAGATGATTTCTTCACTTTATTTCTAACTTTTTGGATTTCCAACTTTCATAAGGGTTATAAGGTTAACCATTAATGAAATTTTTATGGTAAACTTCTAATGAAGTATTTATGTATTGATTTTTATTGAAAACCTTGGATAAATGAATATTTAGCAATTAAAATATTTTTATGGATTTATATAATATTTTTGGAGATTATATTTGTTTGGTTTTAGAAAAAAATAAATCATGTATATAGGGTGAAAACCAATCATGTTTGTCAAGGCTGCGGGTCATGAACCCATTACTAAAGGATTATAAGGGTTTAACATTTACCACTAAGTGACATAATGTCCTGGTAATGTATAATTATTTTTCATGAATAATTATTTACAATTAAACAATAATATTACATTTTTTATTTTCACAAATATATATATATATTAACCATGTTGATTTTGAATAATAGTTAGAGATAAATTATTATACTTTTCATTCTGTTATAGGCCTTAATATATTTTAAATGTGAATTTTATTACTTTTGGCATCAATGTGAATTTCTTGGAATCTATTTCATTACGTAATGTAGTAATTAGAAATATATTAAGGAACAAATAATGAATGAATATTTTTTTATATAAATATATCATGTAAATATATTTACATATATTATTGGTAAAACAATTAATTACTTGATATCAGGATAATGATATATAATGTGTTTTCATAATACCTATATTTTTTTGAACTGATACCATTTTAAATCATCATATATTTATGAATTTGAGGCCCTCATAATTTATTTATCATTAACTTATTTGTGATTGATGACCTCATTCATTCCCTATAAATATTCATGCATTTCCACTAGGTCCAATATTCACTCCCAACCTATGTTTTACTATGTAGAAACCTAGTTATATGTTACATTGGGAAACTATTTTGATTCAAACCTTCCATATTAATGTAATTTTTTGTTTTTATTATTACGATGTAGGTTTCTATGAAATGAACTTTCAAGTATTAAACATTTGATAACCTAGATGAATTTAGAGGGAAGAATTCATTATAAGGGGGGTAGAATGTAACACCCTAATATTTTGTGAAATATGTTTTCCAAATAAATTTGTCTTTGTGTATTTTTTATTTCACGTAACACTAAATATATATATATATATATATATTAAAAAACGTGTCCACACATTCCTTTAATATAAAATAAACTTGGATTGTGCTATATGATACACTAACTTAGTTTCTTCTAACAAGAACATAAACTTGTAATGCACTACATGAAACACCGTCTTTGTGTACATTACACAAAAAATGGAGTTTCTACAAAACATCATTTTATTGCTATAATTATTTAACCAAGTTAGTTATAACCTAGTCATATATCATAGTAATATAAATATAAATAAATATTTTTATAATATTTTTATAATGGTTTTATATAAATAAAACATACTGATAATGAAAAATACAATTTTTTGTAAATTTTTTGTATGTTTATAATACTATTTTCTCAAATGAATTTATTTTCATGTCCTTCTGTGAAAAAAAAGTATCAATTTTACAAAAATATAGAAATTCAATTTGACGAAATAAACCTTATTTTTTATTTTATAATTCCATAATTATCTTAGGATGAATTTTTGTATTTTTCTAAGATACTTCATTTTTTGATAAATAGTGAAAAATACTTCATTTTAGTCAATAACTACGATTTAATTTAAATAATTATTAACATTAAATTATATATAAAATTTTTTAATGTGAAATTAGATAAATTAAAAAAAATTAATATAATTTATGTTATTATAATCAATTTAATATTTAAATTTAATATTAAAACATAACAAAATTTCAAACACTTTTCATCTTTAAAATCCGGTTATTTCATCATGTCTGCGGGATTCACATCAATGTTAATTGTTCTGCTTCTATTAATTGATTTTAAAAAAGTAGGTATGAAAGAATTAAGTAAGGATAATATTTTAAGGATCATTATATGAATTTATTTTTTAACAAAAATATTAGTAAAAGTGAATAAAATTAAGCACAGCGCTTTAGGTCAAATTAAGCTTAATTAGGGAAAAATACATAATCAGAGGGGCTCAAATAACCTAAAAACATATACAAAACCCATTTATCTAGAAATATTTCGTCCATAACCCTTCCATTATTTATTTGTTTTGGTTTTTATGAATTATTTGGGGTAATAACATGGGTTCAACGAACTTGTATTCAAAACTTCCAAGTGAGTCCTTTTCCTTCCTTATAAAAGGCCACCATATATCCCTCGTATACAAAACTATAAAATCTATTAGGTTCAACAAATATCAGACCAATAAACTTCCAAACATCCCAAAATTCCTCATATAATCCTTTAATTATTATGAAATCAATCCAAGCAAGCCTTTTGGCTCAAACAAAAAGGAGTTACCCGGTTAAGAGCTAACCTCTTCTCTCAAGCTCCTTACTTTTATTTTCCGTCTCCACCCCTACAACATATGAATTAAATTATTGTATGAAAACTCCAGTATCTTAAATTTACTATAATTTTTTATTGTATAGTTTTGAACTAAAATGACACAAAACTACATCTAAAGGGAAACAGACATACTGTTTATTGGTATGACAAACTACCGCCTCACAAAAAGATGATTCTTCATTATTCCTTATTGCCTCTCATGGTAAAAATTATGATGAAAAAACATTATATAAATTTTAAATATTTTATTTATTATTTATTTAATCTATTTTTAATTGTTTTACAACACATATATTTATACATTCTATTTGGGGAAAACAAGACAATTTAATTTGAGAAAATGTGGACACCACCAACTCAAAGCGATGTGATTTGTTCGTACAATAAATGGAATGACTTATTGAGGGGTTTTGGGAAATTATATGACATATATTATATAATAATAATTTAACAATGGTATATATATACACATATTTCATATACCTTATTTTTTTCAATAGAACAATAAAAACTGAAACAATATTCATGTGTACATATGACCTACCTTTCCATTGAAGGGTGTATTTCATTTCGTACTTATATATTCAATAGATTATTATGATAAAAATTAAATGAATATAAATGATATTTATATCATTATTTGAAGTCCTGAAATCATGACATGTGTATAAGGACCAATTATGTAACAAATTAATACACAAGGGAAAACAAAGATAATATTACATGAAGGATAACCTTAACATGCAATTTAAAATAAGAGGGTGATATAATGTCGTAATAAATCCATATATGTTATAATATATAATAATATTGTTATTTAATAGATTTATAGAAAAAAATATATGTATTTTATATGATGTTTTAATGGGTACAGTTAGAGTAAAGACACAAGGTAAGGGATTTTCATCCCACTGGTTATTTTAATAAGATACATGCTTTATTCACAACAAATTCCTTTTGTGTGGTGTGTATAATGGCCATGTACTTATTATATGATTATTAAAATTAATTTTATGGAATTTACATATCCATTCTATTATATAAATTTCATGGGGTATATGTTTCATATGTTACCAAACTGGTAATGTAATTTTGTCTCAATTTTATTTGTTTGAGACACATTCTATGTTATGTAGTTATATTTATCCATGAGGAGTATATATTTATTTTTAAATGTTAAATCATTAATCTCCAAATTTATTATATTTTAAGATTAATTTAATATCATTTTTTAAAATGGGGTGTATGGTTCAATGTTACCAATTGGTAAGAATTTGATGAAAAAATCTCATTGCTTTTTAAGATTCTTTATGTTTAATCTTACTTTGAAGATATATTTTGATCTTTATCTTAAAAAATATCATTAATTTTCATATCATAAGGTTATTCATGATACATTCATGTATTGGTATAACTTTCCCCATATTTGTTTCATAAGATAACTGTTGGTCAGAGTGGACACTCAAGAGGGGGGTGAATTGAGTTCCAATTAAAATTTATGCTAAAAATAATTTCTATTAAAATCCCCCAATTTCAAAACAAATTAAACTGTAGTGAATTTATATAGATTATAAAGGTTCAATTAGTTTCTCAAAGATTGATTAATTCTCAGCTAACTTAATCTTATGATAAAATTAACTTTTGAAACTAACTTACTGGTTTATAATAAATATAAACACTTGCGGGTTTAACTATAAAAGTAGCTTTGAAAATAAATAATATTTCAAAGTAATCGCAGCGGAATATGAAATAAATGTATATAGTATGGATATAGATTTTAACTAAAAACACAAGAGTTAACCAAGAGGTTCAGTCTCAAGCCGAGACTTAGTCCTCTCAAAATTTATATAAAGTGATACACACCCTGGATCTGGGTTAACAACAGTGATCACACTATTCAGGTCAAGAGACCTCTACCACAGTTATACGTGGGATAACAAACAACAGCTCAAAGTTGTCCAGGTCACACTCGACCTCTACCACTATCCACAGTGCGAAATAAAGGATGTAAAGATTGTGAGTGAGGATTTACAAATCCTCCAGTTAAGGTTCAGGAGACAGTGTGTGTGTAATTATTAACAGGCTACACACACTGCTCGTAATGCGAATACTAAATCACTTAGAGCAATATATAGAGTTTAGAATTGCTCTGGGGATTGCAGTGCAGCTCTGGACTCCTTTGGATTTGATCAGAAACGGTTCTGAGTCCTTCTCTGGTATTTGACTGAAAAATAGAGTATCGTTTCTTCTTTCAGTGCTTCCAGGTTCATCTTGGTTATCGGCTCAGAAAATGAAGTGTTCTGTATAGTTCTTCTTTAGCATAGATTTCTCGATGTATGCTCTGTGTTCTGGAGTCTGGTAGTAGTAGTAGTCTTGTGAGTGCAGGTTCTCCAGTTGTTCTTGGCACGTTTTGAGCTTGATCGCAAGTGTGTTTCCATGTGCTCAATCTCTTCAAGTCTCTTGTCTCACATCCTTTCACTGATACATACACGATGTCTTTTATGCATTTTCTTTTTATTTTGCTAAGAGGAAGGAATGATTATTCTTTTTGATCGTACTTGGTACGGTTTCTTAAAATGGCAACATAAATCATTTAATAACATTAAATGCATCAAAAGTAACAAATGTAGCCGTTTGTGTAATAAAAAAATAGTGTCGAGGATATAGGATTTGACTCCACAGTTCATTATAGGTAGCCGTTTGTTTGTAGACGTGTACGGTTGACTCTGTACAAGATCTTCCATCGGTAGCTCTCCAAACTCTTATCGGTGGCTCTTATCGGTATCTCTTATAGGTAGCTCGATGAACTTAGTTCCATCGGTTGCTCTTGACTGTCGGTATCTCTATGCATCGGTATCTCTGTGCATCAGTAGCTCTGTGCATCCGTAGCTCTGTGCATCGGTAGCTCTGTGCATCGGTAGCTCTGTGCATCGGTAGCTCTGTGCATCGGTAGCTTTGTGCATCGGTAGCTCTGGCTATCAGCTCTGGCTATCGGTAGCTCTGTTCAGGTCAGTGATACTTACACTTTACTGTCTTATGCAAAACACATCTAATTCACTTAGAATCATTTCAAAACATATATAAACATGGATAATCGAGATTAACATAAATCAGAAATTATTTTAACATTATTATTAACTTGATCATCGATTTGAAAGAATTAAAGTGTAGATCAACAGTAATTGTGAATATCATAATATATGAAAACATAATTGGGATTGTTAAAACATATGAATACAATATTGGGATTATCAAAACAGGTGAGGTCAACAATCTCCCCCTTTTTGATTATCACAACTTATGATATGGCCATTTTAAGATAGTATAACATTAATATTCAATTTTCTAAAAGAAAACAGTATCAGAGGAAAGAGGAAATAGTAATAGAAAGATATAGATCAAAGATTATCATAGGTAGAATTAAATACAATATTATCAAAGATAAGGTTTGAAAGAATTAGTACCAAAGAAGGAAAGGTAAAGGCTCCTCTTTTGATCATATTTCTCCCCTTTTATGTTTCTCATTTTATATTTCTCCCCCTTTGTGATAATCAAAAAGTGGGAAAACAAACATAGAAAACTGATAAACTGAGACAGTGGAAAGAAAGGCATTTGTATTAGATCAGACAAAAATTACATAAACAGAATAGAAAGAGAAAAAAAGAAAAAAAATGATTCTTATCAAACATCCTTGCCACGTTAGCAATCCACATCTTCAATGTGAGATTTTCCCTTGGGATCAGAAGAGAAGTCAGGTGTTGAGGATACTGGGGAGGACTTTGGAATTCCAGAAATGGTCAGAGGAGGCTGAGCAACTGATACAGTGTCGAGCCTGTAATGGGAAATCCTTTGAGTGATCATAGGTGTGAGAATTCTTATGGCTTGAGCAGGAGTCAGCTGAACTGGAGATGCAGTAGAGGCAGAGGTAGGCAAAGCAGGAGGTACAATGACCGGTCTGGCATCCACATGCAGGAAGGGCAGCAACAGGTTTCTGAAATCCATTATAATGCTTCCTCCTCTCTCCATTGTAGACAAAAAATCATCTCTATTTTTAATGAATTTATCCAAAGCAGGAGTAAGCTCCCTAAGCTTACTAACCTTCTCTCTGAAGGCCTGAGTCACAGGAGGTAACTTTAGATTCTCAAGCAGATGTTTGAAATGGTTGGTCAGTTGTTTCTTGGTATAATCCTTTTCAAAATAAGTATCCACCTTATTCTTGATTGCCTCTTGAGAAGCAGAGGCCTCTCTCATGTAGTCCTGGATGATTTTCAGTATATCTCTGGCTGAATCCCTGGTAGACATCACAACTCGACTTAAATCTGATGAGTCCACAGAGCCACTGGTTGAAATCGAACCAATCTCCTCCTTCATCAGAGCACAAAATTGATTCAGATCAATTGGAGGTTTTGGAACTAGAGGACCAAGAGAGAAGGATACAGTTTCTTTGAAGCTTGTGGTCAACCCACTAATCAAATTTTTCATTTGAGAGTCCTGATCTTTGACATGATCCTTCACAGTTGTTTTGAAGGCTTCAAACACCGAGACCAACTGACTTACAACACTCTTCACATAGGCTAAATCCTTATCAGCTTGTGATTTTGAACTCATGAAAGAGTCTAAGGCAACAAAAGATATCCATAGAGCTTCAAGATCTGCTTCTAGCCTAGAAGTTTGAGTCTGTCACTCCTTGACTTCTTCCATTATCTCACCCACAAAATTTGATAGATTGCAACCAAGAGAAAGCTCAAAAGACCTTTCTAAAATCATCATTTCTTCACCAAAACAGTGCTTTATCTCAGCAACAGAGGCACTGAAGGATTCCTTCAGCTCATGCTTTAGGGATTCGAGGTCAGAATTTGTAGCAAAATCAGTAGGAGCAACTGTAATAGATACTATTTCAAAAGCTAAACAGACTACAGAGTCAGCCATGACTGATTGAATCATGGATACTAAAAAATATTCCATTGTCTTTACTTATTCTACAAAATTGACTTTGATATTTTCTTTCAGCATATCTAAAACATGTACTCGAAGCACATCAGCAGGTAATAACTTAGGATTGAGGTCATAGATGATCTTCAGTCTATTCAAAGATACTTCATTATCCGAATCAGGATAATCCAAACCAAAGACTATAAAACCTGGGTCTTCTACCCAGTATTCAGACTCGATAGTCACTGTAACATTTCCAAACTTGGTGTGATGCTCCCCCTCAATGGGTGAATTCTCATATATAGCAACTAGATTCTATGATGGTCTTTCTTCATCAAAATCTTCCACAACAACTTCCATCTCTGCAGCAGCAGGATGATTTTCTAGAATAGGTACAGCTTCTCCTCTTTCTCTTTCTTCATCCATAGAAGGTACAATTGAGCATCCAATAACTGGACTCAGACTGAATATAGCAGAATCAGATAATTCAGAGACATTCTTTTCTTCTTATACATCCTCAGAGACTGACTGGTCTTCCTCATTAGCAGGTGTCTCCACTTCTGCTAGCACATTCTTTTATAAAGACATAATTTCAGCAACAGGGCTTGGAGGCAAGTCAGGATCTCCTCCCTCATCCATAGGAGTTTCTTCCTCTTCTTCTTCTTCTTCTGACTCATCACTGTACTCAGGTCCTCTTCATCAGGTCCTAGTCCTGTATCTCTTTTATCCTTTGGCCTTGAAGGATAATCCACAGGATTGAACTTATCATATACCTTTTGGTCATCATTGAACCATTCTCCTCTCCATGGATTCCAATTAATCTTCATATATTTGCAAATTGTAGTAGTGATACAAAAGTTTCTCTTCACAACAACTGTCTCATCTTGAGACTCAACTATCCCTTTCACTATGATCATTACAGAAATCATCTTAGCAAAGAATAGGGCGTTAGTCTTTGATTTCGGCCTTTTCATATCTTCAATTTGACTCATCACCAATCTGCACAAATTGACTTTGAAATCATGTCTCAAAAGATGTAGGAGATAGATATCCTGATATCTCAAATTAGCAAAGTCTCCTCTCCTTGGTATGAACACATGTTG
Organism: Viscum album; assembly: GCA_963277665.1. Taxonomy (NCBI): domain Eukaryota; kingdom Viridiplantae; phylum Streptophyta; class Magnoliopsida; order Santalales; family Viscaceae; genus Viscum; species Viscum album. Next base: position 483,820,147 of record OY728131.1, read on the forward strand.
AACAAACTTGAACAGTAATCTGTTCTCTCCATCCATTTCTGCAGCAACCACTTGCATTGGAGTTCCATCACCTGTCAGTTCTTTCAACGCGATCTCATGATAAAAAATGTCACTGGTTGGTGGCATTGCTCTTGATACATATCCAGACACACCTTCATGAGGAACTCTTAAGAAATCAGCCCATTATACTGATGAAAATGATATCACTTTACCATTTACAAACGAAGATACTTGGTTCTCATTCTCTAGCTTCTCGAAGCTTACGAATTCATAAAACTATTTTACCAAATTTGGGTAGTAGGGGCCGTTGTTATTTGAAAAGAAGTCTACCCATATCTGAGCTTCCAGAACATCGAGCACCAAGGACTTGTTGGGCAGAAACCAGTCTACACACAGCTCTTTTTCGATCACAATAGCTCTATTTTGCAGATGAGGATTTACTGGTCTCCTTCCTGACCTAGTTCTAACAGCACTACTCACTTCTAGATCGGACTTCTCTCTTTTTGCATTAGGCTCAACACAGTCTTCTCGGATGACATGAATTTTGGTTTTTTCCATCGCTGGTTCGAGGGATCTCAGGTTTGCAGAGGGTTCGGGTTCAAAGGTTCAAAGGTAAAAGGTTTTGGGTTCGGTGGAGTGAGAAGCGTCTTAGACTTAGTTTTATCATTTAGGAATCATATGTTAAATGAATAAAAATAAAATAAAAGAAGAAAAAAAAATAAAAAACGGTTCAGAATCTTGACGGCAGACAAAGAGATTTAAAACAACACTTTATCGGTGATGATTTTTGTCGGTGAGGATTTCTATCGGTGAGGATTTCTATCGGTGAGGATTTCTATCGGTGAGGATTTCTATCGGTGAGGATTTCTATCGGTGAGGATTTCTATCAGTGAGGATTTCTATCGGTGAGGATTTCTATCGGTGAGGATTTCTATCGGTGATGATTTCTATCGGTGAGGATTTCTATCGGTGAGGATTTCTATCAGTGATGATTTCTACCGGTGTGGATTTCTATCGGTGAGGATTTCTATCGGTGAAGATTAAACATCCCCAGCTCGTGCCTAATGTAACATAACCTATCCACACTTACGGGTTTTGTGAAAATGTTGGCCAATTGATGTTCAGTGCCGATAAATTCAAGAGAAATATCACCCTTTTGATAATGATCTCTCAGAAAATGATTCCTTACATCAATGTGTTTAGTTCTTGAGTGAGATACAGGCTTCTTCGAGATGTTTATTGCACTAGTGTTGTCACATATAATCGAATCATGCTTAAAATCATATCCATAGTACAAGAGAGTGTGTTTCATCCACAGAATTTGTACACAGCATCTACCAGTAGCTATATACTCTGCTTCGGAAGTGGATAGAGCTACATAATTCTGCTTTTTACTACACCGAGATACTAAGGATTTTCCTAATAAATGACATGTTCCTGAAGTTCTTTTTCTGTCTAATTTGCAACCAGCAAAGTCAGCATCTGAATAACTCATTAACTCAAAGGATTGTCTTTTTGGATAAAATAATCCAAGGTTAACAGTATGTTTGAGATACTTGAAAATTCTTTTAACAGAAAGCTAATGACATTCTTTCGGGTTAGCTTGAAATCTTGCACACATACATACACTGAACATAATATCTGGTCGACTAGCAGCAAGAAAAATTAAACTACCAATCATACCCCTATAATTGTTTTGATCCACTGGTTTCCCAATTTCATCTGTATCCAATTTACAGATTGTACTCATAGGAGTTTCACTCTCCTTAATACTATCCAAACCAAAACGTTTTAAAAGATCCTTTGTATATTTACTTTGATTCAAAATAATACCATTTTCATTTTGAAATACTTGAAATCCAAGAAAGTATTTGAGTTCTCCCATTAAACTCATTTCAAATTCATTTTGCATGCTTTTTGAAAAATCAGTACATAAAGAATGTTTAGAAGATCCAAAAATAATATCATCAACATAGATTTGTACAACTAAAACATCTTTAGAAATTCTTTTCATAAAATGTGTTGGATTAGCAATCCCTTTAGTAAAACCTTTTGAAATAAGAAAGTTGTTGAGTCTATCATACCAAGCTCTTGGAGCTTGTTATAAGCGATATAAAGCTTTAGAAAGTTTAAAAACATGATTTGGAAAATGGGGGTTTGCAAATCCAGGAGGTTGTTCGACAAAAACATCTTCCATTATAAAACCATTTAGAAATGCACTTTTTACATCCATTTGATATAACTTGAAATTTAGATGTGCAACATATGCAAGTAAAATCCTAATGGCTTCTAGTCTAGCTACAGGTGCAAAGGTATCCTCATAGTATATGCCTTCTTCTTGACTATATCCTTGTGCAACTAGCCTAGCTTTGTTTCTAACTATGTTTCTGGATTCATCAACTTTATTTATAAAAACCCATTTAGTGCCTATTGTTAGCGTGTCCTTAGGTCTATCAACTAATTCCCAGACTTTGTTTCATTCAAATTGATTTAACTCTTCTTGCATAGCCATTACCCAGAATTCATCAACGATAGCATCATTAATATTTTTGGGTTCTAGCTGGGAGAGAAAAGCTTGATGTTCAACCTGATTTCTTAGAGAAGCTCTAGTCTGTGTTCCTCTCTGAAGATTACCAACAACAACATCCAAAGGATGATTCTTGTTGATCTAGTAAAGGTAGGACTAGACACTTCAGGTTCATCAGTAGGTTCGGGTTCAGCCGAAACAGATTCTGGAAAAAGTCAAGAACTAGAAGTTTTTATAACAGGTTCTTTGGATTTATCATTATGGTCCAAAACAGACAAATCTTCTTCAAGATTCTCAAGAGAGGTTTTAGGCTCATGTGGATCAGTTTCATCGAATTTGATGTGAACAAATTCTTCCACACATTTGGATATCTTATTAAACACTCTATAAGATTTACTTGAAGTAGAGTAACCCAGAAAAATTCCTTCATCACTTTTAGAAGCAAACTTGTCCAGATTATCCATTGTGTTAAGAATAAAGCATTTTCAACCAAAAACTCTGAAGTAATTAACCTTAGGCTTCCTATTGTTCCACAACTCATATAGGGTTTTCTTAAGAACAGGTCTGATCAAGACTCAATTGATAACATAACAAGCTGTATTTACAGCTTCAGCCCAAAAGTAAATAGGCAGTTCATATTCATTGAGCATGGTTCTAGCTATTTCTTGAAGTGTTCAGTTTCTCCTTTCTACTACACAATTCTGCTGGGGTTTCCTAGGAGCTGAAAAGTTATGAGTGTAGCCATTGTGTTAGCAATAAGATTCAAAGTCTTGATTTTCAAACTCACGACCATGATCACTTCTCAGGGTCTTAATTTTGAGTCCACTAAGATTTTCTGCATACTTGGATTATTTAACAAAGGAAGAATAAGCTTCACTTTTGTGAGCTAAGAAATATACCCAAGTATATCTAGAGAAGTCATCTACTAGAACATAGACATAGTGATTCCCATTTAAATTAGAAACTCTTGATGGTCCAAACAAATCCATGTGAACCAACTCAAGTGGTTGAGAAGTTGATACTTCTTTCTTTGATTTAAAATAAACTTTGTGTTGTTTTTCCTTTTGACAGGGATTACACACTTTGTCATTTAGGAATTATAATTTAGGTAAGTCTCTAACTAAGTTTTTCCTAGCCAATTTTCTAAGTGAGTGAATGTTGAAGTGTCCTAATCTTCTGTGCCATAGCCAAGATTCTTTATGAAAAGCATTCAAACAGGTTATATTTTTTTTGGCTAAAGAATTTAAATCAACAGCATAAACATTTTCATTCCTTATAGCAGAAAATACTAAAGCATTTTTGGAGTTAAAAACATCACAGGAATAATTTTCAAACTTTACATTGAAACCATCATCACATAATTGAGATATACTAATCAAGTTATATTTAAGTCCATCAATGAATAAAACTTTAGAAATTAATACTGAGTCAGTGATACCAATCTGGCCTAGGCCGATGATTTTTCCTTTAGAGTTGTCATCAAAGGTGACATGACCTCCATCAACCTTTATTAAGCTCTTGAAACAATAATAATATCTAGTCATGTGTCTTGAGCACCCACTATCTAAATACCAAATCTTCTTGTGACAACTCTTCAAAAAGGTCTCCTATAAAACAGATTTAAACAGGAAATGACTGGTACCCAGATTATCTTGGGTCCAGATAGGTTAGCAATCAGGGCTTTAGGTACCCAGATTTGTTTTATTGGTTTCATACAATTAACAGAAGTAACAAATTTTGAAAGATAAACTTTATTTGGTCTATAACCATATGAATATCCTGTTGAAGCATATGAATTTCCAAAACTGGAACTAGCAATATTTTTTTCATACTTAGGAATAAATCGGGTTCTGGTGAACTGTCTTTGTCCAGGTTGGTATCCTAAACCAGTAGCAAATCTAGGTGCAACTTTCTTTCCTAATATTTGAGTTAGAGCATTCTTTCCATTTGTGAATTTTTCTAAGTCCTTTCTGAGTTACTCATTTGATAGTTTCAGTTTTGTATTTTCCTTTAATAGTTGAGCATTCTTTTCCTTTTCTATATCAAGATCAGATTTATGCTTAACACTTAAAGAATACTGTTTCTTTAAAACTTTGTATTTGTATTTAATCTCATTACAGGTTTCTTCTAACATATCACAGTACTCAAATAGTTCATATTTTGACATATTATCCGAATCGGAATCATCTCCAGAGTAATATGAATTTAAAACAGGAGTGTCAGATATTACCTCAGAAGTATTTGTCATGAAACGCATGTTGGCTCGATTCCTTTCAAAGTCCGAAGATTCGGCTTCACTAGTGATGTCTTCTAAAGCACTCCAGGTAGCCTTCATGGATTTCTTTCACTTCTTGTCTTTGTAATCATATTTCTTTTTGAATTTTAACTTTGGACAGTCTCTTTGATATGTCCTTTTCGCTTGCATTCGTAGCAGATAACTTCATCAGTCCTGTCAGCTTTCTTCTAATCCTTTTTCCATTTTCCTTGTTGATCATACTTTCCTTTGTAATTTGTTTTCCTAAATATTTTCTTTTTCCTATAAAACTTCTTGAATCTCCTTGCTATCTGAGCCATTTCTGCATCACTATCATACTTTGAGTTTTCACTTGTTGAACTCTCATCCTCCATCTCTACTTTTTCCTTCTCCTTACTCTTCAAAGCAGTATACTTGAAAGCTACATATTTTCTTTTCAGTTAATCATCTTCTTCATTGTTTACCTTGATATCTTCTTCATACATCATCAATTTGCCAATAAGATCTTTGACAGGTAGAGTAGCAATGTCACAGGATTCTCTAATTGAGACAGATGTGCCTCTCCATTGCTCTGGTAGACATCTCAAGATTCTCATAATTTGTTCCTTTGGTGGAACACATTTTCCGAGTGAATTCATCGTGTTGACTATCTCATTAAACCTGAGATACATGTCATAAATAGGTTCATCAGACTTCATTTTAAAATTATCATACTTAATATTATAAGTGTTCAATCTCATTTATTTAACATTATTTTTTCCTTCATGAGAAACAGCCAAGGTATCCCAAATTTCAAAAGCAGTTTTGCATGCAGAAATACTGTTGAATTCTTCATCTCCTATAGCACAGTACATAGCATTCATAGCTTTACAATTATTATTGTAAGCAGTATTTGTAGGTTCATCCCAAGTAGATCTATCAGTAGTGGGAATTTTGTTTTCAGATTCAATAGCAGTCCAAATATCAAAACTCATGCTTTCTAGATGAATTTTCATTTTATGTTTCCACTGAGCATAGTTATTTCTATTAAAGAAAGGTGGACGGTTAGTAGCAGCACCCTCAAGTCTATTATCCGTTATAAAAAAAATTAAAGAGATAAAAATTGAGAAATAACAGAAAGTTTAAGAACTTTAAAATAAAACTAAAATCACAGTTGAAAAGCAGAGAGTAAATAAAAAATTTTGCAAAACACACAACCTATGATACCAAATGTTGGTTGGAGTGGACACTGAAGAGGGGGGTGAATTGTGTTCCAATTAAAATTTCTTCTAAAAATAATTTCTATTAAAATCCCCCAATTTCAAAACAAATTAAACTGCAGTGAATTTATACAGATTATAAAGGTTCAATTAGTTTCTCAAAGATTGATTAATTCTCAGCTAACTTAATCTTTTGATTAAATTAACTTTTGAAACTAACTTACTGATTTATAATAAATATAAACTCTTGCGAGTTTAACTATCAAAGTAGCATTGAAAATAAATAATATTTCAAAGTAATAGCAGTGGAATATGAAATAAATATATATAGTATGGATATAGATTTTAACTAAAAACACAAGAGTTAACCAAGATGTTCAGTCTCAAGCCGATATTTAGTCCTCTCAAAATTTATATAAAGAGATCCACACCCTGGATCTGGGTTAACAATAGTGATCACACCGTTTAGGTCAAGAGAACTCTACCACAGTTATACGTGGGATAAAAAACAATATATCAAAGCTATCCAGGTCACACTCGACCTCTACCACTATCCACAGTGGGAAATAAAGGATGTAAAGATTGTGAGTGAGGATTTAAAAATCCTCCAGTTAAGGTTCAGGAGGCAATGTGTGTGTAATAATTAACAGGCTACACACACTGCTCGCAATGCAAATAATAAATCACTTAGAGCAAGATATAGAGTTTAGAATGGCTCTGGTGATTGCAGTGCAGCTCTGGACTCCTTTGGATTTGATCAGAAACGGTTCTGAGTCCTTCTCTGGTATTTGACTGAAAAACAGAGTATTGTTTCTTCTTTAAGTGATTCTAGGTTCAGCTAGGTTATCAGCTCATAAAATGAAGTGTTCTGTATAGTTTCTCTTTATCATAGATTACTTGATGTAAGCTCTGTGTTCTGGAGTCTGGTAGTAGTAGTAGTATTCTTGTGAGTGCAGGTTCTCCCGTTGTTCTTGGAACGTTTTGAGCTTGATCGCAAGTGTGTTTCGGTTTGCTCAATCTCTTCATGTCTCTTGTCTCACTTCCTTTCACTGATACATACATGATGTCTTTTATGCCTTTTCTTTTTGTTTTGCTGAGAAGAAGGAATGATTATGCTTTTCTATCGTACTTGGTACGGTATCGTGAAATGGCAACATAAATCATTTAATAACATTAAATGAATCAAAAGTAACAAATGTAGCCGTTAGTGTAATAAAAAAATAGTGTCGAGGATATAGGATTTGACTCCGCAGTTCATTATATGTAGCCATTTGTTTGTAGACGTGTACAGTTGACTCTGTGCAGGATCTTCCATCGGTAGCTCTTCAATCTCTTATCGGTGGCTCTTATCGGTAGCTCTTATCGGTAGCTCTTATCGGTAGCTCGATGAACTTAGTTCCATCGGTTGCTCTTGACTGTCGGTAGCTCTATGAATCGGTAGCTCTGTGCATCGGTAGCTCTATGCATCGGTAGCTCTGTGCATCAGTAGCTCTGTGCATCGGTAGCTCTTTGCATCGGTAGCTCTGTGCATCGGTATCTCTGTGCATCGGTAGCTCTGTGCATCGGCAGCTCTGGCTATCGGCTCTAGCTATCGGTAGCTCTGTTCAGGTCATTGATACTTACACTTGACTGTCTTATGCAAAACACATCTAATTCACTTAGAATAATATCAAAACTTATATAAACATGGATAATCGAGATTAACATAAATCAGAAATTATTTTAACATTATTATTAACTTGATCATCGATTTGAAAGAATTAAAGCGTAGATCAACAGTAATTGTGAATATCATAATATTTGAAAACATAATTGGGATTGTTGAAACATATGAATACAAGATTGGGATTATCAAAACATGTGAGGTCAACAATAACTAATAAAGTGTTTATAAAAAAGCCCTACGTTACCCTTTCCTCATTTAGATTTCCATTTTATTTCAAAACAATGATTTTTAAAAGAGTTTTGAAAAATGTATTTTTGTTAAAAATATGTTTTAAGTTCTTTTTAATCCTTATTTATATTTTTTCAACATGTTTTCAATGAAATTTTTTTAAAACGTTTTTAAACATTTCTTTGTATCTTTTCAATGTGTTTTCAATGAAAAGGATTTCATGTTTCAATTAGAAGTATTTGGGGAAAAAGTTTTCAGAAACTTTTCAAGATTATTTTATAAGTTATTAAGAATAGTGGTTTTTAAAATTTCTTCAATAATATTTTATATGTTTTCATGGAAAATTAGTTGCAATATATTTTCAATATACTTTTATATGTTTTTTATGGAAAATGTGTTCTGAAACGTTTTCAATATTATTTTATATTTCTTCCATGAAATTGGTTTCCACAATGTTTTCATGGATTTCATTATGTATTTTTAATTTTATTTTCATGAAAATGGTTTCCAAATGGATTTATTTTTTATATATCATTTTTCCAAGAAGGTAGGATATTTACCACATGAAATATTTTCAAAATATCGTTCCTAATAATTTTCCATATAATAAAACATCTTTTGAAGTTAATCATTCCTTTCAATGAAATTATCCAAATGATCCATTAATATAATTTCATGATTGGTTTATGTTTTGATGGAATGATGCATATGATACCCGTTTCACTTCTATGAGTTGTTTTCTTTTTGGTACATTCTTATTTCCATATGTTACGATTTGATTAAATGATTATGAAACCTATCTATTATACATATGTTATGATGTGATGAAACGTTAGTGCACCCTTTTCATTTAATTAGTATTGATTTGATGTTTTATAGAACCCTTATCTATTCATACATCAAGATATGATGAATGTTTCTAGTATATGAAGGTAGGATTTAATTATGTGATGGGTGGGAAATATATCTCCCTTTAATGCATTAGGTAATGATAAATATTTTATGAGATAAAGGGTGCATGTGAGTGCATCCGATTATTAAAAAATAGGGTATACGGGAGGAAATCCCATACATTAAACAAGAACTTACATGAGAGGAAATTCCATCCTTGAAACAAGAGCATAAACTGGAGGATATCCCCAGCCCAAAACAAGAGGGTAAATGAGAAGAAACCACAAGACTAAAATAAGTGGGAACATTGGAGGACGTAACAATCCAAAAACAAGAGGGAACATGGGAGGGAATTCCAATCCTAAAGCATGCATACTGGTGACTATCAGAATCCGAACATGTTACAAAGGCCTTGATATGACACCTTGACAGATAGATTTTAATTTTTTATTTTTTTCCACAATTCCATGATCTATTCCTATGTAATTATATCATGAATTTTGGTCATTATTTTTTTATTAATAATGTTTTATGAATTTAAAATTATTATTATGATATTGGATATTCAGGGTATGATATCAAAATGTTATTCTCAAGTTCTATACCCTTTTGTTCATGTTATGCTTTCAAATTTCCATTATTTACCCTTAATGAGCATCTGAGCTCACCCCTTTCTTATTTTTTTTACCAAAGTTATGAATAAAGAATTTAGGTAGATGTAGTAAAGGATGAGATATTAATGGGTGATGTTGATGATCTTTCACTAGGATAAATGATTTTGTTTCCATGTTTCCAATGACACTATATTATTACGACCCTTAGGCCTGTCTTTTTTGTAATGTAATTAATATCCATCTAAAAAAATTAATATCTTCGTATTTTAAGAATGGGTCATTATAATTTTCCTATGATTATCATTATAATTATATTGATATGGTCTCAGTTCTTATATACCCACTATCAACACCAACTGTCTAAGTCTGCTAAACCAGGAAACTCTTAACTACCAAATCATTCCCTATCTCCCTAGAATATTTAGGAGTGGATAAATGTATAATAGTAGATCATATTTAAATGATTTATCCTCTATCTACTGTTTTATCATGAAATAACTAATCCCACACCATATCTATAAACTATCGATAGAGTTTATTAATCCTTTATGAATACTCATCCATCATCATACTACCCTATAGATGATTTAGAAGATTTTGGATGCCCATGTCCCTCAACGTAGAAGAAGAATTATTTTATAAGAAGTGGGAGTTTAACTTTGTCCATGAAAGGGTAGCCTCATCATAAGTCTAGGTCATAATGACCCACCATCTTCGTTTATATCCTTTAATAAGAAACATTTATAGGATAACTATCTAGTCTGTAAGTTATCAGAACAGATAAAAGACTAGCATCACAGCCTCAAGACAAACCTTAGCTATCTGTGGGTGTGAATTTCCTTTGAACATGATGGGTGTGTTCCCCAAAAAATAATTAAGTCCTGTCGTCATGCACTTTTGATCCACTAGTACTACCAATACAGTCGGTTACATTATACGTGGTTGTAACACTGGTTCACCACATAGAGGTAACACCTCTTGAAATGGTCCGTGAATCAGAGCCTTATCACTATGGGGATTATCCCCATGATCCTACTGTATATTTTGTAATGGAAAACATCATGGAGGAATTTTGTATTATAAAAGATATACCATGAACAATGAGTATATCCATAGATATAACTAAAGAAGAATATGGAAACCACAACCCATTCATAATGATGCATGTAAAAATTTATTCCCTACAACTAGTTCATTTATGCACCAAGTCAATAAAAAGGTTGTCATAGTCCATTCGAATTTATAAGTCATACACTTCTCCAATACTGGAGTCCTTATCCTAAAATCCAATCTTGATATACTGAACAAGATTATCATAAAACCCAAAAAAAATATCGCAGGGTCAGGTACAATGGTAGAACTAACTCCTTTGATATCACTCTTTTATAACTGATCTCAATAGATCCTGATCTAAAACTACCCTATGTGTACTTATAAAAGTTTAGGGGTTGGAGACTAGTGTCTAGTACGCATATCACACAAATTAAAGGTCTTATCCTAAAGTACCTATACAAATGAACACATCTCCAATCTTATACGATGATGAAATGTAAAAAACCTATAACCATGAATGAGTATATCTAAAATACCACCATCATAGTATGACAAAAAAGTACTGAAATGGTAGGTTATGTATACAAGACCATAAAAATAAATTGGAAACTTTTCCAACCATTATTAATGTAAAGGAAAAATTCAGGGAAACTGTAGGAAGACACCTCAGCTTATCGAGCACACTAATCTCCACATAGACCTCATCCCTCTACGACTCCATTAATTAGTTGGTCATCTTCATAAGACATAAAATGTGTGGGAAAATACCATGCATGGATGATTATAACAATACCAAATTGAAAACTAAAAATTAACTATGAATATATCAATTAGGAAAATAGTTATCTCATGATTGGTATATATTAATGGAAAATATAATAACAACATCTATATATTCACATAATATACACACAGTATCAAGTAAGATCACAACCATAAAATCATCCTAGTATTACTATTAAAAGGTTATATATAACCCCATTTAGAGAAAACACAATCCATGAGTAGTATTTAACTTATGGAATCCATCAGAGATGTTGTTGTCATCAGGTATATCTATATGAATTAATTGATGTATTCCAAAAGAGTTCAATACATTGATGTTGATTAAGCCCAAGGCCATGGGGTATACCAAAAACTAAATATATTTTACCTGATTATGTAAATAAATGAATCACTTATTTTTTTAGTGAATAAAATACCAAGAAGCCCATATAGTGAAATGATGATGATAAAGGATCTCACACCATGCCTCATATAAGTATTATAACAACACTATCTAGGACCAAAGGTCCTTATAGGTGATCACCATCCTATGAATTTGATGTAACACTATACTAATCCCTTAGGGAATGGATCAAGGGAATATAATATAATGAAATTAATCCAATATGAATAGAAGAATGGATATAAGCTATCTATTAAGAAGTACATGGAATGTATTAGAAGTACACAATGTGTCTCTTTAGTACTGGGGATGCTTGTGTATCATGGCATGTTCCCTTGTCTGTGTCAGAGAACATAGTGTGTCTGAGCCCTTGTACTCTTTTCTATGCGAATGTATGAGTACACAAATTTTCCACACTGATGTACTACTGATTGTTTCCATATACATGGATATTCCCATATACACCTAGAATAGCCATATTCCTGGCCATTTACTTGGCTATGTACCTAGATGTGTACACCAAATAAGAGGTTAAATTTCTAGGTAGGTTCACATATCGTTCTACACATGTCTAATTTAATGTGATACTTAGGTACTATATGTAATCCTTATCTCTGCAAAAGGGCCCTACACTATGTATATTTCTGGATATGTGACCCTGAATTTCACTGAACACAAGAGTTATTATTTTGTGAATTCCCATGGAACTATAGCCTCTGGTTCCAATATTGTCTCCCCTAACGATTGTAGATATCGTCTAATCGAACCTCTTCACAACCTTCTCTCAAGATATCAGGCCTCGATCTCCTCAAAAATAATTTGTAGAGATAGATGGTCATTAAATTCCAATGAAATGAATAAAACATGTCCCGAAATATTTTCCTAATATGTCATTCATTGTTTTAACTTTATACTATCTTCTATATGAACCCAGATATTTGGTATCAACTTGTTGCAGCAAGAAACCGGTTCACAATGACTAATTTCATGGTATTTTTTAAAACATGGGAAAACAAAATTACCCATGATAAACGATGAATGTGGGAAAAAATGTACAACCCATAATCATTAGAAAAAACCTCCACCATTATTCATTTTGGACATGATTCATTCCCATTATAATGTTGAATTAAGAGATAATCAAATAATCAATAATGAATTTCCCAACCACGAATAAATTCTAACTCATACCCAAAATAATCCTAATATATGAATCAATTCATCCATTTTCTGATTCGTTTTTATCATCGAAAAAAATGGTGATAAATCAAAATAAAACAAAATCCCACCTCAATATGGATCGATCGTTAATGAAGAAAGAATCCACACTGTTGTCACTACTGAGAACATAGAATTATAATGGCGTAATGATCATCAATCCCAATCCTATTAGATGTCTTATTCCAATAATTTTTTCATCCAATTATCTCTCTTAATTTTCTGGGTCATGTGGATATTAATTCAAATTGGTCATAACAAGATATTTATAAACTATGATTGGCTTGGAGAAAAACATAAGTGAATTAAATAATTTTTTTCATCATTTAAAAATCCTCGTGCATCTATGTTCAACTCAAACATATTATGTGCTCCATTATTAGGTAATTAAAAAGGTACAACCCTTGCTATGAACCCAAAGGTGGCATCAAATTTCAAATTTGAGAATATTTTTTCGAATTATTGAAATTTTCATGAAAATTGACCAACAAAAATGTTCTATATATATATTTAATATATTTCATGAAATGTTTTCTGGATCATCGAGACTTGTAATCTCACTTCACCTTGATGCCTAGCTGTATAAAATACCATGTAATATTCTAAATTAGTATTTGGAAAGATAATAGTTGTTACAGAGACCATAATTTTGTGATGGGGTAAATTAATTATTGGTTCTGAATATATCATAATTTTAAATGGCATATTCAAATACTCATCATCTGGAGGAAGTTACTCCTCTTAATGGAGGAACATGTGATCATTAACAGTGGATGATAAAAACATATTAACACAGTATTACCTCTATTGATTCATTACACATCCCTCCATTTCTAGGGTTCCAATCCAAGTGCTTCTAAGAGGGGTTCATGACATTCCTCCATCACTGAACAAGGATTGTGTGTGGTTATTTTCTTCTCAAGATTTACATTATTCATATATTATTGTGAGGGTCTAAAAATATACATGTCAAATATCCTTTTTGGTTTGTTTCTATGTTTTATCCATTGTTTAGGTAGGTCTCTATATCCACTGTATATGGACTACTTTATTGTTTATATGATATTATTTGATTTTAGCATATGAAAATGTTGGTTTGACCTTGATAAAGGAGGAATTATAATCCATCATTATTACATGATCATTGATTGGGGGTTTATATAAAAATAATATTTTTTAAAATTAATTGATTGATGAAATAACACAAAGTGAAATTTGAAAATATTGTTATTGGATTCTCGACAAATAACTGAAGACTTTGGAACATGGGGAAGACTTTGGGATATATTTGTATGTAGGGACCTAGGATTCACTATTGCACCTAGAGTTCATTTAATGTATATGTAGAATATAATTTATAAATTTACACATTATTTTATTGATAGATGATATTAAAATCATTTGTGTACTATACTTTCACACATATTTAAATACACAAGGGGTTCTTTGTTTTCGCTTTGTTTAATCAAACTTGTTTTAATTTCTTGTTTGTAAGGATTGGGATACGTATTGATTTAAAATGTAAAACCAAATGGATGTTTTATGAAAATGTGTTTTCATATTTAATACTTTATGACACCAGTTATGTTAAAAAGACAGAACTATTTGTTTCATAGAGATATATTTTTCATGGATTCAGGGTGGAATCCTACTGGATGTTGCCTCACATAATCAAAATAAATTTTGGAATATATTTATAATTTTTTATAGGACTTTAGTAATGGTAAGGTCGTGACATATCATTACATTTCATCTTATTCTACATCAAATTTTTGTGGTTTTGGGGTGTTCGTAACCAATAGTAACATTGAGATAGACACTTGGATCAAAGGTTTCTATTTGTTCATGACCATTAGTATTTTATCTTGTTCTCTCCTAAATTTTTTACATATTATTTCAATTTTTACTCATTAATGAATATATTTTTTCTCTATTATATGAGGCATGTATTAGTGATGTTAAAGGAAAAATCATTATAATTCATTGTAATATTGATGCTAATGTGATTTTCACCAGCCCATTGAAATCAAGAACATGGTTTGAGCCTTATAGAAGGATATATTATGTGATGTATTAGGATTAATTGGGTTATATAATCACACTAATAGACTAATTATAACTCTCTCATGGGTCTTCTGGATGTTTCTCAAGGTACCATCTCTCAAATATAGAGTTATTCTAGTAACAGTAACTTATCTCTCTATCCCAGCCTGCACTTATTATCTTACAAGGGTCTCAAATACTAGGGTGAAATTACCCTTATTACTATGTCACATGGCACCTATATTTCCAAATTACCACTACATGGTCTCGTATATAGGTCTAATTATTCTATAACCTTCCTACAAATAAGATAAGAATAGACCATCAGGGTCACTAATAACCACTACCCATCAACACATCACAACCCAAGAAAAAACTTATATCTAGGATAACACATAATAAGAGAACACTAATAGACCTAAATACCAATAAATGGAGATAGCACTAAACACCAACCTTCAGACCTCATATATACATTGGGTTCAAAATTTTCCACTTTTATAATATTCTTAAACTATAAATTCCTATAAAAGGGGCTAGTTATTTCATATGTAACATAAATGTTACCGAAGAAAGATCAGTATATATTGTAGTTGGAACATTATTTAGCTAGAAATTTATAATTACAATGGAGATAGATCACATGAAATAAATTTACTCATTTAAATTAACACGAACATTACATAATTCATGTTTAGTTAATTCAAATTTCATTTCCATATTATAAAGGAAAATTTAATTTTATTTGTAATTTTATTTTTATTTAGATATTTCTACATAGAAATTAAACTAAAATAATCACCAAATACTAACTTATCCATTTATTTTACTGTCTCAATAAAATTCCCCCATAAAATTATATTAAAATTTAATTTATAAATTGATGCAGGAACATTAAATAATTGAGACATGTCACAGATCATGTAAT
Source organism: Viscum album (assembly GCA_963277665.1). NCBI lineage: Eukaryota > Viridiplantae > Streptophyta > Magnoliopsida > Santalales > Viscaceae > Viscum > Viscum album. Next base: position 483,835,936 of record OY728131.1, read on the forward strand.
AAGATAATCAAACATAGGAAATGATATATTAATTATAATTACATAATTTTTTGATTGGTAATATGAATTATTACCAAATTAGGCTAAGTTTTAAGATAAAAAATGATAACATATAAATCATGTGCATCACATGATGTGAAATCAGATCAACTTTAATATAAATTTCATGAAAACCAATATCGTCCCTGGAAAAATGGGATTCTTTCATACATTGGGTTCCTAGTAATGGGGAAAATAACCATACCATGTCCTTGGACAAATTATTTCTTCTTTCTATCCTTCCCAATAGTAATACACAATAAGAACCATATGATTCCAAATTGTATAATCCCTACACCTCGTATAACTGATCAGAGCCTGGAATGGTTGAATGCTACAATACCTCGCCCATTCCTTCCAATATACTATAGTTTGGTGAATATATATTTATGTCTTTGTTAGTGAGGTTCAGATTTCATCATTGTATATCATCTTATAAAATATCAATAATAACAGAAAACATATTAATCCTAAACATATAGGAAGAATTAGACACGCATGAAAGTTCCACAAATACTCAAAATAAACTATGAAATAATTGATGAACTATGCACTATATAGATTAATAATTTATACTATAATACATGAGAGACTGAAATATTAACATGGAAAAATATGAAAAAAGGTTTAGTCTGAACCAGGAACCAAAAACATGGTTCCAAACTAACAATCTAATATATAAAGAATAGGATTATTCATAAATTTAACCTAAAACCATGTAGACTGTTTTTGGGTATTGAAGTTCCTTGGTGGACTAAGAAGGTTGTGAGTATGAATTATAAGTTCACTATGAATGAGATCCCTAAAAAATTATGTCTTGATAAAAGTGAATGTAGATTCTCACAAGGTAAAAAATTTCAAGTATAAAAATTAAAATATTTACATTTCATTACAGTTGAAAATGATAAAACTGGGCTCTTGATGACACTTGAGAATGACACAAAACTACAATGTCTAGTGTCATGGTTTCTCTGGGAATATCACGAAAACTGTTCTAAACCATCTCCCAAAGGGTTAATATACACATCCCCTACTAAAAAAACTGTAAACATTGATTAATTTATCCATCCCTAGTTCCTAATCAGTCCACATGGGAACTAAGTTCACCCTGGTTCTATCAAGGATCGAATTTTCTACCCAGGGGCTGAGTTCAAAATATTTTTAACAATCACAACCATGTTCCCACCCCTTTCCCTTAAAACAAAACCAACTCAAGAGGTTTTTAACTTTTCATTAAAAAATAACTCCCAATCATGTTCACCAATTCACATATAACAAGTCAATTAAAAAGTGTAACCAGTTCCTTAAAAACATATTCAATTTAGTATTTAAAAAATGTTACAAACGTTCCATCCCTTTCCATTTTCTAGAAAATCCCCATTTTTTACATTTCATCATTTACAAATTACATTTACAAAAACCACATCAAACTATAAAACATTATTTTACCAGTCAATATTTTCTATTTTATCGGGTCCCCTTTCATGGGTAAAATTCATCGACTTTAATCAATTATTGTGAAATTTCATTTTCTAATCATATTTTCATATCATATTTTAATTTTAATACATTTATAATTTTATTCTATTTATAAACATCATAGAAATTTTTATTAACACAAATCCATATTTCCATTCCATAAAAGCTAAGCCATTTTATTATGGCATCCCACAGTAAATTCCAAATACAAGGAATCCACATTTAATCTCCCTCTACTATGATTGAAGTAATGTTATTGGATTTTTAAAAATAGTTGTAACTCCTCATAAATTTTTTAATTGGAACTATTTCAATGCACAAAAATCCACCAAAACATCAAAATAAACCACAGAAAATGAATGAAATAGTAACAGTTAATTTAAATGCATTGCATACCACATCTAAAGCCTATACTACTTAATTATTAGACAATAAATTGACTAATCAAGTGAATCATTGAGTAATGACCAATGCTCAACCACTAGTGCTCCCAAATAAAACCCCAAAAACAAAATAAATTTTGTCATAATATAATTATAATTAATTATCAAATATAATCTAGTTAAATAACTTATTTTACCAAGGTGTAAATGAAAAACAGCTCATCAGGTGGTCACTCCAAGGTTAGAAAAAGAATGAACCTCCTATGTATGACTGTAAGAATATCTCAAAACTAACCCATTCTATTGTCCTATCAATAGAAAAAATTTACATAATAAACAAATACTAAACATAAATTCCATAAAAACAGACATGATGACATACATCCGTCAAAATGACCAGTTAGAATTTCAAGGAATGGTATCAACACATCCGATAAGTATTAATAATCGAATTCCCATCATAAAAAGATGATTAATCGATTATCCATTCTTCATTATAATCCTCACCAAAAACCTAATTGAGAAAACAAAAATATTAGTGAACGATAAATAGTAGGAAGAGAATAAGGGAGACCCCTAAAATAAAAATCATAACTAGGATCCCCATGAAAAAGAACCTAAAACCACCAATTTAGATGGAAACCAAGAAATTGTAGGGTGAGTTACCTTGGTTCAAATTATCCAAAGAAAACCTAAATGTATGGATGGAACTATAAACCCCTAAAGATATAATTTTAATTCTTCACCTCAAATTCATAACTAGGAAGCTAGTGGATCGAGGTAGTGGTTTCTTCCACTTCCAAGCCCCATTAAGGAACTTGTGGACCCATAGTAACTAGATGGACCACGAGCTATCTGATGTATGTATGATAGAGTCTCATCCACATATCCTTCATTTAGTTATTACCAAAACAGTAAGATTCCATTTGACCATTTCTATATGACCAAAACTTCATTTTAATTTTCTAAAACCATAAGGGTACTCTAAAAAACCTAGGTTCCTAAAATGTCGCATTCACGCAATTGAAAATTCAAATTTATCCAGAATAATTAAAACACATCTACAGAGACTTAATATTGTTATTTTGATAAATTATAATTTTAAAATACAACAATGACGTAATGATTGGTAAATTATATCCTTGGTATAGAAAATATTTGATGACAATGGAAATGCAGTGAGTCATCCCATGGAGAAAAATCATTGTTTTTGAAATCTCTATTTATAGTTGAATTATATGACATAATAATAATGTAGTTGTTGTAATAATATCTTGGTCCCCCTGAAAATGCCAGGGTATTGAGATTTATTATTAGAGTTTGTTTCAAATTTCCTTAACCATGTATCTTGGAAATATAATTCATGTTATGATGTTGAATAATGCTAATTAAATTTTTATGATCAGGAAATAGTTAATAAATATTATTTTTAAAAACTCAATCCTTTATTGGAAGCATTTACATAATAATTGTGTACACTATTTGTTTCTTCCATGAGAATATAAAAAGAACCAAGCATGTTTCCTTTTTTTTGAAATTAATAAACATGTTATGATGTAATAATGGAAATTTAGATAATGTAAATGAGTTTATTTATTGATTCCAAATACAATGACGTTCTTAGTGAGAGAATCTTTGATATGATGGTGATTTTGAAAAAATTCAATTGGAAATAATAGTTTATTGAAATAAGATATTATGATCTCATTGTACGGATTTTCTATTAAAAGTTCAATGTTACAGACCATGACATCATAGATCACAACCATGGTGTGTTTAAACAGGTTTATATATGATTTTACGAATTATATTGAAATAAATTTTTTACTATTTGACCTTATACATAGAAGATTTAATTTAGTTTTTTTTTGAAATTTCATGGTACCATTAAATTGTATTAACACATCAAATAATACATAGAAGGAAATTTAAAATACATTAAACATATATAATCTTTAATTGATTAAGAATAGTTTAAATTTAATATAATACTATAAGGGTAGTGCATAGTAGTACCTTTGACATGATTTTCCACCAAGGTTAAATAACACAAGGACTTATATAGGCTTTAATATCCCAAAGGCTGGAAACCATATATACCTTTTTTACAATTGTCGGTGGATTCTATGAACTTCGGTAGTGATATATTTTATCTAGACTCATGGATAAACTGTAAATAATATCCAAAAAAACATGATTTAAATATTGAATCGTCTAAAAAATGTCATATAAAACAAACCTTTGAAATCAATTTAACATATAATAACCCAGATAAATATTGGATATAAAATTTTTACATTATAACCCACTATTTATTATTAATTATTTTTTAGTACAAGTCTAAACAAATTCCTTGTTTTATTTACTAAATAATTGTTTATATTAATTGTTTTTTAAATTCATATCCCTTGAAAATAAGTATTTAACATATGAAAAATATTATAAGCCTCATAATTAAATTCCACCACATAAAAAATATTATAATAGTTAATAAAAAGTTAAATATCAACCTATAATTTATTTAAAACTAGAACCCAATAATTAACAACTAAATATTATTTTCAACTATAATTACTATTCATTACTAGTATTTACATATATACTTATTTCCCCTTTAATGATAATGGAATTTTTTCATTCATATAACATATCCAGTTACAAGAACTCAGTGCCCAAATACATGTATTGTGTCTCTGGTTGATGTTTTCAGAAATCAAATTTCCCATTATAAATTCTATTTTCAATGTAGGATTCTATATTAACCATTTTAAATATTAAATAAATCATCATGTTAATCATTCCCATATTTTATATTCACATGGAAAAATTTATTTTCATTTCAATACTTACATAAAATATTTATATTATAAAAAACATTCTTTGTTTGTACACACTTAATTATATCATTAAAATAATACCAAAATAATCATTTAAGGTTAATATTTCATTTACTAAATCAAAAAAAATATTAGAATGTTCAATTTTTGATTTCTCCAACCTTGATCGCTGTATTTTTACATAAAAATATATATTTCTATATAGAAATTTTTTTATCATGTAATAACTTTCTATCTCGTATTAAATTCTTATTTCATGCTTCAAATAGTTCATATAAATTAAAATTGCATCAATGAAAAATATATAAAACTAATTTTTTTTAAATAAATATTGTTATTTTTTAAAAAAAATTATAACACAAAATAATCCTTATTATCATCCATAATAGTGAAAAACAATTTCTCTTATTATCCCTTATGTAAAATCAAATAAATCATTAATAAATCATTAATATAAAATACTTCCAAGAAAAAAATCACTTGCTAAACATATACATGAATCTTATAAATTCATAAAATATTTATTTCATTAGATTGAAATCAATTTCACCCATATATCACTGATAAATTTTAATAATTTAAAGACACATTGACATATCTAATAAAAAATCTATCACGATTCAACCCTACTTAGGGATCATGCCACAAATACCCTTATATCGCCTCCATAGGGATGGAGCTAGCAACCAGCATCGTTGGAACAACTACCAGAGGGACGATTTTTCCCAGAAACTAGTATGAAAACACACAACAATCTAAATGTATATTTTCATATGGAAATGATGTACAATTGTGATCTTGATTTAAATTCGACCAAACATGAAAAACCTCTAGGTCTTATAAGAGTATAATTTTGAAACTAAAAAGTAAATAAGAAAAATACACTCTCATCCATAAATATGCCTCAACTTGAAAAAACATGAATGTAAACTACTAAGAGAGACCATCAATGGTTCTCTATGCCATGAAAACTATACATGGACCACAATAACCAGTATCCCTAAGACCCTCTGAATTCACCACCGACCTATCTGTCTACTGCATAATACACAATAGGTGCAGGAAAATTCCATATAGTGATGAGTATATACAGACCTAATAGGATGATACGAAATATAAAAGGGTGTAGTAAGATGTAAAAGATGAATAGAAATATTGTAGATAGTAAGAATAATTCATCTCAACAAAAATAATGATAAATTGTAACCCTATAGGATCATAAATTCATCAACATTGTGTGTAGACAGATTTACATGTTGATTATTTTCCACCTATAGAAGAAGAGTAACCTCATCAATCCACAAGAAGGTAAAAATATAAAGTATGTGGAATACCCAGCACATCTTCTCAACCCATGGAAGGATGGTATCCAAATACAATGGTTTATATATATATATATATATTCATATCTGTGTGTGTGCTTGGTGAAATGAATCCAGAAAGATATATTTAGGGGATCTTCATCTCACATTCAAACATAGGATAAATGTTACCAACAGTTCCCAAAGTCCAAAAAATAATGCCCAGTATCACATGCGTCTAACCAGAATAAACTATCCACTTCCAACCATACCTCATCTTTGTGCAACATAGTAATGGTGACATAATCTCTGTACGGAGTACCCATTCGCTGACAAAACAAGAGGGTTCCACTCAGTAGTATAGATAGAGGACCCATCACTTTTTATAATAGGGATATTACACTCTCATTATTGAAAGAAGAAAAATTCATTGATGATCAAAAGGATTACACATTCATGGTCGATAGAGGACCTAGACCCTTCATAGAAATAGGATTCTACACTGATAGTATATAGAGGACCCATTCCCTACCTAGACGGAGTCTTCCTCACTGATAGTAGATGACCCAACTCCATACCCTCTCGATGGTTCCACTATATAAGTAGATAGAGGAACCATGTCCTATTATAATAGGAGGGTTCCACTCAAAGTGTCTATAGTTAACCCATGAAATTCCCAGTTGGAGGGTTTTTCTCTGGAAATCAGTGACATGTTCCCATCAAAGATGGAGGGTTCCCCTCAAAATTATTTCAGTGATCCTATGGGATCACTACCATCATCGTGTGTCACCTCCAAAGATATGTTCAATTTAACAACTCACATTTTATCCAAAAAATCAAAAAAATGATGGTATCATTTCATTCTATGTGGAAAACACTCAACAAAGGATACTCAATGACAAAAATTATTCTCCAAATAAAATAGAGATAAGAGATTGAGGTTTACTCAATACGATCAAAGGTGTACACATCGTCCGATAGAAACCACATGGAATGAGGTCCCACTCCATCACATTTACATGTCCTTGGAATACACAGGTTTCCAACTGTGTAGGCATACACAGTGTTACCATTTCACTTGAGGTCCCACCCATGTGCTTAGCCATGTCTGTGAACATTGGTACAAGGCATGCTTGGTTGTTCCCATGATAGTTTAATCTTGGAGTACATACCATGTATGTCAGTAAAAGGTCGCATAGAATGTGGGGGTACCCCATAGTGTGTGACACTTATAATTAATTGAAACATTATTTGTCATAATAATTTCCTAACAAGTTGTGTGTATTTCGAGCTGCATGACGTGAATTTGGAATTTTTATAAGAACACAGATTCACTCTCTTCATGCTAGATAAAATGTCACTCATTCAATTTAATCATTTTTCTACTTGATATTAGTGTATCTATCTAAATCTATTATAATTTTTCTAAATGGTGGATGAAAAAAATTCTGAATCTTCGTACACACCATATCACATTATGCATGCTTAGGTCCTTCCACTATGGATGATTTTATTGTTAGTCATAAAAATGATCATAAAAACACCACAAATATACTACTAAAATCCTTGATTATTTGATATATCCATCCTATATTGATTCATCATAATTCCAAGGGGTCCAATCGGGCTTAGTACCTCCTGAAAATGTTGAACCAGGACTACGACATCTAATCAGTGAAGAACGTGATGAATTTTCTTAAGGAAGGACCACGATAAAAATTATAGAAATAATTTACATATTTTATCATAAAATGATAAATAATCGGGATATATGGTGTAAGAAAATAATTTTATAATCAAATGAACAAGTACAGAGGAACATTCAAGGTTCATCAATAGGCGCAAATCATAGATAAGTTGATTCTCCTAAATAAATTTAATAAACACGGGGGAAATAAAAAAATTTATGAGTCCTAACTATTGATTGAATTATTTTTAATGAATGTACAAAACTACGAATGAATAATGAAATTCATTGAATTCACTACATCCAGATCTACCCCAATCAAGAGTCTCATCATTTTTAGATGTTGATTCACTAATCAATGTAGATGAAGAATGTTTCTTAGTGATTCCTCGGTAATGCGGTAACCCTAAGAAAATATCTGTGATGGGGAATTTATATAAACACCTCTTTGTTCATCATAAAGAAATAAATGAATTAATTAATTTAATTTAAAATGATCCTTAAATTGTGGAAATAATAAAACACCCTATGCTAGCCAATTTTATGTATTTCCTAGGGTAAAAATTATATTCCACACTCAACCGCAATATCATATTTCTTGTCCTATATTCTTTTTAAAATTTATCCAATTTGCAATATGAAATTGTGTACCTTTAAAATAAAATATATTTAGTATTTTTATAAAATTATTTCTGGGGACATCTGACTATATGATGTCATTTTGTATCAATGTCTAGTATTGAAATATTTATAGAAATAATTTGAGTATAAATGGGAAAAAATTTCTCTATTCATCCCCCTTTTTTATACTTTTATCCCCGAAAAGAAAAAGTAAACCAAAAACCCAAGATATTGAGCAAGAATCTCATTCTCACACTCCAAAGAACTCCCATTCACGTTCCCATAGTGCCACAACAAGTTAACCAAGGGGATATTCTATACATATAGGGTCCTCTCATATTGATCCTCAATCACCACTATGTGCTTTTCAAAGGTTGATCCATCCGTTAATTGTAGCTCAACCCAATTGATAATTTTCATGATATCATTAAAGTGACTCCTTGATTGTGACACATGGATTGAATTGTGAACCTTCTTTAACCATTGTTGTAGGGCTAGGATGAAAGAAAAATCAGCAACCCTCTATATGAGCTAGAATGACCCAATCAACCACTTAGATAGATTCCCTCCAAGAAATAAAATATGAAATATTAATCTTGGGGAGACTCTTAATAATATGTGGAATCACAACTCAAAATACATGGTCATATAATGGTGATTAGTTAATGATTTTAGCCTGATCTAGGCCATTCTCATCCATGCATAGATGACTCGGACCTTCTCTATCATTACATGCACCACCTCTGGACCTATCGTAGATATCATGCCAATATCTATCCAGCATATTGGTGACCTAAAGGATCACTAAAATATGGAATAAAAATGTGACATAATGATGGTAGAGTGGTATAAACTATTGTATGGACACTCTACAAAGGATTAGTGATCCTCTTAGATCTGACTGACATATAGCATGCAAGCCCCTAGAAGATCCTATGACACTTGGATAGTATGCTTGGTCTTCCCATCATCCAAGGGTTTAATGGATATTGTAATCCTCATATGGGTCCAGAATGACTCATACATGATCAGAAAAACTTTTTCATAAACAATTCTTTATGATCATAGAAAATACTCAAGGTAGCCCCATGAACATGAACAATCTCAAGTACAAAAAAACTACACATAAATATCTAGCGAACTCTGCTCCCTGGGAGAATGGAAGTGTACAGACTTTGTGAGTCACTATAATATCACCCATTTGGTGAAATTCCCATTCGTTGTAATTGGATTCCCTATCACAATGTACATGGATATACATTCCCACTTCTACTATGAGGTGTCAAGGGGTTACAACAAACCATCCTAAACCTACTTCTCAGCCTTCTCTAGCTATCATGTGTGGCACTAAAAGAAAAATTCAGTAATTATTTATCTCAGGAATGAAAAAAACCTAAAATTTAATGTATCATTACATCTTAGGCACACCAGTTTGTACTGACATGGGAGATGTGTGGAACTCTTGCATCACATGCTCATGAATAATTCATAGAAACCCTATCCGTCATTGGAAAAAGATGAACTGATTACCTCAATAAAAATACCCATTATGTGAGTCTCATAGGAATAAATTGTCATGGAATACCTTATCATTGATGTGTCCAAGGTGGGAATCTCTCACATGCTTGAGAAGTAGATGAGTCAATTCCTTTGACTGATGAAAAGATGTACACTCCTACCCCACAGGGGTCATCTATAAGAAATCCAACTACTCTAAAGCCTCCTACACCAAGGGAGCCCATGTATTACTACTAACGTTATTCTCTACCATTTTCCCTTCCATAGAGTATAGAATTTATCACATTCATAGTACTATAGGAACACTTACCAGCAATTATATCTCATGTTTCAGTCTCTCTACGTGAAGATGTATCAGAGACTTTGGTTGTTTGAGTAACCAGAAAGAGTTACCCCAGAAGGTATTACCTACACATACATATGGTGAAGACTACCATTACCATCAATGGTTCACTAGTCTCATAGTTTATCTCCTACTTTCTCAACTTCCTTGATAAGTATTCAATAGATTCAATTCATTGAATCAACATTCAACAAATCCTAGAACACGAGTAATTGATTACACCAAGATATAATTTCAATCCTATTATAGTGTCAACATAGGACCACTCTTCACCATAACCTTAAAAACCTACAAGTACCTATAGAAATGCTCAGTTCAGGTAAAATTAATCCCTTTTAATGTTATGGATGTTAAAGGTGCTTCAATCATGGATAAGTCTTCCCCAAACATCTTGTACTACCCCACTAACCCATGAAAATTCCGCACCTCTAGAACACTCTTGGGTGGCTCCCAAGAAATTACTGAATCAATCATCAATAGGTTCATAGAAAAAATATAGTCAAAAGCGATATTACACAAAATTTGAGAATAATTAATCCAAAACTAGCACTTTTATTTCTTTCTATAAAGATGGTTCTCTTGAAGAAAATCTAGAACCATCTTCAATTGCTATTCATTCTCTGTCTATAATGAAAAGTAGATGAGTATTTTATCAATAATGATGGACATATTTAGGTCCATGTAATGTTGGAGGATCATGTTCATTAGATACATAAACATGATGGGTGAATTCATCAAACCAATGGTAATCACTATGAACTCATAGTTTCTATTGTGACATAGAAATTCCAGGATTGGAATATCAGCATCAGGTACACTTAAATGGTGGTAGATAGACTAGAGATCGATCATTATGAACAAAATTACACCTCTAACCAGGTCAAAGAGTTAATGAATCTTTAGAATGAGGTACACTTTCTTTATCATGGTCTTGTGTAGGGGATGACAATCCATACAAATCCAAAAACACCAATCTAACCTTTTCATGAAGAACACTAGAGATACTTAGAGGGACACATTGTGGATTATAAAACTCTTCCATAAAGAGTACTACAACTAAAAATAAAACCCCAGTATCTCGATTTGGTACAACCTATTTTCCAAAAACAATATCATAGTGTTCAAGGAATCTATGTCAATGGAAAACACAATCTCCCATCTCAGAGGTTGTCTTGAAAATATCTCTGGGAAGATGTCCATATAATCATACAGACCTAAAAGAATATAAATGACTGAAGAGAAATTTACACCAATGGATATACACTTCAATTTATGGGAATTGGGTTGTAGCATTATAGTCACAGAACCCACTCATCCATCCATGATATCTCTCTCACCCATCTAGGAGAATGTCACCCCATCATTGCGAAGGCATTTGACTTTTCTAGGGAGATATTCAATATGGAATTGAATAATAGACAATCAATCCATACCCAAGATGACTTCATAGGGTTATGTTGTTGTAGAAAAAGGTCCAATGTAAAAATATAAGTCAATGATGGGAACATGTGTATATTATAACTAATTTAAGATTATAAAACACATAGATCATACCATTGATCATCTCGTGTGTTACAGGGTAACAAGACTCCAATGAAAAGAACTATCTATGACCCCATAATTCAGTTCCCTATTCCTGACATGGGAGGCCTGGTGGTGGTGGTGGTGGAAGGATCTCACGGTGTTTTATACCACACATAGTTCCTCCTCATATTTCATATCTACCTCTTCATGGCCTCTTTTCCCCCTCATAGTTGGTCCCAAATCATGGTGATGTCTCTGAGGTTGTGTTCCATCAGCTATCTTCTTCTTGCTCCTCAAAACATTATTCCAGTAGTCATGTATTATGTGACCTTTTCTGAAATAGTAATATCACATCCAATATATGTGATTCCCAACTGTCCTATGTTATCCCAACATGGAATGATCACATGTACGAGATTTATCACTATATGATCTCTTTTGCCATGATCTATCTGATTGGAGACAGAGAGCCGCTGCAAATGAATCAGATCTAAGATGTACACTAATAAATAATTCTATATAGAGTTTCTCTAACAAATGTATCCCTATCATTATTTCCCTCTATAGCTCTATTACATTGGTGGGAATTCACAAGGGCTCCATAGTGGAATGAATCACTCCACGGATTCCCTTCTCAAACTTATGCTCTAGTAAGTAGTCATCTTGAATAATTTAAATGGAGTATCTGGTATGGCATGTGAACCTCTCTATGTGATCATCCACATTCATCCCTCCCTTATATAGATCCATAATCTCTTTAATCTTACCGTAGAAAATCCAGGAGGGGTAGTAATCCTCATGAAAAAACTTTTGGATGTTAGGCCATGACGGTGTTGAATTATCACACATCTAGGTAACAAGACTCCACCAGTGCACATCTACCATGGAGAAAACACTAGCTTCTAGAAAAATTACTTGATCTATTGGGGTTTGAATAATTCTTATGAAAAAAACCACCAACCCTAGCCAGTATTCTTCTTCATCGGGAGTAGGCTCACCATGGAACCTTAGTGGCCTCTAGAATTCGAACATGTGGAGAATACTATTCATGTGTGCATCCTCATCCTAATATAATATGACAATATGCTTCATAATACATGATGATGAATCTACATGCCCACATTGAGTAAGAATCTCATGATACAGACCCTAAACTGATACCTCATCTCTCATCAGATCATCATCATGATATAGAATGTGTATCCTTGATGGATGTCATCATATAGGAATGCTAGATGTTAATTAAGACATACCACAATAAAATTACCTTATATATATTTAGAAAATGGATAGGTTGGTAACGTATGAATGTGGAAGGCTTAATATATTGTTATTCATGTAAAATTGATCCATAAAACTCATGTATATGCACACTTAGTCAAAAAGGTAGTGGTCAGGGGCCCGATGAATGGGTATGTCACCCACCTATACTATTATTGGATTCCCTGATATGTGATTTTAACTTGACATAATATGAAACTATTTCCCTATTCCCAACCAAATCCTTGTAATGGGATTACTCCAAACACCTTATAAATGATCAATCTATAATTTTATACAAATATTTCATTACCCACCCAAACAGAGGCTTGATCTACAACTTCCCCAAGTCTTCCTCCATAGGCTATGTGCTAAAAACCAATGCCAAAGGAATAACCACCATGAGGTCTTATTTTCCTAGAATCCTATATGAACACAGAAAATGGTTTTCAATATAGAAGTGAATAGGGAAAATAAGTAAAAAAATGAAACATCTATAATTTAAAAAAATAATGAATAACCACTTGAATGTAAATGTGTATGATAGTGGAACTAAGAATTAAAGGGAAAAATTACACACCATGACCGAAATATGTCCCAACATAAGAAAACATTAAAGTAAATTATCGCGAGATCATATATCCTAATCAGCAATCCATGACCATCATACATAGTCCACAACACCTAGTATTTAAAAGATGTTATGAATTCTCCATAAACATATCAATCATATTAATTTGACACAACTTGTGAATGGAAATCCCATATAGGTTGGGAATATACATATCTACTATAACACCCTGAAATCTGAAGGGGGAGAAGTATAATATAAAATTGGAATAAAAATATATTAGAGTGTAAATAAAATGATTCTCAACCAAAATAATGAGAATAATTAACCTCATCCAATTAAAAGGGATCAATATGGTGTGCATATGGACTTGCACGTTGTTTTTTTCACCCATATATGGAGAGTAACCTCAACCAATCACGAGATTCTAAACAAGGAGATACCATGCCATACCCACATGTCTCCACAACCCATGGTAGGAGAGTAACCAAATCAAAAGTTAGGGATTCATATATATATATATATATATTTATTTATATATACATATGCTAAAAATCCAAAATTTGAGTGTAATTGGATCTCTATATCATATCTCAGTCATGGAAATGAGCCAACAAAAGTTCTATAAGTAAAAAAACAATGCCCATAATCTCATGTTCTTTCCTAGAATAAACCATCCATGTCTATCCACGCCTCTTCATTGTGCATCATAGTTAAGGGGCCACAATTTCTAGGTATAATACCCAATCTATAGTGTGATTTCTGTGTTTCAATCAGTAGGCTAAATAAGAGACATATACCCTATTCTAATAATAGGGTTCTAGTGTGATATTCAATCATGGATCCATACCCTACCTAGAAAAAGGGTTCTACTATGATAGATTATAGAGGATCCATTAACTTCCAAGAAAGATTTTTAAAATCTAATAGTCTATATAGGTTCCATTCCCTACCCAACAAGATGGTTCAACATTTATCCTAGAGGACCCATTCCCTTCCCATATGGAGGGTTCAAATCTAGAAGTTGATATAAGACTCATGCCTTATTATAATAGTTGGGTTATATTATATGATTTTGTAGAGGACCCAGTCTCAACCTACCTGGTGGTTTCTACTCTAGACATAGAGGGCCCAGGCCCAGCCATCTGGTGGGTTCCACTAGTAATGCCTCTTGTGATCCAACGTGATCACTGCCACCACCAATATTCTCTTAAACAAGATCCATTCTTAGAAAAAACAAACATAATATCCTAATGTCCACAACTAATGGAAACATCATGACCTACATGAAAAAATACTAAGGATGGGCTATTGATGGGAAAAAATATGATTCCAAATGAAAGAGATATGATATTTTGATGTTTCCTCAAATGGAACAAAGGGGTAAGCAGTGAGTGAGGTGACCCACATATAGTGTGTTCCCACTTAATGAAATTCACATGTCCTTGGAGGTACATGGATCCCCAACTGTGTAGGCTTACTTGCTACGTAGGGGATATACATGGAATTCCCATGCCACTCTAGGTCCCACCTGTGTGTTTGGATATGTTTGTGTATTTGACATACTGCGTGCTTGGTCGTTCCCATTCTGGTGTACTCATGGAGTATATGTTGAGCCCACAAGAATGATGAAACATGGATTTTGTCTGTACCACATTAATTTTGATACTTATAATATACTAAAATCATATCCGCAATAGAAAACATTTGACTAATTGTGTGGTATTAGAACTACAAGACATGTAGCATGGATTTTTTTCAAAATCTATGATTCCATCTTTATATGATAGATCTAGTCTTCAAACTTAAATTTCAGAACTGTTTTCTCTCTATATTTTTTGGATATCTAACCATCCAGTTGATTCCAACCAAACAGTCATCATAAAATATTTTTTTGATGTTTTGTTTGCACCGCATCACAATGCACATGGTTGGGTCCTTCTATAGTGGATGATTTGATTCCCAGTCATCAAAATGAGCATCCACAACCAGTATACATTCTAGATCATTCCTTTATTTTTCAATAAATCCCTCATACATTACTCTTTCAAAATTTCAGGTGTTCGATCAGGATTAGTACCACCCTAAAAAAGTTGAATTGAGGTGATGGTGTCCAACTGGTGATGAATGAAAAGAAATTGAGAGAGGAAGGAACATGAAAAAAAGGTTAGCATTCATTGCCATGAATTTTTGGCCAATGATCCAGACTGGTGACATACAGGGTTAGAAAATAATTTCATAATAAAATGATCTAGAATATAGGTGCATGAATGGTTAAACAATTGGTTTAGCTCATAGAATGGATGAATCTACCAATTCAATTTAATAAAAATGTTAAATATACATGAATTTAAGAGTACTACCATGACATTGGACCACTCATCATCAAAAAACACACCCCCTAATTATTTAAGGAATTTGTTGTGTTTTTTTCATCCCAATATGCCCTAAAAATAAGCATTAAACCATTATGTTAGAATATAAGATCATATTAATCACATGTGTCAAAATAAGAATTAAAAATAAAAAAAATTAAGATACATGGAATGTTATAGCTTAAAACCAATATTAACTATAACCCATAGCTAAATTTTGATTCATAACTCCCTTGATATGTGTGTTGCTTCCTCACAATGAACACCCACTAATTACCCCGACATCGAGAGGAGGAGGAAGATTAGGTGGATTTAATTCTTCATTTCATTACCCCTTTATGTATAGGGGCCTCCTAAACTTCTAGGATGAGTAGAGGAACACTATAGAACTCCGAAATGGTAGCACTTTACTCCTTGGTAGAACATACAAATGGGGTGGCCAAGGTAAATTTTCATAGGCAAAGTGGATGGTTGTTTTATCCACCAAGATCTCAAGAAACCACTTGGATCATGGTTTTGGGTTGGTAGACAGACATAGATCACTTTGGAAAAAACCAAAATGTTTTTTCACACCTCTTTTCTGTCTCCAATGTATTTTTGGTATCATTTGATGGTTGATATCTCTATATATGGCTGAAATATTGAACAAAACATTTCACTTCATGAAGATTCAGTCTCTTGAACAAATATATTCAGTTAGGCCACTTAATAGACGAATTTTGACTATGTGTATTTAGAAGAGTTATATGCCACTAAATTTTTTATCATCTCAAAAAAATTCATAACAATTGTATGGAATTATTATTTTTAGTGTCTATTTGAGTCCATTAGGGTTCTTTGGAATCTTGCACAGTTTGGCCCATTTTTTTAAACATCATTTAGGGCCCTCTAAATAACCTCAAAGTACAATGAAAAATATCAAAACAAGTGAAATTTACTTTTTTAACAGAGATAAAAATTAAATTTGTTAATCAATAATGAAGTTATCTTTTTTATAAAAAATTAATTTACAGTAAAGAATCGGTTTAATATTGTGGTATAAGGGTGAAATAAAAAAGTGAATTAGGGTGCGATCACTCCCCCAGAAAAAAATATTTTCACTCATGGAAAAATGAACATTTTCACAAATTATTAATGGATAAATTCACAATTTCATGAAGAGTTAAAATTGAAAATTTAATTTATGATATCATTGCGCTCAATGAAAAAATCACACCAAGGGGTTATAGTCAGTTATCATGGAAAAAGAGTCTCATAAATTTTATTAGAATGAAATTCAAGGAGACAAATGATACAAATTTGATCAAATAACTCGAAATTAATGAATTTAAACAACTCTATATGAGTTTTTTTTGACAACCATTTCATGATATTCTTACCAATTTTTATCGATCAAATATAGGTTATTTAAAAAAATTACTTAAATGATTTTTTCCACTGAACCTGCCCAACATCCTTTTCAATTGAATTTCAAGACCCAATCACTTAAGAAATACAAAACCAAAAACCATAATCTCAAAACCTATATATCTTTATATGATTTACATTTCATAACTACCCTCATTTATTATTATTATTTTATCAATATTAAAACATGGAAAAATATAAAACCCATCACTCAACCCTAGTATTATCTCCACATGATACTAATTGTAATAGTTATAACATGATCAATGGTTTAGAAAAAATGGTTTTTAACTGACTAAGTAAGAACCCTTATTTTTGTGTTTTTGTTATTGGTTTTGATTTTTTAGTTAATTTTTCCGTATTGAGGGTGTAGAATAGTCAGATAATCGGTACACATGAATAGGTAAATCAAGTACACTAATGAAAAAGGTTAGATAAGTAATGAATGTATAGAAAAATAATTTATTAATTTTGATAAAAATTAACGTAAAATTTTCACCTTATACTGTGTTGGAAAAAATTAAACATCATGATTGGGTGAATGGATGTGTGGTGATATTAAGTTACACAAATTTTCCATAAACTACTCACCCAATGGGTACCCTTATTCTCAAATGTTTAAAAATGCTACAACCATTTATATCATTGAGAAATTTCCAACTTCCAAGAAAAAAATTAACCTCAATGTTAAATTTATTCTAAAAAACATTCTATTATTGTTTTTTAATTTATAACCAACATAAAATTGGGGAATTCCTTATGAATCTTCAATAATTTACATGTTTAATTGGACATGGTTTTTCAATAATAAGGGGGAATAATTTTCAAGGATTATTTTGGAGTAGAAATGAATATTATATCATTAACATAATGGGAAATAAGGTGAGAAATAACAATACTATTAAGAGATATATGAAGAGAAAAAGAAGAAATATGTGATTATTTATTACTTACACATGAATTTACCCATACCATACCCCACACACATTGAGTTTGTGGTGTCCTAAATATAATAAATTTAATATTGGAATTAAGGATAAAACCTAGTGGGTATCATTTGTAGGTTTCTTCTTGAACCTAGACGCACTTTATCAGCGACATTGGAATGGCTTCGTGAATGTTCTTTAGCCCTTAACTATTGATAGTAAGATTTTTTCTTCATCATTTGTAACCATAAAAACACAAAATGGATTAAAAGTACTAACAATGTATGGACTAAACCAGTGGGGGAAAAGCTTACCTAGTTGTAATTTCATCCTCTCATTGTAAAGGTGTATATTCTTCCCAATGTGGATTTGATGATGAATGATTACATGGTCATGGAATGCCTTAGTTCTCTCCTTATAATTCTAGTTGTTCACATAGGAATCCCTACACATTTCATCAAACTCATGAATATATAGATTCTGTTGAGAGCCTGGACCAGAAATATTATAATTACATTGTTTAATAGCCCAGAAGGCCCAGTGCTCTATGTTAATTGGGATGTAACAACTCTTTCCTTAAAAAATATGAAAAGGTGACATTATAATGATAGTTTAAAAGTTATTAAATTAATCCCATAATGAATAATATATTATAATACTCTAATATTTATTATTGGATTTTGTCCGTTTTTATGAATTTAGGTTACCTATCTATTTGATACCTTATCTTGGCCATTGGTTTGTGGTTTCTAAGTAGTAGACACTTTATGCCTGACCCCACATCAATGAAAAGGTGATTTCATTTTTTCATTTGCAGAATTGAGAACCATATAAACTGAGGATAAATCTAGGTAATCAAAACCAACAAAAAATATAGGTACTCAAAGAAAACAAATGTCTTCGACTTATCAGTCTTCATGTCTAAAGACTCTCCCCGTTATGAAACATAATCAACTACAAGAAGAATGTACATGTTTTGAAATGAATGTGGAAATGGACTCATAAATTTAATTCCCCAAACATAAAAAATTACATGGAAGAGATATTGTTTTTGTGGAATTTAATTTATTTTAGAGAGATTACCTATTATTAAATAATGAGTATAATATTTAATGAAATCATGGGAATACAAAAATATTTTTGGCCAAAAGATACCTGAATCGTGGACCTTTAAACATTTCCATCGGGGACCAAAGTGCCCCCCCACAATAAGAAAGAGTGTGTTAGAACCTAAGGACATAAATAAACTCACTATCGGGATCAAAAATATTAATTACATAATAACTATATGTTGGCCAATGGTTGGTCTCATTCCAAATGTTCCAATGAGATTCATGTTGTATATTTTCATCTTTGTTTCTATTGAAATTAGTATGAATGCAAGATGAGACCAACTAATTTATAATTTCCTCATACTAAAGAATAAAATCGATAACTTGGTAAAATTATTCATCTAGAAACATGTCATTTATTCGAATACCTAGGGGTGGGTTAATGTATTGGGATTATAAGATCTTATTGATATAGTCATCAACCAAATTATATTCTCTTTATATACCTCATTTATAGATTACATTATTGTAGTAGGAGAATCCAAGTAATGAGACATAGTTTGGATTTTTATTTCTCAAGGTGATACTAGAGGGATTCATGGTTGGAGAACAGAGTAACTTATGACCCTAAAATGTATGACCTAAATTTATCCAATGAAAAAACAATAGAACATTTTTTTTCAATTGTAGTGCATTTTTTAGGAAGGGTCTTATATGGATGGGGTAATAGGCTATGAAATGTCATGATTGATCGACCTATTATGATTAGACTCATCCAACTACATAGTTAGAGGAATCATACATGACCTAAAATGTTAAATCCCACTGATGTGGTTGGATTTCAAGGAGTGATGTGAGACTCAATTTTAATTTGTTAATATATTCTTCACATTATTTTCAGAAACAAACCTTTTTTTATTTTTAGACTAATATAGAGAGGGGGAGTGAGTTCTTACTAATGTCATGAATGAAAATACGGTAAAATACATCATCACTTAAAAATACTACACATCCTGCACATTTTTGGGGAATATTATGGAAGAAATGATAACCACTTTTTACTTATCTACTTGGATAAAATCCTTATAAATGACATGACCATTTATTATACCATGTCCCACCATGATATTTCATTTCATGTTATTTAATTTGAGGTTATTCTCAGTGAAAAAAATATAATATAGAACTTTGAATATTCCAAAACTAATCAAAATAGGTGACATAAATAGTGAAATCATCCATGAATACTTCCATGAAATCCTCTTGGTGATCTAAAAAAATACCAATCATGCATCGTTGGAAACTACCTCAAGTATTTAACATACCAAATGGAATCCTCACATATAAAAATGTATCAGAGGATAAAGTTATGGAATACTTTTCATGATCCTTGGTAGTGATATGGATATGAAAGTATCCAGAATACCCATCAAGGAAGTTATATTGGTACTTCTTTTGTAGCCTTTATAGAATCTAGTCAATGAATTCAAATGGGAAATGTTCCTTATTTTTAGATAATATTAGGCTTGATTGTTATGTTATGTTTTCTTGAACATAGAGGATACCATGACCATTGATGATTAATAAGAATTTATAAGCTTAGAAATATCATCGACGGTAATGAGATCCACTATGTTCAAGAAATAATCAATTAACAAGAATGCATAAATTTTTTCTAAACTGATACACCATTATATTCCTGATTCATTTCTATGAATATTGATCAGTTATAAAAACATAGAAAGGGGACCAAGGGAAATAAAATTAGTTTTCTTAGGGGAAGAGAGTACATTAATATAATTACCTGTATGAGAGAAATGTTCATTTGAGGGGTGGTTCATGTCATCAAGGATGTTTAAGTGGAAAATTTCACCACAAACCCCTATAGATAATATACTATTATGTACATTAATTATCTTTTGGGATGCTTTTAAAACATTACTCACCAATATAATCATGGAATCTCCAGTCATCCCATCATCTTCAATTTAATGAACCATAACATCTGTAGGAAAAATTAAAAATTTCACCCTCATAAGAACGTCCTATAACATACTATCATGGTGTGTTGTACAATTGTTTTCTATCTACACAAAAATTGTAGTGGAATTCAATTCACTATCTTCTAACATTTTGAAAATAGAGTAGTGCCTTAAATTTATAGAGGACCCTAAATAAATCACAGTATCAAAAAAGAAATGCTCCCTAATAGTGTATAGAATTGAGAATGATCTCGGTTTATTCCTTTGGTGAGAAGAGTTGGATCTACAAATCTTGAGACATTCCATCCCCACTCTCACATACTAATCACCATGAAGTCTCCTTCGATGTGTACAGAACAACGTTAGAAACATGACATATCATGAAATTTGATTTATGACATCAATCATTAGAATATTATTCTATATTATTTAATAAAACATCCAGGATTTCATTATTGTGTTCAGTTTATTTTTTTTTCATTGTTGGGTGTCCCATTGGGGAACTGGAATAGGAATGGTTGAGTTAAGTGGCTCATCTATAGAAACTCTATTTCATTCAGTGTTGCTTTTCTCAGTATATTCATTTTTCATATTTTGGTAAATTGAGAAGAATGGAATTGATGATTCATTTGATTGGGTTAACTCTATTAGTTGAGTAAGTTGGTTTATAAGTTGATGTCAACTCTAAATGGTGATGGATCTTATAATTTCATTATCTCTTGGGTTGAATAATTTCTTATAGGGTAGTTTACTAGACCCATGACATTGGATTTCCCAAAATGAGTTGGCTAGTTGAACAAATTGTGTTTTTAGTTTTTTATTGAAGTTTTCATGGTTTTATGGAATTGAAGATTATTGGAATTTTTGTTTTTATTTATGTCTTCTAGGATAGGATTGGGTTATGGGGGTGTTTGTTAGAAATGCCTTTGTGGCGGTTGAGGATATCTAAATGGTGGTGGTGGAAGAATACTCTACCTTAGTGGGTTATATGGTTGTGGAGGTTCGTTTTAATACCATTGTGACAATAGGTTTGGTTTTTTTCCACCCTAGGATGGATAGATATTAAATTTTTTTCCTAACAGGTTTCTTATATGGGTATCATAGAAGTATTTACTCACAACTATCATATATTTCTCTCTGTTGAGGTCATTGATTGGAATAGTGACTGTCAGACGAATATATACAACAATGGATGACAGTAGGAGATTGGGATTTCTGTTGGGAAACCATAATTTGATGAATATGGGTACATACCTCTACAAATTTCATTTCATTCTTATTCTCAAATTTAGTACTCTTCACCTCATGGACACCGCGAACAGGTAAACTATACCTTGAACCAAATTCTTATGTGTTCTACACCATTTTCTCAATTAGTGTTCTTGTAGAAATTGGGGTCTTATCATCTAGAAAACCACCTCTAGCAAAACCAATCGTGTTTTTATCAATAGGAATTAAAACATTATAAAAATATGTATTAAAATTAGATTATTTATTTGGTGGTGTTGGAAACCTGAAGAAAGCCTTTTAAATATTTATAAGTATTCATGAAGTGTTTCACTTTGAGATTTCTTATCATAAAATTTTCATTTTTTATTTTTTTAGTTGGAGGGGACATTAATTTTTTTTAGAAAAAGGTGATTCATGTCTTCCCTAACTATAATAGGGAAATCAACAAAATTTAACAAATATTTATTAGTTTATTCAAATGAACGAGGAAATTAACTAATATTTAATTGTTTTTCATCCACATTAGTAGGTTTTAATGTGGAAGACATTGTATTAAATTATTTTAAATGAATATGTCAATATTCCCCAGCAAGTCCATGAAATCATTGGAATATGTTAATTAGACCATATTTGAGGTCTAAGTTTTGTGTTTTTCCTTGAATTTCAATATATGTTGGTTGGATATAAATATCAGGAGAGGTTAGTTATTTAAGGTACTATTATTTTCATCTATCCTATACAAGTTATTTTTAGTTTCCAATTTGGTTCTCGATGATGTGGGGTTTAGAAAAGTCTCATTATGCGGCATGCCCTCCATAAAAGGGTAATCTTGTGTGCTTTAGTGTTATTGACGTAGGATCAACTCCTATTCGAGTTCCAATGGAGTTAGATATTCTGGATTATAATGTGTAATGCACATAACCTACATTAGAAATAAATCAAAAAAATATTTAAAGGTAGACAATTAAAAAGATAAATATTGACATAATTTATGAATATCTTATAATGAACAAGCAATAAAAACCAAAGTGTTCCATAGAAACGACTCTAGGCTTGGGAAGGGAAGTAGATGTTATAGAAAACATACCCAAAAATTCATCATATAAGTACATGAATTTATATTAATATCATACAACCATCAAAATAAATTAATTGGGCAGATGTTGAGAATTATAGGTGCCCTAGAGCAATAATGTATAAAATCATCTTCTAAAGAAAAATGAACCATAATATGATGTTTTTCAAGAATTCCCGCCATTTCATGGTCTTAAAGACCATAACATTTAATGATGAACCATTCAAAGTAATCGACTGAGGGATGGTTCATTATAAATTGAGCCATTATGGTGAGATTTAGAAGACTAGAAGTATTTGTAAAATCTGATTTTGATAGCGCTATCTTAGGTGAGGTGTTGTAGTGAACTGGAACCTACAAGTGCTGCCTAGTAACTGGGAATGAAGAAAGTAATTATATGTCATTTAAAGGATGAAATATACATGGATGAGAAGGGATATATGGTGTATGGAGATCTTCCCCCCACTATAATGGTGGGGGGGGGGAAGTTATTTCCTTCCCCAACTACGAGATCCTAAAGAGGAAGAGCACCAAGGTCCATCATCATCGCATCTAAATAATATGATTTCACTTATTATGAATACATAAATTCCAATTCATATTGATGTTAAAATAGTAATAAATTAAATGAAATCAATATCATATCATTATTAAATTAACCCCAATAATTTTAATCAACAGATTCATTATAAAATATTACCTTTTTAGATCATCCATTATTTTAATTATACTTCATTGATTTAGTTAAAATAAATATCACAAATTTAGTAAATGTTTAATTAAATTTACATGGACACACACACAAATATATGTTATGTCCTGTAATGATTAGATGACCCATGAATTCCACATATATTACTCTCAATCAATAGTGAATTTAATATAATTATATTATATTTATATATTAATAAATTTTACAATACAATTCCCTAGATAATTGTAGTAACACTCTAGTTTTAATGTAAATTTTATACTACACGTGTTATTTATTGAATATTTCCTCTGTATTATAATCATAAAAATGAAATACTCTTCAAGACTATAATTTTACATCCAATACCAATAAGACTATGCCACTAAGCTAATAGGCTATACAACCTCAAATATTATCTTCAATCACCAGAGGACCATGAATAACACTAAGTGATAATGAGTATCATTTGCGGTGTTATTTACTTTCAAATAAGTCATCATATATTAATTAAAAAAATATTAAATAAAAAAATAATAACTAGAGAGATACAGTAGAGACATCATTTATAAACTCTAAAAAATATTCCAGTAATTCCCAATGAAAAAATTCTTCTAATTTATGTGAAATAATAATCACTGTATATAATATATAAAATATTACAACATGAAAGGGACATAAATAAGGGAAAAATATAAAATTTTTATTGTTCAAAAATTATGGCTAATACTTCTTCATGATGTCACTAGATATCAACTATTTTTATAAAAGGTACATTATTTTTTCCCAAATCACAACACATTAAATCATTAAATAGAAAATATTTATTCACACAGTGAAAGATAAATAGTATTTATAAAATAATTATTCCCTAGAAATTACAAGGATTATAAGAAGTAAATAAGTGAGTTTTTAAAAAATATTAAATGAATTCAAAAAAACACAAAATAGTACATATCATATAAGGGTTTTTTCTATCATAGATTCATCAAAACAAATATGGAATCTTTTCTATTACTGTTTGATTATATGAATTTTTATTATGATAAATTTCAAATAGAAACGTGGATCATGTGAAAATATATCTTAAGAAAATGGAATATATATAATCAATTAGATGAATATTTAGAATCTATAATCTACCTAAAAATATATTTATAGTATAATAACTCTATAAATTAAAAAGGTAAAATATTACAACCAAACAAATGACACATAATAAATATTAGAATAATAAATGGCTCAAGGAGTACTATATATTTATTTATGTCACACAACCACCCAACTAAAGTAATTAATATATTTTCATTAAAAAATATATAAATAATATTATTTAAACAACCAAATAAATAAATCTATCAATCAATATAAACTAAAATATTACTGTAACCTATGAACTTATATTGAACAAAAAATAATATTATTTATATAGAATTACAATCCATTTTCAATATATACATGTATGTTCATTTTCCATTTATATTTATGATACTTTTTAATTCACATAACATATCAACTTATTCTTATTTCTACCAGAACATAACTCTTTTAAAAAATGTTCTCATTTTTTTTAAAAAAAATTCATGCTATTAAATTTATTTTGATAAATTATTCCATAATAAATTTTTTGGACTTGAAAAAGTCATAATATCCCAAATTCCAATTTTTTACTAACCTAAAAAATTATTCACATTTCAAATTCATATTCAATTATTCAATTTTGAAGACCCTATTTATTCTATAATTAATCACTAGTTTCAATATATATTGTTTTTCAAAATTCCTATCTAAAAGATAATATTTCATTTCAGAAAAGATTATTTATTTTTATCAAATCCGTAACAGTAGTTATCCCAACATAACTCCACTGGTTTTACAAAAATAAATAAAATATTGTATAGAAAATATAACTTATCTAACATATTAATAGGTTACTCCATGTCAAAATCCAATTTCACACTTCCATAAAATTCATATAAATTAAAATAAAAATAATGTGAAGAAAATAAAATAATAAATTTTTATAAAATACTCAAAATCTTTATAAAAAATTAATTATAATAAAATATCAATTGTATTTTCAATAATTATATGGAATTTTTTGACTACCTTCCATCATATATGTCACCACCATTTTTTATTATTCTATTATTTATAATAAATTTCATTTAACAAAATATCACCAATGAAACATGAATAAATATTATTTATTAATATAATACTCTTTTTATTAAATTTAATTTAATCTCCAACACATGTGTCCCCAAAATTCTTAATATTTGATATAGAAATTCAAAAATCACATAAATTAAATGATAAAATCAATTGAAAATGTGAGTGGTCACCTATATTTTTTTAAAAAAATTCATCCCATCAATGAATGGATAAAAAATTCTTCTATAACCATTGAAATCACAAAATTCCATTCACCTAGAAGTTATAATAGGAACTAGAAAATAATTGTTACCAAATTTCAATTTATTCCCTTAAATTGATAAGATTAAAGATTATCTTATCTCAATTGGGAAAAATTTTTCATATATTTAAAATATATTATTAATGATAAGAATATATAAATGAAAAAAAATAATTAATGAATGTTATATTTTTTTGTGTAAGACACTTCACCTAGTGCTTTCCAAAAGGAAAATTCTACATTTAATTTATAATTCCAATAATAGGATTATTATTTAAATTACATCTTTAAAAAATTTCCAAAAATACCTCTATCATGTAGTATATATCTACATGTTTTATTGTTTTATTGTCCACATAATTTTATAAAAGCATTATTGTAGGGTAGACCTAGTAATTTCCAACAAATATTGCTCAACTAGTGAGTTCCTAATACCCATCTATAAGGCACCAGGTCATGAATTTTGTATCATTTCAACAAACACCACTATAACACCCCACATTATATTAGCCATTTACCAACAATAAAATAAATTATTCATAATAAATTAATATATAAATATATTAATTTTAATTTAGAATAAATCACATATATTGAAAACTAAATTTGGGTTATAGAGAGATTAAAGAAATAGAAAATATAAATTGATATTAAATGAATAATATAGATATATGATTTTGATTTAATGATCTAATTATAAGAAAATCAAGCAGTATGTTACTGGGAACGTAAAAAAGAGAGTCATATTGTATCTATAGATTAGTTATTATGATCTATTGGCTCATCTATTATTTTTCCTTCTTGTTAATTCAACATTGAGAATCATTTCTCAAAATAGAGAGTGGAAATAGAAATAATTGAGTGATCCATGATGATGGCAGTGAACTAAATTAAACAATTGTAATCACAATAGTGAATCAATAATAATTGAAATATTTTTATACCACCATGTGTATACTTCTATAACATATCCTATTGGTTGAAACAATTTAAATCCAAAAAAACATTATATTATATTATTATATTTTATTTTCATGATGGATTGGTGTAAAATAAGGAATTCACTATTTTTTCAAATTGGAAAAAAATGTTAAATCATCTTCATTTAGTAAAAAATGGTGTTACACCCTAATTCATCAACTACTTTAGCTGATCGACACCTTTCTTATAAAAATGATCAATGTATAACATGGTGGTTTCTTCTTTGGGAAATATCCTAGATATAAAAATTCAATTTTCTACCTTTATTATTAAAAATGTCTCTAGAATATTTTTAAGTTCATTTTCGATATTTCATAAGGATTAATTTCTTAACATTTAATATGGAATGACATAAACATAACCATTATCATGAATGTGTTACTAAATGTACATTTTTTCCTATATAAAATATGTTAATAAATGATTCTCATAGTAGGTCATGTAATGATTTTATAATTGGTTTATATATTAATTATTATTGATATTAAATTACAAAATTATTTAAGGGTATATACAATAAAAATCATATTACTATATTAGGTATCATGATATTTAATGAAGGATCCCACCATATTAAATTTTTATGAATCCTTTCCACATAAAAGGGTCTAACTATTCTTTTGATATTCAAAACCTCAATTAAAATATTTTATATCTAATACAATCACAAACATTGATATTTACTCATTAAGAGGGGATTTCACTCTTGTTAAATCAATTATAAAATTCATTATAACATACTTCTATTATATTGGAGTTATCTGGATGGAAATTTTTAATAATATTAACTATTGACATAAAATAATTTATATTTACTTGGAAAAATATATAATTAAATTCAAAATAA
Organism: Viscum album; assembly: GCA_963277665.1. Classification (NCBI taxonomy): domain Eukaryota; kingdom Viridiplantae; phylum Streptophyta; class Magnoliopsida; order Santalales; family Viscaceae; genus Viscum; species Viscum album. The sequence goes on from OY728131.1 coordinate 483,864,481, forward strand.
ATAAAATTTTGGACATAGTGAAAAAAATGAAAATAAATTTATACTGAAATAATCGAGTATAACGTAAAAAATGTCGAATCATAAATAATGTGATTTAATTTTTGAATGTCTAAAAAGTATAAATGGATGTCCTAAACATAACGCTTTTTAAAAATTTACTATTAGATAAAAATATTATCAGTTTTGAATAAACCATTCATGGTGGAATATGGATAACACCATTTATAACCCCTACAGAAGCCCACTGGGAGCCCGGTGGAAAATGAGTTGGTTAAATACCAATGTCACTATAAAACCCTAATATTTTAAAAGATTATTTTATTCAATAATGTATACAACATGCTACACAAATCATACATGAACAAAGAAATAATATTATTTAAAAGACATATTTATTGAATATCCATTCTTTTTTAGGGTATGAATATGATTAACTGTATATATATAGATAATTTTCCTGATAACAAATAATTTATTGAAAAACTATTGTGGTAAAATAAGTCAACTTTTAGTAAATAAATTATATTCATGAACTAATTATTTTCTTCAAAAATGATTTTTATTTATTTTTGTTAGATAAAATTATAATTATTATACAGAAAAATTATAAATGTGATTTTAAAAAACTAATTTTATTTTTTAAATCATAAAATGAAATTTACTATAATGTGATATTTTGGGATTTTTTAAGAAGAATGACATTTCAGTGAAGAGTGAAAATTAATTTTTTTGTATGTTTCTTTGTGAATCTATCATTTATTTTAATTTAAATTTACTTGTATGAATACTATTTAATATTTAATTAATATATGGATCATTTGGTATGAAATAATCAAATTAATTACATGTTAATCACTAATATACTTGACCTTGGTAAAAAACTATTTTTTAGAATAAAATAATTTTTTCTAAAATATATTTTTATTGAGGTTTACGCATATATATTTAAATTAGTTTTTTAACATATCAGAATTGATTAATATTGAAAATTAAATATATTTATATTATTCAGGTAAAATTTATACAAATATTATTTTTTCATATATTTCTAAAAAAGAAAATTATTGGTAAATTATAAAAATGAGGTATATGTCAAATATTGTATCATTCAAAATGTCATAAATTCATAAAAATTTTATAAAAATTTATACTACACAGAGAATGATATATGAGTTATAATATAATAAAAATATTCTATATAAATAATTAGAAAAATAAAAATCCTAAATTATTTCCTAATAAATAAAAAAATTATTTTCAGTGTTGACCTATTGCCTATGAAGAACCTTGAATATAAAATATGTAGACAAAAAGATAATATTTGAGAATGAAAAAGTACTATTATAATTTTTTATTAATTATAAATTTTTATTCAAAATTTTTATTTTTATATAATTGTTTGAGTTATATAATAAATGTCATATCCAAATTCTATTAAAATTCATATGAAAGTTCAAAAAAGTGAAAGTAACAAATTAAATAAGTTTTCAAAACATAGTTTTAATTTAAAATAAACCATTAATTAGTATGATTTTTTTTGAACAGAAGTAACATTTTTTATTTTAATAATTTTTTTTATTGAGTGATTAAATATCTACACAAATTTATAAGAAACACTGATGATGTGTGTGTCCATAGGAGTAGAAAAATGAACTATTTTTTAATAAAACCCTAAAAATAATATTTTATGGTTTAATGAAAGTTTCCCATGATTATTTTCGCTATATATATCTTAATAGGGATATATAAAAGTATTAATTTTTAATTCTATAGTTTTATTGGTTTATTTTTATTTAAAATAAATAAATACTACCAAATTTTATCAATAATATTTTATTAAATAATTTTAAAAAAAATTAAAGCAAATATAGTGGGAAATATATGGTCAAATTTTCAATCCAATTCTGATTTTTAGCCAATTTTCATCTAATATTTAAATTTAGGACCCTTTAAGATTAAAAAAACATTACCATAGTTGATGTTAAAATATGTTAGCTATGGGGTTAAACCAAAATATATGGAAGAAAATGAAACTAAATCATTTAATCATTTCATTGTTTGAGTGATTTCAACACCATAATACATTATATTCAAATATATGGACATTTGAATTTATTTTTCTACATAATTAATTTATTATATTTTAATCACTTTGGAAATCCCAAGTGTAGCCCACCCCTCAATTAAGAAAACACAACCTTATTTTCCCTTCTTCACACCACATTGAGCCATATAGATCAACCTTACCCTATAAATATTAAATATAAACTTCCTCAAGAATATTATACAGGTTATAGCTTCCCATAAGACCCACCTAATGATTCCTAAGAGGATATCTAAATAGTTTATCAAAGAATATGTTATCACCATAACCTATAACTATTTTTATTCTTATTTCCCTACTAAAAATATATTTTATCATAAAATAATAACTCCAATATTTTCAATATAGTTATATTTCTATACAATGATTAATTAATCATTATTATACCCCTTTCCCGTTAAATGGGAAGTGAAAGTATCACTCGTGAGTATATTCAACTTACCATCTTAACGTAGAGATACTAATAATTGTACACAAAAATATTTCATGGATGTTTATTATGATGGGTTAAATGATTTATATATTATTATCTATTTAAAATTATAATATCACATGGATTTTGATACCATACAACCTATATGAAAACAATAATTTCGGTCATGTATAGGTGTGGAATATGTCCTCCACAGAGTGATGGGATTCATTTTTCAATTCCACATAATAAGGGTGGTAAAAAGAAAGGATATAAAGATAATATATTATATATTTGATATAATAATTATTATTCAATAATGAATTAATATTTAACCTTATTTTTTTCCATATGTAGAGAAATTTAAACAATGATCATGCATACGTACGGCCTACCGCCTCCATGAATAGTGTAATTCATTTATCTATATCTAATTGTTTGGATGACTAAGAATATGTATATAATGAATATATATAATATTAATATCATGATTAATAGTGTAGAGATGATGTACACATTTTCAATATATAAGTACCAAAACCATCAAACTACAACATACATTAAAAATGATACATATATCACATTTGACCAAGATAATAATAAATAATTATTAATAAATCTGTGATAAAAGATTATAATTAAATAATACATGGTATTATATGTTAATATTTTTATTTAAATGATTTATTAAAAATATATATTTACTAAACATTTGTTCCAAAAATTTATGATGGATGTTATACTTGAGTTAAGGGATTTTGGTCTCCTGTTAATGTTTTTGAGAGACGCACCATATTAAAAACTTTTTTCTTTTGTTTTATTAAATTAATTATGATGAATATATTAATTTATTATAATCATTCAAATTATTGGGATTTAAATACACATTTTATGTTATTTATTTCATAGGTTTTACAATTCAAAAGATACCAAACTAGTAAGGGTTTTATGTTTCTCTCTCATTGTTTATTATTATTATTTATGAATAAGTTTTTGTTGATGAAATATTAGGATATAACACAAAGGAAACTTATTAATTTTTTAATCCAATACATATTTATTATGTATAAATGGTTTCTATTCAGATTTCTTACCTTGGTACCAAAGAAACTGAATATAGGTTTTTATGGAAAATTATCTTCATTTATCTCTTAACTTAAAAAACTATTTCTTTCATATTCATCTTTTCCAAACATTTATTAAATAAACCATAAATAGTATAATATAATTATTTAACAAAAGGATTCAAGTGATTGAAAATTTAGAAATTTATTTAGATTTAATATTCTATTTTTTCTTAATGAAGTACATCATGACTTTTTTTACAGTAGTATGAATTAAATTTTTTGTTTTATCATACAAGGAATGAATATAATTTCCCTCCTTAATTAAAAATAAATTACTTAAATATTCCTATAAATATTTCTAGAGTTATTTTTTGACAAAAAATATTTTTATTATTGTTGACAATTTATTATATTTTTAATTAGCAAATTATTATTGGAGAGGTTATTTTAATGAAGAAATATTCTAATTATCATTTTAAATGAATTTAAATTTATAAAGATAACCTTTGATGTTAATTATTATTAACTAGGGCTATTATCCAATGATACCATCCTTAGTTTTTCTAAAGATGTATTATGACTATGGTGACATTATTTTTATTAATATCATACAATTTTCATGGGTTTAAAAAGTTTGATTTAATGAAATGATTGTGAAAGTAATTTCTTTTCCACATGTTATTATAGGATTAAATGTTTAAGAAACACATTTTCTTTTTATTATTAATGATTTTATGAATATTTTAAAATTTTTTGGCACACATATATATGTTTTTTATTATTTAATGGGTGGTACTCCAATTATATATGCCTCTAATTCAATGGGTTAAGATAGATATCTCATGAGATGAAAAATACTACAATGGGGAGTGAAACTAGTTCAAATAAGAGACTCTGAACACTATAATAATCATTATAGGGAATCATTAATACTATGATTGTTTTGGGAGTGTACCCAGTCGCTGTGATAGTTTTTGTTGTGATCCTTCATTCATAGGAACATTATTTTCTATCCTTATGTTGATATCAAAGTTTAATGGATTTTTCTAATTTCATTCTCTCATCGATCATGTTATTTGACTCCTTTATGATTCATATCTTATAACCATTAATGATTTAGTATATGACTCAATATTATAATATATGATAATAAAGATATGATTTTGAAATTTTATTATCCTAGTATCATACAATTATGTTTATTTTATGCTTATGTAATCATTTATATATGACTATTATACCTTTAATAATCATATGAGCTCATTATTTTTCATTTAACCAATCCCCAAGTTATGGTAAACTATTTTTAGTATTAAATTTCTTATAAGTGTTCTAGTTATGAATAAATTAATAGGGGTTCATAAGAACAAATTATTTATGAGTTTATGTTTCCAAAAGATAATATAACAATATTATACTAGGGTGGATCATAATATTCTGTAATAATTATTCATATGATAATATGTAAAATAATATATGAAATGTATAGGTCATTATAGTTGGTATCAAACCATTTTTTAGTTTTCCATTGAAAATATTTATTAGAAAAGTTTATTGAAAAATGTTGCATATTTCTAATAATTGGATAATATACTAAAGTTTTTTTAAAGAAGAAATTATATAGTTTTATTAGAAATTCATATCTTTGTGGATACTATAAGTGAATATGTATTTTCAAAAATTGAATTTATGGGTCATAAGGATAATAATTGTTGATTGATTATAGATCAACCATAATTCTATTTAAAATTGATTGTTTCAAAACTATACAAGTAGTTTTACTCTATCAGGGTAAATGTTTATGTAATCTCAAATTTTACTTATATACCATTAAGATAGATTTGATTTAATTATGACCATGGATTTCAATGATGAACCTAAGGTGTCATATGTTGAAAAGTAAGGGTCATGATTTAGATATCCTAGGAATATTGTTTGATGATTTCATGATTAGACAACATGAATAATGTTTCCATAAATATGATTTTGGGTTTCAGTAAATGGATGTATCTATGATGATTCACATTATTTCTGGTTATGAAAGATGTTAGAATGATTTTCCTTGGATTAAACCAAATGAAACATTTGATATTATGTGACAAACATTGATTAGTCCTAATCGTCGATCTAATTATATGATTAATAAAATCAAAATGGGTGATTTTCCCAATAAAACATACATGATAATGATGAAGTTATATAATGTTCAAAGAGGAAAAATGATTTTTATTTCTATATATTTATAATGTTTGAAGAATAACTAAAGGGAATCTCTTAGGGAAATGAAATGATGATTTAGGCATGGAATTTAAGGACATAGATTAAGTAATTGATGTGGAAAAATGAAATGTTAATTTAACGTAATGTTTGAGAATAATGGTTAACCTATGGTATCATCAATTTATAAATGTCATGTGTGGAATTTATATTAATTATGAAAATCAATGTCTAGGGGGGGGAGGTTCAATAAGTGTATTAGTGAGGTTGTATGAGTAATGTTTTTTCTATTGTTGTCGAATATACTAAAAATGAATTATGAATGGAAGGAGGTATTAAGTATTGTGATGATTAATCCTGGTAAATTGTTTAAGAAGGAAGAAGAATGATTAATATTTTAATATATTGGAAATGAACAACTATGTTCTAGATATATGAATCATAAAAAGTATACATATTTTTCATAGGCATTTTTCAGTGAGGATTTGATAAAATATGTCAAATTATACTAAGGAACTATAATTGTTACATAATAGAGCTGTGATATATTAGGGGAAAAACCCAATAATTGGAAAGATAACCCTTAATATTCCCTTGATGTTGATATAATGTTTTTTAGTTTGGATAAATATATAATTTATAGGGATATAGTAAATTGTTTTGTATTGCTGACCTTGAAATTAGTTAGTGATTTGAGGGAAAAATTATTTATGTTAAAATTTAAATACATAGAAAAACTTTATATTCAAAAATAATTAAAAATAATATTTTATTTTATTTGAGGAATGAGTAAAAAATTAATTTTTAGTAACATTGTTATTTTCATTGAGGAGTTATTGTATTTTGGGTTATTTATAGGTTTTAGTATAATATATGAACAATGTATTCACTTATTTGGTATGCTATAATTTTGAAATACTTTATGATATTTGGGTTATTAAATATAAGTTTATTTTGGGAATTCAGTGGAATTGATTAAGAATATTTGAATTTATAAGGGTATTATTTTTATAAATTTATGGAAAGGATTACATTAAAATTTGGATGAAGTTTTAGAGTTTATTCTATTATTTCATCATTTGATGATTTTTCAAAATATGTAATGTAAGAAAATAGATCTTCTTTTCGTGTATGATTTTCTTTTTTCTGGTGTTTTTAAGAAAAAAGAGGCATTTGTGGAAATTTTTTAAGTACACGTTTTGTACTTTATAAGTACACATTGTGTACTCAATTTCTGTGGGTGACCGTGTACAGGTCGTGTAACGGCTGACTACATGGTCCTGTGTCGTGACCTAGAGACAGCCTAAGGCAGGGGCCGGTTAAGGAAAGTACACGATGCATACTTCAAAAGTACATCTCACGTACTTTATTTTTTTTCATTTACCGTACTGGGGTCGCGTATGATGGAAAAAAACATGATTCTTCTTCATCTGTCTCATCCAGGAGCGACCGTACATCCAAAAATCTTCTCAGAGCCTTGGATCGAGAATCCATTCTCTAATTCGACCATCATGATTGTGTTGGGATCTACTCAGTAAGCTCTTTCTTATACTAGAGCATAGTTTCCTAATTCCTTAGCTTTCAAGAGTTTTCCTCCATTGAATGTTTTTAGAGTTTTGTAGATCTAAGACGTTCTAGGGAAATTCATCGCCTGAGACTCAAGTATAATGTTCTCCCAGCACTAAGGTAGGTGGTTTGTGCTTTTCCGTTGATAGTTTTTGGGTTATATGTGCAAAAGTGCCCAATACCCATGAATGTGGTATTGAATGTTTATGGTTTCAGCCCTTTTATTTCCCTACTATGCCCTGTTTCTTTGGAGAGAGGTTATTTGTTTTCAAATAGGGTTTTCTTGCTATGCTATGGGGGTTTTTCCCATGTTTTACTTGTTTCGACGTTTGGTTTGGTTTGCATGATAGGATGCCGATTTGCATACAATGCATAGTACTATGGGATGGAGTCATTGTTTCTGACATGTTATCGTCACGTAGATTGTTTACAAAAGTATTTCTTGAGGTTTAATGTTGATTCCATTCATTGTTATCCTTTATTGACTTACAGAGGGCCGTGAGAACTAGGTGTAGAAGACCATAAGTGAAATGGATGTTGAGGGATTCTCCAGAGTGTCTATTTTTGATGTTATGATGTGAGACCATAGAGGGAATTCACGTAATTGCTTCCTCAGAGTGTCTCTAGTTCCTCGACGCGGGACACAAGGGGAATGAGACATTGAGTGATTCCCCAGAGTGCCTATTAGTTAGGTATTATAGACTATATGAGGAATTGACGGTGATTCATTCCTCATAGAGTCTATGCATAAGTTGAACTATAGGTCTTAGACTATTTTTACATCCCAGAGTGTTTATTGTGTTGTTTGGTTGAACCAGAGGGGTTAATCTATAAGTACTTCTCATAGGGTTACCTTCTTGTGCTTAGCTGTTTACTTGCTATGTGGAACTGAATGCTTTGAAACTGTAGGATAGTTTACTTTTGAGTACTTCCTTGTTTACTACATTCTTTTTCTTTTCCCTGTCATATATAATCATGGATTATTAGTCACAAAACATATCTTGGTTTCCTATTAGGATTCCTCTCACACCCTATTTGGGTCATTCTTTTGGGAACAAACATATTATATTGTTGCAGGTATAGATAAGGGCACACACCCTTCTACTTCAGGTTCTTAATTACTGTAGAGAAAGAGAGCATGGGACCAAGCTGAGGTTTGCAATGATGAGGAGATTTTTACTTGTTTTTCATTTTTTACTTTGGTTTAGTACTGTATTTCACCATCGTGATTTATTGGAATGCTTTTCTAGAGATATTCATCATGCATCATTTTATATATGTTCTGTAGTTGTTATTACTTCTACACTTATACTGTTTACTGCTATATGGAATTATTTCTACGGCTTATGCTATTGACAATTTTTTACTTCCGCTATGTTACTCTACCAATGAGGGCATAGTTTCCCTACTATCACACCCTAGGCCCTCACTGCCAGTCGGTAGCCTCTGGAGTTCGGGGAAATGCGTTTCAGGCCATGGGACCAACCGAGTAGGGGCAACTCTGGGCAGCCTCTAGAACCATGAAGTTAAACAGTGTTATCATAGGAATTATATTCTTCTGGACTTACTGTTTCGAACCTATAGTCTGGGATAGGATGGAATATGTACTTAGTAATAATCCGTTTCTAGGAGTAGGTAACCCATGTATAGGGAAAGGATAATTTACATCGTATATTGTATGTTTTCTAGTTTTTCAATATCTATAGTTGATTTGATTTTCACCATTGGAGGATTCACATGATTTGTGATGTTATCGTTGATATTATTGAGCTTCTATATCTTTTTCAACGTGATGAGATGAAGGTATGCCATCTCATTCATCATATAGGCACTTTCTAGGGATCACATGTCATGTATTCTTACATTGACATTTTGGATGAATTAGTGATTTCATGTTGTAGTGATTGATGTTGTGCTAGATATGCATTTTTTTGTGATATATTCCTTGATAGTATACCAAATATTTGATAGGGAATTAAATTGTAAAAGGTTATGATTGAATGAATTCCGAATTTTGGTTCATGAGGAGTTATGGGCCCTCGTGGATCAGAATTTGGTGGATCATAGCCTTGTGTTCCTTGTTCATGACATGTATAAGATGCCAAGATTTGATTCACATAGAGTCTGGCCCCTCAGGGATTGGAATTTGGAACTTTGGTGTTTGTTTTAGTGTTTTTCTGGTCTCTGAAGTAGTTTCTAAGACTTACAGTTTGGAAAAACCCAGAATACACGGTGTGTATTGATGAATACAGGACACGTGTTCTTTTATTCAGGAAGAAACTGATTTTCTTAATTACATTTTGTTTACTATAAGTACACGCAGTATAGTGTCTAACCGTGTCACTGGCTGTATGGGCAGAGACATAGGTTTGGGGAAAACATAGTGGGACACGCCGTGTACCGAACTTACATGTTGTGTGTTTAGATCATGTGTCTGTCGTGTGACTAATGACACGGATGGGTAAATATTCGGTTATACACATCGCGTCATGATTGAACACACTGTGTAGTGTAATCTAGGAATCCAATCGTGTAACATACAACATGGGATGGTGAAATCCTTCAGGTACACGTTGTGTCTATATGGAACATTCCGTGTAGAGTGAGCCATGTAACCGGCCATGCATATGACAACATGGGTCAGTGATGTTCATCTAGTACATGCCTTGTCTAGAACATACACGACATGTAGTATTTCTCTAGGAGGACTGTGTGGCTTAGCTGTGTAAGGGAACTCGGGCATGGGGAGAGGATTCACGTACACGTCTTGTGTTAGGACAACACGCTATGTGTCTGGGTTGTTACATGACCAATTTTGGCAGAAGTACACGCCCATGTGAAAGTCTTAAGGGAACACATTGTGTAGTTAATCATACACTCCATGTATCCTTGTTTTGAAAAACATGAATACATTATTTATCATGTTCTATTCTTGCACTTCTGGTTTTCCAGTCCTTGATAATCATGATCTAAATTTTGTTCTTAACCTTGCAAAGTCATTCCACCGTAATGTCCCCCAGTTGTATGCCAGTTTCTAGGAAATGATTAGACACCGGACATGGCTGATCATGGACTTCCAGTAGATCCTCCAGTTGTGCCAGTCTTGGCACCAGCCGTCAATTCTTGAAAATGGTTATTAAACACAGTTCCGAGAGGTCTTTATGATGTTTATATATACCTTTCATGGATCAATACATCCTACCCCTTCTTTGGAAGAACTGAAGAAGGATTTCTTGCAGCATCATCCTTCCACATTCTTAGGGGAAGGAGGACCACAGGATGAAGAGTCATGGTTGGAGGCCATGATTTCAATATTCAAGCACCTAGAGACACCTCCAGAGAGGAGGGTCAAGCTCACTACATACATTCTATCTGATTCTGCCAAGAGATGGTGGGATGTGATCTCACAGGTCGGATGCCAACAGTTTTTCGATTGGGATGAGTTCTAGTGTGACTTATATGATTACTTTTACCTTGTGACATTGAGGGCCGATCGAGCCCGAGATTTCATGAGTTTGGAGCAGGGTACTCTTTCTGTAATGGAGTAATCTATCGCTTCACAGAGCTACAACATTTCACACATATTCTAGGAGGTGATGAGTTATTCTTAACAAAGATGTTTGAGGATTATATCAGGCACGACATCCAATCTCAGGTGAACATCTGCAGGATGACTTCCATCACCTCTATAGTTAACTAGGCGCTTATCAAAGAGCACAATATGAGGGATTCTCGAATTGTGATCCAGGGCGGCTTGAAAACTGGAGTTATTATCCCTTCTACTAACAACAGGAAGCGCCCCATATAGACTTTGCGTGGAGATATGAGGAGGCATGACACTTCTTCTGGTAGCCAGGTGGTATGGTACAAGTGCGGTAAGAGCATGCATAGGAGGCATGACACTTCTTCTAGTTGCATCCATTTTTTCATCTGCTCTTTTTCTGATACAGGGTCTTCCCATAGCTTTATATATTTTTATGTTTTTGATATCTTTGGGATATATATCTTTTCTTATGCTGATATCTTGATGTTATACACTACATTGTGGAAAGGAATGTCTAGTGTGCGTCAGGGTAAGGGGTGCCCTCTAGAGGTTAGTGGGCATCATTTCTTATTGGACATATTTGTCCAAGAGATAGAAGGTTAAGCTATCATTATCATTATGCATTGTTTAGTTCCCTTCCAAGAAGTCATCAATAGTTATTGATGTAGGGAGAGTTTTACATCACGAGAGGGTGGATCGTTTCTTCATAGGGGTGATTGGGATGTACAGACGAGTAGAGACGGACCCGAGCATCATGGATTGGGAGAATTTATATCCTAGATTGCGAGTCTATATTTGGATGAATAGTGGACTTCACAGATGGACTTTCCTCCAGTGGTGGATCATTTCTGATATGTCTTTCCAGATAAATTTTCAGGTTTTCCTCTGGAGCAAGAGATAGAATTCTCTATTGATATTGTTCTAGGAGTGGCACTAGTGTCTTTTCCTCCTTATAAGATGGATACACCAGAGTTACAGTAGATTAAGAAGTAGTTGGAAGAGTTGTAGGAAAAGGGTTTCATATAACCCAACACATCTCCTTAGGGTTCACATATTCTATGTGAGAAGAAGGCAGATGGTAACCTTTTACATTGTGTGGATTATTTGATGTTGAACAAGTTTAATGTCTAGAACCTATATCCCTTACTGAGGATTTATGATCTTTTTTATCAGATTTGAGGAGCCCAGGTGTTATCGAGTATCTACCTGAGATACTGTTACCATTAGTTGCGTGTTAGACCATCTAATATACCCCATGAATCCTTATGGAGTAGGTATGGTCTATACGAGTATGTGGTTATATCGTTCAGTCTCATGAACACGCCTGCAGTTTTCATGGAAGTGATGAACCGAGTGTTCCATCCATACTTGGATTCTTTCGTGGTAGTGTTCGTGGATGATATCTTGGTGTACTCTCACACCCTACATGACCTTGTTACCCATCTTGAGATCATTCTGAGTACACTTTGAGAGTATCAATTATATGATATGCTCTCAAAATGCCACTTTTTGATGGACTAGGTTCACTTCATGGGTCATGTTATCTCAGACACATGAGTATCAGTACACCCAGAGAAAGTGAGAGCACTAGTCTTCTGGGATTAGCCGAAAAAATATCTTTTAGTTACACATTTTTATATGATTGGCTAGATACTACACGTGTTTTATATATGACTTCTCACTCTTGGAAACACCACTAACGAGTCTGACTAAGAAGGGTCTGAAGTAATTTTGGTCAGATTCTTGCGAGTCACCCTTTCAGGAGCTGAAAGGGAGACTGACCTCAGTACTGATACTAGTTTTTTCAGAGCATGGAAAGAGCTACACTGTTTACTGTCATACACTAGGTATCAGCCTGGGATATGTGCTTATGAAGGGAGAAGGAGTCATCACGTATGGTTTTTGGCAGTTGAGGCCACATGGTAGGAATTACCCGACGCATGAACTCAAGTTGGCTCCAGTTGTTCATGCATTACGATGTTGGAGACACTAACTTTTGGGAGTTCATTTTTTGGTTTTCGCTAACCAAAAAAGTCTAATGTATATCTTCACTCAGCGTAACCTAAATTTGAGGCAGCACAAGTGGGTTGAGTACCTTTAGTCTTTTGACATTGGTATTTTCTCCATGCTTGGAAAAGGAAACACTGTTGCTGATGAGTTGAATAGGATGACTCAAGTATAGGTAGATTAGGAGGGCAGCAGTGAGTGACAACTTATGGCTCTATTATCTGAGATGAATTTGGCGGCCCACGACAGACAGGGGCAGACGTTACGTTCTTCTGTAGTTGTTAACTATGCTCTTGTTGATTGAGTGTGAATGAGGCATCTATCAGATTCTGAAAGCCTAGTGCTACGAGAGAGTGTGTCAGGAGAGGACCCTATTAATTGATGGAACATAAGGGAGGATGATCTATTATGTTTCTAGGGTCATGTATAGCTGTCAGTAGACATGTGCGAGGAGATGATGCATGAATTTCATTCCTCAGTTTGGTTAGTTCATCTTTGTGTCCCCAAGATGTATTCTGATATACACCATTAGTATTGGTGGCCAGGTATGAGGAGAGATGTTGCTGGTTTTATCTTGAGGTGTTCTATCTGTCATCATGTGAAGGCATAACATCAGCAACTAGTAAGTATTTTTTATTAGTTACCCATTCCTATGTGGAAGTGGAATGATGTCGTGATGGATTTTGTGAAAGGTTTGTCGAGGTCTCCATGATGAAATGATGAAGTATATGTTTTTATTGACAGACTCACAATGGTTTCTCACTTCTCTCCAATTAGGGAGAACTTTAGTGTTGATGAGATGGGATGGTTGTACATCCATGAGATTGTATGTCTCCATGGAGTTCTACACTCCATTGTTTCATACATGGATTCACATTTTACTTCTTGGGGCTGGAAAGGACTTCAAGGGGATTTGGGTACACTGGTACTTTTGAGTACAACATACCACCCCCAGACATATGGCTAGTCTGAGCGTACAATTTAGGTTCTTTAGGACATGCTCTGAGCATGCATCCTATATTTTTAATGTTCTTCGGAGTAACATATACCTCTTGAGGATTTTTCCTACCATAATAGTTTTCATGAAAAAATTCATTTGGAACCTTATGAGGCTTTCTATGGTAGGCCATTCTGATCACCCTTATGTTGGTTGTAGGCAGGAGAGGCAGTTATCCTGGGACCTCATCTTGTCCAGGAAACCACAGAGCAGATATAATTGATTCAGAAGAGGGTGGCTACTGCACAGTCTCTACAGAAGTCTTATGATGATCATCGGAGACAACACATGGAGTTTGAGGTTGGGGATCATGTTTTCATGTGTTTGACACCGAGGTTGGGAAACAAGAGGATTAAGAGATATGGTAAGCTTTTTATGATGTACATCGAGCCATTTGAGATGTTGGAGATAGTTGGGCTGGTTGCCTATCAGTTTCAGTTACCTTAGAGGTACATGTCTTTGCATGACTTCATCCATGTTTCTCATCTTTGACATTACTTCTCAGACTATTATCATGTTTTCCAACCTGAGGAGGTTAAGTTAGAGGAGGGAACATCTTTCGAGGAACATCCTATCCAGATTGTTGCTCGAATTACGAAGCTTCTCTGTGGATGGTATGTTCCTCTGGTATGAGTGTTATGGATGCACAGGTTAGTAAAGGATGAGAATTGGGAGAGTCAAGATGATCTACATTCAAACTGGCTGGAGTTTTTCGAGGATTCTTCAACTATGCTAACATGCTAGGGAAATTCGGGTACAGATTTCTTTAGGGGGTGGGGGAGTTTTTAAGAACCCAAATCATTTTTAGGTATGTTTTCCCTTTTCTAGTTTTTTAAATAAAAATAGGATTTTCTATAAATTTCATAAGTACACAACGTGTACATTATGAGTACATGTTGTGTACTCGGTTCCTACGGGTGACCATTTAGAGGCCATGTGACGGCTGAGTACCCGACCGTATGTGGTGACCAGGAGACCGCCTAATGTAGGGGTCGGTTAAGGCAAGTATACACTGTGTACTTAAAAATTATACGTTGCATACTGTTTTTTCATTAAATGTATCGGGGTCGCATCTGATAGAACAAACACAATTCTTCTTCATCTGTCTCATCCATGAGTGACTATACGACCTCAATTCTTCTATAAGCTCATGATCGAGCATACATTATCTGATTTGACCACCGTCTTTTGCATAGGGATTGCCTTGGTATGGTCTTCCTTCGTCTACATCTTCATTTATTGATTCCTCCTCATTCTAGAGTTATCCTCTATTGAACATTTTTAGCATTTTTATATATCTATATCGTTCTAGAGATATTCATGGCCTGATATTAAAGTATAACGATCTTCCAATGCTGAGGCAGGTGTTTTGTACATTTCTATAGATATTTTTTGAGTTATATGTGCAATGGTTCCCAATAACCATGAATGGGGTACTGTATGTTTATGGTTTTATCCCTATTATTTTATTGATATTCTTTGTTTGTTTGAATAGTGGTTATTTGTTTGAAAATAGTGATTTCATTCTATGTTATGGTGGTTTTTCACTTGTATTTATGGTTTTTTCCTTTTGGTCTAGTTTCCCTGTTAGGCTTCTACTTTGATTTCCATTCCTTGTACAATAGGATGTAATAATATTTTCTAACATCTTGTCATGTTTTATATTTTTTATCCAAGTAGTCCTTGAGGATTACATTGGCTTCAATGAATTTCTATGCTCGATGGACTTACACAGGGCTGTGAGAACCTCTTGTAGTAGACCATTGGGAGAATAGATGTTGAGGGCTTCTCTAGAGTGCCTTTTTTTGCTATTACGATGAGATACCATAGGGGTAATTGATAGAAGTTCTTCCTCAGAGTGTCCATAGTTCCACAACACGCGAAATAGGGGGAATGAGAAGTTGAGTGCTTCCCCAGATCACCTATTAGTTACCGATACGAGACTATAAGAGGAATTGATGGGGAGTGCTTCTTCCGAGAGGCTTTACATTAGATGAACTTGTGAGGTTAGACTGTGTGTACCTCCCAAAGGGTTTCTTTTGTTTTTTGGGTTAACCAGAGGGGATAGGCTATGAGTAATTCTCAGAGGTTTACCTGCTTTTTCTTAGTTTTTTACTTTCTATGTGGAGAAAAATTCTTTGAAATTGTGGAATTTTTTACTTTTGAGTACTTCCTTGTTTACTTATTTCTTTTTCTTGTTGGCCCCCATATATATTTACTGACTTCTAGGAATAGTTCTTTTGGTGGTGGCCTACTGGGATTCGTCTCACACCCTGTTTGGGTCATGAATTTAGGACCAAACATATTATATTGTTGCACGTATAGAAAAGGGAAACGACCCTTCTACTTCAGGTACTTGATTGCTTTATAGATGAAGAGCATGGGACCAAGCTGAGCCTTACGATGCTGAGAATTTGTTTAATTTTTTTATCTTTTGTACTACGGTTTAGTACTATATTTCAGTGTTTTGATGTGTTTTTCTTCTTTCCTAGACATATGTATCATACATCATTTTATATATGTGCTCCATTTTTTATTACTTCTATTATTTTTTTTGTTTACCGATGTGTGGTATTATTACTACTACTTCCGATATTTCCATTTTTTTTAGTTCTGCTATGTTAATTTTCCAATGAGGGAATTGTTTCCCCACTATCACACCCAAGGCCCTCGCTACTATTTAGAATCCTCTGGAGTTCAGGGAAATGCACTTGAGCCTATGTGACCAACCAGGTATGGGGCACCTCTTGGTGGCTTCCGAAACCGGGACGTTATAGGTAACTTGCTTAAATAAATTTGATTTGATGACAAATAGATATATAAGGAATTGATTATCATTATTTTAAGTATCTTATTATTAATTAGAATTTAATTTTAGTTCACGAGGAATTAAAAATTAACCATCATTAATTTGAGTAAGATGTAAAGTAGATATTTATAAAAGAAAAAACAAACATTGGTATTTTTCTTATCAGTAATTTTTTTTATTTATTTCTGGAAAAAAATATCACTTAAGAGTAATAATATTACCATGATATATATATTTTTTCCAATTACCTTCATTTTTTATGAATTAATGGTTATTACCTCAACCCTTTGGTTTATGATTTTCTTCATTAACATTTTCATGATAATTAACTTTCCTGTGATCAATAGAGTATATAAATTACTTTTATAGAATTTCCATATTTTCACTTTCCATTAATTTTATCCTATTAGTAAAAATAGTTATGTTTTATTCTAGACGAGCTTTGTATTTTTTTTACATTCACTCATTACAATATGATATTTAATTAATCCATTTTATAATGTGAATTTTCCATAAAAGGATTTTCAAATGTTAAACACTTGATTACTGATAAAATTTTAAAAATATAAGGATGAAATTTTTTAGTTGGGTTAGGGATATAACACCATGTTATTTTCAAATAAAAACATTTTATATAGAAAATACAACACACAACAGTGAGCTTAAATGAACCATTAAATATTATTATTTTAATGTTATAGTTTTAGCCTACTCTATAAATAAGAGGATTTGAAATGGAATTACCCCATTATGAAATATATATATATATATATATAGTGGTCCTACTCAATAATGATTTTTTGAATAATTATTAGGAAATAAGCACTATTGTTTCTGTAATGATATTTTATTCTTAAAAATACATTTTGTTTAAAAACTTTTTTTATGGGAAAATATGAATAAAAATCTCGAACATTTATAAAATAAATTTAAAAATTTTAATTACATTTTAAAAATCTTCATATCAAAATTATCATAGGATATAATTTAGGATTTCTGTAAAGATTTGTTTGTTAATGACTAGTGAAAATAATATTTTTCAAGAATATTTTTTAAAAGATTCAATTATTGTTTTTAAATTTTCCATTATTCATTAAATTTGATATTAAATAAATATATTTATCATTTCATATAAATAATAAAATAATCTAAAAAGGAACATATATTATACCTTACTTCCGTATAAAATTATTTTTTGGATTGAAAATGTTTTTTATCTAAAATATTTTTATCATTGAATTTTATGCATTCATATTAAAAGAATTTTATGTTAGTTATATGAATTTAATTTGATTAAATTAAATTTATTTTTTCATTTTGAATTAAAAATTTATTTCATCATGATTGTTTTTATTTTTATTAATAATTTGAATTTTGTTTTATAGTAAAAAATATTCTTTATATAAAATATAGTATCTTTTATGATATGTGAAAGAAATAAACATGTCATAAAAATATATTAAAATTACCAAATTACTTATTTATGATAATATAATAAAACTATGTTTTATAAATATTTCAATAAATATTAATTATAATTTATTTCATGATAAATATAAAAACATAATTCAGTGTCGACGTATTACTTGTAGAGTAATGGAAAAGTCAAAATTGGTGTCCAAAAGATAATTTGTATATAGTAAAACATCATATATATAATTTTTTATCAAATACTAAGAATTATTGATGAAATTTATTACATGATATGTATTTTGGATTTTTATAGTATGTGGATTATCCTACTACTTCTGCAATGCTTGTGGAAGGTTGAGAATGTTATAATAAAAAATTAAAAAGCTTTTCATGATATACATGTGAGAACTAATATGTATTGAAAAAAAATATTTTATTGGACACAAATAATTAATTATTATGGTGGTATCATATTTTTAAAATTTATTTATGAAATAATAACCTTAAATTCTTACACAATGAAAATCGGGTGCCTGTGCATGTAGTAGAAAAATCAAGTATTCCATTATTAAAAACTCTTAAAATAATACTCTATGAATGAATTAATGGGTAGAAAAATATACTTTTATAAATCAATAAAAATATAAACATTTAAAGGATTATATTCTAAGCCTCAATTTTAATTGGTATATTTAAAAGCAAATTTAATAAATATCATCAATAATGGAATTAATAATTCTTTTTGAAAAAATATTTTATTAAATTATTAAAAATTCATTAAACTATTTAAGAGAAAATTTTGAAAAATATATTGTCGAATATTTAATCCTCAATCCAATAATGATATGATTTTAAACATTTATATGAAATTATAACCATTTATATATCAAGAATATGTTATCACAATTAATGTTATAATATGGTAAATGATGGATTAAACTAAATGATAAGGTCTAAAAAACACCTAAATATGTCAAAATTTATTGTTTAATTCAATTTATACCCCATAAAATCATATCTATCTATCCATAATAATTTCAAACCATTTTTATAGAGAATGGAATTATTATTTTTTTAATTATTTAATAAATCGCAAGATTGTCCCTACCCTCAATTATAAAAATGAATCTCTCATTTCACTTATTCACACTAAATTGAGGGTTAAAGATTGAACATAGCCTGAAAAATACATTATTAAAAGTTAAAATTTTATAGGTTTTTTTCTTTCCAAAAACCATCTCTAGGATCCATAATAAGATATCTGAAGGAGTTTATTCAAATAATAGGATACTACCTTAGTCGATCACATTATTTTTACATCCTATTTTGATTATATAAATCATTGGTATTTTTCATAAAAAAAAAATCTTTTTTTAATGATAATTAAATAACAATTATCTATCCTCTTTCCAATCAAATGGAAAGTGAAATTATCACTCATTTTTACGTAACACATATTGTATTCATATAGTGATAGAATTATTTTTACACCAATATATTTCATTGATTTTTAAAATGATCATTTAATATTTTATATATGATAATTATGAAATAATTATACATTTGAAATTATAATTTCTCCTCTAAAATCATAACTTCAAACATGTTGTAAAATGATAACATCTATTGGGCATATATGGGGATTACCACACCCACGATGCGATGTGATTTTTTTTTCAATTCCACTTTAAATATACTATAATAAGGATGTATATAATGAATATATATTCCATATATTAATTAATACTTATTTTTATTTTTTATTTAATATTAACCTTTATGTAATTAAATCCCTAAAAAATTAAACAACATAAGGCATATGTATGGCCTACCATTTATATGACTACTGTAATTCAATTTTCTATCTCTACATTTGTGTACAAAAATAAAAATGTATATAATGAATATATATGGTATTTATATAATTATTACACTTATATATATATATATAAATATATATTGTTACCATGATGAATTTACAAGGAGAAAAACTATTTAACCAAGAAATAAATGAAAAAAATTAGATATTAACCAGAAAAGTGATTATATGAAAAAATTTCTAATAAATTTGTGATAATGGTTTTAATTAAGTCATATATCTTATTAAATATACTATTATGGTCGATAAATATTTATATATAATAAATCTATATTTATTATATAGGAGTATTAAACATGTAAGATCGATGTCAGAAGATAAGGTAAGAGGATTCTTCCTCACCTTAATTTTTATGAGACATAAGAAATATACAACACTTTTTTGATTTATGTGTTTCATGTACTGACCATGAATATAATTAATTTCTATTCTCATGAAAATTAGTGGGATATTATTTACTATTATTGGATTTGTTTTTATTGGGTTTAATGATTGAAAAGATGCCAAGTTTGTACATTTTTATATTAAATTTTTAGTTTTTATCTATATTTTTTATGAATAAATTTTTTATGATGAAATATTGTGACATACCCCTAAAAAACATGTGATAATTATTATTATCTATTTTGTAGGAATATATGTTTTTGTTTTATTTTATTCCCCATAATTACTCAAGATATCGAATATATTTTTTAATAAAAATCTACATTATCTATATCTTTGGTCGAAAAATCATTTTCTTCTATATAATATTCTTATAAATATGTTTTCACATACACTTTAAATATTCAACTATATTTCACTATGTATTACAAATTATTGATTTTTTACATATTTTTTGATGAAATATTATTATCAGTTTCTAATTGAGGTAATTTTATGTCTTTTTTTATAAAATTATGAATGGATTATTCCTTTTACCTTTTATAGGATGAATGTTAATTCCAATATTAGTGAACCATAAACGGTTTGAATCATATTTTAAAACTTTTCATTGTTATTTTATAAAATATGGTTTCTATGTTACATGGTAAAATTTTTGATATTAAAGAAGTGATTTCAAATTGAAATTTTTTCCAAATGAAATATTCAAAGTGAAGTTTTAAATGCATTTATAATTATAATAATTTTCTTCGATGTCACTTATGAAATACTAGGGATATAATCTATGAATTCTATCCATATTCATTCTCTATATTATTTATTCTTAATATGAAATGTTGTTTATGATCGTATTACCTTTTCTTCAAGCCATGGAATGATTAATTGAATAAATTTATATTAAACACATTTATTTTTCATGGTATATGCTATGATAAAATTTTTATGAATCTAATTTTCAATTAGTGGGTTATTGTCTAACGAATATTTTTTGACCTTCTAGAATATGTATTTATGTTGTTAATTATGGGATGGGTCAAATAGAAATTATATATCCCTCAAATTAATTTGATGAATATGGATATCTCAGGATATAAAAATGGATTTAATTGGGAGTAACCCAAAATAGGAAATGGACTCTTTACAATATGATATCAATGGGAGTGAGCCTTCAATAAAAATGATCATTTGGGTAGTGAACCCAATCCACTATTATTATCTTAGAAGTGATCCTTAATTAAAAAAATATTATTTTCTATACTTAAATGTATTACATGTTTTCAAGTGTTATTCCAATGTTATGATCTCATGGTTCATATTATTATATTAATTTGTGGTTCATATATTATTAATTACCATGATTTATTCAATGTATCAAGATATGAATAATGATATGAAGTTTATGGTTTTAATATGTTAAGATAATGTTGTCATGCCATTTTTATAATTTTATGCTTATTTGATCCCTGATATGTCCCTTGATTATGCTTAGTAAGAATACGAGCTAATCCTTTCTTCTATTTTAATTCCCATATTTATAAGTAAATATTTTATATATTTTATTTCTATGAATGGATGATGTTTTGTTGAAAATAAAGGGATACTCTTATAAAAATTTTATTTTTTCATATATTTCTAGATAAACTAAACCTTTATTATTATAGAATAGATTATAATCTTATTTAATGATTATTAATTTAATAATACATAATAACTATGTATGAAAATAATGGGAAACTACAATCCCTATGACTATAAAACTAGAGGACAACATTATGGCCACATGGAATCCTTGGATGTTCCATCTTAGAACACTACTTATTTTGAGAGATAATTTTCTATTTAATTGATATTTTTATAATCATCATCTTCATTATCCTCTTATATTTATCAAAAAGAGTGGAGAAGGCCTCTCCGGTTCCCACTTCTTCCTCGCATATATGTTGTTGATCCATAGAGGATTGAGATATGATGGTTAATTTGTTAATGTAAAATTTAATTTTATTCTCCTTTCAATCCCCTTTAATTGATATTATTTTTATCAATATGGATTTATTATTTTTTTCATGTCAAGAATTATTAGATAATTATAAAATAAATTATTAATAATTTATATTTTTACATTACCTAACTCAAAAATTGTAAATACCATTAAATATTACTATTGTTCATTATTATAATACAATACTATGGTCGATTTCATATATATTTTTCTTAATGATATTATAATTTTTTAATTACAAATATTCATAGGCAAAACATTTTTTGATAGAAAAATAAACGATTGTTTTACTATGATTCAAAATATATATTACTAGATATATATGAGATAAACACGATTCATGTTATAGTGTATCCTTGTATTTTGATGCCTTCCCACTGACTCCTTTTTAAGAGGATCGAGTCCAGATGGTACCCAATTATATATCACTTAATAACATGTCTTTTTTTGGAATAAATTCATGTAATATCATATATAGGTTTACGGGGGCTAAAATTGTTCCCACAATCTTTGAAATGACACAATATTCTTGGATTCAGATCCTTCCAAAAGAAACTGAAATAACTAAAAATAAACAAATATACCTAGAATAATATGTTTAATGTAACAATATATTTTTATTTTAATATATGCTCCCATTGAATCATCATAATGTTGAAGGAGGCTTGACCTAATTCTACTATAAATTACAATACAATATGTTCCTTCAATATGATAAATTATTTCCTACATAATTAAAGTTTGTTAAAATGTTTGATCATGATAAAAAATTGTATTTTCCAAATGTAATTTATATTATTCAATTCTTGGAATGACCATTCAATATATTATATTTTTTTGAAGAATATAATGTCAATCAATAGGGAGGTTATGTGGGTACTCGAGGATATAATGTTCATTATACATGTGTTTGTTAATTCATTGATTTAATCTCTTTATATAATGAATATATATTATAGATTATATTTCGGTATTGTTAGTGGGTTAAAACTAATTCATACAAAACACCACGTATGTACACCTTGATGGACATTTAACCTATTATATAGTAATGAAATTGAGGGGAAGGAATCTATCAATAGAGTTTTATTAGGAAATGTTTGATGGGTTGTTTAGATAGTGCCAAGGTATGGTTGAGGAATATTAAATATTTTCTCCAATATTAATTTTATTCAGATTTATTTTCTATTATATATTATCATGAAACTATGTAATATCTTCAAATTTTATGATTGTGGAGTAATAACATTGTTTCACTTTTATTCAATTTTAAATATTATTAATTAATGTTGGATAACCCATATGATTCCTTTTAATATAACATGTTATTAAAAACATCGTGAGTTTTATTGGATAAATATTTATATATTTTCATTTTTATTTCAATGATATAGTCTCATAAATATATATCACCTAACACATGTGGGTTTATTGAAACTAGAAGTAAATGTGATGGTTTACATCTGGTTAAATTGAATATTATTACATTATGGGGTACCAATAATAATTTAATTACTTTTCAAAATAATATTAAAGTCCGAGTTTTATTTTTCATTTGATTTTAGTCATTAGATATAGAAATATTTTGGTTCAAATTAAGGATAAATGTCGTACATATTGATGGACAATACTACTATAGGTATAAATTTTGTTTTCCTATGACATATGATTGTGATATTTTATTTTCATTAATAAATTTGAGATAGTTTAATAAATTATGATCAATTTTTAATTGATTATTAATTCACACCAGAATCATTGATTATTGGGGAAGTTTACAATACTTGATGATTGCATAACTATTATCATCCGAAATAAAGAAGGGGAAGTTGTCATTAATGACAATAGGGAAATGGTCAATACAATATTGACCATAACACTAAAAACAAAGCTATATCCCAAATACCATTTTATTCTATGATATGGTCCCTAGATGAATTTATTATTGGGAACACTCTGATATTTTTTGTTATCCAGTTTATTCATGTATTTTGAAGTGATTTTAAAATTTTATTTTTTAAAAACATATTAATAGGTTAGATAAAGTTAAATTGAATCTAATAAGGATGAAAATTAATGAATTATTATTTTTTACAAGATAAACATGTATTGAAGGTCACATTTCTTCAATTAATGGAATGATAAAGAAGTGTAATTTTTATTATTTAAATACATAATGCATTAATTTTTATTGTATCATAACTGTATAATTATTGATGATACGTGATATGTATATAAAACTATATATATCCACATAAAGTTACTTTAGGGATACTCATGGGAGATGAAGTCACCACACGACATGATATTTACATGATACAATGTATTCTTCCAAGAATTTTTTGGATTTTTTGGTCTTAGCCGCAAGACCTCTCATGCCAAAAATCCCGAGTTCATTCCCAAATATGTTTTACATAGATATATGTTGACTTAAACACCATACTGCAATTCAAAATTCCACACTACTAAACATTAGTGATTCATGGGGATATTTAATACATATAATTCTTATTTTATCATCAGTCCACAATGAGAATCCCTATATCAAGATTCATGAAGGTTATAAAAATACGATTCCAAAAAACTGGAGAAACATGTGATGGAAAACCGATTTAACTATCCTCTAATTATAATGAAAATAACAGGGATATTTTCAATAGTAAATGTAAGAGGAATAATTAGAGACATATCATCCAAATTATAGATGAACATAATAGAATGAAGTGAAGATTTATTTACCTTTTTAAACTTTTATTTTTTTCATTAATTTTTAGAGAATATTACCACTAAATTTATTATTCTTAATAATAATAACCAAAAAATTTGTGGCATACTCATAAATATTGATTACCATGGATTAGAATATCAATAATAAGAGTGATTGAACCTTGGAAAACCACTTTAATTATTTTGGGGGTTTTCTCACTCAATATCACATTATATTTTTAATATGGAGTGATATTTACTAATAACTAGTTTTAGAGAACAATTCATTATATTTTTTATTTGGTAACATTTAATTCACCTCCCTTTCAATGGTGACCTACTCTAACCAAGGACTATAATTTATTATAAATTAATGTGACAATTGTTTCAATTTAGTATGAAAGAAAACTATTATTACAGTCCATATCTTAGAGGTTTGGTCAATTTTTTATTTAATGTAATTTTTTTCTTAAATTTTGAAATATTTTTGGTCAATAAGATCCATAAAAATCCAAAAAATGGTCAAAAAAACTAAATTATCATGTTTGATGGGAAGGGATTCCATATATTGAATGATATGATTATTCCATAAATTCATTCCCTAGATAAATATAATATTTAATTCTCCATGAATTTTGTATTTATACATAATTTTTGAAAAGAATATTCATTTCTTGATTAATATAATATTGATGCTGATGAGAGATTGCAAAATGTATTACTCTCATATCCCTCATAAGTAAATTTGACATGAGCTATTAGTATTCAGTCATCAAAAATTATTTTAATTAAACTCAATGATATATGGGTTTGAGATAAATTTTAAAAAGACATCATACATGACTCCTCATATATATGTGGCTAGTGACTAGCGGTGAGTGTCTAACAGTGAAGCCATGAGACTATACCCTCCATAATAAATTCCATACATGATAATAATAAATAAAATATATAAACCCATAGTGTCATATTATAAGATAAAATCAACATTTTTAATAACAGATTTCACCCATGTCACACATATAACATACCTGACTCTGAATGTGGTAATCCAAACCCAATTATAAAATGTGTATGAAGACAAATAAATAAATACCATAAAATTATCTAGACTCTGTATTGATACAACTTCTAGGTCGCAGATCCACAACTCATTTTTCTGTAATAGGTCCTTTTCCATAAATTGGATCCATAATATTTCATTCTACACACACATTAGGACTCTCATTTTGGGTGTGATTCACAAAACCAATTAGGTCCCCACCAATTATTCATTAAAATGTGTGAACAAGTATAATGGGTTTATAATATGATAAAAATAGTTGATAAAGCTACCATAAATAAACATATGCTGGTAGTTCATTATCAAACCAATGCAACACATAAATGATTTGGAAATGTTCATGAATGATAGTATTAATGTATTTTTGAAGTGACCAAAAAAAGTTTGCATGTTTGGTAGACATGTCACATGGATGTTTTAATGGATCGATTCAGATTGGGCTACCATTTGGTCACATCTTCCCCCCATCACAAGTTAGGCCTCAAGACATTCAAACACTATCCATGTTACAGATGGCACTGAAGGACATCTTATCCTATCTATACCTTGGGTCCAGCAATGTGGCCATTTTACGCCCAATTCCACCACAATATGTCTGGTGTCAGGCTTTTCATTCCACTACAATGTTTTTAGGTCTATCATTATCATAATCACATGTCATGAGTAGTCCCCCTCTAAGATTAACCATATCACAAGAGTCCCTAAGTCCTAAGTATCTAGATCAAAAATTCTAAACTAATATTATTTAAATAAAATGGTAAAGATAATAAAGCCAGAACATAAAATGAAATCATGATAATCATCAAAAAAATTCATGTACATGTGATCAAATCACACATGATATAACAATTTTAAAACAAACCACATGGAATCAACATAATACATGGGTCTCACATTCTATAAACCTGGACACACAAACCTGTGATGACTATCATGGAGGTTCAAACTTGAAATTCCAACAAATAAATAAAAACATTCCAATATTTGTATAAATTTTCATGATATTCTATGAAAATATCTATATCACTCTTATTGATGAAAAACTCAAAAAATTGGTGAGAGAAGATACCATAGTCACACCTAAGTTCCATCTAGATCAATCCCATGCACCAAGAAACCATTGAAATAATCCCAACTCAAATAAATAATGGTTCTATAATGAGATTCAAGATGATTCCAATCCATGAGAGAAGGTTTTATACCAACATACCTCTCACGATATGTATATGATGCTAGAAATTGAATTTATGAATTGAGGCGCCATTGATACCCTAGATATACCACAATTCACGAAATGATAAATTAATTCATCATTATATAGAATTAGAGCCTATATTTCTAGAAATCTTATTATAGATCTATAATTCATCTCATTAAAAGATGAGTTGATCAAGAAGAAACCCGAAGAATATAGGATCATTGATCACATAATTTAATTATTGATCATTTACAAACATAGATCTGTCAAAATTAATATTAGGAGGGATGTAATTAACCATTGAATGGTTATTGAGTTTATAGGTTTTATAAGGTTGATAATATGATTATGAACAGATAATAATAAAAAATTAATTGAATTGCGATAGTATTTTCATATAATTAATTTCCACGCCGTAGACAACATGAAATGTGCTCCATGAAAATCTCTACATAATTGAAGATGTGAACCTCAAATAGACACCAAATTATATGTTTGAGTAAAATATATCTTTATATTGGAAGGATCATATTGTATTTCCATGATCCATAACACAAAAAGTCCATTAATGGGATCAAAAAGTTCACGGTTACTCTCCATTTTTCATGGGGGTTAGGGATCATGCATAGGGGTTTAGGGGGTGCAGACCTGACTATATGGAGATGTATTTCTTACAAGGTGGTTCAACTATCCCCTCCTGCATGTTAGACTTACGCATACCACCTAACCATCACGTGGCCAGTGCTGGTCAAGCCTGTGAAACCCAATGTGCAGCAACCTACACCAAGGACCTTTGAGGAGGACCGATGTCGGTGACCTACAAGATATTGTTATTTTAACAACCCTATGTGGAAGAGATACACCAATGACCTATGGTAATAATCTACATAGACAAATTCCTTTTGACCAGACTCCCTCCTTTCCTATAAATAGTACCATTCGGCTCCCCATTTTGATAACGGAAATTTTTGGAAGAACTCCTGAAGCTCCTATTGAATAGCTCCTTTCCCTAGGTCCCCCAAAATTTGTCTGTTAGCTCTCTAAGACATGATAAAAGTGTGAATTAGATGGGCTAAGAATGATCAGTGTCTATCTAGAGTTTTTAATACAAAACATCTAATTAAATATCCCCCTTTCATAAAAAAAATCATCTATGCAATGTCATTTCCTTATAAAAATACCTTCATGGGATGATTAAAAAAACATAAAAGGACAACTTGAGTGATTATGATAAACCCTTATCCATTTGTTATTGTCCATATTCCATTTTTAAAGTCATATCAAGATTTCATGGGCTTATCCTTTATGTGTGAAGAATTTTTTTAGTTCCTCATAGGACCTGCGCAGTACACCTTAAAGGAATACCTACATGGAAGACCTATGTGGACCACCAAAATGATCCATATTTGAAGGACTCTTCTAATAAACCTATGGAGTATAATATCCTTACATGTATTCGTTTTCTCAATGTAATCATATTGAAACCTCCACCAAACCCACCTGACATACCAAACATTTAAGAAAGGAACATCTACATGTCTCTTATTTGAATTTTTATTTGTACTGTAATAGGATTCCCACATTTTTCTTATATGGGAGTCAGGATCCTTAGGATGTCTGTTGGTATATATATCTTTATTCAAATAGACCCTTATGTTGAGGGAAGTGTTGGGGAGTTCCCATTCTCATATTTTAGGGATATGACTCAGTTTTCCCCGAATAGTCTCTAAGACATGTAGCCTCATATCCCCAATAGGAAGAGTGAGGACCACACATTCTTTTACCTTACATAGGGAATGATATACTCCTTCCACTAAATGACCAATTTTAGGGCATCCTTAGTAGAGTATTCCCCTATCATCTCAGGCCTAACCTAATAGACCTCACTTTCATTTCACATTGAATTGTTCATTGCTCCAGGCTCTTATCCACTATCGCCCTGGATTCTTTCCACATAGGCCCGACCTCTTCCATCAGTAGAGGAGAATGTTTGTGGTTTGTTGGATCTTGTGCATCCTCTTGTTTCTCCCACAAAGCATGAATCACGCGTGCTTAGATATTAGTGATGATCACAACATCCAAACAATCAACCACATATAATGAACTACAAGAGCTCTGATTCCCACCATAATTGGGATACATAGAAATCCTTCCCCTATGGCCTCATCTCAATAGACATCCTCCTTAGGAGTACAATCTTAATTCCCCTTGTTCAGGCATCATAATTTCAAATTGACCCTGAATTATGCCCCCCCCTTTAATCTCTATGAACCATGACATCAATCATAGACCATGTTACAATGGAATCATCTTTAAGAGTAGGACTTATCATATTTCTCTAAAATGACCATAATCCCATGCCAAACTTACCGAACTATGTGGGATATAATTATCATCCATGTTGGATACTTAGGAAGGCTCCTTGAGATTTAAAACCAATAATCTGAATCAACACTGTTCTCTCTCTGGAACATTCCCAATAGGGTTTAATCCATCATGTAAATTCATATCCCTTCTATGATTCTTTTCCTTCTTTGGCATAAGTCTCATAGAAATATTTGACTAGGAACATTATTCCTAGATTTCCATACCATATGACATTAAACTATATGGTTAGGTCCTTATCAGAAGTCTATAAAAGGTATGATGTGTCCCAATATGTGGAACTGAACTACGAGTGTTCCGATTTATTTCATGGGGATATGTTTGAATCCCAAATATGGGTACGATCCCATCATCAAAAAAAACATTCATCTCCCTAGGTGAAAATAAATTCTAGAGTTCCCCACTAGGTGGCTTAAAACTGGCATCATTGTAACAATGGTTAATGAATCACTATGTAGTATATGAGAGCATACCATTGATGGTGATCCTATAATAAATATGGTTATCTCATTGATGAAGAACCTCGAATACATGTGGATTATTCAGAATTCCATACAAGCTAATAATTTTTGGCAAATTTCAATGGAAACCTACGTTATGATTGGTAAATTAATAAGGATTTATGAACATATCTAAAATCAATAATCGATTCCTATAGTGTGTAATAATTCCCCCCAAAATATTATGATGAGCCCAACATCCCATCCACTTGACCAATGTGATTTTTTACGTATCGTAGGTCAACAAACCTAAAGAACGCATGCCTTTTGAAAGCATGTACCTTTAGATATTGAACTATTTGGTGTTTCTAGTTCCATAAATAAATATTATGGAAACCAACTAGATGTATTAATTCCTATGAAGAACACATTTTCCTCTAGAAACAAAAATGATAAACCCAACATGAATCCATAACTAAGATAAGAGTGTTACCCATTTGTCAGGGCCCTATCAATTGATAAAATAGGGCTAGACAAGGGAATCCATCACGCATGTGTTCATATAAAATATGTTTCTTTATTGAAATTTATTGTTTTTATTTTTCATATATACAAACAAATTATTTCAAGGAACATAATTTATTCAAAATTTCTTTTTTAATCATTCTACCAGAAAATTCCCCAGCTGCTGTTGAAGCTGTGTCCTCGTCTGCAGAAATTATGTCATCACCGACTCATTATCTTCAAATCAATGTCTCGAATGTATTGGTCTGAGTGTACCATCAACTTGGTACTATATCAACCTTGGATTCTACCCGAAAAGTCACTCCAAATCGATAATAACCCTTAGTCATCCAGTCAATGATGACTGATAGTCTATAAGAAGATGTTTTCAACCATTGACTTTATTAGTTTCGAGAGTTTATCACGAGAAGGAAATCATCAATCACTTCCCTATTGAAGGGGGGTTAACCAACAGGCAACCCATGGCCTTGTTCCAAAGGCACATGGGTCCTTCCAAAGGAATACTTCTAACAATAACCATCACCAATGTCCTGCGGTAGCAAACCCTCCACATGATGAGGGTGTTATCTTTGGATGTCCGACCCAGGTCCCTAAGACCTGGGAATGGAAGTCAAACTGCTATGAAAAACCAGAAAATATGGAGAAGTTTCCTACCTTTATCCCCTATAGATAAGTCCATACACACATCTTTTTGGTAAATAGGGAACGAGAACATACCCTCGTCTACCTTAACTCAACCAGCGAACTATCTCATTTGGGGGTGCACAACCTATCCCACCATTCAAATATGGTGGAGTACTGTGAGCATGTATACACATTTCTGAAAATTTATTAGATCATCACCAGAATCTTCTGAATGAATTCAAGGAAGCCTTCAAAACAAATGATTAGAAAATTAACCATCATACACATACACTTTCCAGCATACATCAAGCCATCCAAAAGTCCCATTTTACAGAACCTAGAGAAGTCAGTCAGAATGCTCTGAACACAATCTTATGGAAGAATCAACTCTCCTCCCCATGGTCCTCTACATTCAATATCCACTAATAGGAAAGGGAGTAAATAAGTAGGAGAATAAACCTAAACCATATATAGAATGGATATATATTCCCATTCTGTCAGATAAAGTCAACAAACACATTTTGGAAATTGTGGATGGGTATACAAAAACTCCTGCCCATTTCTAGGATGCTTGTGAGGATTTCATAATGGAATCATCTACAACACCAGAGGGACATAAAAATTATTTTTTCCCCATACCTAGTATGACTCGTAAACATGCCATTCCATAGTATATATACACCTATTTTCCATTCTAGGAGAATTATGGGGCATACTCACCCATATCATAATTACAATCGGATCAGGAACATACACTCTATAATAACCATGCTATTTATTACACACTTAAACATGATTTATTACATAAAAATTGACTTCATGTAACTCCAAGGATATGAAGGTCTAGTGTCATGGGAAATTTGGAACATTACATAATAACATAGAATAGAAAACCCCACATCTTCATTGAAAAATGAGTTTACATGACCACAACATTCCTTCATACATAGCATTTCATGGGATAACCTGAGGACATTCATAAGAAAAAGGGGTTCTATAAAGAAAAGTAATGGAGTAAACAAGGCATAAAATGAAGAATAATGTACATGTTAGGTAATAGTAACATCAAAGAAACAATGATAAACGTGAACATAAAGTCATGATATAGCATGATTATCATATCCTGGAAATGTGGCT
Organism: Viscum album; assembly: GCA_963277665.1. Lineage (NCBI taxonomy): Eukaryota > Viridiplantae > Streptophyta > Magnoliopsida > Santalales > Viscaceae > Viscum > Viscum album. The sequence goes on from OY728131.1 coordinate 483,896,957, forward strand.
AAATAATTTAACAAGATATTACTATGAAGCAAGGATCATTTCACATTGAGAATAAGTAAACACTCATTGCACATGATTTATAATGAGTAAACCCTAAATTTACTTGATGTATCATGATACCAATCTTTACCCAATGCATTGGAGTGCTATCTGGGGTCACCCTTCTAAACCATTTCCTTTCATATATAAGTGTTCCGCATAGATCATACAACATGGATTCATTAAAAATAATCCTTTATTTCCTGATAAATATATGTGTAATTCATAGATGAATCTATTTAATCAATAAGTAAATTTTTATAATGGTAAATATCCTTGATAGATAAATGTGTATGGTATTCACTACACAATGACTTTGACATTCAGAATTGCGGTGCAATTTCGGCAGCATAATTACATGACAAAAGAATTCCTAAAAATGATTGATGATAGAGAAAGGGGTATATCGTCATATTTACATGAAATGGAATGTAAGGGGTCATATATATACATTTACTGACTTATGTAATGGAATTTAGATGAATAATTTAAATGAATTGTTTGAATGTAAATGAAGAGAGAGAAATCCCTTATGAAATTTTGACATGGTAAGAGGTTTACATGTAAGGAATTAATGAGAGATAAAATAGGTCTCTCATAATTAAAAAATAATGAGGGAAGTATAGGGGGGTGTGAAATCCTACCCCAAAATTTGTAATTGAAAACAAAAGGCTATAATAATATAATGAAATTTGGACAAAAAATAAAAAAGGAAGAAATTCCTTACTTGAAAGTGTGATCCCAAAAGCTTGAGATAGGATTAAGAGTGGTTTCTTGGGATCTTAGGATGGCTTGGGATGATTCTATAAAGAGGAAGAAAGAATATGGTCGAGATACAAATGGTTTGAGTGAAGAGTTATGAGATATTTAGTGGGTTTATATAAGAAAGGAGATGAAATTCATTATTATTTAGGTTTTGGACACTACACGTTAAACTAATCAAAACCACAAACCAAACCAAGGTTTTCATACATGTACCTTTCCAAATGGGTGTGGAAAAAATTATTTTATATGGTCAGTGGCCGAACATAAAAAAATATATGGCATAATTATGTGGAGCTGACTCACACTCTCAAGAAAATAATTTTAAAATGTTAAAATATAGTATAAGTCTTGGAGAGTAAAATAAGACACCATAAATTTTATAAAACCAATATAAAAGCAGATCATTTTAAGGGTAAAACATTTATTGTAGGAAAAACACTTTTATAGTATTTTTTACATCACTATTGGGTCATTATGATGTCATAAAACACATTATATATTTAAACGATATTTAATTTTTAACCAAAATCTTGACACTCTAAGAAAAATATGAAAAATTCATTGTTATATAATATAGAAATCCGGAATCCAAAAATAATATTCATTTTAACTAAATAATTTTCTAAATTTGTGAATTTTCATTTTTAAAATAAAATTCGACATTTATTGAAATTTCATGGGTTTTGACAAAAACATCTTTCAATGCTTAATAAAAATTGAAATCGTATTCTTAAAAATTATACAATCATTTATAATTAATAAAAAATTAATTTAGTAATATTAAATTATTAAAATATTATTTAACTAAAAAATAAATTAATTCAAAAAATAAATTTATTAATTGAATATTAATTAAAAATACAATTTATGATTTAAAAACCATTTATAAAGTAACAATAATAAAATAAATGTATATTCTTTATACAACAAATAATGCACATAAACAAAGTTCTAAGGTATTGATACATAACCCCTTATAACTCCCGCATAAGACATTAGGGTAATGTGTACGCTGGTGATAGACTCTTGGGGTGGCTTAGATAACATCGCTCGGGTTGTAATATCTATCAACTTCCACTTCTCCCATATGCAGTTCTGTTCAAGATTAATATGTTGAATCTCATATTGGGCTTGGTAATGAGCGAAGCCTAGTGACACGACATTCTTTTCGAGATCCGAATAATGGGCTTCGTATGGATAAATTCTACTGGGTGAGGACATTGCATCCTTTGTATGATTAAATTGGATTTTTTAAAGCACTATATTTATACTAATCATGTGATCAGTATTCAAAAACTATATTAGAAATGGGAACAATTCTTAAAAATATTTTAAAAATTCAAAAACATAAAACCATGGAAGTAAATTTGTCTTATATAACCATTTTACAAAATAATACATTTAATCAGCTTTGGACAAATTTCCATTAATACATGTTTGGGTCATTACAATATTCCATACATAAGAAATTTCACCCTAGTAATTTCATTTCCCCACCCTAAAATAGATGTAGGTAACTCTGCCTCAACACTTCCTCTAGATCCTACATTTCTTCTTCAAACATGTGGTATCTCTATAGTACTTTGATGAGGGGCATCGTCCTATTTCAAATAACTTTTTCTCTATAGTCTAAGAACTTCACCAGCTTCTCTTCATAGGAGATTTTATTCCCCAATTGTATCACCACTAGATTGAGTACATGTGATGGGCCATGTTTGTACTTACTCATGAGTGATACATAGAATAAATCATGTATGTGAGATAGGTTCAATGGGAGTACTAGTAAATAGTCCACTACTCCAATGTGATCAAAGATCTTAAAAGGGATGATGTACATTGTACTAATCATTTTTTTCTTCCAACATCCCATAACTCAATTCCACGGTGATATGCAGAGAAATACCATGTCTGCAACATCAAATTCTAGGTCTCAATGAAGATTACGAGCATATCTCTTTTGTTGAATCTCAACGAATTTAATGTGATTAAGTATAGTCTTAACCTTCCCCACCATTTCTAGACCTATGAGTATTCACTACCAAACATCATCTCAACATGATGATTTTATGAACCTCTTACCATATAGGGATTCATAAGGACCAATTTAGATGCATGAGTGGAAACTGTTATTGTATGATAACTAAACTAGTGAAAGATGTTGATCCCATAGTCCTTTGAAGTCTGTTGAGCATTCTCTCAACATGTCCTCAAGTATTTGTATAGTATTCTTATATTGGATATCTGTTTGAGGATGATAATTCGTACTGATGTTTAGCTCCGTATTCAGACCGTTTGGAGACTCTTCTAGAACATAAAGGTGAATCTTTGATCCTGATTGGATAAGTTTCTAGTGGTACTCCAGGCATCCTTACCACTTCTCTGATGTATATTAGTAGTAGTTGATCCAATGATAAATCCTCCCAAATAACCATGAAGTGTGCAGTCATTCTTAGATGGTCCCCAAAAACCAATATAGAATTATTTCCTTTGGATGTCTTTGTAAGTATGTTGAAAATTTCCATGGTGATGTTATCACATTTCCATGTTGGTATGGGTAATGGTTACATCATCCCCTTAGACATATTCCTCTTATCCTTCACTTGATGACATACCAGGAACATTGATGTATACTTAGTGATCTCCTTCATCATGTTATCCTAAAAATAATTCTGTCAGATATCTCAATACATCTTTGTTTTTTCTGGGTGGATGGGGAAATTTGAACTATGTGCATCATCCAAAATTTCATTCTTTAACACTATTTTTGATGGAACACATAGTCCTGTCCCAAATCACACAATTCCTTATTTATTTACATTGAACTCTGAGGATTTTCCTTTTTTGATAGTTTCTAATCTCTTTTAAATTCCCACATCATCCTCTTGATCATCGTTTAAAGTTTCCAAAATAGACGGATGAGAAATCATTTATGAAATGATTGATTATGTTCCCTTCTTTATGATTCCCATGTCCATATTTATCAAATATAAGAAGATTGGATACTTTTAAATTATAGTCAATTATAGAATCGTTGGGTCCTTTCCACTTTGTGCATCTTCCACCTTGTTTGCTTTCCCAAGGTGGTAATGGATTGAGTAATCAAAGTCTATGATCATCATTAACCATATTCATTAGTGCATGTTCAACTATTTCTAGGTGAATATATACTTGAGGCTTTTGTGATACATATATATTTCACACTTTTCCACAAAGAGGGAATACAACCAAATTTTAAATGTGAAGATTACAACAACCAACTCCATATCATGTCGTGGATAGTTTTTCTCCTGAACATTAAATTACATTGAAGCATAGTTAATTAATTTTTCTTTTTCCAACAACACAAATCCCAGACCCTTCATTGAAGAATCACTGAATATTAGAAAAAGTTCTCCGATTTTGGGTAGTGTGAGCATGGGAACAATGATAAGTCTCCTTTTCATATCCATGAATCTATATTGGCATTCATCACACCAAGAGAAATTATTACCTTCTTGGTCAGCTTTGTAAATGGGTTTGTCAATGGCAATAAATCCCTCACAAATCAGTGCTAACATCTAGCTAATCCCAGGAAACAATGGATATCTATCACTAATGTAGGCCTCATACATCCCTCAATTGCAGCTGGCTTGGATTTATCCATTGATATCCTATTTCTTGAGATGACATAACCCAATAATGAGACTACTGCCAAACATAACTCACACATGATATAATTTTCATAGATATTATCCTTATGTAAGGTCTCTAGTATAGTGCTTACATACTCCTCATTATCCTCCTTGGTTTTGGATTATATTATAATAGTGTCTACAAAGACTACAAAAAATTTTCTAGGTAACTCTAAATACTTTATTCATAAATTCCATGATGATTACTAGAGAATAATTGAGTCCGAAAAGCATTTCCATTAATCCATAACACCCCGTACTTTGTATGAGAAGTAGTTTTAGAGATATCTTCCTTCTTTACCCTTACTTGGAAATATCCCAACCACAAATCCACCTTAAGGAAGTATTTTTGTCCATGTTACTGATCGAATAAGTAATTAATTCGGGATTGAGGATACTTATTCTTTTTTGTGATTTTGTTGAGCTCATGATAATCAATGAAATGGTGCATTGGCCGATAATTCTTCTTAAATAAGGGGACCGGTGCACCCCATGGTGAAGCACTTGGACATATAAGCCCATTATCCATATTCTCAGATAGTTTTTTATTTACCTTATAAAGATTCAAAATAGCCATTCTATATGAAGTCTTGGATATTGTCAAAGACTCGGGTATAAGATCAATCAAGAATTCAAAATCTCTTCTAGGAGGAAGACTAGGAAATTCCTCGGGAAACACGTTAGTGAATTCCCTCATAATAGGTATGTCTTCAAGGATGGTTTCTTCCTTAGACTCAATCTTCTGAGAAAGATACATGTTATCACAAGGAAGTAATATCTACACTTGATATGAGGGTTCTAAATAATATTCATCTTCATCCTTGCACTTGTACAGAATAAGGTGTCGATTCTACATAAAGAGAGTGAATTCCCTCTAAGGAAACTTTATGTTGGATCTATATAGGGAATTACAATCCATGCCATGAATTGAATCAAATTCCATGAGAGGGAGTATGAAGAGGTTCTCCAAGATGTTAAATCACAAATTTTAATAGGGGATACGTTATATTCATGGAATGTAACTATTTCCCCATTTGATGTTCTCAACGACATGTGTACTTCCTTGGATTGTGGTGGTGTTGGAATTTATCTACTAAACATTTGGGATATAAAGAATTCATAAAACTAGAATTAAAAAGTAAGTTCACTATTCCCAAATGAATAACTAGCGTACCTATCACCACTTCATTTTTAGGGTTCTCTTCGGTAGTAATGATGGAAAAATCTCTCCCTTGCTGCCTTGGAGGTTATTGGTTGCCTCTAAAACCCATTTTCAAATGACATTGGTTTGGAAAGTTCTTAGGTTCTTTATATTTGAAACAATGAACAATGTGTTGAGCATCGAACGGGGTCACCCTGTCCTCTGTCACCACAGTATGTTTTTCATGTCTAAAGTTAATAGACAGGTTCCCTTCTCTTCACACCAAATGAATTTCCTCGCCCCCTTCATGAAATTTCTAGGGTGCTTCTTTTCGCACCATTGGAAATTTTGGTGATGGAATATCTAATCACCCTTGGATTTAACCATATGAGCACTAGAATTAAAGTCTTCCCTATACTTCTTATCCCCATGATACCCCTGAGATTTTCCGATCTCCACATCAACTTTGAGGGCACATCATAAAATTTCATCATAGATCTCGATGTCACAGATCGCTAGGGATTTACATAAGCTATGTTTTATCCCTCCAATGAAGTGGTTAACCTTGCATTTTGGGATAACGACAAAGATAGAGGCATATCATGCAATCCTTGTGATGTTTTCCTCGTAGGCTCTGATAGATTTTTTATCTTTTTTCTTTAGGTAAAGGTAGTACCTTTCCATCTTAAATTGGAGGGTGTGCGAAAAATATTTATCATAAAAACATTTTATGGAAATCCATCGATTCTAATACCACGATATCCTCCTCAGGGATCATATATTTGATCATTTTCACCATTTATTAGCTTCACCCTCCACATAATAAGCATATATAAGTACCTACTCTTTTTTATAACATTGAAGGATGAAGAAGATCTTTTGAATGGATTTTATCCATTGTTTGGTAATTGAGGGGTCGGATGATCCATTAATAGTATGAGGACTTTGTTTCATGAGGCTCTTGATTTCATCTTTTTTGTTCTTAGGGGGTTTGAACATTCATCTTGACCCATCTTTCTATTCAAAATGCGAGTTAAATATGAGAGTATCCTGACAAAGAATGCGATTCCCGCTCCCATCAGAATGGGAATCTCATTATTATAGTCATCACATTAATCTTCACATTGATTGTTAGCTCGAGTCCTCATATTACTATCCATTAGTTGGAATATAATAAAATTTAGGGGTAACACATAAAGGGGAATCAAAATTCAAAAAGGGTAAATAGATAAATTGCATTAATTTCCTTATCTTATTAATTTTTAAGCTTTAATATATGTTATCCATGATCTACATCTCAATATATATTATTAGGTGATTTGTTATTTCCTTAATAATGGTTCATACTAAGATCATTAATTTACCAAAGCATATCCCATGGTATTTTTGTAACAAAGGGTGCAAAAAGGCCTATTATAGTGCACTCCTTTCCATTCAAGTCTATTTCAAAGTGGCATTTTCGGGTTTTACCCCTAGATACATATGTCCCAGAGCCGCCTCTAACTACTTGTATCTCGACATGGATATAATTTCATGATAAAAAATTTACTGAATACTAATCAGAAGTTGGTGATGTTTATAGTATACATAGTCTTTTCCCTAAGGCTTTCATTATGGTTTTCTAATCCTAATTCCAAAAATAACTAAGATTATCCTATGAAAACAACTATAACAACCCTGGTCTTTATTACTCACTCGAACATGATTTATTACCAAAAAAATCACTTAAGACAACTCCGAGGATCAATAGGTATAGTGGATTAGGAAATTAGGAACATTAAGTGACAACATAGAGCATAAAACACAATATATTTATTGAAAACATCTTTTACCTGACCACAACATTCCTTCGTACATAGCATTGCATGAGATAAGCTGCTGAAATTCATAAGAAAAAGGTTATCTATAAAGACCATAATGGGAGTAAACAAGTCATAACATGAAGAATATCGTACATGTTAGACAATAGGTATATTAATGGATCACAAGAGAAACATGAACATAATGTAATGATATAGCATGATTATCATAGCTTGGAAATGTGGCAACAAAATTTAACATGATATTATCATGATACAAGGCTCAAGGCACTAGTATCACAAGTAAATCCTCCTAGAACTTGAATTATAATGAGTAAACTATCATTTCACATGATGCATCATGATACTATTCTTTACCCAATGCATTAGAGCGCTAGTGGGAACACCCTTATTAATCATTTTATTTTAAGCATATGTGTGCCACATAGATCATATAACATGGATTCATTAAACAACATCATTTATTCATCCATTAATGTATGTTTAATTCTTACATAAAACAATTTAATCAATAATTAAATGCGTATAAAGGTTAATACCCTTGATAGAGAAATGGGCATGGTATTCACTACATGATGACTCTGGCTTGGAGAATCGTGGGGCAATTTCTATAGTATAATAGTGTGACATAAGAATTCCTTAAAATGGTTGACGAGAGAGAAGGGTGTATAAAATCATATTTACATGAAATGTAATTTATTGGGGTCATATATATACATTTCCCAACATATGTAATGGAATTTAGATTCATAATTAAAATGAATATCTTGAATTTAAATGAGGAGAGAGAAATTCCTTATAAAATTTTGGCATGGTAACAGGTGTACACGAGAGGCATTAATGAGAGAGAAAAGTTTCCTATCATCATTAACCCATAATTAGGGTAGTATGGGGGAGGTGATAAATCATACCCTAACATTTCTAATTGAAAAAAATGGATATAACAATATAATGAAATTTGGACAAAAATAGAAATGGAGATATCTCTTACATGGAAGTGTGATTATAAATGATTGGTAGAGGCTTGAGAGATGCTTCTAGGGAGCATGGAGAGCCTTAGGATGAATTTATAGAGAGGATGGCAGGGTTTGGTCGAGCACCAAATTGTATGAGTGAAGATAGATGGGAGATTTAGTGGGTTTATATAGGAATGTAGAGGGAATTATTTATTATTTAGGTTTCAGACACTACACAATAAAGTAAACAAAACAACAGACCAACCCATAGTTTTTCCCATGGTTTTTTCCAATAGGGGATTTGAAAAAATTATTTTATAAGTACAATTTCATAACATAATAAAATATTTTTCTTGATTATGTGGAGGCGAGTCACACTCTCATTGAAATAATTTTAAAACAATAAAATGTTTTATAAGTCTTGGTGGGTCCATTAAGGCACCATAAAATAAATGAATACAATCTAAAATCACAATATTTTTAGAGTAAAAAATATATTGGCTGAAAAAACATTTTACAGTATTTTATAAAATCACTATTAGGTCATTAGGATGTCATAGAACACATTAAATATTTAAACGATATTTAATTTTCACCCAAAAATTCGTCTGTCTTAGAAAATTATGAAAAATTCACCATCAGATAATTTAGACATCCTGAATCCAAAAATAATATTCATTTTAACTGATTAATTTTATAAATATGTGAATTATCAATTTTAATATAAAAACCGACATTTATTGAAATTTCATGTGTTGTGAAAAAAACATCTTCATAAACATAATAAAAAATTCAATTGTATTCATAAAAATTATATGATCATTTATATTTAATAAAAATTAATTTAGTAATATTATTTTTAAAAAATAAAATATAATTCAAAAATCACTTAATTCACCAAAATATATTCTTTTAATTGAATATTAAATTAAAATAGTATTTGTGATTTAAAAACCACTTACAAAGTAACAATAATAAAACGAATCTATATTCTTTATATAATAAAATAATGCACATAACCAATGTGTTATGGTCTTGTTACATAAACCCTTATAACAGATGCATAAGACCTAAGGGTTAGGTGTGCGATGGTGATAGACTCTTGGGGTAGCTTAGATAACATCGTTCAAGTGGTAATCTCTATCAACTTCCACTTCTCCCATATGAAGTTTTGTTCAAGATTATCGTGTTGAATATCTTCTTGGGATTTGTCAAGAGTGAATCCCAGTGACGACACCTCCTTTTGGAACTCCAAAAAATGGCTTATTATGGAGTAATTCTACTGGATGTGTCCATCGCTTCATATGTCTATGTAAAATGGATTTGTTAAATCCATATATTTATACTGATCATGTGATAACTTTTCAACGTCTATATTAGCAATGATATCAATTATTATTGGTATTTTAAAATTTCAAAAACATAAAACCAATGAATTGAATATGAGTTATATAACCATTTCACATATTAAGACATTAAATCATATCAATAGGAATTTTCATTATTAAAATTTTGGGTCCTTACACACTCATTCCAATTGGAGTTAATTAGTCTTTTATAATAGCCACTCCAAAAAAGGTACCTACATCAGCTCATGATAACCACTTTTCCCAAAAAGTGTCTCTAACTACATATAAGAGAGAGTCTAAGAGTAAATCTTTCTAAGAATAGTTGTAGGATCAATAGTTGATCTGAAATATCGATCCTCTTAATGTGGGAGTTCATGAATCTCTCAAACATTTCTCTATTGTAGCTCAAGATTCTGTACTCCCGTTACCAAATTATAGGAGTTGTATTAGTAATTCTGAAGTTCCTCATTAGACACTTCATAATGAAGGATTCCTTCATGACAATTTGGCCAATCTTGAGATCCTTTTTCTAGATGAGAGCCACAAAAACCCTCTATGAGGCCACAAGAACAAGGAGTAAGGGGATTTATGCCTTGTTTTAATCTACCGTGGTAGTCCTCCCCATGTTGACATTCAATTTGAATGTTCTCTTTATAGTAGTGTTTCACTTTATAATGAATATTCTCCAACTGATAAAGTAGTGATGAGAAAACCGTCTTATATTGATGCACATTAACACATTAGGCTAGTCATGTCTGATGTCTTGTTACATTTAGGTGAAATAATTTCTTATCGAGAAGGAATCCTATGGCATTGGTCATTATCTAAACATCACTGTAGTCATTTTCCTTTTAATATACATGATAAAACATCAACATATTCCATTTCATGAGAAAAATAGATCAAGATATGTCCACTATGGCCAGACCATGTTGAGAAACATGTTGAAAAAGATTATGAGGAAATATTGAATATGAGAAAATAAAATGATAATGGTGAAAAACCATTCATGTTTTGGCCTTTGACAACCTCTCAATACAACATTTTAGATGTGTTTGCAGATTATTATATTCATGATATCTGCCTCAACAAATGGAAGACTCTTCCTCATCTGAATGAAAAAATTACCTAATAATGAATATGAAATTCATGTCAATATAATAGAAGGGTTGAAATTCCAAATTGAATTATAATCTCTCCAGGTTTCTTAACATCCAATGATCGATAAATAATAGGGGGCCCTTTAATGTGCATGACTCAATGCATTAAAGAGGTTGTTACAATTGATCACGGAAACCCCATATGGAGTTCATATTATATTATAGGGTGAATATGAAGCATTGAATTTTATTAAAATCCAAAATTTGAAAATCCCATAAAAATTGGACTCATCCAAGGTTATTTCCCCAGTCTTTATACAATAAAAAAATCTAGAAACGCTATGAATGAACAAGCCTTGATCAGTTTTCAGCAAAGTTAGACCCAAAATATAGAAAACTATTGAAATTATATCTACATTAAGAATATGAAAACATTGAGAATGATTCTCTCTTAGAATATGTCATAAATTAGATTTCACAAATGGCTGAAATAGCACAATGGCCTTCTAAAACATACTATTTATGTTAGTGTCAGAAAATGAACCCAAACAATGTTCATACCAGAATTCATAAAATTTGAAGAGCGGCCACACTATTATTATTCAAATCAGTTCAGGAACCACCCTATCCCATAAGGATGAGTGATATTGAACAAACCTTTGGATTCAAAAAAAGATATTGAAGGGTTGAGGAAGAAGAATAGGAGTAGCCCTGACCTGTACGGTTGGGGGATTTTTCACATCCACAATCTCGTACTCATCAGAAGTCAGTTTTACCCCTATTAGGGAATAATCCACAATGTGAACGCACAATTGAACTATTGAAGGATTCCCTTTAGATCATTCTCTGTCAGTCAGTTCCTAGGGAACCAATAAATAGTTTAATAATGTCTCATGGAGGACTATGAAGAATGAAACATCACAAAGATAATGATAGAATGACATCTATGCATTATGTTTCACTTTATAAAATTAGTTCCATTATAGAATATCCTATAGAAAATGAGTCCAGTTTAGGGAAATTAGAGGATGAAGTTCATATTCTTGATACTTCCCATATAAAAGAAAATGAAGGATGTGTGAGTATTAGTAATAAATGGATTTCCTAGAATCAAGGCATTCCCTAAAATAATCAACTTCCACCTTTTTTAAAGAAACCTAAAAGGGAGAAAGGTAAAGGTAAAACCCCGTATCATCATCCCCTAGAGAAGTTTAATCCCGTTCTCTTGAGGAATGATTTACCCAGCAAGAGGAGGAGATTAAAGAGTTGAGTATACTGAATGTAGAGTTACATTGAAGCAGCATTCCTACCAGAAATTCTCCACAAGATGATCCTCATCTTTCACTTCCTGTAGAAGATCCTCAGAAAATATAATTTATTGTAAATAATGATGTGGATAACGAATTCCCTCTATTATTTACATAGCTATAAAAGTTTCAAGTTCATCCTTATATGCATATCCCCATGGGTTATCGAAGACAAATACAAGAAACACCACCACCGGGTGGCTTAACATTTGTTGTTGTAGTTCAAGCTATAGTTGTTGTACCTATAAAGGTTTTATATTATCCATATATTCCTCTAAATATTATCAATATGATAGAGTCATTAATGGCTCTATTGGATGTTATGGAAGGATGGTGCACAGTGATACAACTTGAAATGAAAGTTTACCCCGAATGGGTAGATATGATTTCTCCCCCACCAAACTTTGTGAATTCCAAACTTCCAATCATTAAGGGTTTGAGGGATCCTAAACAGAATTTGACTCATTTATTTTCACATTGAGATAAATTTATGGGGACATATGAAAAAAAAGTTCTAAAACTCATATGTTTAATGAAATCACTGTAGGGGTCAGCCTTTTTCTAGTTTACATGTTTTTAGTATAGATTGATTATTGGATGGGATTACCTACATCAGAAATTACTCTTCCAATTCAAATAAACACTACATAAGAAATAATTAATTAATCTTAAAAACAGAAAACTATGATAAAATGAAAGAGTTTCATATTTACTTGCTCAGTGGAAATGATTAACATTTTAATTTAATATAAAACTTTCTTTAGAACAATCATTTCCCATTTGTGTTGTAAACATCCATGATGAGTTGTGAACAACGTTAATCCATGTGAAATATATAGGAGGGCCTTAGGATTTGGTCTTGACTTATCAATAATTGGAAAACTCCATTACAATGACTTGATCTAAATCTATAACAATCTTATCAGCTCTATGATGCAGAAGGGTAAAAGAAGAGGATGTTACAGTTACACTCTAGAAAGAACCTCTACCTGCATACACATTAAATAATTTGTTATACCATAGGGATTCACCTCCTCAGTATTAGTAGAAATGACCGATACATCAAGATTGTAAAAAATATCAAAGGCATAGACAGTTTGAGGAACTAAAAAACAATTTTTACTCTTTTCAAAATGTCCAAATACCCAATTACATTATTTCTTCCTTGGAAAAAAATTTAATCTGGTATCCAAGGCCCAAGAAACAAAAAATTAAGTAGATGTGGAGCTCATAAACTACTGTCCTTTCTATCAAATAATGGTACACCTCATATAGGACTAATTTATTTTTCAACGATATCCTGTAAAAGATGGTGGACTCTGGACAAGTGACACTAAAATGTTCATCAGCTTGGGTAGCATTTTTCACTGTGACTGATCTTGAGGAAGGAGGTGAATGATAGAAAATAAAATGAATAAATGAATATAAGTATAATGAATGGATGGTTACGAAAATGATCAGTACATGTCATGAAATTCCAAGAACATAGTTGAATCAACAAATTGTTCCTCCTACCTCTTCTACTACAGAAAATCTATCATTATCAAAAGATCAGCCCTATGAAGTCAAAACCTCATAGAAGTGACATGATAACAAGGATAAAGTTTAGTTAAAATAACATTATATCACGTTAAGGACGATGTTTTCTGTGAATTTGGATGATTTCATGCTGTCTTTCTCAAAATCACAAGCACACCCCACCAAAAGTAACAACAATAATTGATCTATCTAGCTAAATCATCATCACACAAGGAGTTGATCTTTGGTTCAATTAATGTTATCCACATAGAAAATACATATGTAAATGAAGATTATGAATATGAACATAAATTCCCTACACATGATTTTGCAACATGGGTAAATTTCATCATAATCGAAGATACATGGTAATAAATGGGTATGCTAGAAGCCACTATATTAATTATACCCTTGTGCGAACCATTTATGTTACAGAAATGCATGGGAGATCCCTTCAGTTGTATATGAAAGAACTAGGTAGTTATCCCACACATGACAAGATCATGCCTGACATTATCATCTTGGATGACCTATTAGAACCCATACAACCACTTTCTCTGAAGGTGGGTAGATCTAGTCAGCCAAATTTTCCACGATCATATGTATTTCCAGCTTCTGCCCTGACAAATGGACCATCTACATTAGGAGCATCAACTTACATAGAACCTACAAGACCAAATATGAATACTAGTAAAACATACCTTTGGACTAAAAGTATGGTGTTTTGAAGCAACAGTCCCATGTACCAGCCATGTTATCAACCATGGATGCTTTGAATTTATCAAAATATCTTTGGGATGAATTTATTAAGGCTCTTTCAAGTCCTCAAGAGTTTGAAACCAAGGTTGTTGATTATGAGGTATGACTTATAGATAATTATCCATTAGAATGGCATGCAGTTATATATTTCATGAACCTAGATGAGGATGATATTTTACATAAACTCATATGGCTCTTGTATTTATTTGGAAAGTTAAATGATATAGACATCCAATGAGCTTTCGTTGATAATGGCTCAGGGGTCCACCACATTCCCATCCCTATGCTTCAACAGTTGGGTATCACTAAATCTAAATTATCTCCCTCCACTTTGATGTTGAAAGGTTATAAAAAGAAAGAGAAAGAACCTATAAGTGTGATTACACTCTGAACCCGGTTTGAGGATCCTATATCTAATTCAGTTTTCATGGTTGTCCAGTAGAACATATCTTTCAACATTCTTCTTGTAAGGCCTTGGTTATATAAACATGTGGCCATTCAATTGACATGCCTATAATATATCAAGTATTTCTTCAATGATGAAATTATGAAATTTCCCAATGATAATCCCACATTAAAAACATGTGAATCTTAGTATATTTAGGAAGAGTTCTATCATGAAAGTGGATCATGATTAGTGGAAAAACATATAACAATAATCAATGCACTAAATATTATAGAAAAGATACCACCTAACCTATTCAAGAATATATATGTTGAATACATGATAATAATCAATCAAATTGAAATGTTATACCCAAATCCAAGCACTCATTCAGTGTCCTGCATAATGTTAGGTGTGGAAATTTGGCCTGATGACACATGGGAAATTATTGATTTACAAAATAGTGATAGAAGCCTAAATACTGATGTCATCATTCCATCTATTAATCTTCATAAGCTCTCTACTTCATCAGTCAAGATAGAATATGTTTTTTGAATTAATATATTATGATTGGGATTCTGATTTTCAACCCATCATTTTCACTTCAGTGATTCAAGAAGACCCCTCATCATTAGTAGGATCATAAATGAATGCATCTTGTTCCGAATGTCTAGATACTGATTCTTACCCAATATCATAATGTCTTTATTCATCACCTACCCTTCAATAATAAACATACAAAGTGATTCCTGAGGAAGGGGAAGAAGAGGAATACATTAGGGAAATCCCTCCAACATTTTAAGAAGGCCTCTGCACCACTATGGATGAACTCAGAGAAATAAATCTCGGTAGATAAGAAGATTCATGACCCACGACGATTAGTGTGGTCATGAAATCCAAAGATAAATAAGTGTATAATTCATTTATAAAGAGACATCAAGATGTTTTTTTCATAATATATTTATAAATGATAGGCCTTGACCCCGACATGGCCACCCATCATTTGGGACTTCCAAAAGAGTACAATGGATTTAAAAAGGTAGTAAGAAGAAGACCACCCAACTTGTGCCTCCAAAATTGATGGAATGGTTGAAAAGATTATAAATGATGACTTTATCCAAGTGGTGAAATATCCAAAATTTTTGGAACATATTTTCCTAGTAAAAATGAAGAATGGTAAAATTAGTATTTTCATTAATTTTATAGATCTCCCCAAGAATAGTATGAAAGATGTCTTTCTAGTTCCACTCATAGAACTTTTTATTAGTGAAACAATTGGAAATAAAGAAATCTCCATCATGGAAGGATACTATGGGTATAACCAGACCTAAATAGCCCTAGAATATGATGAATATACTACTTTCATATCCCATTAAGGAATATTTTTCTATTAGGTTATTCTATTTGGCTTGAAGAATGCTGGTGTGACAAATCAACTTGAAATGCAACACATTTTCAAAACAGTCTTGGAAAAATTAATTGAATAATATTTGGATGATCTAGTGGTTAAGTACATACAATGTTATGATCACTTAACTGATATAAAAACTATATTTAGCAAGCATTGGCCACATAATTTTAAAATGAACCCCTTGAAATTTTATTTTGGGGAAACCTTGGGAAATTGTTTTGGTTCTATTGTGTGTCATCATGGAATCAAAGTCGATCCCACGAAGAGTGAGGATATCCTTGGAATTTCAGCTCCTACAAACATGAGTGTGTTGAAAGGACTTCAAGGAATCTTCGACTCTATTAAGGTCATCATAGACAATTCGGTAGGCAAGTGTTTTCCCTTCACTAAATTGATGAAGAAAGAATTCACATATCAATGGTCCAATGAATGCCTAGAATAATTTAATACCCTTAGTAAATACTTCTTGAGGCCACAACTTTTGATGGTAACTATTGATGGAAATACTCTTATTCTTTATGTCACATCCTTGGAATGATCACTAGGCACCTTCCATGTACAAAAGATCAATTCTGGAACTTAAAAAATCTTTTACAATCTTAGTAAAACCATGCTTAACATAGAATCACGATTTTCAAATGATGAGAAAATTTTCCTAGAAATAATCATTACAGTTCAAAAATAGAGGCACTATTTGAAGCATCTTGTGGTTTTCTCGGTATCTTACAACAACTTTCCCAAATTTATCCTCATTCATCCAATGTTTACCGAATTTATTCCATGTTGGTCAGTTATTCTTCAATAGTTTTATATACTATTTTTTCCTCATAAATCTATAAAAGGATAAGACTTAGAACACTTCCTTGTTGAGAACCTATCTGTGGAAGAGTCATTATTAAATACTAATTTTATTGATGAAACAATATTACTTATTTACAAAATTCCCTGAATATTAAAGATTTACATTGTTGGGGATTCTATAAGTCCAAAGGAGAAGTGAATGGAATACCCTAAACTCAACAATGTCGGGTTATGAATTGTGTGTATCACCCCAAAGAATACATTGTTTCAATATTCCATTGTTTTACCAGAAGGTTGTACCAACAATGAGGACTAATATCAAGCTATCATTATAGGCCTAGAATTATCACTCCATGCACCAGTCAATTACATGAGAGTGAAATGTGATTCATAATGGGTAATAAAAAAATTAATGGGGATTAAACCATTATAAAAGAAAAATGTATTCCACTAGGTGATTATGTTTTATGGTTAATGGTAGTATTTCCCTCAGGTCCATCATTTTCATAAATCCATTGATCACAAAATGAACAAGGTGGTGCATTGTATAATGTAGCCACAACCTTGGGAGATCCAAATTGGGATGAAAACAATCATTATCATTTCTCATCATCGAGTGGTTCACATTTTTCCAAATCATAATAGAGTAAATCAATGACATCAGTACCATTTCTAATCCATATGGTCATATCATTGGATGGATGATACCCATAATTAAATATCTCCAAAATGGGGTACTTCCAATAGATAGAATTAAAAGAGAACAAATATGTTAGTGAGTAGTTAATTTTACTCTTTCTGATAACCCAGATCAATAGAATATCATTATAGACAAATCAAGGATGGATTTTTTCTTATATTAATTTATGTGTAGGAAACCAAGGTTGTCAAGAATGAAGTACATGAAGGAGCCTATAGTGCTCACTGGTCTAGGTACATGCATTTTGACCAAATTCGATGGCTTGTAATAATTAGTCCTTTGATTACATTTGATTTCACATATATCTCTAAGAAGTTTAATCCAGGTTGGATGTATGAAAACATTATTCATCAACCCCAAAGTAGCTACATACAGCTAAATGCCCTTGTCCATTTTTTTCTTGGGGAATGAATGTAGTAAGACCCTATCCTCCAGCAATTCCTAAGTAGTTCAAGTATATTTTCATTACAACGGATTTATTATTCAAATGGGATAAGGAAATACCTCTCAAGGAAGTCGTGGAATAAAGAATTTTTAGTTTTGTCAAAAATAATATCATTACTATATTTGGTTTCCCTCATAAAATATTTACGGACAACGACAACAATTACTGTTCTGCTAAGTTAATGAAGCTATATCAAAAGAACAATATCAATTCCAACAATTCATCTAGCTACAATGAAGCGACCAATGGATATATTGAAACCTTCATCAAGAACACATCTAATATAGTCTAATTAAATATGGATAAATATAAAAATTTCTTGGCCTGGTATGTTATTTCATGCTTTCTGGGATTATCAGACTACTGCTCATACTAAAACACAATCAACCCCATATTCACTGGTGTACAAGAAATAAGTAGTTATCTCCATTGAATTTAAATTTCCTTCACTCCTAGATTCCATCTGTGACAAGTTATCTACAACTGAATAGTATTAGAAGTGATTTGATGAGGTAAAACGATTATATAGAAAAAATTTCACATGTTGCATAACATGAAAATCTATCAAAATAGAATATCATGAGACTTTAACAAGAATGTTAACCTCTTCTCATTTCTTCATGGATAAGTGGGATTAGTCCTTCGGACTATGATGATGCTTGGAAAGAAGCCTCTAACACTTGATCCAAAGTGGGAAGGACCTTATTCCATACATAAGGATCACTCTAATAGAGATTATTTTCTAATATCAATGGATGGAGAACTTATTACAACAACACCCAATGCAAGATTCATGAAGAAGTACTTTGTGTAGTCACACAGAGTTATGTCCTTATTACAAGAAATTATAATGCATATAAACTACATGCATTGATCCTATAAGACGTTAAAATGCATAGCATCATTGTCCTTATCACATGAAGTTAAACTACATGACATAATTTTTTCTTGCTACATGACATTAAACTATAAGATTAACTTCTCCTTAATTTTATGTTCAGAAATCCCCTAAGGTAACACAAATTGAAATTTCTTGTGGTTCCTTAAAAAATTATTATCTTCCTTGCACAAGCATTACTCACATTATTTCTACTCCTTAGTGGAAAATGATCCCCATTTATCTCTTTGTTTGAATCATATCTATAGAGGAACCCCTTTTTATAAATGATGTGTGGCTCAATTATTTCCCACAACAAGATACATAGTGCCAACTATGACTTATCACTTGGTCTAATAGAAAAATTCCGTTCACGTGAGGTGACTTACGTCCTTGACACAAGATGTTAAATTGCACGGTCCTTCCAGAACTATGTATGTCATGATTTTCATTTCAATGGGATATGTAGAGATGCCTAGTTCTCCAATCATTGGGCCTGGTACAACCCTAACTAAATTTATTTCCATTTTATTCCTATATATTAACTAAATCTATATAGAGTACTCATCTAGAATACATGGATTGATTTTTGTACAATACTATGTAATAAACATAACAATTATTCTGGAATGTATCAATATCCCTCGCTTATCGCATCAAACATGATTGATGTGGGAAAAATATAGAGAACTAGGTATGCCTTGATTCCCAATCCAATGAGATACATAGAGACACCCAGATCTCCAACATTATGCCCATTCAAGATAAAAAAACCCTTCACTCCATATGCGTATGAATGAAACCTATATAGGGATTGTTTCAAAAACAATGTGTGTCTTGATTCATTCTTCAACAAGATTCATAGTGATGCCTGAATTTTATCCTAGTCTTAGATGGAATGAATCCATCTTTTTACATCAGTTCATCATTTTTACTTAATAAATGATTTTAAAATACATGAAAGTACAAAGAACTATGTGTGGATTGATTCCCATTTTATTGAGATTTATAGTAACCCACAGATCTCTGATCTCTGGTTCAACTACAATTTAGAAAAATTCCCCACTCCCTATGTATGGATCAGACCTACTTGGGAGACCTCAAGAACTACATTTGGTTTCATTTTCATTCCATTAAGATACAAAGTGACCCCTGATCTCTAAACTAGGGTCCAATCATAACTAAAATCCCCCTTTCTCGCGTCAAAACATTTTTTGTGTGAGGGAACTTATCAATAACTACTTATGGATTGGTTCTCATTTGAATGTGATACATAGTGGCACCCATATCTCTAATCTCGTGCCCATACATGACAAAAAATAAATAAATAAGCCCATATATTCCATGTGTGTATGAAACAAACATGCATAGGGAATTCAACAATATCTAAGTGTGGCTTGATTCTTTCCCTATAAATATATACAGTGACACATTGGTCATGTCCCCTAGTTTAACTGCAATATTTTTTTTCATGTCTAATTCACATTAAGTCCTCACCGAATGATGATACTATACATCGACCTATAATAACTTTATGTTCCATGATTATCCACCCATTGAGATATGTACTGAAAAATAGGATTTAAATCATATTCCCAACCATGTGATAAAAGAAAATTCACCATCTCCATATAAAATAAAAAATTTATGTAAGAGACAATAATTTTGGGTCCTCTCCTTAAAGATTCCACTAAAAAAACCATTGATATTCCCATTATACACATTAGTCAGATCTATTTAAGGGACTGCAAACTCATGGGAAACCTTGATCCAAATACTTCTATTGTGCATTGAAAATTACCCCTTTCAAATTTCACATTCCTAATCATAAATACTTCTAAATAGTCAAAATCTTTTCATGGTGTCTTGTGGTATAGTGTCTAATACCAGAGAGAACTTATGAATATCTATACAACGCATGCCCCCTTGGTGGCCTTATATTTGTATCCCATAAAATGGGCCTATCAGCTGAAAGATTACACTATTTTCCCATGTAGAATATGCCTCAGGTCGAACTAGATAATACAAGCCTCATAATGGTTTTTTCAAATAATGGTAACATATTTATTGGAAGAAGCCTCTTATATCCCCATAACACTTTCATGATGGTTTATAAGAACCCATATTTTAATGTTGTCATCTATTTAATATTTGTATCATATCCTTTATCCCAGTCTGAAAGTCTCCAAGACCATGGTTAACACATTTTCCCCTAAATTTTCAAAATTGTACTGAAGTAATATTGGATCATTTTACCATATTTCACCCATTTTTCATAATATTTTGGTCCTAGTCCTATGGCCTAAAAACATCATACACCATATTTCAGACATCTAGATTAGAACGTAGTATGAATTTTATTCCTCCATTACATTGGAAATCATGACTAAAAATACTATCTCTATGTGCATGTTCATTTCCCTATAAAACAAATTCTGTGGTTTGAGAAATATGAATCTCTATAAACATTCTTTTTCTTTTTTCAATAAGATGTATGATACCTAAGAGCTCATTTTCATGACTAGGCAGTACATTCCCCTAGGAGGACATGCATAAGTGTTCTATATAACATGCATGTTATCCAAAAGATTCCACTATTTATCTATGCAGCACATGCCCTAGTTGGCCCTGCTTAATACATCCCCCATAGAGTGTTTGTCAAATAGCGGTAAACTTGTTTTGAAAAAGTCTTCCTATGATTATTTTTTCCCTTTTCCTATTTAAATCTCAGAATCCAAAAATTCCTAAATCACAGTTTACAGTTCATCATTTCCATACTTGAATATGGTATTATGTTTCCAAAAAAATTACTAGGAAACAATAGATTCCTAAACCATTGGTCAAAGCTAAGGACCTTAAATTAAATCCCTCTAATTTCCTTATTGCATGACATGAAAACGTATAGCACATTATCAATAATCCCATAATGTCCATTTTTTATGACATAATATTGTAAAAAATAATTTACTTACGTCATGACCTTAAAATTCATAGAAAAATATCAAAATTCCCCTTTCTAAAATATTTATGTCCCTTCACACTTCAAAATCATATAGGAATGGATTCTATTTCATAGGCCTATATTGGCAGTAATTTCCTCTTTTATTATTAGATATCTTTTCATAAAAAATCCATCAACTATGATCTTGAGATAGCGAAATCATAAACCCCATTTTGTTTATCAAGAGTAAAATACAAGAATTATTGGGAATTCCTTTACGTGACAATGCTGCACATGCCATAGTTGGCCATGCATAAAAATTTCCAACACAACAGGCCTATCTACACAAGGATACTTCAGTTTAGATATATAGAATATTCCATAGATGGTCGTACATAATACATTACCAATAATGGGATTGAGAAATAGCTGATAATTATTCTTATAGGTGAACTATGCTATTCACATACATCATTTTTAGATTTTGAAACCATAAAAATCAAGACTCAAGATTCCCTTTGGATGTATCTAATGAATGTTGAGTACTTCCCTAGGCATAAATCCTTATTTGGGTTTTTAATCTCAAAAATCATGGTCAAAGCTAATAGACCATGAAAATTAGAATTATTAGACAATTCTGCATGAATTTAGACTACCCTTAAAAAGAGACCTAATACTCACTAGATTGAAAACCTGTAAATGGAAATCTAGAAAACAGTTGAGTCTTACCTAGCTAGATCAATACTATATAATGTCTGGGAAATATTGAGAAATTAAAAGGGAAAAAGGCAAAAAACATGTTAGGATAAAAACCCAAAAAATGAATCCTACGCCAAATTCAAGTATCACATGTTATGTATCATCCATATTGAGCATAGGAAAAATTTAGGGAGATGAAACAAAAGACACAATGATTTTAGATTTTTCCATATGACCCTAGAATTAGTCATATAATGATCGTTAAGCCCCATGGATTAGAAAAAATTTATATCATATTCACATACTTTTCGTAGCTCCCTAACCCACAACATAAAGTTGGATTGTGTCAAAGATCCCTAGTGTTACCTTAGAACAATATTCATTTCATGCATCAAAATATTATTCTAGGAGAGGGGGTTTGTAGACACCATGAAATGTGTTCTATGAACTTCACTAGAAAATGGAATAAGTGAACTTCACATAGACACCAAATGATAACTTTGATTTAAATATGTCGTTCTGTAGAAAGTAACCAATTGGATTTCCATGAGTTTCAACCAAAAAAGTCACTATGTAGGCTCAAAATGTTCATCGTGTGAATCTTCATTTTTCATGGGGGTACGTGATGGTAGTGAAGGCACCAGCCCGAAGGGCCTGGACCGAATCTCAATAGTGATCCTTGGAATGTGTTCATGGAACGAATCCCTCATGGTATAGAGAAGTATGTTTTCTAATGTGGTTCTACCAGACCCCATGTGTGTTACACCTATTCATCCTACCTACACATCAAGTAGGAAGCACATGGCATGCTCATCAACCCAATGTGAATCCCCCTACACTGAGGACTTATGTCGAGGACCTCTATTGGGTACCTATGCGGTATTGTAATTTTCACACACCTACGTAGAAGAGATATGCCACAGGCCTATTCCCATGAACTATGTTGAAAACATCCTTTTGATCATCCTCCTCCATGTCTACAAATAAGACACCTTGGATCCCCATTTTTCTAACTAAAAAAGTTGAAATAACTCCCAAAGCTCTCATTATGTAGATCATTTTCCCAAGCCCCAATTCATTTCTTAGGTATCTCTCTAAAACATGACAGAAAAGATAATTCTATGGTAGGTGAAATATAAATGTGACATATAGTTTTTAATAAATAAACATTTTATTATGGACTCTCCTTTCATACGGAAAAGTCATCTACCGAAGAACCATTCTATAAACCAAGGCCATCATGGGATGCTTCCAAAAAAATCATGGGAAACTCATGGTCCTTATGTTAAAAAACCTTACCCGATTATTAATATCATTATTTTGTAGGATTATCCTTTATTTGAAAAAAAAATCACTTCCTCCTTGGACCTACGTAGTACACCTACACAAAATAGATATGCAGGAGACCTATGAAAACCACCTATGAGAGCCATCTTTTAAGGCCTCTTCTAATAGTTCCATGGAGGGTCCTCTCCTTAATTGGATCCCTTTTCTAGAAGGTACCAAGTTGAAAAATCCACCAAAACCTCCAGAATTTCCAAACCTTTAGGATAGACACATCAGCGTGTCTCCCATTTATGTTTTCATTTCTAAATTAATAGGTTTAACACATATTTCTTATATGGGAGTCAAGATCCATAGGTTATATGTTGGTTTATATATCAATAGCCAAATAGACCATTACCCTATGTATAGTGTTGGGGAGTTCCCAGTCTCAGATTTTTGGGGATATGACTCGGTCTTCCCCTCCACATATCTGAGACATAGAGCCATTGGTCCCAAATATGAAAAGTGGGGATCAAAATAGCTTTGACATTCCATATGGACTCATATCCACATTCTACTATGAGAATAATTTTTGGGAATCCCTCCTAGAGTAAGCACCTAGTATTTTGGAATAGACATAATGACCATCACTTTCATTTCACATTGAAAGGATCATTTCTTTGTTCCATCATCCATAGTCGCCCCATCATCTTTCTCCCTAGGCCCGAAATCTTCCATATAAGGAGGAGAAAGTATGTGGTTTGTTAAATCGTTCTCATAACCTTGTTTCTCACACCAAGTATGAATTACATGGGATTAGATATTTCTGACAATGAAAACATCTTCACAATCCACATAATATCATGAACTATGTGATCTCTGATTCCCACCATAATTTGGATGTGATGGAAGCCTTCTCCCATGTACCGACCTCCATGGACATCATCACCAGGAGTAAAGCCCAAATACCCTATGTGTGAGCATCCTCCTTAGGAATTGGCCTTGAATTAATCTCCCCTTTAATCACTATGAGTCAAGACATCTCTCGTGAAACCTATTATAATTGAATCCTATTTACGAGAAAGACCCAACCTATTTTTCTCCAAGGGCCATACTCCCTTTTGAGACTTACTGAATTACATGGGATTTGATTATCATGCATGAGGTATGTATAGGAAGTTTCCATAAGGTCAAAACCCAATACTATGAATCAACCATGTTCTATATGGGACACATTTCTAGAAAGGCCTAATCCAAATTTCAAACATATATTCATTCCAGGTTTCTTGGGCAGCTTAATCAGATGTCCCATACCAAGCATTGTCTAGGCTCCTTCCTCTTAGATTTCCTTACCACATGACAAAAAACTGTCTGGTTAGGTCCTTATAAAAAGAAATTAAAAGGTATTATGTTCCCAATTAAGAAGAAATAACTCTGATGGTTTTGATTACATTCATGATGATACGTAGGTATACCATATATGTTGTACAATCCTAACATAAAAACAAATTATGTATCCCAGGGTGAAGATAAATTCTAGAGTACCCCACTGGGGTTCCTAAAAACAAGAATCATTGCAAAAATGTCTAAATGATATCCAAGTACTAAATGAGAGAGTACCATTGATGGTGAACCTCTAATTAATACAGATATCTCTATTGATGAAGAACATCAAATACATACATATGATTCATAATTCCAAAGATGTTAATAATCGATTGCAAATTTTAATGTAATCCAACATTATGATTGGTAAATTAGTAAAGATTCATGAACAAATCTTAAATATACAAGATAGTCACATAGTAGGTAATAATTCCCATTAAAAGGATGTGATGAGCCCAACCATAGATCCTCTAAACCAATGTTGTTTATTAAGTATCATATGTCAACAAACCTAAAAAATGCCTACCTTTTGAATGTTGGTCCCTTTGGATACAGAACCATTGGGTGTTTTTGGTTCTTAAAATAAATCTAATGGAAATTCTCTCGAAGATACAATTCCTAATCTGAATATACATTATAGGAGAAACACACACCCATGGTTTAAATTCATAGTTCCAAAAATTGTGCACCGACCATGTCTAGCTTATAACCTATTTTTGGAACCAGCGTGTTTATTTTTCATATTTTATGTCAAACTATTCAATAAAAAATCTATTTTTTCTAATAACTTGTTCTATATATTTTTAGGTGTTTCTAAAAAGGTAAAATAAATACACCCCTTATATGTGTTCCACATCAAGTGCTTATAAAACATTGAACACACTCTCTTAGAGGATTATCATTGTTTGTAGAAATCGTACTCTAACCATTCACATATAAAAATTCATCTCAAACTCTCTAAAACCTAATTCAAACCCCTTTAACTCAACCTAATAAATTAATAGTTAAATAAGACATGAATAAATAATAATATTAAAATAATAACATGCCTAAAAGATTTATGGTTGTAAAAATATGCCCCTTTAGAAGGATATCAACATAGGGAAGTATCTCTTGGAATATTTTGCAAAAAATCAATCCAATAAGCCAAAATATCATACTCCCACTGTTAATATTCCACATGGATCTAACTATTCCACAATTATATCTAGAAAATGGAACTTTATTCCTCCGTAAAACATTGTCATTATAGTATATATCCCATAGACAATAATACCCTTATGATGCATCATGGTCCAAATAAACATCCTTATATCTGAGCATGGCCACATTATTGAGCATGTACCTCTGGATATGTGACACATGTATGAAATTATACACACCTCATTATCAAGGAGGAATGTAATGACAATAAACCATAGTCTCAATACACATGGAATTAGAAAATGACCAAACAAATATTTGTGTGATATTTGATTCTTTCTGCAAAAATTTATTCCCCAACCAATAAGTCACCCAAACAAAAATGTTTTCCCCAATAATGAACTGCTAGTGTCATCTACTTTAGTTTAAATATAATAAAATTAAAATATAAGACATTTCAACCAATTATTAATCATTTTCACTCTCTGTATGGTCTCTCAAACCATTCTCTACCCCTAATAGACGCATCACCTACATTATTCCAATAAAGTGGTGAATGACATAGATGTTCATAGAGATCCTTCATAAGTGACATTTAAAAATAATCCTATATTCTATTATTTTATATGAATTCATGATGTATATATGATAATTCCAAGTTCCATATAAATCCATGATGCATTACCTCATCAAATCCACTAATATTTGGATCATCCCCTTAGGTTAAGAATTGGTCTATTGAGGATATGATGCACCCATTTTTTAATGGGTTCCAAAATCCTTTTGTATGAGTTTCCAAAACCATGATGTGAAACAAAAATATATAATAGATTAATATTAGGATATCAATATGAGAATACATCCTCCTACATATACATCATTCCTACATCATCAAATAAGTGAGTCTCACTGATTGAAATGAAATTGGTCACTTATTATCCAAAAAACTATCAATCATATCATATATTTAATCCTTAATGTACTAGTAACTTGTAATTAATTCCACATTCACATCACACCACTTCAAAATCGTTACTATAAATTAATGTAGAAACTCTCTAGAATACTGATGCTCAGTTATTAATCTTTGGTAGGTAAGTCATTATAAAATAAAATCAGTGATTTTCCACTTCATACATGTTCGCCAGAAAGGATGTTAGATGCTATTGAACGTATCCATTATTTCTGGATACACATCTTATTTTCAATCATGGGGGTCTTTAATTAGCTCCTCTCTCAAAAATGTTGTTTTGAAAAATTCCCAAAACATGATGGTCATATAATCATCATCTACGGACCACCCTGGGATGGGGTAACTGTTAACAAATCATTCTAACATGAACACACACTTTGGATCCAATTCTTTTCCAGTGTTCACCCAGTCCACTATTGAAAAATTGATAACCAAAAGAACACATATCATGACTATATGATTATTAGACACATTCATAATTCATTATTCCATAAAAATCATCACACTCTATTCATTATGTGATTTTCACACAGTAACCTCTTGTATCTATTGATTTTTCATGCTATGATAATATATTACACCATTAATTTTTTTGGATTATTTGTCATCTAGAAGTTGAATGTCTGAAAATTCTATACCCAATACCTATAACTAAAATTGATATCCTTCTATGGGAATATATATTTATGGATTTTGTGGTTGAATTAAATTATAAATCTCTTAGTGAATAGATAATACTTCCAATATTTCAGAGAATAGACCAAAATTCTGAACGCCAAGTCATGAATTAGGTAGTTATACTCAAAGTATCATAGTTTACATGAACTATAAATAACTAAATGATCTCTATACATATCCACATATCCGAACCAAAAACATGAGGCATCACACTACACTTCATATTCTATCCATCGTTATATAATAATAAAAACATTATATTTCATCAATCTTCTATTTAAGTCAAGAAAAATATACTCTCTCTGATAAATCAATTCAAACATTAACACCTTTTTTGTAATCCTCATCATCAATTCTATTAAGAAGAAAACATATTTAATAAACAGTATATAATATGAATCCAACCTTAGAGAATTCAAAATATCAAATCCATTACATGTTAGACCTCAAGAAATCACTACATTCAAATTCTATAGATTAACAAAAATTCATGTTTTATAGGTAACATGACCAAGAAAATGAATTTCGTAGATCCAAAAGGTACTCTTGGAATGATTTACATAAAAAATGCATTCAGAGTATTGAGGAAATCATAATTAAATACAATAATGAACAAGTTAAGATATGGATGAAAGATATTTTTTATGATACCCATGAACACTCTAGGATCATTCAACAAACTAGAAGGCGATATGATGAACTCATATAACCCATATATACTCATAAATTATATCATATGGAATCATCCTCTCTAACTCAAATCTAATGGTAGCTTGAATAAATATTAGTCATCGAGAACCACCATTATAACCATAATTTAAATCTACTTGTAAATGAAGAATAATACTTGATGTGTAATATAGAAACAAATATTGAATGTGATCAACAATTGGGGGAAAATAAGTGGTATAAACATCCTATTATACTATTATATCTAATCCAATTAACATAGCACAGTGGATTCAATCTAGATAAAATTTGGATCCACTCTATTTGATTTGACAACCCAGTCACTAGTCATGATAAAAATATATCCCTTAGGAGAAAAAAAAACACCCTCCTTTGATAAAAGCTTATGTGAGCATGAAAATTGTTCATACAACACATATAAAGGATCACTTAATAGCTATTCATTTGAAGAACCATGTAATCCAACAAATATTTTTAGAGAAAAATATACGTGGAACTTTAGGAATATCAATAGACGATCAACTTTCTTCCAAATGGGTGTGTCTAGAGAAAGAAACATAGAATCCAAATTATATGATAAGTTGATACAGTAAAAATAATGAGTAGATATAAAATAATTGGATGAACCAGTATCATAAAATAGTTTTATAAAAATATTAGGTGATAAAGATGTTACCTAAAATGATTAGTGGTCCATCTCTATTGTAATATGAAACCTGGTCTACCTCATACAATATGGCCTCAATAGCTCTACGGTCCTGACTCAAAGGTCCCTTAATTTACTAATTAATTATCTTATGAGTACACTAATCATATTGTAGGGGACTACATAGGGATACTTGGGTCATATCACATGTATATCCAACACAATTTGTAAGATCCCAACCCTTTTAGAGTCATATCAGGCATGTTTTAAGGTACTTTTTGAGGTTTATAAGTACCTTTGTTTTGAAATAGTGTCTTGGGATGCATTTGAGTGAATTTTTTTACAAATCTAATAGACAATGGGTTGTTTATGGTTTGCGCACAGTTTGAAAAACTGTGTGACTAAAAATTGCCAACTATTAAAACCTGGAAAGAGAGGTCCACATGGTTTTCACAAGGGTTCAGAAACCATGTGACTAAAACGTTCCAACTGTGAAAACCTAGACAGAGATTTCCGCACTGTGGGTGACTGGTTTTCCTTAACTTTTCACCCCTACCCAAGTAAACGTGCGGACATGATTAATTATCTGAAAATGCTTTTTAAAACCACCCAAACCCCATAGACTCCCATATTTAGACCATGGATTGGGCTTGACAATTTCTAGGTGATCTCAATGTATCCTATAAGGATTACAAGGTGATTAAAACATCATTATTAGAGATTAAAATCCCATATTGAAGATATTATCTCTTCCATATAAGTGGAATTCATATTGTTTCTTCTCTTATACATTCCTCATTCATTCAAGGATATTTTCATGGAAGATCTCTACTATTTTCATGGATCAAAAACTATGAGTTGAGATCTAAATCTAGGATTGTGGAACTAGATATATATTTATTAGATCTTTGTGTCTTTGATCATTATTTTTTGTTTAGAGATTTAGATCTGGAACTTGATCAGCGACGTTGTACCACTCGGATATTAGGGATTTCCATTAGGATAACATCTATCATTAAAGCGATATAGGTGGTCTAAATGAAACTCATATAGTTGTCGATTTGATATGTGAATGTTATTTTATGGATTTTCTATCTTCCCATGATAATTGAATTCCTAAATTGTAGTAATTAGGAATGTGGATTTGACTTGTTTCTTCATTGGATATTAATTGATAATTGAATCACGAAACAAATAAAGAGGAGTTTCCAAAATAAATTATTTATTTGGAGATTGCTTATTGGTTGAGATATTGTAATTGAGATAGTGAATTGATTATTTAAATATAATTAATTAGGGGAAATTAATTATTAAATGATGTTTGACTATGTAAGATAATTAATTGTGAGAATTAATTATGTTCACTGATGTTGATCAAAGATAATTAAATGTGAATATTAATTTTTAAAATTTTAGATTTGATATGGATATTTACTTGTGGATAGTTTATTATGGAATTATATTTGTGTTTATTGATTAATTGATCGATGAATTAATTAATGGGTTATGTTCTTAGTTAAATGTTGATTTAATTAATGGACTTTTAAATGTTTAACTAATCGTTGGATTAGTAATTTAATGATGTGGATAATTCTTGTGAATTAAAGAATGAATAAATGGATAAGATGTATGTGGTGCTGAAAATAGAATTCTAGCCTGATTAAAATTTTTTTCTAGAACATGGTGTTCATTCCTAATAGTTATCCAGGATTGAGATTTTGGGGTACAATGCATGACGACCAACCCCAACTGTGATATGGAGTGAAAGTCAGGGAAACCTACAATGAATGAGATTTGGGGTGCTTGACATGATGTTCAACACCAAATGAATGATAAAAATGAATGATGATTCAAATTTAACACACAAATTGAAACTGGTCCAAATGCGATTATTAAATATTAAATGATAATGTGATGACTATTTAATTATACATTGTATTTATTTCTTCATAAAACTGAATACACAATCTTTTGAATGGAATTATTTTAGACATCGTTGGTGGTGGCCTGCTGAGTTGAACTCACACCCTATTCAGGCCTCCTGATAAAAACCCAAATAAAGTATGTTATTGTGTGTCAATATAAAGGAATTTCCCTTGGATATGTTGTCATTTTTTATTAGAGCATGTGAGAGGAAACTAGACGTGGTTCAAGACAATCATGGGATTAATTATGTTATTACATTAGATTCATTATAGACACTTGACATTCACGTTGTCATTGAATCTTTCACATTTCAATTGAGTATTTTATTTTCTTTTTTTGAAAATAATATGACATGCAATTTTTCTGGTTATTTGTATGCTTACACACATGGATATTTTTGTTTTCTTCCATTTGGGTTTTATTCAGATAAAATAGGGTATAGTCTTCTTAAAACGAACTTACTATACCCTCACTTCTAGTTAGAACCCTTAGGCATACGGGGAGAAATACTTGACGGAATGTGGCCAACTGGCTTGGGAAACTGTTTAGTGCCACCTGGGATGGGATGCCATAAAGTGGTATCAGTGGATTTTTATTTTTTTCTTCATATTATTTCTTACTTTTTTTGAAAGGTTTACTAGAGAATATTATGATTCGGGATTTGTAATGACCTCGTGGATGTGAGTTGCAAACCCATGTACAAGGGAAAATATGAGTACTCTGTGGTGGATTATTGTGATTGGTGTTTTTTGTTATAGTTGGTTAATATTTCACCCTGGGTGATGAACTTGTGGTGTGATATGATATTTGTTTTGATAGTTGTTTAATTTCAAATCACATCCAAATGATAAATGATACTTGAGTCTTCCTGCATCATTCTGGGCACTCAGGGTTGTTGTGACATGCATCATTATAGGTACTCATGAGAAAATGGTTTATGGGTAATTTGATGAACATGGACTATTATTCCTAGTTCTGAGATTGAAATAATGATGAAAAAATGAGAAAAAATGAGAGTCTAATGAGAACCTTTTTTGATTAAATGGGTATGATTAATTAAATAATTATTGAATTAGTTAATTTTAGATAATTTGGATAATTAATGGTTTAATTATTTTATGAGAATGTATGTTCCCCTATAAACCATGTCATAGGAGTAGGATGGTTGGGGGTGGGTATAAGGCCTCAGTTTTGATCATGTGTCTATAAAATGGGGAAATCAAGTGTTGAAATTTGTTGTGTTAGTTTCTCCACTAATGTAATTGTTATATGGATGAATTATGAGACCTAAGATGAGTGTTTGGATTTGAAGAGATATTATTCCATGATGCTTCTTAAGGGAGAGTCCAAGGGGTAATACCCGAAAAAAACATCCAAACAATTAACATAAGGCACTATTGGTGCATGATATGGAGGAAAAATAATAGTTCCGAGATATATTTCATTTTTTCATGAAATTCTTGGAGAGAGAGCCATGGTGGGTTCTAAAAAGCATGGCTAAGTTGACAAGGGTGTTCTAGCTTCAACACCCTCCTATATTTGTAGGAGAGGCTGGACCTGAGGGAGATAAATTCAATATTGAATCCATTGAGATGATACTTGAACATTTGGAGACATCAGAAGAGAGGAGGGTAAAGTTGGCAATTTATATGCTACAAGGGTCAAAAAATCACTAGTGGGATATTCAAGTACGCTTTTGACATACTGATGATCTGTTTTAGAAGGAATTTCTGAAGAGGTTCTTAGAGAAGTACTACTGTAGACACTAAGAAAAGAAAAGAATTCGAAATTCACGAATTTGATCTAAGGAATCATGTCCAAAATAAATTTTGTGGAACATTTCACAGATTTAGAGTGTTATTCTCTAGCTCTGGTGGTAGAGGAGTCTTCTACAGTAAAATGACTTCAAGAGAGACTTATGTTTGAAATTAAGTCCAAAGTATGTACCTTTTGGATGATTTAATTCTCATAAGTTGTTAATTAGACTCTCATTTCATAGGGAAACCAGAATGACGCTACCAGTGATGGATAATAATCAATCAATGGATGATTAGGGAGTGTGCCTTCTGATAGAAGGATGCGCTATTTTGAAAACATTAGTGAGGACACTATAAGGAATGGTGGATATCTAGGAGGAAGAGTTGGACCATATCTTACTTATGTTCTTTTCCACTAGTGAGATATGAAGGGACACTATCATACCCAATCTCCTCGATTTCTAGTGCAATGCTGATTTTGTGGCAAGATGGGGAACCTATTGTTGTTCTGATGGAAGCATCAACAAGCTGGTTCTGAGGGAGTAGCTTCACAGAGTTAGAGTGTTGGAAAGAGGTCATCTACACTATATAGGTCAAGCATCGGGATCTCCATGGGCATATGTGGTAGTGTAAGTTGATGTGGTAATTCAATGTATGAGCACCTGTATCATTAGAGTGGTTCTACTCAAGGGAGTGAGAATACACCACAAGGAATAGGGATAGGATAGTTACATGCAGTGCATCCTACACTTGTGGAGAGAGAGAGGTTGGTTCATCGACAGTGATAGGTACAATTCAAGATTCTTATACATTAGATACTTTCTTATTTGATATTGGTTCCCCTCATTCATTTATATATGAAAATCTTGTTAATGGTTTGATCATGGAGGTGGAGTCCATGTGAGGGGTGATAAATATCGATACACCATTGGGAACATGGTCTATAGATATCTGTTTATGCAAGGAATGTTCACTATAGATTAGAGATTATCATTTTATTTGGGATATATATATCCTTGATATAGTAGGCTTCGACTTAATTATGGGTGTGGATTGGATTTTCGCATACCGAGCACACATAGATTGTTACCGATGGAGTGCAACATTTTCATCTCATAAGGGTGACTAGTATGTTAATCATGGAGAATGGGATATCCATGCAAGCTGAGCTAGGCCAATTACTAGGAAACTAAAAGTGCTCATAGCCCATGTTTCATGTATATTACTGGATGATGTATGTGGTAGACAAGACCTGCTTCCACTAGTAGTAGAACTGTATCATGATATTTTTCATAAAGACTTTTCTTAGTGACCACCAGAGAGAGATGTGGAATTCATTGTTGATGTCACATCTGGGGATGATCCGGTATCTATTCGACCTTACATAATAGAACCAACTAATTTTCAAAAGCTGAAAACACAGATGGAGGAGTTGTTGGATAAAGGTTTTATCCATCTAAGGATGTTTCCTTGGGAATCATCTTTTTTTGCAATGAAGTCCAATTAGAGTTTACCCCTCTGTGTTGATTACCAGCTGTTGCATAAAATGACCGTGAAGAACTGATAACCTATTCTGTGTATCAATGATCTATTTTAAAAGATGAAGGGGTATTATGTGTTCTCAAAGATCGACCATTTATTAGGGTATCATCAGGTGACATTTCACACCTCTGATATACCAAGAACTACTTTTAGAAGTATGTACGGCCATTATGAGTTTATTGTAATACTATTTGGGTTAAAAAATGCTTGAGTAGTATTTATGGCCTTGATGAACATGATCTTTCATACTTACACAGAATATCTTGTGGTGGTGTTTGTGGAAGAAATCTTAGTATACTCTAAGACTCATGATGATCATGACCAACATCTTGACATTGTCTTAGGTACACTGAGGGAGAATCAGCTATATTCCAAGCTATCTAAATTTCAGTTTTGGATTGATAGGGTAAATTTTTTGACCCATATCATATCAAAGGATGGTGTGTCAATGGACCTAGAAAAAGTGTAGGTAGGTATATCTTGGGAGTGTCCCATGAATGTTTTTGATATCTGCTGTTTTGGGGATTATCTGGTTATTACAAGAGGTTCATCCAAGACCATTCCCATTTGGCAGTACCGTTTTATAGTTTTACAATGAAATGGATAATGTATTACTATATTAGAGAATGGAGAATTATTTCTAGAAGTTAATGAACTACTTGATGTTTTCACCAATTTTGATCTTACTTGAGCTAGGTGAGGAGTAAGTAGTTTATTTTGATGCTTATGGGTTCATACTCGAAGCTGTGTTGATGCAAGGGGATCAAGTAATTTCTTACGAGTCTCAGTTGTTGAGGCCACATGAATGGAATTACACTATGCATGACCTCGAGTTGGAATACATGGTTTATGCTCTTAATTTTTGTTGAAAATATCATTTGGGGGAAAATTTTACAGTTATTATGGATGAAAAATGATTGATGTATATATTTTCACTATGAGATGTAAATATTCGGCTGCGAAGATGCGTCGAGTATATGCATTCCTTTGATATTGAACTGGAATATACCTCCGGAAAGGGGAATATTGTGGCAGATGTATTATGTATGAAAACTCAGACTTAGTTGGTAGTTGAGTCATGTGAAGAGAGGAAGATTATGAATTTGCTGGTGGAAAATCATGTGGTGGTTCAGGAGAGTCAGGAGAGGATAACTCTTGTTTCTATAGTAGTAAAGTTTGTAATCTTGATATGGATTAGGGACAAAGAGTATAAGGATCTAGTGTGTCTTGACTTAAGGGAAAGACTTTATGGTGGGGAGACACCTTTATACTATATATTAGATAAAGTTGAGACCATCTATGTAAAAAAACATGATTTTCTACCTACAAGTATGCGAGAGGAACACATGCGAGAATTTAATTCCTCAAAGTGGGTGGTACATCCTAGGGTGAAAAAAATGTACTATGACCTATCATGACATTTTTTGTGGCCATGCATGAAAAACAAGATAGAAAGGTTTATAAAAAGATGTCTCACCTTTCATCAGGTGAAGGTAGAGATTCAATGGTCTGGAGGCCTATGTGACACCCAAATAAATTCATGATGATGAAGCTAAAACCCATTAGGTTTTCTTTGATAGCCAGAATTTAATTTATCCCTACTCTTCATGGTCACCAAATTTTTCCTAAACAATTGATCTAGCTCAGTTTTCTCCCATATGTGACTAGGGCCAACAAGCACTGACTCACTTCCCCCAACCAAGATAGAGGTGAATAGTTTTACCTCATAGAAAAAGACCTGAAAGGAACAATTTGGAACAACACATGGATGCTGTTATTTTATAATAACACCATGAGTACAAAATATTGATACAAAAAATGATCAAAATACAAAAACCTAGAAACAATATACCATCCAGAAACTGAATATTTATCCCAAATTGACCATATGTCATAGGATGATATGATGTACTCAAAAGAAGCCACGATCATATATCATTTAGAATAACCTTACATAACAGTGATTTGAAATGAGGATCTCAATCTGGTATGACTCTACTCAGTACAAAATGAAAATGAACTGCCTCATGCATGTAGATACTACTCAGATCATTAAATTTGAAGGATTGAATGATTAGAAATAAAATGGTATACCTTCTCCTATTGATCTAAAATAAGTAATGAAATGTCATTATTATGGGGTTTATTAGGTAATCCTATCACAGAATTGATAGTGAAATCAACACATTTCTATAAGATAATGGGAATATTCTTTAATAGTCCAGTTGGCCTTTGATGCTCAGTTTTCACATGCTTACACGTGAAACATCATACTATAAATCCTTCAATTTTCTTCTTCATTCTTGACCACTATTACATCCTATAGAGATCACAACAAATATTTTTCAAACAATGATATATCAGCAATCTAAAATCATGAATCATTCTCATCATCTCCCCACACATGCTCGTAGGAACCCATAATTGTTAAAGGAAAATAATTGATTTTCTATTACCAAGGTATTGTCCTAATGGTGTATCCAAACTATATAATTTATATCTTATAACTAATAACTCTAAACTTGATAAATTCCCTATCTTGATTTAATCAAATATCATTGGTGTAATAGATGTGAAAGTTAGGTTACTCACCCTTGGGATTGAAGAACATTTAGATGCATCTCTAAAAAGATGGAAATCATCCAAAAAACTTCACAAGGCTCTCACACAACCCTAGTCTATGTCATACGACATTAACAATCAAAATATATTTTGTCCATTACTAATGTATAAGGAAACTGTATATCGAAATATTGTAGATACTTGACCCACCTCCTCTATTGATGATTTATGTCCTGCTGAGAATTGATGTACCTCCGGATCTCGTGGTTTATAAATACTAAAATCCTATCACCCATGAGGTAAGGCATCCATTAACTTACGTAATGTTACAATGCTTCTATCTTTATATTTTGATTAGGGTAATTCCTTTCTTGTGGTCTTAGCTGGCTAGAGCTATAAGAAACCACTCGATCATCCTGTATCTGAACTTCTATAAGTACATCATTGGATGAATTACAATAAATGGTATATTATTTACCTAGAAGTGGTAAATTGAGGATAGTTGTTGATTTTATCCTTCCTTTTAGCTCCTAAATATATCCCTCTCATGTATTTGACTAGATGAATTCCACCACTAAATTGATCATCCCAGACATCATTGCTATTGTACAAGATAATTCTTGGATAAATAACTTATAAAAACATAATAAAATGAAAATTCTATTAATATGAAGGATATTTATGGGTTGGTTAAAAGATTCCACATCGGTTACCTTCTCTAGGTCCACTAAAATCCTTTCCTATGAGATGAAATGACCCGTGAATTCCACTTTATCAATTGAAAAACTAAATTTAGTTATCTTGGAGTAAATTTGATGATATATAAATGTAATCAAGATGATGTCATGATTGTGGGGATGATCATATAATTATTAATAGTATTATATGATTTTATCAATAAAAACCCACAACAATCCAATCCAATTAAAAATGAAATATTTCATTAATAAATACTAGGAGTACCACTAGTGTGTTAGTCAACCCAATATACATTAATATGAATCCGTACAAGCTATACCTGCTACTAAATGTCAGAGGAGGTATGTATGAAGGTCCCACAATCAACTAATGTTGTAATAATCTCAAATAGATCGTGGAAAAGATTTTATAACCTCTCAACTAATAAACATGATCGTAAATATATGGAAGGGTATACCAGTTCATGATCGTCATATTTTTTATTATTTGATAATCCACATGCAAGCGAAATATTCCATTAGCCTTTTTTGAAAAATAAAACATAAAAAACACAATAATATGTTCAATTCCATGTGAAATATTTACCTTCTGGATCATCCAACTGAACCATAAAATCTCGATTCTTTTCTTTTATCATTCTACAATATGGGATAAAATATTCTCTCCTCCCAATACAAACTCAATCATAAAATAAATACCTTGATTTTTAGGTAATCCATGAAACTCATTATAAATGAGAACATGATATTGGTCTACCACTTGAGGAAAATAATTCAACTACATACCACCATCATCAAGAGAAATTACGACTATATGATCTATAAGACAACCGAATGTGCACTTAATTGGTTCCACATTACTTTCCTGAATGTCCAAAAAACCCTGGTGAGAATAGTGGTGTCCTTCAAAAGGTCAAAATGTTATTATCCCCCAATGGTAGTTGATATGTTCTTAATATATAACTATCCAATCTGAAAAAAAATAATCATCTTGAATCATATCATTTCAATCAATATTCGTTCCCAAAAGAAATGGTAACCACCAATATCTAGAGAAAACTTCTTGTAACATTTGATATTCTACAACCACACTCCAAATGGTGAATTGATTTTAATAGGCCTATCCAATATTTCCTCATCCAATAAAAAAACATTTACAAAAAGAGTGGATAAAAAGGCATGGGATGTTCTTATATCAAGAATAACAAATGAAAGCATTGATGATACATGAATTGAACATATAAATGTATAAAATTCTACATCAAAAATATTTGGAGTAGATTGGATTGTGTGAAAAATACTATCACCAGTTTCGTAGTCTCCATCATGGCACCCTTTAGATTTTCCCTTAGGTTGGTACTACTATTCCTACATTGGTGACTACATCACCTACCATTACTAGAATGTTGTATGGAAATCCATATACCTTTTTCCTGAGGAGTATAATAGTCCATACTAGATATTGAAGAATATCCTGATACCCTACCACTAATCTTCTACTGCATTCCCCTTTAAAACCTCTATAGGTGGACCATAATTTTTCAAGAAGGAAAATTAAAATTGGGTTACCAAAACTGAGGCCATTCATTGACCATAATTCGTCATAGATAGCACTGCAATATAATATGACCCTAAAATGTTTTTCTAAAGTACTGATATCTCTGAGAACTATTGTCTTAGTAAAGGATATCATATCCATACATCATTATAATAGAATAATATTTTTTAGTTTACCCTTTAGAAATATCAGGGACACTTCTTGAGGAACCTCTTAGATTCCCATCCATAATGAGTGCCTCAATTATCACATATGCAAACATTCTTAATTGGAGCAAGTTCACCAGTGACATGATCAAATAGTCAAGAACATCTTGAAAATATCTCATATTAGAGAGCTCATTATATTCTAAATATGGTTTATAGTATAGTAGTTTAGTTAAAATATTTGTATAATATGTCACTAACATTATCTTCTATGTGAGGTGAATGAACTCAAAATCCACCAAATCCCTCAATGTATCGGGATAGAAATGGATTATGGACGTCATCTTGAATTCATTACAAGATAATTCCTCATACTACCCAACATAATCCAGAATGTCCCACCTATTCTTGGATGGTTCATAAGTCATATATATAGAATGCTTCACCTTTCAATCTATTGATGCCTAAATATTCTTAAAGATCATCTCGATTGAATTAATACAGAACTCATGTTCATGGGGGTGTCCCCTTATAGTAAACAATGGTGGATGATGAATCTAGGTCTCCCTTGATATATTAGGCATCAAAGGAGTGATGCAAACTAAATCCATTTACATGGTTCATAAGACCCACTAGAATATTTCAAAAATTGGAATGTCTATCTGATCCTCAAGAGACAAAAGAAGATCTTGCTCAATTATGTTAGGATCATGATGATTTCTAATCCCCTAAAACTCAACATGAATGATGAAGTGGAATTTTCTCTACATGAAAAACACCGTCCTTGGAATAATAATAGTCAATAAATGATACAAACTCTATATATGAGAACAACATAGAACCACTAACTCCACATATCTCTAGACATGGATTATATGTGTTTTATCATTATATAATAGTTTATTTATTTAATTTATGAGATACATAATGTATCTTATACGAAATTTGAAACAAAAAATGAATATATATATATATATATATATATATATATTTCCTTAAATATGTCCATATCATGAATAATCCATGTCAACATACATCCCCATATTCATAAAATGGTTCATAAATATTCATCTCTTACTATATTGGGTGATTATTATAAGTCTCAAGATCAAATAACATTAGGAAATAATTACCGCAAAAAACATGTGAATCACCATAGGTGAACTAACATTAACTATAATATGCGAATATCATAAAATACAATCAAATCCCAAGGAAATTAGACTTTACCCCATAAATGGCTCATCTAATCCCTTGTACAAGATCATTAACATGTCCCGTCACATACTAGTCTCATTTTTGACTTTTCAAAATAGTGGAGAACAAAAATAATCCTAGAGTGGATTGATACCACTTTGTAACATCTTCTAACTCGGAACTCTCTCACATGGACAAATTAGGTAGGTTAAAGGACCTCATGTGTCCCTCCCTAGATGCCTGAGGCTTCTAAATAACAGTGATGGTTTGATAAGCATAGTATAGAGACTATACCTCATTGTTAAGATTTATCAAATAGTGAAAACTAATAATATAAACAATAATACATCTGAGTGTGGAAGTAAGGGAAAAATTACAAACCAATGGAAAATAAATAAGTAAAGACAAATGAATAATAAAATAAATAATAAAGGAGTATTGTAATGTCATTCATTAATGTAACTAAATTTAATCCTATAATTAATAAAAATAAAATACTAGAAGACTCAAATAATGACTGAAAATTCATTGATCTATAACCCCATGTCATTCCAATCTCCAAAATCCATCCCATCCATCGAGAAATAATTAACATCAAGGTTCATTACCATTCCCCAATAATGAATTCATGTAATCTTCTCAGGTACCAAACGTATTCCCACAATGGGTGTGATTATAACCCAGTATGTGGACACTGCCATGTATAAACATAT
This sequence comes from Viscum album, assembly GCA_963277665.1. Lineage (NCBI taxonomy): Eukaryota > Viridiplantae > Streptophyta > Magnoliopsida > Santalales > Viscaceae > Viscum > Viscum album. Next base: position 483,938,522 of record OY728131.1, read on the forward strand.
CCATTATGATAATAATATAATGCAATAATGCAATAATAAGTTTTATTGTTTAAATAAATAATTAAATTAACACAACATCAACCTACTTTTGGTTCCATCATAGAATGTATCTGAGCATTTCTCATAACCATTCCAACTATAATCATATAACCATGGTAAAATATATCCTACCACATCACCATGTTGAAATATCTATGAACTTGTCTCACAACCATGCTAACCAACACCATCTATGCATGGTCTAAATCACACAAAATATAGGCCAACCCCACTACATAATCATTTCCACAATAAATCAGGGTTGATCTTGATATATAATAATTTTTTCATTTTTCAAGGCTAATCCTAGATTATAATAATTACAAAATATCTTAGGACAATGATTGGTATATAATTATTATAACATAAATTAGGCCCATGATCAATATAAAATAATTAAAACCTAAATCAAGGTCATTCCTAGTATATAATATCTTCAACATAAATCAGGGCCATTCATGGTATATAATAATTTTTAAAATATATCACTGTGAATCAAAATAGTTTGGAGATAATTATATCAAATCATAAGGAACATTGGTTAATTATCAAAATTTTCATTTATCATTAAATTTGACATTTTGTTTATCATTGTTTCAAACAAATAACATTCTAGTCATTTAAATATTCAATAACATCCAAGGTAATTATATACTAACAAATCATCCAAATTCCATTTCATGATAAACCCACATTATCCAGTTAATCAAATCATTTATCATCAAGGGTTCACTCACCCAAACTATATCCAAATGGATGTTTAATGAACAATGAAATTTAATTATTTTCCTCATAAATTAAAGGACATAAATAATATGATTCCTTTAACTGATACCATATAGAGAAATGATATATGATTGAAACATCATCAATGTAATTAAAATTATTATGAAATCATCCAGGAAATTAAAATATTGATATTAAATATAAAAATAATTTTCAATCAACAACAAAGAGTGATAGAAAACATGATCACAAGAAATTGAATGCTCTTAAAACAAGATGTTATCAATTATTAATAAACAAATACCATCTAATCATCATAAATAATTGGGTTTTAGTAAGAAAAATCCATTAAAAATAGAATAAAATTAGAAAAATACATTTATATTCCATGTAGCTTCACGGAAGAATGAAATTATCAATCCCTTTTCACAAATATTTTTATTCATTTAAGAAAATAATATAATTTATGATATCATTTAAAAAATCCTAAAATATTGTGAAAAATACATTTTTGTGAACATAACCATAGAAAAATTTAATACATATTATTTGAATTAATGAATATTCATGATTTTGGGAAAATCCATTCATGTGGTGTAAATTAAAATAATGATTCTATTTACATCTTTGTAAAAACTACTACATTCATAAAATCATAAGATGATTCATTTTAAAAATATTCATCGAAATTAAAAAACTTGTAAAAATATATATAATAAATATCTAAAGAATAATGAAAATATTTATGAAACAAAATTAAATAAAATCGTACATGTATGAAAAATATTTGGAAGGAAAATATCAAAAAATATATTTTTATGAGAATGACCCTTATGTGTACCGTACATATTAGTAATTAATATAAATAGAGAATAAATGTAAAAAACATTAATAGTGGATAATAATGTAAATTTGGTTTCATAGATTATTATTATATTAATTTCCCAAATCATATATGATCACAAACCATAATAAAATTAAATGATATTGTAACATAATTCTGTTACCGGAAATTCATCTTTTTCCCGAATAGTTATTTTAATCTGCTGTATAATAAATTTAAATATATTATAATTTTGACACCATAACCATATAATACATATAATTTCATATATGATCCACTTATAAAATATTGAATACCATTTATCAAAAATTTCTTTTTAAAATCATAATTTTTGAGTGTTATCTGATTTTTTTTATTGTAAATTTCAGTCTAGTAGTTTCAGTCCCTACATCATGATCTGGGTTCTATTATATTAATAATGTTGATAATTATTGAAATTATATATATATATATAATCATAATATACTTATTTTATATCATTCATGAATGGAAAATGGGAAAGATGAATCACATTTCTTTTTTGAGGTGGTAGTCCACACATACGCCTAAGAAACCTTAAAATTTTATATCTAGTAGAAGTGTTGGAATGTAAATGATATATTATATTTATGAAATACTATTTATATCATTAATTTAATATTTAAAAATTATATTCATCATAATTAAAATCAATTAATTATGCTGATGAAAAACGAAATACATCTCTTCGTGATGCAGTAATTGGAAAGTATGCATGAATGATGATCGTTTTTCCCTTTTTTGATGGATAAGGAGATGAATAATAGATTAATTATCGACATAATAACATCAAATTATTTGTGATATACTTATTTTATTTGATTGTAATGATTAAAATATAATTTTTTGATCAATAAGAAGAAATAAAATTAAAACACTCATTTAAGATTTATAACACTTATCGGGACAACCTCCAATGGATTAAACATTAATAATTATAAGGATGGTAATTTGATAAAAATGAGACCTATAGATCATGATTATTGGTTTTTTTGAAGGATGTATTATAGTAATTGTGAAATATATGATGATCCTTATGCGTGTGGAAGAAAGGAGTTGTGGTTTCCTTTTATATGGGAGTGAGAGGCACATATGGAATGTTTCAAAGTATAAAAATATATCAATGTCTTAATGAAGCCATGTTTCTCCATATTAGATAATTTTATAAAGTAATAATGAAATATTTTAAAATATACTTATATAATGGGATGTAAATATTTTTAATGTAATGATAACCATTAATCATTTAGTTTAAACCCCCCATGAATATATTTTAACCTATACAATAGTATTGAATTTCTACCATAGAGACTATTCATAACACTAAAAAAATTAATGTAGACTCACAAAAAAAAGGAAATTATGATTACAATTATGTATTCAATTTAATTCAATGAAATTATTATATTTCTCTAAATTGTATTTAAAAATATTCATGTAAAATGAATTGAAAAATAGTCCTTAGACAAATGAGTTTTCAAAACAAAAAAATGAAATTATAAGAAAATCATCAATAATAATGATTCCTATACAATTAATTTCATTATTTACAATTTTTATGGAATTATATGACATGATGATCATATTTAAAACTGAATGAGACATTTAAATTTCGTTATTTAACTTAAAAAATAACATTTTTATAAAAATAAATTTTTTTCAATAATGAGTTAGAAATAATTTTTTTCCTAAAAAATGTAAAATATTAACGTAATCTAATTTTGACATGAAATATTAAAAAATAAAATTTACATCATAATATTAATTTTTTTAGAAATTTTGGAGTTATTTTTTGATCACATTATTGAATAAATCTATATTCATTATGTTATTATTTTGTTATAAATAAAATATTACACATTATAATTGTATCTCTGGTGTTACAAACATTGTTTGAATGATATAAAAATGAAAACTGGACTTTTTTTACTGAAAGGTATTTTTTTATTAAGAAGACAAGAAACTCAAAGGGTACAAATCACGGAGGTCGAAAGTAGTGGAGACCAAGTGAGTCCTTCCGGATCACATTGACACACTCGGAAGGGATAGAATTAAGACTGTCATACACTATTAAAGTCTCCTCTGGCCGGCCCCCCCGAGCCAATGCATCAGCCACAAAGTTGGATTCTCTCACACTATGATGGATCAACCTCCCCTGATTGGTCTCCACTTTGCACCTTCTAAAAATGTACACCAGATTCCATGAAAACTAGACTTGAATTAATACATTTTGATGTGTATTATCAATTAAGAAAATAGAAAACCAATAGTGATCAATATTTCTTTTCTTTTGTAATTGATTTTAGTAAAATGACATTTACCTATTCAATGTAGAGTAATTAAAATGATCTAGAGTTGTTTAAGAACATTTAAATTTTTTATAAATGTAAAATGGGATTTACTATAAATGAATTTTGAGAGGTCTAGTCTGATATATTTTTATCATTTATTGGGGTGGTAAACGAATGATGGTGACATTTTCTCTAATTAAAACCTTTTATGTATTTCCCTTTTACTATTCCATATGTTAAGGTCAATGGATCTCTAGTTATATATTGTTACCATTATTTTATCTTAAAACAAATCAAGACACACATCCAAAACTAGAATATAAGATTTACAAGTTTCACATGTAAATATGAAAGATTAATCACTTGTATGATTTGGAATTGACCATGATCACATGACCCACAATAAATTACTAGTAGATAGTGGTGGGCAGGGTTTATCCATGAACTAACATTCCAAATCTCCAATCATTGCATGGGGAATCCCCCAAATCATCCAGATCCCACAAGTTCATTATACTTCCATCCTAATAACGTACTGTAGAGAAAGATAACAACAAGTGAGTCTACCACTAATTGAAAACTCTGGTAATTTCTTGATTTGATTATTTCCCTTATTTTTACTCATCACATCTGATTAAATAATAATGTTTCAATTTGTTTAATTTTATTTAAAATACCACATATAATTCCATCATATTCATAGTAGTAACAGAGAGTGGTACCTTTATTTCATAGAAGAAAGAATACGTCCACTTCGTGTATGAAAATTTATGAACAAAACACTTACCACACGTTCTAACTAGTCATGTATTGTGTTCCTCTAAACAATAGTAGATGAAACATGTCACATTATTAAATATTTAGAATAGATGAAATAATATAAATCATCACTTTAGAAGTCCTATCTTTCTTCAAATTTTCCTTAGAGTATAACTACATAATTTGTTCTTTCAATCTTTAGTAATTAAAGATTATTCTTTCTATATATAGTATTTGTTCTTCGGTATCAAAATATATATTTTATTTCTATGGATAATAGTTACATGAACCTAAAATATTTGTTTATAATATATATATATATATAATAGAATGCGGTTTCATTAGGTCTCTTCCATATCATCAGTCTTCACATCACATTTTGATTTAAAATTCAACATGAATATATATATTTTTAATATTCAAAACTCCAATATATAACAAATTTTTTTCAAAAACAATTTTAAACACATTTAATCACTGAATAATTTACATGATTCATCATAATTGTTTCCTTCTATCAATATTGAAACCTTATCCATATTGATTTTTTCAAAAATTATGGTAGATAACAACTTAATGTTTTGAAATAAAAAATACAATTTTACAGTTTCAACTTATCTTATTACACACTAATGTGAATAACTAATATGAGGTTTTCTCATATGTGTGATATGCATACATGATTTACTCATACATAACCACTCTTACATTTAGGACCTTATCCATTTATGAATTACATTATGTGGATTAACCACTCATAGATTCATATATTTTTTATCATGTTAAATGAATCTGTATTGAAACATGTTAACAAGGAAATCCATTAATATGAATATCCCCATAGATATTCTTATGTTATGCATGTTTTATATTCTGATGCTCTTCATAGAAATTCCCCCAATTTACATAATCAAATATAGAATTTTTCTGGTTATATTTTCATTAAAAAATTAATTAAATATATAATATTCTTATCCACAAAAAATATCCTTCTGTTGTTATGAATTAATATATTTTGTATACATCATTCTTCCTCTACGAGTATTCTAAATTAATAAATTTACTTTTGATGCTTCAATTGACGTTCATAGAATCTCTAGTCAATTTTCTATAATAGTTACAATGAAAAATTGATAATTATCCCAATATTAACGAAATAAATTCTTGTAAATAGAATCTAATGATCCCAAAAATAGATATTAATGACCCAAAATAAATAACATATCCCATAATTTAATTTCCCACCTTTAATTGCATCACTTATCAAATACTAAAAACAACCCTTCTAAAGTTCCAATTGGTTCTTCCAATGTCAATCCATACTCATCTATATTCTAAAAAGACTCATAAATATTACAAGGTCACTCATCTTAATTAGTGATTGTCTCATTATAACTCCCAATTAATTCATTTAATGTGTTTACTGACTGATCTGAATGTCCAATTAATTCATCCAAACTTCTTGTGTTACTCATTAAAAGTTTTACATTACATATTAAAAGGGGTATTTTGTCTTTAAATATATAATAATGATTCATCTAAAATTATGGATAACTAGATAAAATATATCTTTTGACACTAATAAAATATTTCACTTAAAAACTCTTCTTCTATTGTTATCCTTTAACTCTATTCGTGTTTATTGTTTACTTCTCATAAACTGCAAGGATGGAATCGTCAAATGCATCATTTTTTTTCCTTAAATATAAATGAATCACTACTAAAAAATTAACATAAACACTTTTTCATATAATAAATGAGATGAATCAGGTAAATACCATCAAAATAACATCAATGATGTTTCTTCCAATTCATTATGTTTACATAAAGTGAAATATAGCATGGTAACCATATTCCTTTCTCAACAAGATTGGTATCTTAAACCAACATCCAATAAATTTATATTTACCAAAAATTAATATCATGACTAATCGTAACTCAAATTTCATTGAAAATAATTGAAAATAGACACAACACTAATAATGTGGGATCAACGGTCTACACAATTGTATTTTTTTGTAAATTCCAACTGAATTGATATTCCCATATTTTCAAATTATTTTTATAATTATTTATTTTTCCTTCAAGGCTAAATATTTACTTTAATTCATCTCTCATTCCATTCCTCATCACAATTTTCATTTTAATTTCCCTCCCTTTTATAGAAAAAATATATAATTTACATTGTATATTAGTAATAATGTTTACACAAGAATGGTCGATCAATCATTCCACTCAAATTATACATGATCCCTATATGGTGTATAGAATAATAGTGTTTCATAGACTGAAATGTTATCCATAAAAAAATATGTGATTACAAACATAATGATATATTCAATACCTTTATTATAATCTATGAATCTATTTAAATCATCTACTATTGATGATAAAAATTGAGATACCAATTTTGATACACATTTCTAATGAAATATATCATCCCAAATTCATGTACTCACCTCAACACATAGGTCAATATGATTCAAGAATGATTGAATCTTAAGGGAACAACTGAAAATCATATTCAAATTAAATATTTATTCCATCAAATAAAATCAACTTCACTCCCTTAAATGTAGAATTTTTATTTCATAACCATGGTTGAAAGAATAAGAAACCATTTATGATGGAGATTTTATTTGATACATTTCTCCGCATGAGTTCTAAATAAATATTTTATTTTTTCATATAATATTGTTACATAATTGTGTAATTATTAAATATGCAGTTATTTTTCGTTGGAATTGTGTTTCGATAATTATCATTGGAAAAATAGTGTTTTGGAGTCTTATTTATTAATTATTCGCCTCCTTCAATTACATATATTGTTTATAAGATTCAGTCTTGGAAATAACACTTTTGTTATTCCATGTGAAAATTTTTAAATTCATATTATTTGAATATTTTATTTCTTATATGTGGGTTTTAAATTTTCGTATTGGAAATGACATATGAAAATTTTTAATTCATTTTAATTGATTATTGTAAAATAATTTTAATGATTATTCTTAATATATGGAATTATTAATTAATTTTTTTAATGTTTTAAAATTTATTTATTAAATATTTAATATTGAAAAAGTAATAGTTTTGAATAATTAACTTTAAAAGAGATGATTTAACATTAGTAATTAACTAAAATATGTTTTCTAGTATTTTAATTTTCATGAAGTTGCATGTAAAAAATAATATGACATCTCAACTATTTGTAATGAAGAAATGGTATGCAATAATGTTCATTGACTTAATTTTTTGTTAGAAACATACGCGATGAGTTATGGTGCACCGGTCGTAATAAATTTCTTTTACCCACCATGATTTATTTTTTTCAACATACCATTGAAGAAAATATTCCAAAGTACAATAAAATGAATAATCGAGATTCGGTCTCTCTAGGAGAAGATGGGTCATGTATGAAAATTTGTACACGATTTGAGTTTTTAGTATCAAAGGAAAAAAATAAAATGTCATCGAGTGTTTGATAAAAGATAATCCAATGAACATGATCTATGTTTATTCATGTCTGGAGAGACATGAGCTCACTATAGTAGAATTCCAAGCTCAAATGAATGAGGAAGACCATCCAAGATCAAAATAAATTCCAATACAAGATTATCTAGATGAATATTATGAATTATCTATCAAATAAGAAAATGTGGTCAGGATAATTAATTTTCTAGTGTATTCTCCAAAAGTGGGAGTTTGATGACATTGAAGTTGTGCAAGATTGATTAAAGATGGGATATTCAAAGGATTATGTTAATTTTTTATTTTTATTTTTAAATTTTCATGTGTTAAATATTAATTATATGTGAAATAATTTTATCTAATGTTATGGTTGATAAAATGAGGGTTGGAGAACCTAAAAAGATCTGAGATATTCCCCAATAAATTCATGAATGGGTATGATAAACCTTTATGTAGGGGTTGGTGATGGTGTGCCACATTTGATGTCATTTGAATTAGGATCAATTAGATCACCATGTATGATGTGAAGTGAACTTTGTTGTCATAGAAGGATGAGATGAAATAAAATTGTAACTAATAATCATGATTAAAAAAAGATAATTGAATATCATCAATGATCAATCACAGAAGGTGTATGAAGCTGGTTATTAACTCTATGGGAGACATTGATTTAAGGGGAGTTTAAATTTTTTGATTGTTGGTTTCTTTTTATGTTGGAGGGTATATTTGTTTAGAATGATGTATATTTGGTCCTACATCATATTTTCTATAGTTATTGGATCAAAATACACCCTAGATTTTTTACATCATGGCTCGATGAACTCATTTCAGCACTAGTTTGATTCCAACTATGACACTCAGTTACATAACCTAGTGTTTCTTAGGTTGGTAAAATGTTGGTGTCTTTTTGGAGACTGAATTGATTAGAGATGAGAAAATAATAACAGTTATTAATTGTAGTTTATTCATGACTCAACATGGTGGGAGTCTTTATTATGTTTTTCTAATGATTCTACATATCAAATGAAACAGAAATATTATTGTTACATCAAAAGCCCTATAGAAAGGAAGTGATGTGTGAACCTGGACTAGGAGAAATGAAAATTCAAAACCATGTTCTATTAAAATTTTGTTTATTTTGGGTGAAGAGTAAAAAATTATAAAATTCAAAATAAATTAAATAGGGGAACGATCATGAAAATTCTTGAAGAAATTGGATAAATTAGGTAACTCTTATATTATTATCACATGGTGAATAATATTTATTATGAAGACTATTCGAAAAGTATTACCTATTGTATATGATCATATTTTTTATGAGATATTTTTTATGAAATAAAAAAGGGATAAAAAATAGTTATGAAATTACACATAGAGGTTTTGGTGATATCTTCGAGTGACTATATATGATCTTGTTTATAGAAATTGGCCCCAAATTGGGTTATATTTATAGAACCTTGGAAATATGAAGGAATATTTAATTATATTGATGAATGACTATGGATATAAAAGCTAACCATATTTTTTAGCTCAAAGTTCTGTGGGGGAATGATTATGATTATGAGCTCTCGTGAAAGTGAACTCTAACGTTGATGTATGGGGATGCATTATTCTACTCCTGGGATACATTCATCTTTTTTTATTTAACCTTTTATTTTTATATTTTTATATTTTTATATTATTTTTTCTTCTATTTCCTCATTCATTTTAATTAAATATTTTTGCTAATTTAGTCATGTAAATTCCATTTTCTAAATCATGTAATCATTTTCATGTTCTTGATTTCTTTCTCCTCAACTCTAACTCATTTTAAGAATATTATAAAATAAATCGATGATTACTTCATCAATCAATTCTGATGACATATTCAACTTAATACTTAATGATAATAACTTCTTTATAGATATCTTATTTATGTTCAATAGAATTTATATTTTTATTGAAATAAATAATAAATCGATTGATCATGTCATATTATTTGGTTAAACACAGTTATTGAGTATCAAAATTTTACCAATATTTCACTAGAGTTTACTAGTTATTTTAGCATCCCCCTACTCCTAGCCATGCTTAGTTCTAATTCTCTTACAACTAAATCATTTAAATTATCATTTAACACTTTTCATTCAATTATCATCCCCCGCAATTTCAATTTTTTTTCTCTATAGAGTAGCATTAAATAAGACTTTAAATTATCACCCAATTCTCTATGGACCGACTCTACTCACCAATATATCATTATAATTGTAGTTTCTGATTGACATTTATAGATAATTTTATAATAATCACAGAAATATTTGACATCACTATCATGGATATAATATTGTTTTAATTAATTCATTATTTTCTTCCTTTAATATTTTTTATCAATGGCAATAGTGATGGAAATTAATATTTCTGATCAATTTATTCTATCAGTGTACTCTTATGTGCTCAATAATGATCACTGATGTTGAAAGAGTTGTTACCCATAAAATGAAGAATTTATTTTATAACATTCAATAAAAAATGAATATTGTGGGACAAAAACATCCAATATGATTTAATAGATGACGGGTAAATAATGAAATTAATTTCATACTTCTATTCATATCTTGAGGACTAAATGAATATGGAAGAAACCTATAATCCTACTGAATAAAATACATGAAATAAATTGAGAATAGAATAGAAATGTAGTGGGAGAAGAAAGAGGAATTCATATTTTCACATACTAGAGCATGATATTTCATTTGACCAACACGTCATATTAAATATTTATATATTAATTCCGATTTTGAGGGATGATAAAAGATGATGCATGAAAAATTTTAAATTGTTTGATAACATTTGGTTGAATGTTTTATCTCTATTATTCATTGTAATGATTTTAACTAAAATGATTTGTCTAATGATTTGTTTGATGATTGAACAAATTGAATCCACATAATACATCCTATCCCTTTTCCAAAAAAGTATTTCATATGAACTATTAACTTTTGAAGAGAGGCTAGAGGAGTCCGACTACCTCTCTCCTCCCCCATATCCACTCATATGATATCAATTCCATCATGAAGAATATTTAGTTCAACCTATTAGGTGTGATGGAAATTTATTTTAAGAGGATCTATTTATATCTGATGATGATTATAATGAAGATGATTTTGTTTTAAATATTCCTTATGTTGATGTTGAAGAGACAACTATAAATTGTGATCTCATGGAGGTATTTAAAGGAAATTACAATACACTAACTAAGGAACCCTATAAAAAGCCTATTTTTGTTCAAATTACCTATATCAATGCTAATTAATAAGAATAATACCCATATATATAATTTACACCTCAAGAACTCTACAATTGGTTTACAAATGAAGAACATTACTTGTTTTAAGATTATTAACAGTTACTATATAAGCTGTTCATTTTTACATTGAAATAGATTATTTCTTATGGTTCTAAAGGAAGAATATATAACATCCATTTGATTATTGTGGGGCTAATAGACTGTCTATCTATTGGTAACCTAAATATAGAAACACATTGGTGGGCTATACTTCGATTATATTGTTTTTTATATTTTAGTTTATTTTTCTTTTCTTTTTTAAATATTTGTTTTCTTATTGTAGTCAACAAAAATGAAGTGAATTCAATTAGCATGATCGATACATGATAATCAGCTAATAGATAAGAATTAACCATAGTGGCCGACATATAGTAACATATTAATAATATTAAATTTACGGATGTGAGTATCTATTACATGGTAATTAATGATTGACCCCAAATAAATAAAACTTTATGTTAATTACATTTTAATTTTCCTATGTAATTCTAATGCACTCTCTTAAATTTATTTGGACTCAAATTTCCCAAATTGTAGTCATTTCCCAATGATAATAAAGAGTGGATAAAATTAGTTTTCCAAAAATTCTAAAGATTATACAATCAAGGATCGGTTCATAAAAATATTTACTTTTAAATGATTCACATTTTGTGTAAAATATTTTAATGAGTTTTGTATCTTTAGATACTAAATCTTGATTCTAGAAATACCCTATCCATTTATAAATAATTTCTCTATGCTATCAAATCCAGGTACTAAATTGATCATATCATTTTCTAAACTCACTCTCACTTTTTATAGTGTTAACTCTATTGAGAATAATTATTTAAATCAATTGGATGAATTCATTATTTATGGGAAATATGTCTCTTCACAATAATGTCTATGTGGTTCTACTAAATTATTGTCCTTTTAATGAATTTATAATTATTTTCATCATGAAGAAAAATTAATGTTTACCTTCCTTGAAACCCCTTTTATCATACAATGATATTCTAAATATAAAATCAATTTTTAACATAAAATTTTTAAACTACAGAAGGATTAATCATTTTGGAAAATTTTGGGTTTTATGTGTGGGTGAGAGGATCTTCCAATATGAAGAAATACTCTTCAATGTTGTGTACATCAGAAACCTCCAATAAAATTTAATTGTGAAAAACTAAATATATTAATACCTTGAATCTATGAATGAATATCAATGTTATATTTTTTTTCTATACATTAAATTTTTGTTATATTTTATTATAATAAATTACTTTCACTCATGTGATAATTCCATTCTAACTTTATGGGATTCTATTGATTCTAAATCTACTAGAAATGAATGATTTATGAGTGATGTTTGAATCTATTTGTATATAAATATGGTGTAGGATGTAGGAAAGGGAATATTAAAGTATATTTATTTCTATAATTGGAAATATAATATATTGAAATATTATATTGAACATAAACCTAGTAACACGGCCCCTTCGAAATTAAACACGCCCGTGATCAAACTCAAATTGTAGTCATATAAGTCAATTGAAACTAGAGTAAAATGGGGAATTTGGATCCCATGGTTAATATTTGAGAAATTAGTATCTTTATGTGTGTGTGTAAATAAATAAAATCATTTATTAATTCAATATATTCAATGAAAAATCCTATCCTTAGAAAATTTAAAATAATATGATAGATTGTAAAAAAAAAACCATTAATGTGAGTGGAATGTTGAATAGAAATGAATAAGGGAAACTCTGCTGATATTAAAATAATTTTAATTATATAAAGGAAGTGGGATATGTATTATTGATTTAAGTAACCTATAGAATATTAATAACTAAAAGGGTTTCTTTTAATAGTCTTAAATCCATTTAAATCATTCTAATATATATTCTCATTACTTGAACAAGAATTTTAACTGATGTAGGGTAGTGCTTGTTTTTAAATTTAGAGGCATGATAATGTCTAGTAATGTGTTAATTTTTTATTTTCATTAATTTTGGATTTTTCATTCAAACATTCTGAGTATAATCAATTTTTTAGGGGTCACTAGTATAAATAACTCTTTTTATGGACATTTTTTAGCATTTTAACACGAGATTAGAGGAGATGACTTTGCGAGCTACGTTATAAATATGATTATTTATTTCGGTTATCAAATAACATATGTAATATAAAATTATTCATTTTGAACTAGGTTTTAGAAAAATAACATGAAATAATATCTGTTTTAAAAAAATACAACACGAAAATCAATTTTTCACATTGGTTTTTCTAAATCAATGTTTAAAATCTATTTTCAGCATTTTTTTTCTTAAAAACAAATGTAAAAATGTTTATCAACTTGTAGATTATTTTGTATACTTTTATTCGATAGATCATATAGCTTGAACGGAGTTACAGATCAAATGTTATGACTATTAGAAGATTGATATATGTATTTTCTAAGGAATGATTGAATGAGCCAACCAAAGCTTCGTCTTAAAATAAATTTTAGAATCCAATTGAGGATTTTTAGTTTTAACATTATACAAAACATTATTCATCATTATAATAAATAAGAATCATTAAATGGTATATCAATGAAGAAAACTAATATTAAAAGACTTAAAACATGGGAAAATCATTAAAGATTCCTTGACAATATAACATGAATAAGCAATAATAGATTCAAATTGATGATCAAATGAGTCATGTTAGTGGAATGATGATGCTTGATAGAAGTTATCATTAAATTATGATATAAGCATAATGAAAACAAATAATTAAGTTTGTAAAAGAAAATTAAATATTAAAAATTTTAGGCGGTAATAAAAAATTTTGATGTTGGGTTGTAACAAAATTGAAATTCCTTGTTGGATGGATATCAAAATTATATTTTTTTCAGTTTTATGATAACCATCATGAAAGGATATTAATTGTTTTTTGATATTTCACATTGGTTTTATAAAGACAGTTATGAAAAAACAATTTTCATGGATTTTCACCTTGGTTCTAAATAAGCAACCAGAAAAATTCCTAAAAAGATATAGTTCATTTCCCAAGATTCTATTTCACCAGTCTCAGACCTCAAACAGATTTACAAATCAATAGATATTTCCATAAAAAATTATCCTTCTTTAAGAGTTCATTTTGTGATAATGAACTTCTGATGGCAATAACTTTTGACCCTTAACTCCATTTGAACTCTGAGACTAATAAAATTGAATCATGTGAAATGAAATATATGTTTTAAAAAGCTACATATTGGTTTTAAAATAAATGACATAAATAATTCCTTTAAACATCAGTTATTAAATTACCAAGCTGAAAAATCATTTTTTCATGTCATTTATTTAGAACCAATGTGAAAAATTCCTAAAATTGATTATTCATGTCTGTTCGTATATAAAAGATATGAAAAATCATAAGAAATGAATCTAACATCGGTTATATAATAACCGATGTGAATAATATATTTTCATAGATTTTCATATCAGTTCTAAAAAACAGACGTAAAAAAGGTGATGTTTAAAAAAGTTTTGGTAATAGTGAGTATTTATAAATAAATAAAATTCACTATATTTCTGAGTGAAATTAATTAAGGGTACGAGATTTTTATGAGACATTTTTTTGTCATTTACCACATCTATTGTGATGATATAAATGAAATTTTGTATAATGTGATTCTTTATTTGTAGACATATTTAATGTTTGATTATTTTTAATTGAAATTATATTAACATCTTTTTTGTGAGAATTTATGTTTTGAGAGTTTTAATTTTTAATCGTTTGTCTGTTGAATTTATATATTTTTCAAATTAAATTTTTTCATGGTAATAATTATTTCATTATTCATTGTTTTCAATTTTATCATCTTATTGTTGGAATAATTTATTTCTAAATGTGTTCTTTTAATTTTGATGTTGGAATTAGGCCATGGAAAGTTTAATTTCATTTTATGTATTCATTTTCAAATTAATTGAATTATTATATTGAAGTTATTTAATTTTTAATTAACTCATTTCATGAATTATTTTTAATTTAATATATATATATATATATATTTTAAACCATAATTGTGATGAGGATTTAATTTTTTGAATTAGTATTCTAAAATTGTGAATTAATTAAAATAGTGTTTTGATAATTTAGTTTTTCATGAAGGTATGCATAAAACTATCAATAAGTAGATCCACTATCCAAAATAAATCTACCATATGAAGGAAATTTTACCAAACCTTCTTGTAATATTCAATATATATCATGATCAAAGGTTGACTGAACACTACCGCGAGTTTCCAACCTACAGTGATATAATTTTTATCAATTTATTGTTCTATAAATGAATATGAAATCCAATCAAAAAATTAATTGAGACTCAATATCACAGGGAGATAATGATTCATGTGATGAACAATGAGCACTGTACATTTTTTATTTAATAATATTCAAATTTGAATTCAATTTACCATCTATGGAACAATGAACCACTTAATTAGAGTTGTGCATGTTCTGGAAAAATCATATATGATATCTCTACGGAATAATCCCAAGATCAATTGATGAATAAATAACATCTAAGTATAAATTAAATTACTATCTTATTTCCACTATTTCATAAAGGCAACTATTCTGATGTGAGGGAAATCGTGTTTATTATATTTTATCACTTAATGGATTTTACATCACTGTGCGTTCAATAATATTAATGTTATACACAATTGATTGAAGTTGGGATAATAGAAGGATTATATATTTTCTATTTCTTATATATATTCATGTGTAAAATATAAAATAGAGGGCCTTATTGATGTAAAATGTTATAATTTTGAAAATTAACATGGGTAAATGTGAGTTGTTTTAAGATATTCCCATATAAAATAACAATCCTTAAAAATTAAAATATGCACTTGGGTTGCTGATAGAGTGACATGGATGAGAAAATTCATACGAGGTATAAGTGATAAGCATGTATAATGTTAATCATAAATTTATGATGTACAATTATGAGATTATATTATAATATAACTAATAATCATGATTGATGAAATCCAAATGAGGATTGCGGAAGGTTAATCAAATGAGTCATTGGAATCTGGTGTTGACCGCTATAGGAAATATCAACATGAAAGGGAGGTGAGATTTTTCGAATACTGGACGTTTTTTATGTTTTATTTTATGATTATAAAGGATCATCAGGATTTGATCCTCCAAAATTACAGTTTCTTATATAAGATAAAAATTGACTATTCCCATATAACATCTATTTTTTTCCATATAAATTTTTTTAATATGACTATTTAATTTTTTCGAGCCAGGTTCTAAGATAACAAGATATTATGAGGCTTGGTTTTTATGTGAATGATTTAATAAATAAATTAAATACATTAATTTCATGTGTGATAATTTCAATGATATTTTGAGAACCCTAGAACGTGTACTAGAGTACGAAATATGGGTCCATTGGTGTGTCTCGAAGGTCCGTTTCACGATAGATGAAATATAATAATGGTGGATGTTGTGTTTTAGTTTGGGTTCCATCATAAGAGAAATAATTAAATAAACTGAAATATCTATTAAATTATTTTAATAAAAAAAACATTATATGTTCAATAAATACCGGGTTTTGGACAATTCACTGGGTTAGTTTCATGACCCTGAGAATTGAGTGGAGAGTGTGGAGGAGTGTATAAAAATATTGGGATCATGCATCAAATATTGGTATACTGCACATATCCCCAATAATAATAGAAATACAATATATCAACAATTTTGATGAAATATTTTTTAACTCTCTTCACTGATCATTCCTAGGTTATGGTAAGGAATTTATTTCCTCGGTTATTCCCCTTTTGACTATCTATTGTTGAATGATAATTAATAAATCTAAAAGTTTGATTCATGAATCGATTATTCTTAAGAGATTGGGTTTACTTCAACATGGGATTGTCGAATTGATTTTAATGTCACTCTTACTCTTCATTATGTTTTTAACGGTAATAAATCAATGTCAGCCCAAAGGTAGTCAAGGTTTGTACCAATTTTTTTAGTTTCTCCTTTTGTCCCCCATTAAATAGTTTGTTGATCAACACCGTTTTATTTAGATGGCGGTATAGACAATTCCTTATATTTGATTTTTTTTCATTACCATTCATTTTTTAAGTGCATTATTTTTGCATGTGTATTTCATGGTTGATGGTGAAATTTAGGGGTGATGATAGTGGATAATCAAAGGAGGATCAAGTCATATTGGTGATTCCGGTTTATCTTGGCTTGACATGTGGTGATGGTGCGATGTAGTGGTGGTTGATTGTAATGTAGATCAAAGGCTGTAATACAATGAGTGGTGAAAACAAGTCTAGTCAACAATAGATCCACAATATCTAATAGTGATTTCAATTACTATAAGAGAATATCTAATGAATTCATGAAGAACAATGGGATATTAGAAAATATTTTGCTACCAAATGTATATCATGAGTAACACACAAAGTGTGGGACCATATACCAAACATTGGGGTTTAAGTGTGAAGAAATGTATCACATATCATCAAACATGTGTCACACACCTTATGACCATGTTCTATCATATCAACATGTATCCAAGATGATACACATGCATGAACAAATCTCTGAAAATGGGAATGGATATAGTACACTAGTACAACTCGATTTCAATACAAGGGAAACTACATGGACAGATCTATGTACATGTAAAATCAAGGTATTTGAGAATGTCCTGGTTTACATTGGAACATACAGTGTGACACAGGTCATTATGGGGTTATAATTACACATCCAGTAATATCTATAACATAATTTATATCCTCATAAATTTCATAGATAACTTAATTTATTAATCATAAACAAGGTTTATTTGAGTGGGATTCCTTGGACCATCATTATAAGTATATAGAGTGTCATTACATCCTAAACATAGGAATTTCATCTTGACTATGGGTTATATTTTGGATATAGATCACAGTATCCCTCTATGATAATTGGGGTGGCATGAATTATCGTATTTTTCACATGAAGGGTTTGTTATATCAACATGCCCACCATGAAAAGGGTATTGATCACCTATCTATCTATTTGGTCCAGTATGGTTGGTATAATCCTCCAATGTTCTTGGATGTGATCCCCTATATGGGAAATGTGATATTGAGAGATTTAAAAGTTAGAGAATGGTGATTCCAGATGATCTTGACCTATTGGAAAATTTTCAATGATTATTGGATGGCTCATAGAGTGAGACCTTCAAGACAAGCATTACAATAAACCCTCAAGAACAATATTGAGGTAGGATGTATTGATTGAGACAACTTGATACCATTTGTCTATTATGATTATATCAAGGATTCATAAGTTATGGTATTTATTAACTCATTGATGAAATAAATTTTGATTAATGGTCTCGCTACTATTGATTATTTATATATAGTAATTTTAGGGTGTCTTACTAGGTAATATTTTAAACACACATGGATTGGTTCTTCACCCACATGTATTTTCTTATGTAAAATTAATTAAATTTCACATAGTTCTACGAGGTTTGAGACTACTCAATTCATTATATTGGTATAGAATAACATACTCTATCAGTAGTGTTTCAATTGAGAGTAGTCTCGTACTTCTATATAGGTTAGAAATTATGTCCAATATTTTGTGGGATTTAGTTTTTCCTGTTTTTCCTTTCCATACTATGTGATACTCAAATTATGGGATATATTAGTATGTATACATTGGTATCAGTCGTGATGATTTAAATTTTAATATTTTCAGGGTCATGGTTATGTAAGAGTGCATAAAGGAACCATAGGATAATGCCTCCCATATGTCTGATATTTGATTATTGCATTGTGCATTATCCCCTAGACTATTGGAAGTAGTATTGGGGTTTCACAACCGACTTATCATTGGCTATGTGGGACTTGGTGGGTCATGTCATGATAGAGTCGTATCAGAGCCTGGTTCATCCTTAGGACCAGATTATAGAGATTTTAAATAAATTATGTATGTTCGTAATACATGTAAAAAGTGTAAAATTGAATTAGGTCAACTTTTAGCATATGGACTTCATTATAGTGGAGAAGGATAACATATACATACACCGAGACTCTAATAATATTCATTTTGACTCAGTACATATAGACACTAGTTGTAGGGAAGCATTTTTTACATGCATTATATTAAAATGGGTTGTGGTTCCATGTCCTTCTTCTGTCAGTTCCCAAGATATATTCATTGATTGTCATCAATCTTGTTTAATTTTGGATGCGTCTGTGAAGACGACCCACATTTCTTCCACAATGAGGTCATGAAGATAATTTCATGAGTTATGAGGAATCAATAAAGGGTTATATACTTGATGTGGTACCTTATGGTGATTTTTCTCTTACGCTACTAAACATTGATAATCAAACTGTGGCATTAGTATCAGCTAAGGATGTTAAAGGATGGTCACATACCGTGAGTTTCATATGTAGTGATATCCTTGGTTTTAGGGAATGCAAGTCCCATGGGTCTTTTAGAATTGTCTTTAGGTGGTGAACTATATTTTTTTCCTTGCGATGAAACCTTAAAATTAGATGGTGGTCATAATGGAATTTGTTTTTCTTGTATATGATGGGTGGTGGTTGAGTCTAGTGACTATTTCACACAATGGTAAAAATCTCACCTTGTTAAATTTCGAGAATCTATTTATGGAGGATTTATATCAAGCCATGTTGTGATAAGTTCATACTCAATATAATTGGGAGTTTTAATAGTGTATTGTAACAATGGAACAATATTTTGAAGGGTTCATTAACTTCATGGGGTACTCTCTCGATATAGATTGATATTTGTTCTTCAAGTGATAAACATTTGAGTCGGTATTATAACATGTCTTATGTTTTGGAGTGAAATATATTTTCACTCCCACATGTATTGGAGTTCCTGAGTAGGCCTTAGTAGTAGAGGGCCTCATATAAGACAAGACACAAACAACATGTGCTGGTTTTGGGAAATACAATAGTCGAGATCTCAGTCGATAGTAAGATAACGTAGTCATAGGGATCTGGGCATGCAAGATGATTTACAAGATGATCCTTGGAAATAAGATATGTGATTCAAGGATCATAGTACGACTCGAGTCAACATATAGATATATAGTTCATCTCTTGCAGTGGATGGTGACATCTTGTGTAATGACCCATCCATCATGGACCTACTTGGTAAGTGGAAGACTAATCCCCCATTTTCCAAATACATCCTCTAATAATATATTTTATAGAAAATATCACTAATTAGGAATATGTCAAAAATGGTAGGCCTTAAACCTTGTTTCCTACACGCACACACTCACATACATCTCAATCCCATAGTATTGGGACAATGAAACAACAAAATATAAAATGAAGGTGAACATCAATAACCTAATAAGAGTAAAAAAAGCACTGAATGAATAAAAGGTAAAAATAAAATCTGCTCAATAACTGAAAAATCATTCAACCCGCTCATAAGTAGAGGAATGATATCCAATGAAACCATTTATACATGCCTCGGTCCATCAAACTCTCCCAGTTCTGCTTGCTCTAGATCCTCTTTGGACACCATGAAAAAACCTATTATGGGTAGAATACGTGACATGTGCAAGAATAACCCATATATGGTTAACTATAACAATGCTATGTTGGATCCTAAAAAATTATTATAAAATGGAACAACTAAAAGGAAAATTTATGGTTCACCAAATCCAAATGAGGAAACCCATACAAGAGGCGAAGTAAACTTTGTCTCGACCACTCCATGGATATACATTGCTAGTAATCTAAATCCTCATGTTATATGAATCCCAATATGTGACATCGTCATATGGAAGCCCAAAATATTTCATATATAATCATCGTAGACTCCAAGTCTCATGAGTTCCCAAACTAAATGCTTGTCTAATGATTCTACTCATGGATCAATGGTTACACACATTTAAGAGAACATATTTTATGATCCCTACCATCCCTTTTAAAACTCATACAATAGATATCACTCATCATGAACATCTATTCCATCCCCAATGTCACTCATCCGAGAGATCTCAATGAATGGGTATCCCTGAGATAGTGACACATGCCAACCATCTGTAATGTCATGAATCATATAGAACAAGATCTTCCAGAATCACCATGAATAAATTCACACTATCAATCAATGGATATAAATAATCAGATTGGGGATCTCAATTATCCCTGATGATATATTTATTAATCACTTATAAGAATAACTAAAGATATAATATAATTTATAGGATATCCTAACCAGGACTACTGGGGGAAACCAAAAAGCCTAGTCCGGTACCATGAAGATCATACCATATAGATCGATGATTGATTCCCATGTAGAGTTAGTCATGACAATTCAATGAACCTAAATTGGAGAAAACCACTAAGTAGGGGATCACATGGATGATGATATGATAGACCCTACCGAAATATCCCTCTATGTACGTGATCATATACCTAATAATTCTCCAAGCCCTACTAGGATAACATGATAGATAGAGGATCTCTTCCCATGCTGTATGGGTCATGGAAGTACTATATAATTAATCAACTAAACCACCAAGATTCTACCTATTACTACCCCAAGTCATCCTCCAATAGCCCAAGCTCTGACAAAAAGTACAAATTAGGCATATCCCACAAATGGGAGGTATTATACTGAAGTACCTATATAAACACACACATATCCAAGACCAAAAAAATGATAAAATGTAAAATATTAGAAAAAATTCATGAATACATATAAGATCACACAACAGTGTATGATAATAAAATTTCTAAAAATGGACCAAGGGCCAAATACAATCCCAACGAAAAAAATGTAGGAGTTTAACCTGCTCTAAGGGAGAGCACTAAGAAAAATATCGGATCCTTATAAAAAACGGGTGTCTATCAATACACATATATGCTCCACCTAATCCTTGTCCACTGAAGATGTCTTCAAAAGGGTCATCATCTACATGTGACATGACATATGCCGACAAATCCCATCGAAGGGTGAGTATAAGAATACTCAATAGGGATCCCAAAAAACACTAAACAAAATGAACCATTTATAATCATCTCAATATAAGATATAACAATCAAGGAATAATAGAAACACATATATATATGTATAAATACACCATCTTATAACAAGATCATTACCAATTGTCATCCATAAGATTTTACATGTAGTGATGCTCATTTAGGGAGAATCAAATCCATAATACATGAAATAATCAAATACACTCATGTAAGGGTTATACCTCATTGGAAACCTCCCAGTGTAAGATCAAATGTCTAATAATACTATGATATATTGATTATGGCCACATAAAGGACTGTTGGGGGACACCACAAAACCAATTCGGATGAAGCCACTGTTTAGGGGATTATATGACAATAATTCTACAAACCCTACTGATATAACCTGTAATATGGAGGATCAACTACCTTCTCATGGAGGTCATGAAGATTCCATAAACTCTTCTTATAGAATAATGAATGGTATATGATCACACACCAGTCTCCCAGAGTGGAACCACAACTCTATCGAAGACTCAATATCTAGAGGGGACCACATTTGTGTGATATTGATGTCATTACACACAATTCCCATGAGTTAATAACTAAGGGAAATAATAAACCTATAGTATTCCAAAGAATGAAAATGAATATCCACAATCTCTCTTGAATGTGGTAAAAAATATGTATTAGGGGATACAATGTTCCCAGCTCTCCACATTCCTACCCTTTTTGAAGATCCTCGCATGGAATGTAGTATCCATATACATGGTGTGTTGAATTAGTACATGGTTTATAGAGACACACAGTATCCTTACAATGTTACCTAGGCATGTTCAAGTACCATGTCTGTGTTTTTTTACCATCCTATGTATGGAAAACGATATCTGTGTACAAGTGCACACAGTACCATCTAGCAGTGTACTTTTACTTGTATTTTTGTTTTATCTGAATTACATTTTGGGCCACATGGAAGGGGTAATAGGATGTGTGACTAGGGTCATAGATCATGTGATTCGTATCTCTAGTCAAAACCCTAGTTTGATAACTATGAGGGGTCCACAATACTTGTAACCCAAAGTACACACCAAGATTCTCGAGGATTTCCAAAACCTTTGGGTTCTCCTCCTTATCAATATGTGCACCACCAAAACCTCTAATATCACCAAAAACATAAAATATGGGGGCTATCGGTTCTTTCCCTCACTACTAGTTCAAATTCAGTTCATCAATCTACTCATAATACCATCCATTGTGTTGTTCCTCCTATTGTATCAATACCAAGATAAAACCCCACAAATCCAATCTAATCCACTACTTATCATCTTCTTATAAAATCACACCTTTATATCACCACCATTCATTAACCACACCCATGGTATTAATCTGATGCATAAAATAATGACCACAAAATGATCAAATAAAGGTTATTCATCAAACCATGGGAGAAAAGAAAATACCCATGACAAATATGAAATGAACGGTGGGAGAAAACCATAATCCAATAATGTGAGGAACAAACCCGAGATATTTTTCATTGGAATCAATTATTTATCATAGAATGGATGTATAAATATGGATAAATCAATTAATAATTAATCAATTCAATCAAATTAAATTGACTGACAATGGGAAAATCATTTCTGTTCATGAAATTGATTCATCTTTTCAGAGGAATAAAGAATGGGATGAAAATAATAAATCAAAACATCCTTCCTAGTGTTTAGATATAATTTTTGATGAAGAAGGGTTATCTTTTCATTTTTGAGTAGATCCATGAACTCTATTTTCACAATGATCCACGATCATTTCCCAATCCATCATCATCCTCTATGTAAACTCTACAATAGATTATTTGAAACCTCCAAAGATTGACTTTCAAAACCTAAGGAACATATATTTCAATAAATTTAAATGATAAATATAATCTATGTCAAAAAATAAACAACATTAATTTATTTTATAATTAATTTCATTTAATTATGCATGTGATGACTCTCACAAATGGCCCGAAACGAAAAAGGTTATTCCGCACCTTGGGTAAAACCACATTATGTACCCAACAATGCTCTTATATTTATTATTTGAGGCTTCTTACAGTGTTATTACACCTTTTAAGAATACTATTCATGAATATAATTTAATATATGTAAAATATTTAAAATATATATTATGGAAAAATTTTGAACAAGAATCGCTCCCCTTCTCTGCAGGTTTCCTTGAAAATAAACCATATAGTATCCAAATATAATTCATATAAAATATGAGATATTATATTCTCCCCAATTTTGGTATTTACGTCACAAAAATCCAAGGCAAGGGATAAACAAAGAGATCTTTTTGTTGATATTGAATAGAATCCTCCACCTCCCATGTTCTCTCTTGATGATTCTAATGCTTACACCAGACATGAACACAGGGAATGAGTCTCCCATAAAGAATCATATCCTTCTGATCCTTGGTCTTCAATGGGTACTCTACAAAAATAACTCCAGTGTTGATGTTATTCTCACCCAAGTCGATAATGTCTCACAGGTCATGAATGTAACTCAAACATTGTGACATGTGGAAGATGTCGTGTACCTAGTCCAACTACTTCAGTAGAGATAAGTGGTCCACCACCTCCCCGTCTCTAGGATTTATCAGAAACGGACCAATGAATCTTAGAGATAACTTTATAATGTATCCAAAACTCCTCAATCCATGCCAAGGTGAGACTCTCAAAAAGCACATGGTATCCTTCCTTGAACTCAAAAGGTATCATTCACCAGTCCTCGTAATAATTAAGATTGATTTATGAGCCATCATCCTATCCTAGATGATGTTCACCTTTTTTGAAGTATCACACACCATCTATGGTCCCATGAGTGCTGACATTCCTAGATCATCCCAACAATGTTGTGACCTATTGGGTCATCCATAAAAAATCATCGAATGGTTCCATTCCAATGTTGGAATGTTAGATTTTGCTGTATGTAGACTCCAACATGTGTAGGTGATCCTCCCAAGTATGTCCAATGTCCAACAAGAAAGCCTACAACATGTCCTCGAAGACCGGAATGGTATGCTATATTTGGGATTCAATTTTGGGCTTCGATTTCTTTCTTAAGTGTATCTGAGTCCTTAAATCCTCATATAATCCAATATATAACTTATATGTGATGTGAGAATCACTTTTA
The DNA here is from genome assembly GCA_963277665.1 of Viscum album. Taxonomy (NCBI): domain Eukaryota; kingdom Viridiplantae; phylum Streptophyta; class Magnoliopsida; order Santalales; family Viscaceae; genus Viscum; species Viscum album. The sequence continues at coordinate 483,964,189 of OY728131.1, forward strand.
GAGACTATTATTGATGTAACCCCATAGATTCAAGCTATACCTTGCATGTAGATGTGTCTGAATATCCCTACTAAACTCTTGTCTCAAATAGTTATTACATGGGATAACATGACAAGTTGTTCTATGATTACACAAAGGGAATCATGTCCAATATACATTCACAATAAGCCTGTCACGAATTCTATGAATATCCCATTCAATATCCATTTTTACACATCAACGGGGTGAGCTGAAACTGCTTGAACTTGGTGCTCGTCCCTCATTTTCTGACAAATAAGACATCGAGAGACAAACTTTTCAACACTCTTCTTCATACATGGTCACGAAGACTAACTTCAGAGGTCTTGTTATATCTTTTTTCAAACATGGATATACCACCAATGAGGATTTATGAAACTAATGAAAAAAATCATACCACAACATCAATGGTACAATCATCTTTCATCAGAAAAGGATAATGTTCTCACCACCTTCATAATATTCAACAGTAGCATGTCAAGTGCATATCTGAGTACATAAGGTCTCATAGTTGGTATCTACAAATTGAGTAACAATAACATTCTATAATAGTGGCGTGGTTACAACCACAAATTGAAGATATGAATCACTATCCATTCCCATGAATGAAAACTGTAATGATGATAACTACTCTGATGCATTCGGAAACCATTGATATTGATTTCTCCTACTGGGAGTTTCTGCGACCCATATTCCTTCCAATGAGTATAAGCAATATCAAATTCACAGTCTTCAAGGAAATAAATAAATAACATCTATCTCATGATAATATCTTTCGATGATAAGATATATGTTAGACTACCATGGTTAGAGTAAATGATAAAATGATCTCCCATCAAACAACATCCCCACATATTCAAGGTAAAGACATCCATTGTTATCTCAAGATCTTGGGACATATAGTTCTTATCATGTGGTCTGAACTAGTTTTAACTATAGTAAATGACCACTTTCCTTTGAATTGGAACAAAAAAATGTCTAGTCTCCATTGAATATAAGATCACTACGTACTAAACACCCACCTACAAAAATATCAATATGGGAGCACTTGTCAACCTCTATCTCAACTCCTAAAAACACCTAGATCTTTCCATTCACATAAAAGGACTCCCCTTACGAGTCAAAGGTTTCAAGGGTAATGAAACAATTTATAATTTAGCTACAATAATTTGATAGTACCCTTACAACCCAAGGAAACTATACTACTTGGTAACACTCTTAGGTGGCTCCCACGAATGAACCGACTCAAATTTCACTGGGTCAACTACTATTGTAGCCTCTTGGCTCATATGTCCAAGAATTGGGACCTATATAACCCAAAACTGACCCATTGAGAGCTTCGAAAAAAGATTTTTCACTCAGTGTGGTTCCTGGAAAAGCCTCAAGTTTCTAACATGTGACTCTTAAGTCACCTAATACACTAGGATGTGGCTGATGAAGACCACCATGAACCAGTCTATTAATGATTGAAGGATCCAGTTCATGACCACTATGAAAACTGTGGGATAATTATTCATGCTAAAAAAATCAACATGTACTCATAGTGATCATAAAGATAGATGAAGTTCATCTTCGGTATATCCGCATCCCATACTCAAATATGATGATAGCCTAATCAAATGTCAATTATTTAGAACCATCAAAACTCTCTCAACTGATCAAAAAAATCTCTGATCATGGGTAGATGATAATTAATCTTCCCAATCACCTAATTCATGATCTTATAATCCACATATAACCTCAAGATCATGTCCACCCTCTTTGAAAAACATACTAGAGATACCTAGGAGAAACAACGGGTCTCATATATCACTTCACCTATATGTCATAAAACTACATCCTCATCTCATGATGCTCTATGAGATCCATATAACACATTAGAACATATATTGATGCCTTCTTGGGGTGAATGTTGATGAAGAAGTCATTCTCTCAGTGGTATGATAAACATGGTACATCCCCAAGGAGGAAATCCACATACACCGTGACCAAGGTAGGAAACTAATATCCCAAATCATACACTACTCTATGAGTCACACTAGAAAAATGTTGAGTAATCTATTACACTCTTACATGCGCAAGCTCATCCTTCACTACCATGGTCTTGTTTTCACCCAATGGGATAACCTAATACCGTCACTGTGATCACACTACATTATCATCCTAAAAGAGTTAATATAGTCAAGAATGTGGATATCCAATCCATACCTAAGATAAATTCACAAGGAATAATTTTTTTAAATAAGAAATGAAATACAAAACTCTCCACTCCAAGCATCAGATCCACCAAGAACATTAATGTGCAATCAACGAGTCACCACTGGTTAGAGTATTAGATTTCATGTGTTGATCCAATTGCTCAACTAGAATATCTTTGTCTCGAACCTAAGTAGTGTAAAGGAGGAAATGACTCACACCCATGTCTATAAATAATGCACCTAAAGTAGAAATTACAAATTTCATACCTTGTATCATCCATGCTGCCTCATGGTTATAGGAATTCATATCTTCCTGCTAGCCTCATCCCCTCCCAATAGTACCCTATGTCTGGCTTGGACCACCTTGGGGTGGTGGTGGAAATAGGTCGATTCTAGGACAACCTCATGTTGCCCTGCCATACCCACTGCCTTGTATTTCGCCCTGTGGACACCCATCTCCTCCCTCCATCTCTAGATCAGCTATGATATGACTATCTCTAAATAAGATAAACTATATGTCAGAAAATATCATTCTACATGTCCTCAACAATCATCGGAGAAATTACACATGTACCTCAGCTAATTATAGCCACCTTGGGTGCCCTTCACTGCTGGATATGAGTCTCGGGATCACCTCTTAGAGTTATCGACATGCTTAGATCCATGTGACTATCATTTTATGCCCACTACCTAGATCATAGCTACTAGGTTCCCACTACAATCTCTATCTACCAGTGTCTACTCTACTAGAATGATCTCTACCAACAAGGATCACTAAAGAACCCAGTATATGTGGGAATTAAAAGGGGTACCACTAACATCATGATGTTCTAGCACAATCCATGCTCAATGTTCCAAACACAGAATAAATAGTCCCTACACCATATCCAAGGAGTAACACGAGAGAACTGTAATCCTCATTGAGGAATCTACCATAGTCATAATTCCCTTTATAGATATAGAATGTCTTTTTTGTATACCAATTTCAATGTTAAAATATAGAACTCATCTCATAAGAGATGCTCAAACTCTGTTAAGAATAGAGTTGTCTCATTATATGACTTAGTCACCAGGCTCCACCATCACCTAGTAGGGCCTTGAAGAAGTAATTATGTGAGGAATTCCATATGATTTACCAACACCTTAACAGTGTATAAAATTAATGTGATTTCCATTATACACAAATTATCTACTTAGGGGTCTTGATCACCCTGAAACCAGGAAGGTCACAACTTCTAAATATCATACAATGCAGTCAAAATGTGTCAATCATCATCTAGTGCTTCCCATACTATCTTCTTCTGAATGGGTGGTGGTATAGCTGGTAAGCCACTAAGAGTTTCTATCTCTAGTACAAGACCTTCTACCAATACCAAGTCAATATGGAGATCGTACTCATGATCACACAATGGAATCTTGGCTGGTTTTCTTCCTGGAGGCATCCTGAAATTTAAACAATATGAATGATGGTAAAATGTGTATATGTTGGGAGATAACTAAATATAGAAATGGAAAACAATATCCATTATTATATGATTCAAACACCAAAAATTTTGTCCACAACAAATTTTTACATTTATCGAGTCAAAAGGCAGGTGATCTGAATCCTGGTGTACGAATACATCGGCTGCCACACCAACACTAGAGTACTTGGCCTAAAATCAGAACTCAAAACATAATAAATAGTTTCTATAAAAAAATACCTAACTAATTTCCACGTTTTGAACTACAACATGACATTTATATTTTGAGAGTTGGCCCACCGAGGTCTTACATGTGCATACCTCATGCCCATTTCCAATAGGATAGGGGATAGAGACTAGTGTTGAGTAGGAATATCCCAAAAAGGGGAGGAATTATCCTAACATAATTGTACACTCATGCATATCTCCAATTCCAAAAAAATGTTGAAATTAAAAAAAAATGAAACATTTCATTCATACATCTATGATTCGACAACATAGTACGATTGTGAAATTACTAAAAATTAAAATGGGGAAAAATATAAGCCTGAAAAAGAATTATAAGAGTCTAAACTACTCCAAGGGAAATGAGTTAGTAAAATTTAACCTCCAAGTAAAACACATCAGTCAGGAAAGGTCCATCTATTCTCTAGCCTCTCCTTTCCCTCCACAGGACACCATAAAATGGGTCTTCGTCTTCATAAGACATGAAACATGTGGGATAATCCAATGACACATTGGGTACAACAATACTCGACATGAAACCATCAAAATACTAAATACAAACCACAATGTACATTCATATCAATAGAATATATAAAAAATAAATGTATACCGAAAACACCCAGATATACTCAAGAATGACACCACACCACAAGGCTGGTATAACCGACTATCGACCACAATATTTTTCTAAAAATAGAGCACAATCTAGGATAATTTACTATTAGATCCCTGATATCATTGGAGACACTCGGCTAAGAGGCCTAGCTCATTTGGTCCTGCTAAACAAAAGATCAAAGGTCCATGATGAATATGATACAATGATAGGGGTCACACCGAGGACCACTAGGGTACACCGTGAACCTAAATGGATTATACTTATTCATAAGGGGTCATAGGAAAATGATACCGTGAAACCTTATGACACAACCTACTTGATGTATATTAAAATCCACCCATAGAGAGTTCATGCTGATTCTAGATACCCCACTTAGGTAACGAATGATTATAGAGGATCACAGTCTAGTCTCATGAAGGGACACCAAAACTCTCTCTGATACTTAGCCTCTATAGGGGGTCACAATGTAATTAGATGGATGTAATTACACATTGTTCCATATAGGGAATAGACATGGGGAAACAGACTCAATATATACTCTTCAAAACTATAAAAAAAATATCCTCGAGAATGTTTGAAGGATAGAGAATGAAATTTACTAGTGGATACATAGCATGTACAACTATCCCAATGTCTTCTCATGTGGAAGAGTCTGAAACAACATGTATTATCCATTTAAATGGAATGTAGAAGGAGTAAAAATATGGTTGAGAAACAAGGTATCTTGGCCATGTCAGCTGGCCATGATTGTGTTGTGTGGTTGTGTTCGTGTACTGACCCATGTATGTCATTATATATATGAATAAAAGTACATGATGTGCCATATGGATGTGGAATTTTCCCATGTTCATGTAATATATGAAGTACATACTAATAAAAACTGAAGGGGTTACACACTATGTGGTAAGGGTCACATGTCCTTTGATCATTAACATTTCCCAAAACCCTAGTTTCACGGGCAGGCGACTCACACAACATGTAAACTGATGTATTCTATTTGTTTATTTAGAATTTCCAAAATAATAAAATTTATTTCATGTCAACATGACCTCCAATAGATCATATTATCCCTCCAAACTCTGTATACATGGGGACAACCTTTCATTTCCATCATGGCTTGTTGGGATTCATGTCCCCGATGTGCTAAAAAAAATTCATCGAGCCATTCGTCATTGTGCATCAATACCAGGAGAAAAAACCTATAAATTAGGTTTGATCGGCCATCAATCATCCACAAACATTATTGCACCTCAAACTCTCCACATGTCATGAACTGTACCAATGGTATAAGTCTATTTTTCCAAATAACGGTAACAAAACAATCAAATACGGGGTATTCAAAAAACCATGTGGAAAAAAGAAAATTATCATGATGAACATGTGAATAATGGAGGGAGAAATCCATAATCCATAAAAGTGAGAGAAAAACCTCAATCATTATTTTTTTCCCTAAATTTTTTATCATATAAAGGATGAACAAAGACGTATATATCAACAAACAATTAAACAATTACATCATATTAAATTTACCATCGATGTGCGAATAAATTATATTAGTGGAATTGATCCTTTATCACAATATATTGATAGAATGGGATGGAAACAACAAATCAAAACACCCAACATGGTGTTTTTATCGAAATTTGAAAATGAAGGGTTTCATTGTATTTAATGAAGATATCTTCGAACTATGTTGGCGCAACGATCTATGATCTGGCCCTGATTTTTCATCGTTCTCCAAGAACACCCTCTAACTGTATGTCTAAAATCTGTAGAGGTTGAGCGGATAGCCCTGAGGAATTTGAATAACCATTCATTTAAAGGATAAATAATCTCTTCATAAAAATATAAACAAAATAAATTATTTTTAAATTTATTTCATTTATTTACTCTCACAATGACTTTTTCACAAATGAACCAAGCGAAAAAGGTGGTATTTTGGTAAGGGTAAAAACCGCATTTAGAACTCAATAGTGCTCTAATATTTCTTGATATGGGACTCCATTCAAAAATTATTCCACTTTTTATGGAAAATAGGGAACATATGCTATTTAAAATATATAAAATATTTTAAACTATTATTTCGAGCACACCATGCCTTGGAATTCAATGATGTATTATCCATTGGTCTCTAAAATAATCCATATAAAATCCAATAATAATACATTGTAAATCCATAAAATTACAATGAACCCCAATAAGGGAATTAAATATGATACAGGGCCCCTCAATAGCCTCTAATAGATATACACCATCTCTATCCGAGGTCATCCTATTTAGCAGATAAAAATTATGTGTTGATGACATAATGAAACAATGTACCCTTATGAGTATAGAGTAGGTGAAATCACTAATTCATTACAGATCAATCCATTACTAAAAGAATGTACCCACATACATCACCCATCATCACATCTCTAATGGAAAAAATGTCCACAATCGCATCCAACCTATAATTCTAATCAGGATTGGCTACTCATGGGAATCACTTTGAGTCCTTAGGATAGTGATTCATGAGGAGTAATTCTCGGAGGGATGTGCATTGAATCTATCCATAGTACACAACATGTCTTGATAAATTAACCCTTATCCATATCCCCTCTTAGTAATTGATGTGTAATTTGGAATATACAGGGAATACACCTCATGTAACACAACATGTGCCATCATTAGATATCGTGGGAGTGTCATCATAGATACACGGCCAATTGACCATTTCACCCCACATGACATGTTCCCTTGATACATATATTTTTTTGGTTACTAAGGTAATTGGATGTGTCCTCTACTTGAGACATTGTATGTTACCACATGACCATGTACCTAGATATGTACTTCCACATGGCCACAACCCCAAACACAGAAACACCAATCATGTCTTTGGATTCATGACCTGGTCTCACTACATAGTTTGTAACCCCATTAAACAATATGTAGTCTCAAACGTATATCATCAACCAAAGGGAATATCACATGGAATTTTATCTTGCACTATATGTTTTCTCATTAGGACATCTCAATGTGACTCCCCTATGGGCCCCTTGAAACACTATAATTTCTAATGAAACTAACAGATGTACCATAGTGGACATCAATTAGTTAGTATGGGGATATATAACCATAAAACAATGCAGAAACGTTGATCCTAATGTAAATCTCATATATATTTGTACCTCTTCGTAAAACATCAATGAATTGGGCCCAAAACAATTCCCATAAAATATTTCACCATGATTCTGTGTTGATAAGTGTCAAAACCAGAGATCGGTAGCACCCTCACCCTCTAGTTGGCACTCATCGTGTCCATCACATGAAGGGGTGGATACTACCTATCCTATTTTAGAGTGATATTCATGTGGGGAGGGATTTTATTAATTTAATTTTATAAAATTAATAAATATCTATTTAAATACTTAATAATAAACTTCTAGAACGTGAATTCCAACACTTATAAACATTATTCCACACTAAATGTAAAAAAACAACATTCTAAACTCTCCCATGTTCTATTTTTTTTATCTGAGACTCTGATATGTATTTATTCCATAATTACTCAATAACTTCATGCAAATTATTTAATATATTAAATTTTTTTAGTACCACCATAAAAAGATTCTACTAGCCCTGTAATACCACGCCAACACAGTTCTTGGATTTAGAAATATTCCTAGAAATATTTCAAAGTCTTTCATGTAAAAAGAATAGTCACTACTTATTTCCCACCTTATGGATTCTCATCCCTAAATGAAAAATCGAAGACACATGGAATAAAATTGATATCTCAAATGGATCTCCCACTCTAGTCTGATCACAAGAGTGCACCCATACTATTTACCAATACTCACTAAGAGGAACCACAAGCAGAAGAAGGGACCTCTCAAATCAGGTCCCAACCACCATTGGGTACATAAATTGATTAATCCACCCCTACCATCCAGATCAAACCATGATTACATCGTGCAATTAGGCATGCACACGACCCCTCAAAAGTGAAAGGAATAAAATAACATGAACCTAATAAAACTATTCCATAGAGTCCATATGTACACAACCTTGTGAACCTAATGTAGTAAATGATGTGACATAGTCTTCCTTATCCACCCTCAGATGAACAACACACATACAAAAGAATTTTTAGCAACATATCTAGGAAAAAAAATTATATCTCCCACTATTTTTGACCAGAACAATAGTGTCCTATGTGTCCTAAAAAATATGGAATCAAATGTTACCACATTGATGGTGAATAAATAACTACAGTAATATGACCCATGATTCTCATAAATGGATATTACATAATTCTATATGAATATTTCTTAGATAATATGAATACATTCCTATTGACCATAATAGATTATGTGCCTATGGAATCATGGAACCTAATATTATAATCTTGTGAAAGGTCTTCAATGATTCCCACAATGATCATCCAATTCAGTAGTCTTCATATACAAACTCTATATAAAACCGTTCTTCAAAACCTAAGTATATTAGTCAAAAAAAATTTTTTCCTCAAATTTTTAGAATGGGTAATCACAATAGGTATTCATCTTAGATCGCACGAAAACATGATATAATCGTATCAGAGCTTCATAATGAACAAAACTTTTGATGTTCATACCAAAAATATCATTGATCAAATCATGAGTCAACGAATAAAAAGTTTTAGTTCATAAGACATGATTAATAAGGGAATAAAAGAACATGGGTCATGAGATCATAATATTTTCTTAATACAAAGATTTTTGGTATATAAATAAGCATAAAAAATTAATATTTATGGGTTCCCCAATAAGAAATAGAAAATATATTAGGATTGGTATAACCAACCATGTTATTGATTCAAGCATAGGATGACCTATCATGTAACCTCATTTGGGATTGCACTAAACTCTCATGTATCCACCTTTTTAGGCTTGATCTAACAACATATATGCCCTCTTTTATAGGCTTCGGGTAACAACCTTGGTCCCCTTATTTCTATGCATAGGATAAATAATCATGTAACCTTTCTCATTATATAACATTTATCTTTACCCAATGCATTATATGGAGATATTGGTATCACTTATATGATAATTAAAATAGCCTATATGTGTGTGATAAGATTTTAAGATATTCACCATATAATAATCGATTAAACGAATTGGGATTCATAAATAATTCATTATATCATCACATATGGGAAAGATAATGGTTTCATATGCAATTTAATATTTCATCATAGCATAAAAAATGAAAAAAATAAGTAGGTTTCTTATGAATTATATCGTCCATAACTTAGGGGAGATAAATGGGTTTCCCAAACATAATTCCATCATAAATGCAAACAACTCTATTAAATATAATGAATGGAGTCATGGTGTCCTATACCTAGAAAACCATAGGTAACATAAACATATGTCTTCTCAGTTGGAAAATAAATTTGAAATATTACTTGTGACGTTAATTTAGGAAAATATATTTTCATTTATAATGAATCTTCCACATTGAGAATAGTTTGAAAATATAATTTTCCATGAAAATTTAAATAGAAACAAAAAAAGGAAGCATTAAAAAAAGTTAAAATGTTTCTTGAGTAAAATATCATCTCCATTTTGAAAAATACTTTTTAAAAAAATTGAGAAATTGTTTTCATTAAAAATAACCTTGATAACATATAAAGGAAGATTCAATGTGGAATATGGGCATGAAGGGTGGATTTCCATTCATGTCATCCAAGCTAAAACAAGTATTTCTTTCCCATTTTCTATAAAACCCAAGTGAGAACTTTTTAATAAAGTGACATGAAGATTACATTAAATATATTTTTTAATAAATAATATATTTTTAAAAAATATTTTTTTTAAACTCATTGTAGTATAATTAATTTTATTTATAGATCTTCATTTTTAAATTGTATGGATTTTTGACCAAAATTATGGTTTTTTAAAAAACAATATAAATAACTACTGATTAAATAAAGAGAGGAAAATAAATTGAAATCATGTATTCCCATTAAATAATTAGAGGAAAATAATATTCATGAGTTTCATGATAGATGGATCATAATATTTTATCATTTGTAGTATAGTCTTAAACAATCCCGATAAACGATGAGATTGTAACATAAGATTATTACTAATTTGGTAACATTGAAACATAAGATCAGTGATGTAATATCCATAAAATAAAAATAGAATAGCATGATCATAAATAAATTAATGATATTATTTTTCAATGGGGTGGTATATACACCTCTTAAATGAAGATAGGTGTATAACAATTTCATTTATTTCAAATAATGAAAATGGAGAAAAAAATCCCTCACTTCTTTTTAGCATTTGAACAACAAACCATAACAAATATATATCCATAAATTGACATTGAAATACCAATAATTATACTAAATATTATATTTAAATACATTCACTGTCAATATAAAAAATACATAAAATAAATTGGTGGTGAATATTGCATGTGTCTGAAAAAATATAAAAAAGTGAGGTAAAAATCCAATACCGTAAGTCCTGTCATCCTTTGTGCATATAAAAACCTACCTCATAATATATATGATTTTATTTTACATTAATTTAACAATTAAAATTAAATATACAATCCCATTGATTATTTACATGTCATTTTATTATTGATTTGTTAACCATCCATTATTAAAATCATGTTACGGGTAATAACCGGATTGTTTTTCAATAATGTTTCAATTTGTCATATTCAATTGTATTAGATATATTATGGTTAAATAATTTTAATTTTTTTTATTTATTGATTAATTTTATATGAAATCATTATATATTCATTTATATTTAATCATGAAATATATTGATAGAAAATGATACACCACGTTCATGTATACTATAGGCTTTACATATGTATAAACAATGATTCTATTTTATTATCAGATTGAATCATTGAAAGGTCAGTTATATATGTTATAATTATATAATTATATTTATGTTATATATATATATATAATATTTTTATTAAGCACATCCTTAATTTATTCCATGTAAATCATGAATGAATCACTTCACTTCACAAGACAATAGTCTGATGTACACACGAGAAAGGTTATCAAATTCAAAAATATAAAGGAATTCATGATGGTATGTGTGGTATATAAATTCTAGAATAATAATAATATCATAAATATAATATAAAAAAATAAATAGACTATTATATACAACCATTACAATTGGAAATGTAAAAATGAATGGCATCATTTTTCTGGGAATTAGTTCTTCAGAAACACAATGAATTATTTTGTAACACAATTGATGGAAATGGAGAATGTTTTTGGTTATGAGATTATAATAAAAACATGACACTTTATTTAATATAATTTTTATATTTTTAATTAATTATATAATATGAATTTATGTATGTGGAAGATGAAACAATAAAAACACCCAAATTGATGAATGATACTACTTCTTCGAGTATCCTCCCTATGTTTGCACAAAAAGCCTTCTGAGGGTCGACAAATTCCAAAAATAAGGATTTGGGAAATATATATAAGTGACATTTTATGTGAATTGGGTATGTATTTTCTAATCCAAATGGGTTTGAAGTAGTTATGAATATTGAATTGTGGTGTCCTTTTATAAGTAAGGTGAGTGGAAGGAATGTACATATTTGAAAAGATTCAATCATATCCAAATTATTATCAGGGAAATGCTTCCCAAATAAACCCTTATAAAACCTATAAGGTATCATGTTGATATATGGTTACAAAATGGGAGTTGGAATAGTTTTTATTACACATTTAACCTTTTTTATTGTATAACCCGATGGTAAAACCATATTTACCTTAAATACATTAATTAATGTTTCATCGTTTTCACTATTAATTTTTACCCAAATTTATTTTGTAATTTTTTATAAAGTTAACAATTTTTTATTCCAATTATAGGATCATTTTTTTCAAATTAAATTTAAATAATGTAAAAACTTAGAAAAAATTAATCTTGTAGATGCGATGAGAAGGCATGTTTTTAATGTGAAAAAATTTAGACGATTATAATGTTTTTATGTCATAATACAATAAAAAATAAATTTCAAGGACCAAAATTAGATTTATTAATATAGAGTTGATCCAATTGTACTTTTAAAAAAATTGAAAATATATTTTATCATATTAATTATTTAAATTAAAATTTAGTTTTAAATTAAAATTCCTTATTATACATTATTTATATGGAAAAGAACTATTTCAGAATAATCTAAAAAATTTACACTAAGATAATTTCGACATGATTATTCCAAAAAATAAAATTTTCCTAATAAACAAAGTTTTATAGAAGAGTTATTGTTTTGAAATTATGTATATAGATAACGACTCCACCATCTTAATAAAAAATACAGTATTTCAAAAAAAATTATTATTTTAAAGGAATATTATTTTACATTAAATAAATAAAAAACTAATAAATTTTTATTAAATATGTATTTTCATATGTTATGTAATTATAGTAAAACCCTACATTCAAACAAAACAAAATATATTAACTAATAATTTAAATAATATATCATTTTTCTCAGAAACCTAATATTTTGTGTAACACATTCTATAATGGGAACTCATTGTTTCCTACAATATAAGAAAAAAAAGTGTTGATTGTAATTAATTCATTAAAAATGAATTATTTGAAAGAAGAAATTCATAAAAACTGGGTGTGTTACATTATAGCCAACTTAAATTTAATTTCTCCCTCAAAATGTTCCACTCTAATACAAAAAAATTAGTACACCACTACCTCATCATATCCTTAAGTTACTATGTAGCTTCCTCAAACTGGTGGTTTCACCACAAATTATTTTTTTAGGTTAGTGGTATCTGTTTTTTGAAATATATTCGAATGATATAGAATCTCCTTCAATTAATCCCCTTAAAAATACCATGCTCTAGTGGTATGACCTTTGAGTTCCATACATGTTATGTTTAGAGTATGTAAATTCCCCAAAGAGATACGTGGGACACATCATGGACCTGATGGTGGTTTTTCAGAAGAGTCAATAGATAAATTAATTTCCCAATAGGGTCATGTATTTTAATAAAACTGTATACCTAGGGATTTGTATTCCCTTATTTTTTCCATGGATAAATTTATAGAATAACCTTCTCACCAACATCAAATATTAGACTACATGTATGATTATCCACAGAAAATCTCTATCTACAATTTACAGTCCTTACATGTTATTGAATGGATAAAATATTGACTACCATATAATAATTTTTCTTAGGTACCAATAGATTTCATTCTATAAAATCATTATAGTATAATGGATTATGACAACTCCTATAAAGATATTCATAATGAGTCATATGCATGCACAAGTGAAAGTTCCCCTTGTAGGAAATTTTTCTTGATGAAGGTGATGATCCCAACCACCTTTGAACTCTACAGGAGAATTTTCTATGCTTACCATTAATCATATGTCCACAAATATTAAATGAATTAATATTCAAATAAAATTATAACTATATAAAACCATTGAATTTAATTTCCATAAATTTCACTTTATTTAACATTTCTATTGATAAAATCCCATCAAATAAAACTGAAAATGGGGTGTTAATGACATGGAATTTATGACCATCCCTAAAATCAAAAACTCATGATAGTCTCTATTACTCTTATGTTAATCATACCTAGAGACATATTTTCTTTCAAAATAAATTTCATCATTCATTCTTTAAGTAATAATTATATTATTGAAAATAATTATCATTAGAATCCTGGGTTTAACATTGTTCTGATTGAATATGAAATGAGATTTCATTATTCTAGAAATCCAATAGATTTAGATAATCTCATAACATTTCAATGTAAGATAAAAAATCATATTTTCATAGGGATCATTCATAAAAAATAAAACAATAAATTTACAACTATGAATGGGAGGAATATAGATCCCTGAATATTAAGATTCACTTTTACAATCATGATTTCATGATTATTCCATTATTTATTTTTTCTTCATAGGTTATTAGAGTTTTCCATCATTATTAACCCTCATATTTTAGATCTTATTTCAATAATAAAAAAACTATTCAATTGAAACATTGATGCATGGGAGGTTAATTATGGGAGGGCTTATCATTATTATCATCATTATATGACTATTTCTAAACACTTTATCATTCATATTCTTGATGACCTTACTTTCCACAGATAAAACATTCCCTAGTTCAAGTAAGTAATTTACCTCCATGTCAATTCCTTTACATTGAGGATAAAGGAATGATCATATAATTCTCTATATGGTTCTTATATTTTCTTTTTATTTACATTTTTCTTTTCTTATCAAAACCATGAGATTGATGTGTAACTACAAAATCAATATCCACCTTGATAAAAAATGACACAATATCTTCCTAACATCCAAAGTGCCTTATGGATTACAACCTTCCAGGATTTTATTATAATCCATTGATGAATAGATCAACCATAAATTTTTTTTGAACGATAATACCGGATGAGTACCTCACATATCTTGTAGAAATTTCCTCACATGAACAAATAGATTCATCATCATTTTACTTAATCTCTAAGAATTCCTCATACATTTATATATTTTGATGAAAACGAATGTGCATACTGGAAAATAATTTTCTACAATCATCCCAATTCATTTTTTAAATTTATTATGATGAATGATATTCTTAATTGGATTCCATAGTTTACCCACCTTGCTTTGAGATAGTAGACAATAATAGTGGTTTTTTATTCTATCAACACTGGAGAACAAGAAAAAAGCCATTCTGTGGTACTGATAAATTTCTTAGTAACTAATAGATCAATAGAACCACTAAAACAATGTTGGAATTGACTCTTGATTGACTCAAAATAATATTGTCCCATCCGTTTCCATTTGGATTTTCACTATGATTCATAGATTGATAAAGTTGTTTGAGAATTCCAAAGTGTTTTTTTTCATTTGAAATCCCATAACATTCGGTTTCTTAGGAGGATAATCGTTACATTGGAGGTGGAATTACTCATTAAAATGATTCATTTATATTCTAATCATTGAATAAAAACAAAAACGTTTTCTTAGGAACAATAATCATTGTTTGGAACCATATAATTACAAAAATCACTAATAGAATGTCTGAATTTTGACACATTATTTTTAATCTATGTAACATTAGGTTTATAATTTATTATTCATATACATCATCTATTTAAATCCCCCATGATGTTTTATAAATTTTAAATGAATTTCGAAAACATATCCCCCATGGCTATCAAAACTGTTGCGTGGTAGGGCCTTCTTTAATACACCAGCTACCGATCAAGTCTATCTCAATATAGTGTTTTTGGGTTATTAGTCCTAGGTATGTTGTGCCCAATCCACATCCACTTTGAGTATACATACATGGATATAATTTCATAAAAACCATACTCTCAATCCTTTTCGAAAAGTCTAGTAAATTATTCCAATCTTGGATAGATCCTTATATGTATCCTTAGATACATCACTAGAAATATCAATAGAAATATCCCTATTTATATCATGAATTTTTTATCATCCTATTTTCCAAAGGATTAGTAATCATTTACTTTTATTTAAACTATAACCACCCATGATTTTCATACATGAATTTTAAATCCTTCTAGATTAACATTTATTACTTAAAAAACACTCACATGAAGGCCATAATAGTATAGTTACTTGAGAAACAAGGCATGTAATATTATTATCCAGTGAATGATCTTTAATGTTTCTAACATAGATCTTCCAATTTAGTTCTATTCATATGCATTACATAATAAAACCATTCCTTACAACTTGGGGAAAGGAAACAAATGAAAGGGTGAGATCAGATGCTCAGAAAGAAAAAAAATAAGACATATCAATCTATGAACACATTAAATCATATGACATTCATAAGGGTCCATGATAATTAAGATAACATATGATGTTCATACCAAACTGATAATAGTTCAAAAAAATGTCATGTGATATATATTATCAGTTTATAAGAAAGAATCATTAGGGGTTCAAATAACATTATCCATGAGACCATAATATATTCATAAGTCAATGATTTGAGGAATACAAATAAGAATATAAAATCGTATCTCAAGGATACCCTCTAAGACTTTCATATTATGATAGTATTGGGATAACCACATTTATACTCTACATCGGGCTTGTGATGGCCTCTAGTATACGCTCTTTAGGTCATGGGATAACAACCCATTTATCCAGTTTTTTATTTTTGGGATTAACACTAATTTACAATCTTTTTTAGGATTATTCTAATAACACGTGTAAACTTATTTTCGGGCATGGTAAAACCACTATTTTACCCTTTCAAATCATAAAACCTTAATAATTTTCCAACTCATTTTTGGGAGATATAGTTCACACCACTCAAGTTATAAAATTCATACATATGAGTTCCACATGATCATACAAAATTAATATTATCATATCCCATGAAATGAAATGTGTTTCAAACACATTTCATCATATCATAAACTATGGAATGGATGTAGGTTTCATAATCTATTCATCATTTCAGCATAGCATATGTTGTGAAAAAAGAAGAAGTTTCCATAATAATTTTATCTTGGTAGAACCCATGGGAGTGAAACAGTTTTCTTAAATATCATTCCCTCATAAACTTATACCATTCATAGTGTGGAAAAAATGATTTCCTCATATAATATCCCCAATTAATCACAGGTAATAACAACAAACTTCTAATAAGATAGAAAGAAATTTTGAAATATTTTTTGTGACATTAATTGAGAATGTATCCTTTAATTGAAAATATATTTTTAATAACTAAATGTTTTTGAAGATAATATTATTTGAAATATCCTTGAAAAATATAGATGAGTATAAAAAATTTTGAATTTTTTTTGGAAGGAAAATATCCTTCCCTAATTGAAAAAAATATTTATAATGTTTTCAAAAATCATTTAATTTTAAAATATTATAGATCAATTTTATGAAATAATGAAATAAAATAATAGTCCTAATGGTGATAAATTCCATTCTCATCATACATGTTAAAAATTATTATTTTTCTTATTTTTTGAAAATTATTCAAGAGAACTACTTTGGAAATCAACATAAATATTAATTTCAAAAATATTATAAAAAGACAAAAGAGTTTATAAATGTATTTTTTAGAAATAATAGGATTGTAAGAAATCAATTTTGAAAACAATTTTAGTTAACATGGTTTTGAATAACAGTGATTTTTGACCAAAAAGATGAATTTTCTAAAAAACATTCATTTGAATTATTGAGTAAATAAAGAGAGATAAATAATTGGAAAATATTTGTTATCATTAATAGAGATTAAGATAACAATATTTATGTGTGTATTGAGATATTTATCATAATATTT
The DNA here is from genome assembly GCA_963277665.1 of Viscum album. NCBI lineage: Eukaryota > Viridiplantae > Streptophyta > Magnoliopsida > Santalales > Viscaceae > Viscum > Viscum album. The sequence continues at coordinate 483,982,081 of OY728131.1, forward strand.
TACCATTAGAATGATAGTATTAAAGATTCATAATTACGATGAGATTGTATAATAAAATACATACAACCTTCGTAACATTGAAAGGAAAGACCCATTAAGGAATATCATTAAAAATATAAAATTTCATGAGGATAAATAATTTATTGATAATCCATGTGATAATTTCTTTATATATGCCTCATGAAATTATTATAGGTGTATAATATGACCATATGCAACAATGAAGGAAAATTGACACAATAACACCTTACCACATTGTAAAATTTTGATCCATAACTGTTAGGAAAAAGTTATTTTAAAATGGATTTTTAAATCCAAGAAACATTAAGGATAATAACTATATAATTATATCACGGTAAGTATATACACTGAATAAAATAAATTCATGGTGAATAATGAATTTCTATCACATAATATAAAAAGTGAGATAAAAACCATTCATCATTTGTCTTGACATTCATTATGGATGTCTAAACATCCTCTAAAATAAATATAAGTATATTATAAATATATTATAAAACCATACATAAATAAATACATGCATACATATATATATATATATATATAACATCATATATGATTTATTTATATACTTTTATTACCGATTTATTAAACATTATTTATTAAAATCTTGTTTCGGGTAATAACCAAATTTTATCATCTAGGTTTTAATATTATTCTATAGATATTCATACTTGAATTATGGTTACATAATCTCCATAATTTTAACCATGATATACATATATATCATATATTTTCAGTATATCTATATTTATAGTTATACATAAAATATATAGATAGAAAATTAAATAGTATTTTCATAGAGATACTAGGTCATACATATAATTGAAATACATTTCCATTTTATTTTATGATTGAAAAAAATAAAGTTAAATAATATATAATGTCATCATAGAATAATTTTTATGTAACATATATCACATATTTTTATTGAACCAATCATTAATACATTTTATATAAAGAGTTAATGAATAACATTGCTGCATGAGGCAGTAGTCTATAGTACACATGTGCGACATTATCATATTAAAAAAATGGAATGAAAAAATGTATGAATGATATAAAATCTAAATAATAATAAGAATATAATAAACATACTATATTAAAAATATAATAAATAATTTCCAACCATTGAAGGTGGTAATTGGAAACCGAATGACATCATCTCAGAAGGTGGTAATCCAATATACACAAGAATTGAGATTTAATAACACATTTTATGGAGGTAGATATGGTTATAGTTCATGAATATATGATAATATATATATATATATATTGAAGATAATTAGTTTATTATATAATATTTATATTAAAATATATTAATTTGGTGGATCAATAAATAAAACAAAAACGTTTTTCTATGAACATTAAATCTTATTTGAGTAACTTCCTTAGGTTTTAAAGAAAATCATTCATAGGTAGGATATTAATCCAAAAAAAATTCTATGATGGGTGTAGGGATTTTCGGAAGTGATTTTTATAGTTATGTTATGAGTAAAATGGGTTTGAATTTGTGGGTAAGAGAGGATAGAGGGTGGTGTTTTATAATTGATGTGAGTGGGATAGCCTTAATTTTTTTGAAAAGATTCAATAATAACCATTTTTATAAATAAATAAGCTTTAAAAATGAGATATTATAATAAATATAAGAGAAAAGTTTGTTATATTTCTAGAAAATTGGTTTTTTAACTATTATTTGATCATTATTACCCTTATCGTCTTAGTTTTACCCCATTATAAATCCAATTTTTTTTACCATAACTACACTCAATAATTTTTTTACTTTTTTTAGATGATTTTTTTCCTATTTTAAGTTTACCATATTAAAAATATAAATTTTTTTGATTCAAAATATGGATTTCTTTTTTAAAAATTCAATTTATAGATGTGGTGGAAGTTTAATTTAAATGATTCCCTGCAATCAAGATCATATTTGAATGTTTTATATAGAAAAATTTCAAATTTATACAATGTTCCTTATATCAAAATTCAATATTATAATTATTAAAATAAAATAAATTGAAATAATTTATATATCATTTAACATATTTTAGTTTAAAAACAATTAATAATATAATTTAACATTGTAATTTATTTTAATGAAAAGATACTTTTTGATTAAAATTATGTGTTTTTCACAATTAATCAAAAAAGGAAATATTCAACTAAAATTACAAAAATATATCCAAAGTTAATTTTGAAATGATGAGTCTAAAAATGAACATTATTTTTTCAAATTCATTTTTAGGTTGTAAAACTGTATGTTAAAATATTTTTGCAAAGCGTGACTAAACCATATTATAGAAAAAATACATTTTTTAACAATCATTTTTTTTTTCTTTTCAATGATTATTATAATTTTTATAATAAATAGATTACTAATAAATGTGTTTAAAATATATATTATATTATTTTAGATAATTTTATTCATATCCTTCATTCAAATGAATATGTGATATATTAAATAATAGTGTTAATAGTATATTATTGTTCAGTAATACTCAATATTATGTATAATGAACTATATCAAGGAAAATCATTGTTTCATGTGTCACATGATAACATATAATTTCATATAATGAAATATATCAAAATATATTAACTTATTTGAAAATAAATAATTCACAAAACTCTTCACGTTATATTCTACCCTCGTAAATGGATTTCCCCCTCTAAATTCATCACCCTGATATAAAAAAAATTATGATACATCTACCTCATCATATCCTAATGTTCCCATGCGTTTTCCTCAAATTAGTTGTTTCTATAGGAAAATTGAATAGGAGAATGGTATTTTATTCCAAATCATTCTGTGAATGATCTAGAATCTCCACTGGTTATTCCCTATAATAAAAATCATGCTCCAATGGTATGACCTCTTTGTTCTATACATGTGATGGATCTGGTATGTAATTTTTCCAAAGAGTTACATAGAACACATTATGGAAATAATAGAGGTTAGGAAAAGAATAAATATATAAGATATTGTCCCAATATTATAAACTATTTTAATGGAGCTGATATACATTGGGCTCAGTTTTCTACACCTTCTACCATGGATAAATTCATAGAAGGACATTTAAACAAACATACAATTTTAGATCATATCTACAATTCTCAACATTACATTTTAGTAATCATTTTACAGTCCTTACATGTTATTGAATGGAACTGACCATCTCTACTATCTCATCAGTTTACATAGGTCCCAATAGCTTTCTTTATAAAACTTCATTTCATTATGTAAGAACCTGGGTTTTCGTATGAGGTAAGGATACTTTTTCTTTTAGGTTTAACTGTTCTTTTGAGGCCTAATGTGGATTCCTAACTTGACCGAGGGAGTTTCAGTGGTTTCTGGGGCTTGTTCGGAGCCTGGAACTATGTTTTAGGCTGGAAATGGCCTGGCACTCCGTTTGAACATGGCCTGCACACGGCCTAGTTAAACCGTGTGTCTTGTTGCAGGCTTAGCAGAGGTAGGAGCACAGCCTGCGCATGGTTCGGGGAAACTGTGCGGGTTGGTCATGTGGTGTCCCCTTTCCTTCTATGAATTTCTACACAGTCTCTGCACAATTTGTCAGGCAATGTATGTAAACTGTATTACCTGTTGTGTTTTTAGAATTTAATTAATTTTTAATTAAATTCAATAAATTTTATAAAAAACCTAATCTAACCTATTCTTCTTTAACCTGATAGTAGGGGTGGCGCCTAAGAGCTCTCAAGGAAGCTACAAGGGATTTCGATCATGTTTCTATGTCCGATCTTTTTTTCAAACACCGTTTGTCTTGTTAGATCTGCAACGGTAAGTCCTCAATTTCTTTTTAATCTTTCTCGATTCTTCTAGTTATAACGAACACAAATTGGATTAAGGCTCATATGACCTAATTTCTCGTTCTTCGTCTATTCTTCAGATTTCTTCCAAACTAGGACGAATCAGAGCCTGACACTAGACAAGCTATCTAGAATGAGGCTAAGGTAGGTGGTATCATGCTTTTCGCTGATTGTCAAGCTGTTTATATATGCCGTAGTGCCGCGTGCCCACTTTTGGGGTGTCTCTTGAACCCGAAATTTAACCTCGTTATTACCTAGCATGTTGTAGGTAACCTGAATAGGATAGTATATTCTTGAGTTAGGTTGTACACCATGGACAGAAACCACCCCTTGGGTTCATTTCCTTGAATGGATCTTTTATGGATTTTGACCTAGGATGACTATGAGGCATGCATTTTCTTTCCCTTATGGGTTGTTGAAAATGGAAATTGAATATTAATGGAATTGCTATAAGATGAAATTGTAATTGAAATGGTTTCGGGTATGGGATGGATTTTTCCCCTTGACCCTTGTAGGAAAATTCTTGATTTGTTATCCCACATGAGTTTAATTCATTTAAACTATTTAATATGTGAAACAATGTTATGGGTGCACCATGAAACCAACTTGAGTTTCCAGGGACGGACTCAGACGAGACTTGTTAATGAAATGCCTAGTGAATCATGGATCTAGTGTGAGATGCCATGGACGGACTCAATAGGGAATGATATGTCATGGGAGATACTCAGATCTTATTTATAGGATCCCAGGTACGAGCTCAGATGAATGACTATACCGCACCTAGAGCGAGGCTGGGTACCTAGGAGGTTTGCCGAAATGGGCTTGTAGAGCGATGTCGGGGACCTAGAGGTTCGCCGGAATGGGCTTGTAGGGTGTTGGTGGATTTTCTCCCTAAGTGATGCCTGGTTTCCGAATTGACTATTCCAGGAATGGGCTCAAGGAATGGTTTGATCTAATGAATGATGTGATTAATGAATGGAATGGATACATGAAGCAACACCAAGCCAAAGCACAAGCTTGGGTCGGTCTTGCTAGTTTCCCTTGTTTAATACATTCCATAATACACTGCCTGTTCATATATACACTGACAGATTAGCACGGATCATTGGTGGTTGCCTAATGTCATTTAGCCTCACACCCTGTTTGGGTCATGTTTTTGGACCCAAGAAGATTATATGATTTTAGGTAATGAGAAGAGAAAAGGCACTTGTATAGGTACTTCACTGGCTGCTTAGAGTAGTAGTGCACAAGACCATGCTGAGGATTGCGATGAGATAGGGGATACATTTTGGTTTCCTTTTTGTATTTTGTATACTTGTACTGTATTTTATGGACTTTCACCATTCCATATATATATGATCCTTCTATTTGTAATCTATTTCTACTATCTATGTGTTGTCTATTGGTTACCTTCTTCCATTATTGTATGTTTGTAATTCTACTGTGATACTTTGGTAATGATGGCATAGTCTCCCCACAGACTCACCTAGGCCCTGGCTGCTAGTCGGCAGCCTCTTCCATTTAGGGAGATGCGTTTGAGGCCGTGTTGGGAATGGTCCTGCTACCGGGTTGAATGATAAGTCATGTCAGGATGTTACAAAGTGGTATCATAGGAATTTAGTTATCTTATTTGACTTACTATTTGGTGACTATATATAGGATTAGGAAGGGAAGGGACTTCGGTAATAAACTGTGCCCAGGGGTTTCAAACCCGCGTACGGTGAAAAGCCAAGTTGCCTCATATGTAATTGTGTTTCTGGTTTTGATTATTACAGTTGTTCTGAATTCACTGTTGGGTGATGCACATGGTTTTTGTTGACACGATTGATATTATTGTGGGTTCTATTTCATTGAAACCTGATTAAATGAGGGTTTTCCATCTCATGCATCATATAGGAACCTTTTTAGGGATAACATGTCATGCATTATGCCATGCTATCTAGGAGGCATTAGATATTTTCATGTTGTTGTGATAGGTGTTGTGATATCTATTACATCTTATTTTGATAGTTGATTGATAGGTGTACCCGTGGTTGAGTTAGATTGGGTGCAATGAAAGAAGAGTGACGTCATATTTCAATTCATAAGGTGTATGGTCCCTTTGGATTGGTAAATAGCTCACCAATGGGATGAAAATGCTAAATGAAACTAGATTTCATGGTTATATGTGAATCAAATGATGATGCATGAGGTGTTATCGCACTTTAGGGATCAGAACTTGGTGGACCATTGGTTAAAGCTTTTGAACAAGGGTATGTTAAAATAATGAATGTGAAAATAGAGCCTGACCTAGAACCGGCTTCTGAGTGGCCAATAAGAAGTTAGTCTAGTGGTTTTGGTGATTGTTCCTTTTGTAGTCCTGGCTTTAGAAGTAGGCTGTGGGTAGAAGTGGTTTTTAGGAAGGTCTTGAACTTTCTTGTCTGGGTTCTTGTGCTCGTGAGTTTCTAATCTCATTAAAAATCTTGAACTGAGGTGTGTGCTTGGAATTTCAGAGTCATGCAACCACAGTGACCTCCAGTCGTACGTCGGGATAGTGGTGGCGACCATGTTCCAGAGATGGTAGACTATGGGATACTAGAGGAAACTCCAGTTGTGCCAGTTGCGGCAGCAGCGGTTATAACAGACATAGGTGCTGAGGCATACTTCCATGACAGCTTGTTGCATTTTATGCAGACCGTTCATGGAGCACCGCGACCTTCCCCGACTATGGAAGAGTTGATGCATGAGTTTCAACAGTAGCATCTGCCTAGGTTTTCAGGGGATGGTGGACCACAGGCTTAAGAGTCCTGGTTTGAGGTGATACTAGATATCTTTGATCATTTGGAGACACCTCCGGAGAGGAGGGTCATTCATGCTACATACATGCTGTGTGATTCTGCCACGAGGTGGTGGGATGTGATCACCCAGTTAGATCATCATCAAGAGATGGCTTGGATAGGGTTTTATATGGCCTTCTATGATTTCTTTTATCCTAATACCTTGAGGGTCGATCGAGCTCGAGAGTTCTTGCATCTGGAACAGGGCGTGTTATCAGTGATGGAATACTCTTCCCGATTTACTGAGCTTCAGTTCTTTGCACCTATCCTGATAGGTGATGGGCTGTCGAGGGCCAGGCGTTTTGAGGATGGGCTGAGATATGACATATGATCTTAGGTAAATATCTTCAAGTTGACTACCATTTCTGGAATTGTGAACCAGGTGCTAATCATAGAACGTAACCTAAGAGAGGCTAGAGGTGAGAGCCAGAGTAGTTCAACATCGAGATCAGGTACTGCAGCAACTGTTAGTAGGAAGCATCGTCTAGAGCTTACACACGGTGATTCTAGCAGTCAGAACCTATCTTCGGTTAGCAACATGAGGTGCTACAAGGGCGGTAGGCTGGGACACATGAAGCTGTAGTGTACACGGGACCCAGTCGAGTGTCGATAATGTGGCAAGATGGGTCATCTTCAACGTTTCTGCAGAACGTTTCCATCAGCATCCAATGATAGAGGGTCTGCACCGACTCCATATGCATGAGAAGGGTCGGCAGCCTCTCATCAAACAAGGAGTTGTGGTGCGACCGACCTATCAGGTCGAGGTAGTGGTCGTGGAATAGGTATCCAGGAACAGGGTACAATGAGACGTCATAGTGGGCCAGTTCCGGGTAGTGAGGTGGTATCATAGGGTCTTGTTTTAGGCCAGATGTATTCAGTATAGCCGACATCCGAGGATCCGGGAGTGGGACCATCTACGGTGAGAGGTACGATCTTAGTAGCATCTATTATTTCATTTTCCCTCTTGGATACAGGTGAATCACATAGTTTTATATCTGTGCCTGTAGTTACAAGCCTTGGGATAGTTGAGTTTTCCCCTATTGCATCTTAACGCTATACACATCACTAGGAGTTAGGGCAGAGGTTGTACGTAAGTGTAGAGGGTTCCCCCTTGAGGTTGGAGGGTGTCACTTCATCTGGTATCTTTATGTTATAAAAATGACTGGTTTTGATGTCATTATTAGTATGTACTGGCTAGTATCTTTCTGAGCCTACATTGATTGTTACCACCAGATGGTGATTTTCACATCATTATAGGGTGCAGTGTATACTCTTAAGGATGAGTGGGATCTCCAGGCAAGCCGAGCTGGACTAGAGAATCGTGAACTTAACGGGAAGAAAACCCAGATCACTAGTTTGTTTCTAGATGATCTGGGAGTGAGTCAGACGGACCATCATTTAGTAGTTGAGTGCTTCAGGGATGTTTCTCTTGAAGACTTTTCAGGTTTACCTCCTTAGAGAGAGGTGGAGTTCCCTATTGAGCTAGTTCCAGGAGTTGCACCTGTATCCATTCCTCCTTACAGGATGGGTACAATGGAGTCTCAAGATCTCAAGAAAAATCTCGAAGATTTGGAGGCAAAGGGGTTTATTCGACCAATTACTTCTCTCTGGGGTTCACCAGTCCTTTTTGCGAAAAAGGCGGACGAGACTCTTAGGCTGTGTGTGGACTATTAGAAGATGAACCAACTGACGGTTAAAAACTAATATCCCTTATCGCAGATAGATGACCTGTTTGATCAGCTTTGAGGAGCTAGGGTGTTCTTGAAAATTGATTTGAGGTTAGGGTATCACCAGGCGTGTTTTCGACCTATAGACATACCTCGTACAACTTTTTGTAGAAGGTATAGTTTATATGAGTATCTGGTTATGCCATTCGGTCTCACGAACGCGCCAGTGGTTTTCATGGCTTTGATGAATTGTGTGTTCCATATTTACTTGGACTCGTTCGTCGTGGTTTTCGTGGAAGTATTTTGGTCTATTCTCCAAATCAAAACGACCATGTCAACCATCTTGAGATCGTCCTGAATACACTAAGAGCGCATCATCTATATGCAAAGCTTACTAAGTGCCACTTTTGGATGGACCAGATTCACTTCTTGAGCCATGTTATCTTTGAGACAGGAGTGTTTATAGACCCATAGAAGGTTAGAGATGTGGTTTCTTGGTAATATCCCAAGAATATCTTTGACATATGAAGTTTCTTGGGGCTTTCTAGTTATTATCGTTTTTTCATTCAGGATTTCTCATGCTTAGTAGCACCGTTGACAGGCCTGACTAAGAAGGGAATGAAATTTGTATGGACAGATTCTTGTGAATCATCCTTTCAGATGTTTAAAGGAAGGATGACATCGGCACCAGTATAGATACTTCTAGAACAGGGAAAGAGTTCCACGGTCTATTGTGACGTATCAAGTATTGGGTTGGGTGCAGTGTTGATGCAAGGAGACATAGTCATGGCATACGAATCTTGGTAGCTGAGGCCACATGAGGGAAATTATCTGATGCATGATCTTGAGGTAGCAGAAGTTGTTCAAGCAATGCACTGTTGGAGACACAATTTATTGGGAGAGCCTTTTGTGGTGTACACAAACCAAAAGAGCCTAAAATATATCTTTACTCAGTGTGATCTGAATCTTAGGCAGCGACGGTGGGTGGAGTTCATATAGTCCTTTCATTTCGAGCTTGCTTATACGCCTGGTAAGGGAAATGTAGTGGCTGATGCATTGAGCAGGAGGACTAAAATACAGGCAGTTCAACATGATAGCAACGAATGAAACTTATTTCCTTGTTCTCTGAGATGCATCTCGATGTGAGGAGTAGCCCAGGGAAGGCTTTTTTATCATCCTTAGTTGTAACTTCTACCCTCCTGAATAGAGTAAGGATGAGATAGCTGTCATATTCGAATGGCCTGGTCCTACGGGAAGGTGTGTTAGGTGAGGACCCTCCTCCTAGTTGGACGATATGTGAGGATGAAGTTCTTCATATCTATTGAAATGTATGGGTTCCATTGGATATTATAGAGCAGCTGATGCGGGCGTTTCATGCTTTGGTTTGGGCAGTTCATCTTGGAGTCACTAAGATGTATCGTGACTTGCACCGATAGTATTAGTGGTTGGGTATGAAGAGGGAATTGCATAGTTTTATCACTTGATGTTCCACCTGTCAGCAGGTGAAGGCGGATCATTAGCGTCCAGTTAGGCTATTACATCAGTTACCTATTCCTATGTGGAAATGGGATGATGTTGCGATGGACACCATGACTAGTTTGCTGATGTCACCTCGAGGTAATGATGTTGTGTGGGTTGTGGTTGATAAGCTCACGAAGGTTTCTTATTTTTGACGATGATGGAAACCTTCAGTGTGGATGATCTAGAAAGGTTGTATATCTGAAAGATAGTATGACTCCATGGGGTCCCGCGCACCACTGTTTCTGATAGAGATGCTCATTTTACGTCACAGTTCTGGCAGATTTTTCAAGGGGTTCTTGGTACACGGGTTCTTCTGAGCACAACATACCACCCTCAGACTAATGGCCAGTTAGAGCGTATGATACAAGTGCTTGAGGACATGCTACGAGCATGCGTCATAGATTTTGGGGGCTCATGGGAGAGGCATATTCCCCTAGTTGAGTTTTCCTATAAAAATAGTTATCAGGAGACTATACAAATGGAACCATACGAGCCTTTATATGGTATGCTACGCCGATCACCCATGTGCTAGTTAGAGGTGGGTGAGGCAGCTTTAATGGGATGGAGTCTTGTTCAGGAGACTTTTGAGTGGGTCCAGTTGATACAGAAGTGGATGGATACCACACAGTCTCGTCAGAAGTCATATGTTGATCGCCACAGATGAACCCTATAGTTTGAGGTTGGGGATCAGTTTTTCTTGCGTATTTCATCGAGGTTGGTACACAGGCAGATCAAGAGATAGGGTAACCTATATCCGAGATATGTTGGGCCTCTTGAGATTCTGAAGAGGGTTGGGCCGGTAGCCTATCGAATGTAGTTTCCTCAGAGGCATTGTGCCATGCATGACATGTTCCATGTTTCTCAGTTACGGCGATACTATTTAGACCTGTCTCATGCTTTACAGCATGAGGAGGTTGAGATTTAGGTAGATGCATCCATTAAGGAGAATCCGATTCGTATCATTGATAGGAGCACGAAGGTTCTCCGAGGCTGGTCAGTTCCATTAGTATGGGTGTTATGGCAGCATGACCGATTATAGGATGATAATTGGGAGCGGGAGGCCGACGTACGTGCTCAGTGGCCAGAGCTATTCGCAGACGAATCTTGACAACCCTTCTAAGAGAAATTTGGGGAAGAAGTTCTATAAGGGGGGAAGATTGTAAGATCCATGGTTTTCGTACGAGGTACAGATCCTTTTTCTTTTCGGTTTAACTATTCTATTTAGGCCTAATGTGAATGCCTACCTTGACCGAGGGAGTTACAGAGGTGTCCAAGGATTTTTCGGAGGTCAAAACCAAGTTTTAGGATGGAAATGGCTTGGAAAAAGTTTTTCACAAGGTCTGCACATGGCCTGGTTAAACTGTACGCCTTGGTGCAGGCTTAACAGAGGCAAGAGCACAGGCTGCGCACAGTTTGGGAAACCGTGTGGGATGGTCATGTAGTTTCCCCTTGACTTCCAGGAAGGTCTGCACGGTCTTCGCACAGTTTGTTAGGCCGTGCAGGTAAACCGTGTGACCTTATGTGTCTTGATAGTTTAAATTTTTGTAATTAAATTGGTTAAATTTTATAAAAAACCTAATATAACCTATTCTTATTCAACCAGACAATAGGGGGATGCGCCTGAGAGCTCTCAAGGAGGCTACGGATGATTTCGATCCTGTTTCTCCGTCTGATCTCTATTTCAAACACCATTCATTTTGTTAGATCCGCAATGGTATGTCCTCAATTTCTTTTTAATCTATCTCGATTTTTCTAGTTATAATGAACAAAGATTGGATTAAGGCTCATATGCCCTAATTTCTCGTTCTTTGTCTATTCTTCAGATTTCTTCCAAACTAGGACGAATCAGAGCTTGATACTGGACGAGCTATCTAGTAAGTGCATAAGGTAAGTGGTATCATTCTTTTCACTGATTTTCAAGCTGTTTATATATGCTGGAGTGCCGCACACCCACTTTTGGTGTGTCCCTTGAACGTGGAATTTACCTTGTTATTACCTAGCATGTTGTAGATAACCTGAATAGGATAGTATGTGATTGAGTAAGGTTGTACACCTTGGACATGAACCACCCCGTGGGTGTGTTTCCTTGAATGGATCATTTATGGATTTTGACCCAGGATGCTTATGAGGCATTCCTTTTCTTTCCCTTTTGGGTTGATAAAAATGGATATTGAATATGAATGAAACTTCAATAATATGAAATTGCAATTCAAATGGTTTCGGTTATGGGATGGGTTTTTCCCCTTGACCCCTGTAGGCTAATTCATGAATTGAAATCCCACGTGGGTTAAATGATTTTGAACTACTGAAATGTTATACAATTTCATGGGTGAACAATGGAACCAACGTGAGTTTCCATGGATAGACTCATACGAGACTTGTTTCTGAAATTCCGTGTGAATCATGGATCCAGTGTGAGATTACATGGACGGAATCAATAGGGCATGATATTTCATGGGAGATACCCGGATATTATTTATAGGATCTTAGGGACGAGCTTAGATGACGGACTATACCGCACAAAAAGTGAGGCTGGGTACCTAGGAGGTTCGCCAGAACGGGCTTGTAGAGTGATGATGTGGTCCTAGAGGATCGCCGGAACGGGATTGTAGGGTGTTGGTGGATTTTCTCCCTGAGCGATGCCTAGTTTCTGAATTTAGTATTCCAGGAATGGTCTTAAGGAATGGTTTGAACAAATGAATGAAGTGATTGATGAATGGAATGGATACTTGAAGCAATGCAACACCAAAGCACAATCTTAGGTCGATCTTTCTAGTTTCCCTTGTATAATGCTTTCCATATTACACGACATGTTCATATATACATGGACAAATTAGCATGGATATTTGGTTGTTGCCTACTGGGATTCAGTCTCACACCCTGTTTGGGTCATGTTTTTTGATCCAAGAAGATTATATGATTTCAGGTAATGAGAAGGGAAAAGGCCCTTGTAAAAGTACTTGACTTGCTTCTCAGAGTATGAGTGCATGGGACCAAGCTAAGGCTTGCGATGAGACAGTGGATACAGTTTGGTTTCCTTTTGGTATTTTTTATACTTGTTCTGTATTGTGTTGACTTGCACCATTCCATATATATATGATCCTTCTATTTTTTATCTATTTCTACTGTCTATGTGTTGTCTACTGGTTACCTTCTTCCACTATTGTATGTTTGTAATTCCGCTGTGATACTTTGGTAATGAGGGAATAGTATCCCCACAGACTCACCATGCCCTCACTGCTAGTTGGCAGCCTCTAGAATTTGGGGAGATGCGATTGAGGCCATGTGGCGACTGGTCTAGCTACCAGGTTTAATGGTAAGTCAGGTCCGGACATTACACATTATGTCTGAGTTCTATAATTCCTTCTATAAAGGGATTTATAAGGAGGCAACTGAATCATCAAGTGAAATCCATCATATTCAGAAAAAAAATATGAACATGTTGATACTTGAAACCTTTTAAATCCATTGAAATAGAACTTAGAGTGACCTTTAATCATATGTAAAAAAAGTGTAATGGAATTCCTCCTCAAATAACATTATCAATATATAAAACCAAATCATTTCATATCCATAAAGGCCTCTAAAAATATAATTAATTTTGATAAAATAACATCACATAAAACTTCAAATGGTGTTTCATTGACTTTGTAGTTATGATATACCATGAACTCATAAACTCATGATGGTCTCTATCACTTTTAATTTAATAGTAACTGGATACATATTTTCCTCAAAATATAATTCACCATTTATTACTTAAAATAAATTATCTTATAAAAAATAATTTCATTTGAATATTTGGTTCATCATTGTACACATACAAAAACAAATGATATTTAATTATTACATAATTCATATAGATGTAGATAATCATAAAAAAACTCTAATGTAGGGCTAATAATATTTTTCACAATGATCATTAAAACAAAATAGAAGGTCACATTAATATCTATGGAGGGAAGGATTAGTGTGACCCAATTAACATGATCCACTTTGAACACCATGATTTCATAAGATTTCCCTTTCCATTTATCTTCATATGTTGTTGGAATTAAGCACCATTATTAACCCTTTCATTTGGTCTCATATTAGCAGAATTCCTATACTCCAGAAAAATGGAATACTGATGTGTGGTAGGTTCAATATTGGAGGTTTTCTCATTATTCACATAATTATATAAATTTTTCAAAACAATTTAGCATTCAAACAATTGATGAACTGAATTTACACACATATAAACTTTTTTAGTCCCATTAATATTAATCCCACCATGTTTCCTATAAGAACCAATGTTTTTATGGACATTTTTTACAAATTATTTAATTTTTACTGATTTTTTTTAATACACTAATTCAAACATTCCTTTCACAGAGAATCAACTTAGCATTTATTACACACAACACAGAGTTTTACAAAATGGAAATATAGTATTAAAATATTGTATTAAGAAATAACCTACTAATTATGTTAGTGGTAAGGAATAGTACTAACTAACTTATTAGAACCTATGGTTTATACAAACATCATATTAATTCATTAGTTACAATGAACCATTTTAATATAAAGGGAATATTTTTATAGAAAACAATGTTTATGCTCACAAAGTTGTTTTATCCAAGTAAATTAAATTAATTATTATTAGTGAGTTGTAATAATGTACTATATATATTGAATATTTTGTTAAATAATTATGATATTTTTACAATAGATTAAATAGGCATAACATAAGAAAAAACCAATTTTTACACATAAAAAAGTCATATTTTTATTAAGGCACTTCTACCATCTTTTGATAGATAAACTATTTTAAATATAAATCGTGGATATTTTATAAATTTTATATGTAAAAAATAATCTATATTTTTTAAAAATAAAAAAAATAATTAGGCTAGGGTGATTTTTTGGTATTTTTCTATGATGTTTTATTTTTTATTAAATATATAAAAATACTGAATTGTTCATCAAAATTTGTTTTTCCTCTAATTTATTTATAAGTATAAATTATATTTTTATTTAATTTTAAATTTTAATTATAATTGTTTTATAAATTTTTATTATTTAGTTCATTTTGATAAATTTAATATTTTAATTGGCTATAAAAACATACCTTACTTTTGATCATTTTTTCTTTGAAAACCCACATTGTCATCCAACATACTAGATTATATTTAAACTAATTTCTAACACATTTGTGTTTGGAATTTTTACAAATGGTTAACATTTTCTGTATACATATAATGTATAATATATATTAATGTCAACATATTATTTTACCCAAAAATATTGAAAGTAGTTAAAATTAATTATAATGATCAGAGTTAAATTTAACTCAATATGGGACTAAACCATAACCATAAGGCCCAAAACGCCCTAAACACTAGTGATAAAGACATTTTATGACCACATATACAACCCATAGTCCTTTATATATTCTTTTTACCATTATTGGATCCTCATTCAATAAATAACGCTGTTGGGGTTTCCTTTTTCCAAAATATTATAAGAGTGACACTCCTCCTCCATTAAAAAGGGCCTCCACTCCTCCCACTTCAACACACCTATCAAGACATATAAGCTCCCCAAAACTATTCCCAAATATCTCCCCAAAATCCTTAATTTATCCCTTGAAAAATCCATTTGGGTGAAATCCTTCCAAGATTCCCTCTGGTGCAAACCAAAAGGAGTTACCCGATTAAGAGGTGTCACACTCCCTAAATCTCATTTCTTTTAATTTGTTTATACACTCCCCCATATATTTTTATTCCATTATTTTATAAAATAACTAGTATCCAAAATATAATATAAGATTTATATTATATGGTTTTATTCAACACTTACACACACATATATCTAATGGGTAATGAACATATTGTTTACATGTACGGTGAACTACGACCTCAATAAACGATGATTGTTAATTTTTCTTTTACTGCATATCATGGTGTACATTATGTTGGAAACTATTTTTATAAATTTTTTTATTATATTTATTATGTATATAATCTTATTTAATTATTTTACAACACATATCTTGATCCATTCTATCTTGTGTACATACAATAACTTTTTTTGAGGAAATGTGCACCACTACCCCTCAATGCGATGTGATTCATTCATAAACTAAATGGAATATATTAAAGAAGGGTTTAGTGAAAATATATGATATTATAAATAAATTATAATAATGATATATATATATATATATATAAACATATATGTCATTTACTTTGTTTCATTCAACACGATAATTAAATAGAAATATAATTCATGTGTGCGTACAGTCTACCGTCTCCATGAATGGTGTATTTCATTTCATACTTCTATACTATATGGATTATTATAATACAAATATACTAAATATAAAATATATTTAAATCATATTTTACATTTTTTATATCATGATCTTAGTTTAATGACCAATGATATAATAAATTATGAAACATGCGAAAAATAAAGTGGATATTACCTGATGTGAAACCTTAGCATATAATTTTTAACCAACAAGTAATATAAAGACATAATAAAAAAATAGGTAGTATTAGATATAAAAATATGATTCTATAAAATTTGTATAATAATGTTACATTTATTACACATGATTTTTTTCCAAGTACAAAGAGATTCAGGATACAAGGTAAGGGAATTTCATCCCAATTTAAATATATGTGAGATACGTGCAATCTTTACAACTAATTTATTTTTTTCTTTGGGTATAATAGACATGAATGTATTATATAATTATTATTATTAAATTTAATGTTTTTTACATATACATTCTATTGTTTTTCTTTAGTGTTGTTTATGTTTCAAATTGTTTTTAAGAGACTTTTGTATGTTTTTATAGAAAACAGTTTGGAAATGGGTTTTAAGATTATTTATAAGCATCATGGTAAAAAAATTTCAAAATGATTTCATGGTTTCATTATAAAATTTCATGTTATTTTAAATGAAAAAAAATTTCAAAATTTTTTATGTTTTAAATATCATTATAAGAGAAGAATGATATTTTCCTCAAGAAATGTTTTTTAAATGATATTTCAAAATTAATTACCATATAATATAACATCCATTTATGTTAGTCATGAATTTCATGTAAATGATCGAATGGTTCCATTTATATTATTTATCTAAATTTTTATTCTGGATTCCATGTTCTTTATGAAACCCATTTCTCTTTCACTGGTTATATGTTTATGAAATCTATTTTTATTTCACAGGATAAGTTTTTGATGAAATGATTAGTAATCTTGTATCTTTTTTTAAAGGTTATGATATGATTACATGTTCATGAAACACATTTCATTTCATGGGTTATGAAATGATTTTTTGTGAATTTATGAAAAATATATTTATGATTCTATTATGAGATGGGTGGGACCTACATCCCCCTCTAATTGATTCGGTAAAGATTTATATATCATGAGATAAATAAGATGGTCTTGGTAGTGGAACTTTCTAATATAATAGCCATTAGGGGTGAACCCTGACAACCAATATGACATGAAGAGTGAAATCATGCTACTAATATGTCCATAAGAGTTAACCATGACTACTAAGATGGTTTGAGAAGTGAACTCTTACTTCTTAGATGGTCATTTAAGTGATTCCATAGATACTATGGAAAAATATTATATATGCTAATGTGTTTACCACAATTACATGTCATATTCCTATATTATCATTTAATGGAATATGTTCCTTATTTCTTAATGATTTATGTCTTATGAACAATCATGTTTTAATCTATGATTCGTGTTTCAGATATGTGATATATAGGGTATGATATTCAAATGTTTTGAACATGTTACCATACTCCTTTTCTCATGTTTATTCATATTTTTTTCCCTTGTTTACCCTTACTAAGATTCTGAGCTCACCACTTTTTATGTTTCCTTCCCCAGGTTATGAAGATACATACTATGTTTTATATGACTAATATGTATTTTAGTCAATATGAATGTGGTGGGACATGATGTAACTCACTTATGTAGTAGTGTTTATGTTTCCATGTTTACAAAGGTACTACACTAATATGTTCTTTGGGAACCTATTTTTATAATGTAGTATGTATTCCTCAAAATTGATGTAATGTTAATATATGTAAAAACTAGGTTGTTATAGTTTCTATAAAAGTAAATGTTTGGTTAAACATTATATGTTTGGATGATAAAACGTTGGAGAGAACACTAAGAACATTTATAATGATATGTACAAGAAGAAAGAAAAGAATATGAAAATGTCCTAGAATTTTTGTATAAGATTGAGTGAGTGGTTTCCTATAAATACATCCATTTTTGGGTAATAAAAGTGGATGTGGCTCTGATATATATGTAATTATGAGTAACAACTATGATATAATGTTCCATGCCAGACTCAGTGTAATCTGTTTCAAAAAAAAACTATCCTTCTTGTACACCTCAGTTCATAGCCCTTAGTGATATACTTTGTTAATTATCGAAGTCTTCATGAACCATCATGGTGGATTTAAAAATTATCTATCTATGAATATTCTCAGATAATCCTAAGGCATGAATGATTATGGAAGGTGTCATAACATTGAAATTATATATGTAACTTCTCGTAATTATGTGGTTCCCCATTATTATAATTGATAATCACTATATACTTTTCATTTTAGCCAATAGATGGAACTTGAAGGAACCATGTTAATTGTGATTGTGATAGAAAATGAAAATATTTTACACGTGATAAAATAAATGATAGGGGATCTAGAATGAAAATTATTTTCGTTATTCTCACACCAATTTCTTATGATACGAATCATGGTGGATTTCTAAATGAGCAGAGGGGGGAAAATATTCTATTGAGTGGTTTATATGGAAAATTCCACCTTCTTTCAGAGGATATTCTAATCCACTAGTTTGAAATCAATGTATCCATACTAATTAAAATATATTATTCAATCTACAGTTTTTAGATCATGGTAAATTCATTATGGATATATATTAGTTATAAGGGAAGTAGACCATTGGTGGACTCTAATTTAGAATACAAGGAATCAAGATGAAATTGAATCTATAGAATGGGTTTAGATAGAAAACTAATATTTCAATAATTACATTCCTCATATTCTTCACAGCAACATTGAGAAGGAGTTCATCAAGCTAAATTAAATGGATGATGATCTTGTTGGTACCTATGAGGCTAATTTCACTTGTCTTGCGAGGTACACTTCTAGATTTATAATCTAACCTAAAAGAAATATTTATAGGTTCTTCAGTGGATTAAACCAACAAAACAGAAATTAATTGTATAGAGTAGAAATTATTAGTTATGAAGAGACTGTGTGGTGAGAAATCAAGGTTTCAATGGAGGATGGAATCACATATAGACATTAAGGTTTTTACAAGAAAAGGAAGACAGAGTTAAAGGAAAATATAAAAAACATGTAGAGATGAAGATGACCTTTCCAATATTCTCTTTGTGAGGGAATATGTATAGATTAAATTTTATTTAGGGGTATAATAAGTTTCTTGTGTGTGTAAGGGAATTCCATCAAGAATTTGATTGTTGATGTTATGTGAAGAAATCATCTAATAATGCTAATGGAGTGAAATCGTCACCTAATTCCCCTCCCATGTTCAAATTCTACTATTGTAAGGAGAATGTGAAATATGATAATGAGTTCCCATACCTAAGACCTAAGGATGATGATAGATTTCCACACCCTATTAAGTAGAGGGAAAATGTTAAATATCATTCCATCACAACTTATGATGAGTGGAAATATAATGACATGGTGAAAAGTACACTTACCAGCTACTCTAGAACTCCTATTATCTTATTTTATACCGGATCTACAAACTCTTTCCTATCTAAAGAATTTACTAAGGGTTGTGTGATTCGAACAAAATAATTAGATTTGTAATTACCAATTAAAACCCCTAATGGTACGTATATGAAAACCCATGTCTATAATTCATATCCGGTTAATGTTTGTGGGAATGTTCTTCCTATAAATCTTTTCATTCTTCCTTTGGTTGAATTTTATGTCATCATAGACATTAATTCTATTTCTCTGTATAAATCTCACAACAATTGTTTAGGAAGGGAAGTTATGTTTGATATTTCAGACCCTCCAAAGATCATCCATCAATATAATGATATGCATGAACATCCTATAATTATTACATTAATTGTATGGGTCTTAATTCCCATTTATAAGGGTTGTTTATCTTAAATGGTTGGATATAAAATTCACATAGATGAAATTAAAACTATTTATAAATGTATGGATGACTTTCCAGGATAGTTTCATAGCCTTCCAATAAAACGCAAAGTTTATTTATTAATAGAAGTCATCCCTGGTCCCAAAATAATTTCAAGTAATATTTATAGAATTTTCCAGATTGAGTTACCAGACTTCAATGAGAAAATCATAGATAACCTCAATAAGTAATTAATTTGGCCATGTTTGTCACCTTGGGGTCCACCTATTATTTTTGTTAAAAATAAAGACATATTCATATGACACTTGATTGATTATCATGAGTTGAATAAAATAACAAGTAAGAACAACTATCCTCTACCCAATATTGATGAATTGTTTGATCAACTCTGTAGATCTCAATACTATTCCATGATCTACCTTCAATCTATACATCATAAATTGAGGGTCAAGAATGGGGATATACCAATGATGAAATTCCGTACAAGGTACAACACTATGAATATATAGTAAATCCTTTTGGTCTTACTAATTACCTTTCTATCATTATGGATTTAATGAATAGTGTCATTATAGATTACGTCGATTAGTTTTTTGTAGTATTTATAGATGATATTATTATCTATTAAAATATCAAGTAAGGGTATGCAGACAATTAAATAATTTTACCAGACAATCTAAGGAAGGAGAAAATATATGAAAATATTAGAAAGTGTTAATTTTTTCTACAAAACGTTTCATTTTTTGGTAATATAATATCATGATATGGTTTAGTAGTAGATCTATTAATGATGGAGGCTATTGAATGTAATCCTGGACAAACCATGGTGACTCAGATCCATATCATTCTATGTTTAGCAAGATACTATCCACAGTTTTGGGGAATCTATAATGACTCTCGAATCCTATGGCCATGTTAAATTAGAATGATTTTATGATCCTTTAGAAAGATGAATGTGAGGAAAATTTCAAGGAATTAAAAAAAAGGATGGTCAGTTCACCTGTTCATACATTACCCGGTAGTGGATATGGGTTTCCAATCTACAGTAATGCATCAAATAAGATTTGATTGTGTTCTTTTGAAAAATAACATGTTTATAGTTTATTCCTCATGAATGATTACAATTCATGAGATAATTAACCAACTAATGATTTGGAGTTAGTAGGGATAATTTATCCACTAAGGATATCAAGGTATTATCATAA
This sequence comes from Viscum album, assembly GCA_963277665.1. NCBI lineage: Eukaryota > Viridiplantae > Streptophyta > Magnoliopsida > Santalales > Viscaceae > Viscum > Viscum album. The sequence continues at coordinate 484,003,332 of OY728131.1, forward strand.
TAGATAAAAGTTTGATATATACACTAATCATAAATGTCTAAAATATATATTCACATAGAAGGAGTTGAACATTCATCATAGAAGATGGTTTTAGCTAATAAATGATTATGACTTCTCAATACATTACCACCCTAGGAAATTGAATTATGTTGCTTATGCCTTATGTCGAATGGATCATGATTGATTAACAATAAAGAGGATCCCAAAAGATCCAATATTTTTGGATTTTCAAATTATTGAAATAAAAATCATAATGGAAAAAGATAAATAATATCTTTCTCAAATTAATGTTAAAAAATCTATCCTTGTTAAGATTATGGAGGTGGATAAGGAATATACAGAGATGAAAGACAAATTTAGAAATGTTCTCGAGTATAACCTTGCTCATGATATAATGATAATATTTTGGAACCGTGTATGTGTTCCTCCTACACCTGATTTTAAAAAGTTACTATTCGAGGAAGATCAAAGTTATTCATTCTATATTCATCTTAGAAGTATGAACATGTATAAGGATTTTAAATAATATTTTTGGTGAGATGGAATAAAGGCAGATGTCACAATGTTGACATCTTGGTACTTGTTATTACAACAAGTTAATGCTGAATAAAAAAACATCTAAAGAGATGTTGCATCCTCTAACCAAACTACAGTGTAAATGGGAGAGCATCACTATGTATTTTATTGTTTGACTACCCAAAACCAATAAAGGGTTAAATTTTATATGGGTGGAAATCAATTGACATAATATGTCAGCACACTTCATTGCAACCAAAGAATATTTCTCTATAGATCAGCTTACCAAGATATAAATTAAAGAGTGGAAAGGCTACATAGAGTACCATATTCCATTGTATCTGATCGGGATCCGAGTTTTAACTCCAAATTCTAGTGAAGTATTTTGTAATCACTTAATACAGAATTGATTTTCAGCACTACTTATCATCCCCAGATGAATGGTTAATCTGGAAAAAAAAAAATTCAACCCCTAGAGGATGTGATGATATCTGTTTTATTATATTTCAAAGGTGTTTGGGATGAAACCCATAATCTTGTTGATTTTTTTTCCAACAATATATATCACTTAAAAAATTTGATGTCACCTTATAAATCCCTTCATGGGAAGAAATTTATAGCTCTAGTTTTGTTTGGATGATGTTGAAGAACGAAAGCTATTGGGACCTAAGATAAATGATGAAATCACAAATATGATTAGTGTAATTATAGAGAATATTACATAATCTAAAATTCAACAAAGAAGTTATGATGATAACCATCAGTGTGAGCTAGGATTTGATTTTTTATGAAAAAGGGTTTTATAAGAATCAATCCCTATAATAACATTATGATATTTTTGAAGAATGTTAAACTAATACTGAGGTATATCATTTCATTTTGAAATTATTCATCATATCGTGATGGTAGCCTATCATGTGGAACCTCCACCAAATCTCTCTTGAGTGCATGATGCATTCCAAGTATCTCTCTTGAGAAAGTACATACCCGACCCTTCACATGTACTGAGCTCAAAGGCTATATAGGTGGATACTGAAAATTCTTATGAGGAGAAACTAGTTTAAATTTTTGATTATATAGTGAAAGATATATTAAATAATAACAGTCACCTGATCAATGTTTTTTTATAAAAAACTAGTTAGAGGTAGCTATGTGGGAGATTGAGGATATGATGAAGCACATGTATCCTCATTTGTTTATACTAGAATATAAAATTTAGAGGGATAAATTCATTTTTAGGGGTGTATAATGTGGCATCCCATGTTTTTATAGAACTTTTATTCAGTTATTTATTATTTATTTATTTTCAATGAAATAAGTCAAACATTCCATTCACACGGTATTGACTTTTCATACATTACACACAACACTGCTTTTTACCAAACAACAATATATTATTAAAATAATATATTAGACATAACCTATATATTAAGTTAGTAGTAATGAATCTTACTAACTAACTTCTAAAAACATATGGTTTAATCAAATACAAAATGAAATCATATGTTAAAATGGACTAATTGAATGTAAACATAATATTTTTATTGAAAACAATTTTTATGCTCACAAATCTATTTTGTCCTCATAAATAAAATTATTTACAATTAGTGAGTGATATTAATGTAATATATATATATATATATATTATATTCTATAACCTATTGTTCATATTTATCCGGTAGATTATATTGGCAAAATATATTAAGAAACCAATATTTACACATGATTTCATATATTTTTAAATAGGAAATCTTGCCACCTATTGATGGAGACCCTGTTTTAAATCTAAATTTTGGGAATTTAATAAATTTTATATGTCAATTTTTTTTTAAAAAATATAAACATAAAAATTTGGTTATAGTGAATATTTGGAATGTTTTGGTGAATTTTAATTTTAGTAATGAATAGTTTAAAATAATAAATTCTAACTCAAAAATGATTTTCCATCTAATATATTTATATAGTTAAATTATATCTATAATTAGTTTTAAAGTTTAATTAGATCAAAATTTTATAAATTTATCCAATTGAGGTCATTGGAGTCAATTTTATTTTTAAATTAGGTATAAAAACATATCAAACTTTTGAACTTTTTAACTTTAAAAACCCTCATTGTCATCCCATATGTGGGATTATATTTAAATTAATTTCAGACACTTCTGTGTTTGGAATTTGAAAAAATGGATTACATAATTGAAATAATGAAAAATTATAATTTAAATTCTTATAAATTTTTTATACCAAAAATCTTTGCGAATGAAAATAAATTTAATTACAACATTTAAGGTTAAATTAATATTAACAAGAGACTAAACCATAACTTTGAGGCCCAAAAAACATATTCACTTATCCTATATCCATTTCATCGAAATATTTAGACCCTCTAATCCCTTTTATTGACATTTTCCCATTATTGGATCCACGTTCAATATTACAAATGTGCTTGGGGTTTCCTTTTTCCAAAATATTACAAGAGTGCCGCTCCACCTATATTATAAATGCCTCCTCTCCTCCCACGTACACACACATATAAAGCCACTTATGTGCTAAAAAACTTTTCCAAAATAGCTCCCCAAATTTACTAAATTCTTACTATAATCCTCAATTTAGATGAAAGCCTTCTAATAAATCCATTTGATGCAGACTAAAAGGAGTTACCTGATATAGGGTAACACCCTCCCTTGAACACCTTTTTTTCATTTTCTTTCTCCACTACCTAAAATATTTTTATTCCATGATTGTAAAAAAAATATGGTATACTAAAAATTATTGGATGTTTTATGCTAATTTTTTGACCTAAAATTTCCCACACTTGCACTTAATGGGTAAAAACATATTGTTTACGAGTACCGCGAACTACCGCCCCACAAAACGATGATTTTTCATTTTACTTTACAACATATCATGGTAAAAATTATTATAGAAAATATGTATATATATGTATATATATTATATATGTTATTTATTTATACTTATATAATTAATTTAAAAACATATAATTATTCTTCTCATATTGTATAATACAACAATTTTGTTTGAGGAAGTCTAGACTACCATTCCCTCATAGTTACATGATTCGTTCCTAGACAACACAGAATGTATTAAGGGTGGGTTTAATGATTATATATGACATATATGATATAATAAATATATTTTAAAAATTATGCACGCACACACACACATATAAAAATATTACCTTTTCATTCGTTCATTCAACATAAGAATTAAACGAAAATAACGTTCACGTGTACGTTTGACCGTCCGTCTCCATAAACAATGTATTTCATTTCAGAATTCAATATTATATGGACTATTATAATAAACATATAATGAATATAAATTATATGAAAATAATGTTATTTTTTATTAAAATAGAAATATAAATTTTTGAAAAATGATTTCAAAAATTGAGACACATGCGAAAAATATAGTGGATATTACACGAAGTGAAAGCAAAACATATAGTAGCTAAGAAATATGTAATATAAGGTCATAAAAAACCATATATGGAATAATATATAAGAATATAATTTTTTAAAATATTTATAATAATTTTTAATATATAATTTCAAATGCTTTCTCATGTAGAATTATAGTCATGACACAATGTAAGGGAATTTCATCTCACATTTTATATCCATAAGTTAGATGACTTGTTCAACACTCTTTTCCTTTTTTTATGGTGTATATACTCCTAATTAATTTATTATATGATTCTTATTATTAAATTATGATTTATTTAAATATCTATTATATGTTGTTTATTTAAATGGTTTATGTTTCAAAAGGTTTTTTAAAGTATTTTGTATGTTTTCTTGCGAAACAGTTTCGAAATTGTTTTCAGGATTCATTATATGTTTCAAAGAAAATGGTTTTGAAAATTTTTACATTATTTTGTTATATTTTTTTATTTATATTTTAAAATAAAATAGTACAAAAATGGTTTAGGTTTTAAAAAAATCATTGAAGAGTGATATTTTTTTCAATAAATTTTTTTAAAAGATCCTTCCAAATCATTTCTAATCCAAGATAACATCTGTTGATATTACTCATGAATTTAATGAAAATGATCAAATGGTTCCATTCCTATTATTTATAAAAATTATTTATTCATGATTCCATGGTTTTTGTCAAACTTGTTTTTCTTTTATTGGTTATATGTATATGAAATCAGGTTTTCTATCATGGGTTATGTTTTTGATAAAATAATTAGGTATCTTTAATATTTTCCCACATATTAATATATATGCATACATGTTTATTAAACCCATTTAATTTTATGTGTTAGGATATTATTGTTTATGAATTTGTAGAATATGTTTGAATTATTTCATCATGAGATGGTTGGGAACTACATCTTCCTTCAATGCATGGGGTAAATATTTTTAAATCATGTGATGGACAAAGATGGTCTTGGTAGTGAACCTTGACTACTAATATGTCCATGGTAGTGAACCATGTCTACCAAATGGTAAGAGGAGTGAAATAATGCTACTAAGATGGACATGGTAGTGAACCATGACATGTAAATGTTATGAGGAGTGAACCCATACTAATAATATGGTTTAGTAGTGATTCCTTGTCTACTATTGAAATCATATTATATACACTTATGTGTCAGCCAAAATTTCATGTATTTTTCCTACATTATGATTTCATGGATTATGTTATTTATTTCCTTATGATTCTGGACATTTGAATTTTCAATCATTATTCCATGATTCATTTTATGATCTATGATATGAAGGGTCTAATATTCAAATGTATGATAACATTCTCATACTCCTATGCTCATGTTTACTCTTATATTTATAATTTGATCATCCTTTATGAGCATGTATGATAACCCCTTTTTATGTTCCTTCCCACTGTTATAAAGATACATACAATTTTTGATGTGTATAATAACATTTCTTGTTAAGAAGATCCTAATGGGAGATGATTTTGATCACTTATCTAGAAGTGTTCAAGTTTCCATGTTTCTAAAGGAACTAGACTAATACACTCCTTGGTTGTCTTTTTTTTGTAATGTTTTATATATTCTGAAAAAGTGATTAAATGTTTTCATTTTTCAAGACTATATTGTAAAATTTTTTCTCACACTTTCAGAATAAAGTAAAGGCCCTGGTATTCTCTCTGGGGTTCTTATATTTTAATTTTAATTTTAATTTTAATTTTAATTACATTTTTATCTTCTTATAAAAGCCATGATAATGATGTGTAACTTAAACCTCAATTTCCTCCTTGATATCATATCAAACAGAATCTCCAAATAATTGAATTCCCCTTTTGGATAACTCCTTTTTTTATTTTTATTGATGAAATTGATGAATTAGGAAACCATACATTAATATTGAATGATAGTTACATAAAAGTTCCTTATAAGTCCTATAAAATTTACCCGCATGCACAAAAACATTTATCATGCGAATTCATAAGATCTAGGAATTCATTATATATTTATAAATCTGGAATATAAGGAATGTACCAATTGAATAATAATTTTTAATCTTATCAAAATTCATGGAGTTAATTTAATATCATTTCCTTATACTATTAATAACATTCAAGTATTGATCCACATCACCATGTAGACAATGGACATAAAATGTGACATTTTCTTCCTTTGAACAAAAAATAAATGAATATAAAATTTTTGTGGTAGCATTCTATTTCTTAACAAACAATGATTTAGTAGAACCATTGAAATAATGTAGAAATTTCTTAAAAAGGATTTAATATAATTTTGTTCAATCCTTTACTAATTTTCATGTTTACCATGAATCATTTCATGAGAAATTTGTGTGGTAATATAAATCGGGGTTTTATTTCATCTCCCATACCATTTAGTTTCTCAAGGGGTTTATCATTTAATTATCTACATTATTCATTAAAAAAATAGTTCCTTCACATTTCATGCATTGAATAAAACAAAAAAAAATAGTGTGATAAAAACTAATCATTTCTGGGAACCAAATTATCATTAAAATCACATAGATGGTCTGTAGATATGGTGATATTCTTTTTAATATATGACACATTATGATAATAAGAGATTTTTCACATTCATCATCTATTCAAGTTCTTCATCATTATCTGTAAAATCTGATTGAATTTTAGGAGTATATCTCTCGAGAGTGTAAAACCTAGTGTGTAGTAAGAAACATTATCATTCACCAATTTTTAATCATGTCTATATTAATATGGTTTTCTTAGGGTTTTTAACCCTAGGTACATCTTTTTTAGAGCTACATCCACATGTAGTATCTTGACTATGATGTAATTGGGTGAAATTCACTAGATTTATCCTTTACCAAAATTCCAGAACATTTTACCAAACATTAACTCATCATTAGTCTTATCCATAGATACCTACCTAGATATATACGTATAAATATCCCTAGGTATATCCGTAATGTTTTCTAATCCTAGTTTCCGATGTTCAACCAACCCTTTCATCTGAAACAATCTATAATGACACAGACATGTCATATTTTGATATGAAATATTTTTACAGGAATATTCATTACCTTACCAATAAAATACATAAGGAACGTAATAGTTTAGTTCCTTTGGAATAAAATAAACCAATATTCAAATTTGGTGAAATATTTTAGATTTTTTTTACAATGATTTTCCCATTTAGTACTATTCATAGACATACCCAACAAAAACCATTTATCATAACCTAGGTAAAGGAAACATATGGAAGGGTGAGCTCAAACTCTTAGTTATGGTATAAAAATGATATATGAATATAAGAGAATGTGAAAGCATAATATAATAATAACCGTACATCATAATGAACATAATAAATAAATTTGACACCCAACACATCATAGATCACAAACACGGGTCATGGAATAAGGATTGGAAGTTCATAAGACATCAATCATATGGGAATCAACTACCATGATCCATGATAGAATATCATTGGAATAAGATATATAATTTTTTATACTCATAATCATAGAAAACATAATGACAAGGATACCCACAAATTCATTCATAACATTTTAGGATTGTGTTAACCTCTTATGCATTTGTTTTGGGATTGGGATAACCTCCCATGTACTATTGTTGGTCTTGGGTAACCACCAGTGTACCCTCTATTTTAGAATTGGACTATCCACCGATATACCCTCAATTATGGGAGTATGATAACCACCCATTTATCCATTTATCTCATAGAACATTAATAAATACCCAATGAATTATAGGTAGATATAGGTCCCACCCATCACATAATAAAAATTATTCTTATGTACGCCACAAGATAATAAAACTTTAATCTTATTATTACACCTGAATGTAATAGGTTTCATAAACCATTCATCATATCATAATCGGTTGAAAAGAGGCAGGTTTCAAAAAAAATCATTATTTAATGCTATCATAACACATGTAAAAATAAGTGGTTATCATAAGAAATCTATAATGGAATAACCTGTGGGGGAGAAATAGATTCCATAAACATCATTTAAACATAAACATAAACCATTAATATAATAAATAAAAATGGTATCCTTAGATCATATCCACCATATGGAATAGTTAATATCAAAATATTTCATTTTAGATGGAAAATAATTTTGAAATATTAGTTTTAGAATTTCTTAAGGATAATATATTTTATATGAAAATAAATTTTTAAAACATAAAACTTTTCAAAATTCATTTTTTAATAAAAACATCAAATCATATATAGTAATATTTAAAAATAATTTAAAAGAATTAATGGAAAAAATATCATTTACACATTGAAAAAAAAATTTAAAGCATTTTGAAAATCCATTTTACATGAAAATTGTTTTGCGAACATATTAGGGAATATTCAAAGAAAATAATGGCCATGATGGCGGTAAATTCCATTCCAATCTTAAATGATAAAAACTCGATTCCTTTCAAAAACATGGTAAAAATAAAAACATGCATTGTTTTATAATGTTACAAGAATATTCCATTAAAAAATTTATAAAAAAATAAAAAATCTCAAAAATTCCTTTTCCAAAATCATTGTTTTCTAATAATAAATTTTTTGAAACATTTTTAGAGAACATTGTTTTCGATGAAAATGGATTTCCAACCAAAAAGATGATTTCTCTTAAAAACATTATATCGAACATGTGAGTACATAAATGAAGTAAAAGTGAGGTATATAATATATTATATTGAAATAAATATAGATTGTGAGAATTTATGTTCTTTGGGAGAGATTTTTTATTATAAATTATCATCTGAAACATCGTTATAAACAATCCCAATAAATGATGAGATTGAAACATAAATTACATACCACATTGGAAACATTGAAATGCATTCCACATGAAAGAATATCATTAAATGAAAAAAAATAATGAGGATAAGTGAATTCATGATATAACATTCCAAAGGCTCTATATATACACCTTGTAAAAGAATATTTTTTTATAACATAAACATACACCTTAAAAATTTGAAGTTGATAAAACAATTAGTTACCAGTTTAAAAGGTTTTCAAACCCAACCCCTATTAATTATAGATCAAAAATGGATTTACAAATTAAAATAAATTTTCGTATAATCATCATAAAATTAATTCTTATAAATTATATACATCAAATAAATGAAATAGATATTAAATATGGAATATGTCTCATATAAGGTAAAAAATGATACACAAATCCAATACCCATGTATCAAAATCATTGGTGCACATTTGATACTCCAGTATAATAAATATATGTTTTTAAGTCTATTTAATTACTATAATTATATTATCCCTAGTATATATGACATACATATGTCATTTTATTACTAATTCACTAACTATTACTTTTCAAAATTATGCTTCATGTAACAACTGCTTTGTTTTTCATTTATGATTTAATTTGTTATCTATGATCATATTAAATGGATTATGGTTACATAATATACATGAAATTAACCATTATGAATAAATTTATTATATATTCATTATATATGTACGTATATATTAATAAAATTTATTAATAGAAAATGAAATAGCATGTTCAAGGAGACGGTATGCTATATGTACGCATGAACATTGTTTATATTTTCTAATCTGATTTAAGGAAAGAAAGAGAGGAGATATTAATTATAATTATAAACTAATTTATTTTTCATATATATAATATATTATTATTAAATTCATAATTAATTAATTTCAATTAAATCGTGAATAAATCACATCTCATAGTGATGCGGTATTCTTCCAGGCACATGAACAATGTTGTAGTATTCCCCCATAACTAAAAGTATGAATATATAAGTGACATAAATATTTAATAGCCATAATAATAAAATTTATATCATATATAATCAATAAATACATAAATAGTTTGAATAATTAGATACTGTAATGGACAAAATAATTAGATTAGTTTTTGAGGTGGTCGTCTGTCATAGAAAGGAATTGAGATTTCTTAAACCATTGAATAGAAGTGGAGATAGTAATAGGTTATTAATTTTGTGCAACAAAATCTAATTATATTCAATATATTATGTTCATTATATAATAACTGTATAATAATAATTTAATGATGAGTTTGATAAAATAAAAAAACTCTAATTGATGAAAATTACCTCTTATTTAGGTGTCCCCTATAGGTTTCCACCTAATGCCTCAAAAGTATGGATTGAAACCCATAATAATCCTTATAGAATGATATAAGTGATTTTTGAATGTTATTTGGTCAGGTATTGGATGAACTAAATGGGTTTCAATGTGTAAGTAAGCGAGGATAGGGGGTGGCATTTTATTTGCGAGGTGAGAGGAAAACATGTAAATTTTTAAAAATATTCAATCATGAACAAATTTGTATCATTCAAAAATTATAAACGATGTCATATTAAATTAACTAGAAGGGATATGTTAGAAATATGGCCATAAAATTTTTTTTGGAAATATTTTTATGTCATTTTTACCCTTATCATCTTTATTTTACACTATAGTAAATCCATTTTTACCTCAACCACAATAATTAATTATTTTTGCTTTTTTCGCTATTCTTTTCTGATAAATTTATTTTTTGGTTATTATATATTATATGGTATTATAATTCAAAATATGAAATATATTTTTCCAACATAAATGGACATAATTTTCAATATTTAATTTAAATTAAATCGCGCATATGGGATGAGAATACAAGTTTTTACGGAGAAAAAATGATTAATTGTTTACAATGTTTTTATATAAAAATTAATATGAAAATAATTCTAATTACACAAATTGGGTTATATGATATACAATTTATCTATTTAAACTATAAAACCAATTTTTTTTAAAAATAATTAAATTAAAAATTATTGATATTAAAATTAAATTTTCAATTAAAATTCCGTATTTTTCATTATTCATTGATGAAATATAAATTTTAAAAAAATCCAAAAAAATCAGCCAAATTTAATTTTGAAATAATTATTTAATTAATGATGTTTATTTTATCAAATGATTTTTATAAAAGGTTAAAAAATTAATTTAATGTTATCTGTTAATTCCTGACAAAATAGTCTTTTAGAAAAAAATAATTTACTGATAATATGTGTGTTTTATTTTAAATTATTCTTATTTTATTTGTTATCAGTATATATCTAATAAATGTATCAAAGAATTATATTTTCATAATTTATTTAATATAATTAATACACTTGATTCAAATGGTTAGGATATGTATTAAATAATAATGTTTATATATATTGATGTTCAGTAAAACATGGTCTTGTATGTAATGCATGCTATATTGAAAACATGTTTTCTCATGTAACAAAAATAACGTCGCCTTATGTGTATTTAAATATATAAAAAATTTAATTTACTCTGAAAAAATATTTCATAAAATCTCAGGGTGTTACTTACAACATTCCAATGTGAGATCCCAAATCATGTTATCCAGAACCCGAATGGTTCGCTCTACATGGAAGAACCACACATCTCATTAGTTCACATCTAAGGGAAATAAACCTACATAACAACCTATCTCATAGTGTGGATGTTTTCATTATCAATCTTCATAAAGTTCTATATAATCCCTAACATTGGAAAACCCATCAAGAACATACATAGTGGTTATCCGGTCATGTGATACCTCACGAACAAAAACACATAGTTGTTCCCCACTGCCTCGCTAGAATAGAGAATGGGTAATCACCAAAATCAAAAGACATGATGATTTATTATATAGTTACTTTTATAAAAATATTATTCCAAGAATACAAGGGTATAAATGAAAAATATAGGTCTGCATAAGTGTACACACTAGGTTATACATGACCCTCCATATAAAAACCTATAAATACACCACAAAATAAACATCTCTGCTAGAGTATACTGATATATGAAAAATAATATTGGAATAGTACTATGGATCCAATATACGTCAATGAATACTCATAATGGGGAAGTAATCCTAACTTGTCCTTAGGTAAATTTCCTCAACTCCACCACTAGAGCATGAAATTCAATGCTCATAACACCACTAATCTATGCTTTATACAAGACATGTGATAAAATTTAATCTCTATCTTCCCGGACATGATAATTTCATACAAAACATGGGTTCACTCTAACCATATGGAGAAACATCATCCTAAAATGTTGTAACAATACCACATCCACAAAAATTAAACATCTATTCATGGTTGGTAGGAAACCAAACCACACAAAGGAAACATTGTAAGGAATATCATTACTTATAATAAAAGGATATATGCATGGAAATCCATCTACCAGAGTCATTTTTCACTCGGAATAAGTGTTTATATCCTTCCACCATACTTTATAGTACCTCCAAGCTTAAGGTTCAAGCAAATTAGAAATAATTTGTATCTATAGTCCTCAAACAATGGCTACACTCAGTGAAATGTTGCTCAAAACACTTTGTGAGGTATAGATGGAGTATAAAAACAACATAGTGTAACTCAAACCACACTCAACCCTCCAATATAGAAAAACCTTCTTCTTGAAGATTGTTTTATTCCTCTCCCTACCAATATAAAATGACCATTAGTTTCTACAACTCCAACACACCAACTACCCTGATTGTACAAGACAAAGGAACTAATTTAAAACAACTTGATACTATCTCCCTTGGAAATCATTGACTGACGGACATGTTTTTTTATTGCGCCACATAAATGCATCTCCTTGGAGAAAGTGTCACTATTGGTTTTTGAGATTTAAAATATATTAAAAAACTCCATCACATGGATATACTAACAACTCAAGTCACCCAGGATAGACCTCAACCTATAAGTGTCATAAAAGGGTATCTCAAACATGTAATAGTCAATACTCTTATACATGTCGAGGATATACATATCATATCTATAATAATCCTCAAAAACTCATGGTTATTGGCATATATGGATGATATAAATCTAGACCCCCATCCATATGCTCTCCCCACTCCTCTTCCATGTTTAATATCTTTTAGAACTCCATGTGTATAATGATATCTCTTCTAGCGTGGTCAACCAACCATATTTATCATATGACTATTTCATGTTAGAAAATTTCATTTGAGATGTCCCTATCAATCAAAATAAAAACACTACCTCTCTTGTAGTAGACATGATCCATATTGGGAGCCTTGAGACACAAATCATTCATCTTGAATTCATATCCTTAATTTTCTCAAATGTATGGATCCCATAGCATGTTGTTGACTACCAAATCTCAAGGTATTAGATACTGTGCACCCAAAACCAATACTTTGTGTGAACTCATTAAAATATATCTCCATAACCAAGGACTTGTCAATATTTGTATCATTAGTTGGATGTAAACATTTTATCACTAACACCCCTATATTCTAGTTTAAGACTTGTTCAAAGGATATACATGGAAAAATAAATTGTGAACTATATATAGGGAGTGTTATGAATGGTATTTGAACCTCACAAAATATTTTTCCATGATCATGATACCCTACTAAATCTATAGTCTCTCTTTGTTACACACTGATATACATGAAATGGGATTAAAATATTCCATAGAGAGTGACTCAAATTCTATATATGTGAGATTTATCTTATCATGGATTTGTATCACCATAGTCCATCATCTCCTGATCAATTCCTGTATAAGACACATAGCTATGGAAACCATTTAATTGGGAGGTGTCCCCATAATGAAAAAAAACATGTGACTGCCTCAATATGGTCATCAGCTTCCTAAAGGAATTTCTCGTCATGATTCCTAAGAGGTATCTCCGTTTAAAAAATATATAGGGCATTCAGTGTACTTTCACCCTCATCCAAATCTCATATCACAACATTTTTCTCAATTGGTGGTGCCTCGACTTGAAAACAACTAATAGGAACCACCTTAAGATTAGTCCCCTGCACCAAAGACTCATCACTAGATATATTTCATCAAAATTATACCATGGAACCCTTTCTAGTTACAATCATGGTGACATCCTAAAATAAAATCATGACACACCACATTTAACGAGTATATATGGGCATCTAACTTTAGGATGGAATGGAAAAAACATCCCATACTTATATGATGCATGTACCAACATTTCCCTATGACCAATTTCTATATTCTTAGAGTCAACAAAAATGTTATCAAACTCCAGTGGAAGGGACTTGTTGGTAAAACACCAAAAATGTTTTATATTTTCTAAGAGATAAACATGAAACACATTATCACTAACACCATAAAGGCCAAAAAATATTGCATCGAGACAAAAATATTCTTTCCAAAGGAAATAACTCCTCTAAAATAAATCTCTAATGACACGACCCACTAGGTCCTTCCTGTCCAACAGAAGGCCAAGACACCACTTCCCCTGACCACATAAAATAGACTAGGGGCTCAAGACTAGGGCTGAGAAGGCACATCTCACACATCATTGGACTTAGACTATGGTATATATATACATGAACACACATAAAAAACAATATCATTGTGATGTGATAATAAATCAATGAAAAATATAACAAATTAATTCATATATCCCCTAGTCTGAGTACAATTAATGTTCTATAATAATTATGGTAAAAAATAAAATACCACCAAAAACTACAAAAAAATTGTTAATCTTATTCATAAGGAGGGTAATGCAATTAAATGAATACCCTAGTACACACCTTGGTCTGTCTAGCTCTGTATGCTCTACCTGCTTCAGGTCCCCCTATGACTCTATCGAACGACCTATAATATGAACTAGACATGAAAAGTTTGGGAAGACCCCATGTTGGGGTGATTATAACAATACCTAGTAGGTTCCCAAAACCAAATTATAAAATGGAGAAAAAAATGAAACAATCTTGGAAACCTTATGCTAGAGGACAAAACCAAATCAAGATAGAACAAGAATATTCATTTCGACCACTTCTCATCTATACATGACTATAAAAGTTAATACATGTGGTATATTAATCGTGATACGTAACATCACAATAAATAATATTGGAATAAAATTGATATACTCCTCCCAGACACCACATATCATGATATCCCGATCACACAGCCAGTAACATGATTTTACTTGAGGCACAAATGTAATGATAATGTAAGAGAAATCACACTAAAAGACCATCTGTCCTAGATGACACAAATATGAGAGATATAAATCTTATGGAAATTCATTACCATACCAGATTTTTCCCATATGATAGATCTCACTCATCAGGTATCGGTAAACTAATGATGCACCCCCGCCATCTTTGATGGAGTATGTTCAAAAGGGCATGCCTGTAGGGACTTGCTATGAATAAAGTCATTCAATCACTCCAAGGATCTATTTACTGAGATAGAGGATATTACATATCCCCAATGGGATATTCTTATAACTCTACTATAAATAGAGAATATCACATTTAGAAGATAAGGTCTTACATCATCAATCACTGGGGATCACCCAAAAGATAACATCTTCACGTCATAGTTAAGATTAAATGATATAGGATCCCACCTCAGCATCCAAAAGGAATAAACCACCTCTATTAGAGATCATCCTATTTACGGGATCATAATCATATGATGGGGAAGTAATTAAAAATTATACAAATACATGGATTGACTAGGGGAACTAACTCTACTGGTATTGGTCTATACATCACTAATAGTAGTGACCCCCCAAAACATCTCCTCGCATCACATCTATAATTCCAAAAAATTGAAAAAATAACTTCCAATTAAGAAATATGTAACACAATGAGATTTTATGAGAAATATTCTTTTTAATTTCTTTTATGTCTTGTGTTGTACGCTACACCAAGATTAGCTTGCGCTATACGCAACACCGTATAAGCTTGTAGTATAAGGAAACACTATTTTTGGCTTGTGTTGCACACAATTTCATATTCTTTCGAATAAAATTAATCTTACACAACACATATTATAGATATTTATCAATTTATAACTGATATATACTATACGCAACACCAATGGAAGCGTTCCATACATGCAACCATGACTTGGCTTGCATTACACGCAAGGGCAACCTTCCTTGATAGCGTGTGTTGTACGCAATACCGAGTTTCACTAAACAAGATATTATTATAATATTATTATGAACTAGCCGTTAGGAATAGTATTAACTAGATTTTTAATTTTATAACATTATCATTCATCTTACACATTTTCTTGATCATGGTATGAGAACAAAATAAATTTTTCTGGTAAAATAAATATTTTTAAAAAAATGCACTTATGCTGCCTTTTAATGGCGAATCCATATTAAATCTAATTTTTGACATGCTTATAAGTTCAGTTTCACAATATAGACTTCTTATTTTGAATCAAGATATAAAAATTTAAATTGGATGAAATTTTTATACTATTTTGATAACCATCATATTTTGATGAATAGTAAAAATACACTAAATATTTCTTAAAAAAAACTTTTTTAATCAAGATAAATTATATGGTTAAATTATGAAATTAAATAGTTTTAATGTATAAATAGAATATATATTTACCATTTAATATAATTTTTGTTATTATCATTAATTTTACATTGAATTCATAGGTAAAAACATTTCAATCGTTGGCATTGTTTTAACTTTTAAAACCCGTTTTCTTAACAATGGGATTAATTTTAAATTAATTACTACAACTTCTGTGTTTTGAATTTTGAAAAATGGATTTCATATTTGTATTATGTGGGTCTAAATTATGTAAATAGGTTATTTTTTTGA
This sequence comes from Viscum album, assembly GCA_963277665.1. Classification (NCBI taxonomy): domain Eukaryota; kingdom Viridiplantae; phylum Streptophyta; class Magnoliopsida; order Santalales; family Viscaceae; genus Viscum; species Viscum album. The sequence continues at coordinate 484,020,006 of OY728131.1, forward strand.
CATTATCAACTGTAACTACGGTAATTTTTATTTACTATAGTTAAAGGTAAATCTGGTAATTAAGTGTAAAAATAAAATTATAAAATTACCTTACCATCTGCCAAAAATCTATTGGATGAATAAAAGTTGACAAATATCACCTAAGGGTCGGAATAGATTCGTTACATGGTCTTTTGACCATGAAAATGATATAATTATTATTAAAACCAATGATAGTGACAATATGTCACTCTCTTATATCTTATAAGTGTAATAATATTAATTTAGTGATAATGTTCATAAAAAGTTTAATATAAGTAGTCTCCAGAAAGCTAACAAAATTATCTACATCATGAGAATTTATTTATAATTATTATAGATTAAATATTTATTATTAATGATGACACAATAGTGATGTAGAAATTATTTTATTGATTGAAATATCAAATAAATGCTTTTAAAAATATTAAAATAAATATTATATGAAATAATTAATGTTATCCACAAATTTTATATATTAATATAACATATTAGAAATATATTAAACCTTTTGGTTCGAATATATTCTCTGTGTGTATTTTATTTAAATTCAAATAAATGAATACTGTCAAAATTGACTCAATTGATATTTTATAAAAATAACATATTAATAAATTGTTTAAAAATCACAAAAATATTTAGAAATTAGAAATTTAAATTTATATGGTCGAAAAATTTATATAGTATCCAATTATGGAAAATTCACAACACATAAGTAATTATTTTTAACATTATAAAATTTAGAATATTATTACCACAAATAAAATTAAATAGATTAAATAAGGATAAATCAAGTTGATAAGGTTTAAATTAAATTCCCAACATGTCTATATTTTATTGGATGATTTTATTAAAAAAATATTATCTAATATAAGATTTTGAGTCACATTGGAAGTTTATATGTGTGGTTTGAGTTTATTATAAACTAATATTTTCGAGGTTTCCAAAGGTGCCCCTCTCCTCCCATATAAAAGAGAGCCTCCTCCCTCTCCTCTTCAAAACATTTTGAGCCTTCATGCTCGTACAAAACCTATCCATATCTCTTCTCCACTTTCCTATCATCATACTAGAGGTCATGGTCTTCATAAAATATCAACTTTAGTTCTCTAAGAGGGGGTTTAGAAGAGGCACGTCGAAGAAGATGTAATATCCTTTAACGATTCTTTCAAATTTATTTCTTCTTCTACATCCTTTTATTTATTTGTTTCATTATAAAGTAATAAAATCAGAATCACTCCTATAATGATATGTTATTTTAAATATGAAACAACCATATTTCACATTTTATCCATCCTACAAAAAATCAAATCACTGCGCGTGCGTACGTACGGAATTCCGTCTCCACGCCATGGTGTAATCAATTTTCCACCACCACCTTACTTGGATGGGTATAATGGTGTAAAGAATAAATATATATTATTATTATAACATGATACTAATTCTGAGATATTCTATCATCCACTCCAATTTCATTCAATAATTATGGGAATAATATCATCGCTAATGCCTACGTACAGATTGCGGTCTCCACAACGCGATTAAATTCATTTTCCATGTTATCCATTCAAGAATGATTATAAATTTTATATAATAAAAATGACATAATAATAATACTGTATTTATGAATATATATGTTTCATTTACTTAATTCCAACCAATTCAATAGGGAAACGAAAACATCATTCATGCGTACGCACGACCTACCGTCTCCATGAACGGTGTATTTCATTTCATTTATCTACTTATTGTATATATATACCTATATACTGAATTTATATGATATTTAAATCAGGTTTTACATTATGGAAGTAAGAAAATAATTATATACGTAATAATTTCAAGAACAACATGTCCAAACTAGTACAATACATGAAATGATTATTACCCAAAACGTTGCTTGAACATGGAATTGAAAAATGAATGGGTAACATAAAGTCGTAAGTGAATCATATATGATATCATAAAAATGAATATGATTCATTAATATGTCAATGAAATTATTTAAATATTTATACAGGAGGGTTGGTCACATATGGATGAAATTGGACATAAGGTAAAGGGATTATTTTGTCTCACTTTTATTTCCGTGGGACATATGCCTTAATCACAATTTATTTATTTTGTATGATGTTTATGCTTCCCATGAATGTTTTATGATTTTTAGTATGGAGGATATTATATTTACATATGCATGTAATTTTAATTATTTTATGACACGTATGATTCCACCGATCATAAAAGGTAAGGGATAATTATTCCAATCTCGTTCTTACCTGATATTGTTTTTTCGTAAGTATTTACATGGGTTATATTTATCATTCATGTACTTTTTTTCTAAAAATGTTTTCATGTATGTTTAAAGTAATTTTTACCCCTTTTTTACTTTTACTATATGGTATGGAAGGAATATCTCTTCTGTTTACCATACGAGGTACTTTATGACTTTTCCGAAAAAAAGTATGAGAAGAATGTTTTTTTTGACATATACTGCATGAACTGATTTTTACGATTTCATAACGACTTATTTACATGAAGCTTCCTCTACATGACTTAATTATTATTTTCAAAAAAATCATTTTATTTTAAAATTGAATGAAATTTTGAGAAAAGAAAATGATTTTGAAGAAGAAAGGATATTTTCCTCAAGAATTCATTTCAAGTGTTTTATCAAAAAATATTAAATCTAAGATGACATTATTTATTAGGTTTATATTTCAAGTATAATGTATCTATTATTTACATGGTTTGATTTTTCTTATGATGAAATAATATCCATTGTTTTTATATGGATTACGTTAGGATGAGGTGATTTTTTTGAATCCCATATTATTCTTTGGGTTATGATGAATGATTTATGTTTATTTTGTGGCACACGAAAGAAATATTTCACTATGAGATGGATGGAACCTATATCTACCTCCAATGAATTGGGTAAATATTTATATCCCTTGATACAGACATGGCTGGAATGACAAGTGAATCTGGTTCAGTAATACAGGGCTGGAACGACAAGTAAACCAGGTTCAGTAATGGACTATGTCCACTATGATGGTCTTCGAAGTAATGCCTTCGCTACTCTGGAAATCTTATCATGTTATTAATAGTTTTCCACAATTCCATGTTTTATTGTCATACCATTTTATCATGATTAATATTCCTTTATGATCTATGCCTTATGTACTGTTAAGATTTATGTCAATGCTCCAGATTTTCATGTTTTATGTTCATGTTTTTATGTTCAAATGATTGTGGATTGTTTTTATTTTCTAAATGATTAACTTTACTGAGAATTTGAGCTCACCCTTTTTATGTTTTCTTTTCCCCAGGATATAAAGAAAGTTTTTAGGTAAGAATAAAAGGGAAAGATATTTATGGGAGATGTTGAAGATGTTTCACCATGATTAGAATATTATGTTCCAAGTTTCCAAAGAGACTAAACTATTACGGTACTTGGATGTCTATTTTTGTTATGTATTAATTATTCCTAAATAGTAATGTAATGTACATGTATGTCCAACATAGGTATCTACAGTTGTTATCAGAGGAAAGGTTTAGTCAACCATTGGAAACTAGGATGAGAAAACTTTAGTGAGATCCCTAGAGATATTTCTATGGTATGTCTAGGGATATCCCTAAGGTTAAGGATAAATATAGGTTCTATTCCTAGAATTACGGTAACGATATTAGAATTAAAACTAAGATGTTATATATTGAAGGTACTCCCCCTTTATTATGTTGTTTTCCTAGAACAATTTTCACCTCTCACACTATTCTTTTTGAGTTTTAGACGATGGCCAGAACCCGAAAGAAATGTGTTGATCAATGTAATGGACGATGCAATGATTTTACTACTAATCAACCAAATGTTATGGGAAATGGAGTGAAAAATCTTATTTATATACTTACACAAGCTATGAATCATTCTGGACATCCAAATGAGGAGAGAAGGGTACATCATTCTATTGAGTCTTTCATGACGGAACGTCCACCTTCTTTCAGTGGGTCATCTGATCCACTTGTTCCTGAACAATGGATTAGTACCATTGAATATATATTTTCAATACATAGCTATTCAAAACATGATAAATTCATTCCAGTTGTCTACCATTTAGAAGGTGAAGTAGACCAGTGGTGGACTCTAATTAAGAATACAAGTCCCCAAGATGAAATTGAATCCCTGGAATGGGATGAGTTCAAGAACATTTTTTCAATAAGTACTTCCCTCGTCTTATTTGAACAAATATAGAAAAGTAGTTCCATGAGCTTAAGCACAAGGAAGACGAATTTGTTGGTATATACGAAGAGAATTTGGCAAGGACTCCAAGGTATGCATCTGGATTTATCATCCAACCTAAAAGTAATGTTGATTGATTCTTCAGTGGCTTAAAACCAAGTCTTCGAAGGGCATTAGCTATAAGAGACTTTAGTAGCTATGAAGAACTTGTGTTTTGTGATATCAAGGTAGAACTGGAAGTTGGTGTTACATATCGATCTCATGATTTTGAAAAGAAACAGAAGATGGAGTTCAAGGAAAAATTTCAGAACAGTGGTGAAAAAAAGATGAATGTTTCTTTATTCTCAAAGTGTTGAAAGAAGCATGGTGGAGATTTTCTTAAAGGGAATAGAAAGTGTTTTAAGTGTGGAAAATAAGTTCATCGATCATATAAGTGTCAAAATAATGGAAAAAATGTAGCTAATGATGTTAATAGAGAAAAGACTATAGAGAATGCACCACCAACACTTCAATGCTACAAGTGCAAGGAAATTGGGAATTATACTAACCAATGCCCTAATCCAAGGGTTAATGATGATCTACAACAAAAACCTCTTTTGGAAAAGGACAAAGGTAAGTCACATGTGATCACTATTAGCGATGTTGAATATGACAATGAAGGTGTGGAATGATTAAGTGTTTATGAAACGAGATTCCAAAATAGTGTTTTGGAATCTCATTTATAGTATTGTGGAATATTGGAATACCTATGTATTGGTTTATTCTGGTTTTCAATAATTATATGGTACTGGTAACCATGAAAAGTTATTGAAATACTTTTTTAATGGAGATTATATGCGCATAATGAAGGGATAAGTAGAAAATAATATGTTTGATAGTATTCATGAGCTCATGATTGATATAAGGACTAAGTGATATCATGGTTTGAGTATATAGAATTTTTGGGATTTTGGTACGTGGAAAGAGTTAACTTTTGAAAACATTCATGTTTTCACTAAAGTTCTATGTTAATTCTTATTTCAAGAGAATACATGAATAATGTATTCACATGTTTGGAATGTGACTAAAAAGATATATCTTATTATATATTGGGGTTTAATGATGGTATTCACATGCTTGTTATATGATCTTTCTGGTAATTTGTTTCTTTGTAATACGAGATTGGATAGATGTATTTTGGATAATCCTAAAGGTTTGAATTGATTACATTGGAAATGAAATAGTATTGTTTAATTCTAGAACATTTTCCTATATTATTTATGGAATGTTATAATAATGTATTTTTAGAAAAAGGACAACCCGTTGGATGGGGACAACTGATCTCATCGAACAAGGATGCGGGAATTGATCCCATAACCAATGTGCAACAGGCCTTTATCACCTACCACTAGCCTACACAAGTTCCCTGGTTAGTAGAAATTAGTTTTATTAAGTGGTATGATACATGAATTATAAGTCCATTTTTGGAGCTATATACGATTAATATCACCATATATGGACTTATGTATATTTAATAACTTTTTCTAACCTTTTGATTGAGAAAGATGGAATGACCCATTATTCTATTTCATAATCTGCTCACACTTCACTAATGAAAAATTCAACTTCAATTAATTATGTTATGAAGAGGTAATTGTTCAAGGAACGATAAACGATGCGATTGTACAAAAATCTAATAAGTATTTATTCAAATTCAAATTCTTCAACTTTTGGTAAATGATCTTGGAAGCCAAATTTTTTTTCCTAATACCCTTATATCCGATGAATAAAGTGGTACCTTAGATCGTTACAAATTTATGGATTTGTGATTTTTGGATTTTTAATAGCCATGTTTTCTACCACTCTCTATCAGAACATGATGGTTAGATTTCTATTCAATATCCATATTTCCACCTATATTCTCCTTTGTGGAAACCTAGTGATGAGTTACTTTGGGTATCCATTATGTTTCTGACATTCCATTTTAAAATAAAGTTTTAGTATTCCTTTTTATGATGTGGGATTCTATGAAAGAAACATTCATGTAGTAAACCATTTATGACCCCGACGAATTTCGATGGCGAAATTCATTTTATGGGGGGTAGAATGTGACACCCTTAGATTTTAAGATAAATATTTTTTATAATTTCTTTTATTTCTTGTGTTTTTTGTTACACCACGATTAGATTACGCTATACACAACACCATATTAGCTTGTAGTATACACAAACACTATTCTTGGCTTGTGTTGCACACAATTTCAAGTTCTTTCGAATAAAATTCATTTTAAACAACCCCATGAATAGATTTTTATCATTGCATAACAAAACTATATTATACGCAACACCAATGGAATCTTTTCCTACATGCAACCCTGACCTGGATTTCATTACACGTAAGAGAAAACTTCCTCAATAGCGTGTGTTATACGCAATACCGAGTTTCACAAAACGAGATATTATTATAATATTATTGTGAACTTGCTGTTATGAATAGTATTAACTACATTATGAATTTTATAACATTATCATTCATCTTACTCATTTTATATATCATTGTATAAGAACAAAATAAATTTTTCTGGTAAGTTAAGTATTTTTCAAAAAATGATGTTTTTTCGCCTTTTGATGGCGCACCCATTTTAAATATAATTTTTAAAAGTTTATAAGTTCAATTATAAAATATATATTTCTTCTTTTGAATCAGTATATAAAAATTTACATTGGATAAAATTTTTATATTTTTTTGATAACTTTCATATTTTCAAGAATAGTAAAAATACGTTAAATTTTTTTTAAAAACAACTTTTTTCATCAAGATAATTTTATATGGTTAAATTATAAAATTAATTTTTTTAATGTATAAATAGAATATATTTTTACCATTTAATATAATTTATTTCATTAGAATTAATTTTACATTGAATCCATAGGTAAAAACATTTCAATCTTTGACAATGTTTTAACTTTTAAGCCCCAATTTTTAACAACGAGATTAATTTTAAATTAATTACTGCAAATTATGTGTTTTTAATTTTGAAAAATGGATTCCATATTTGGATTTATTGGGTCCGAATTATGTTAATAGTTTACTTTTATTTGACATTATGAAAAGTAACTACGATAATTTTTATTTACTATTGTGAAAGGTAAATCAGGTAATTAAGGGTAAAAATAAGATTATAAAATTACCTTCCCACCTTCAAAAATTATATTGGAAGAATGAAAGTCTACCCATATCACCTAAGTCTTGGAAAATATTCTTTTCATGGACGTTAGCCATGAAAATGATATAATTATTATTAAAACCAATGAATGTGACAATATGTCTCTCTCCTATATCTTATAAGTGTAATAATTTTAATTTAGTGATAAACATTATAAAACATTAAATATAAGTAGTCTCCAGAAATATAATAAAATTATCTACATCATTAGAATTTATTTATAATTTTTAGGTATTAAATAATTATCATTAATGATGACGCAATATCGATTTAGAAATTATTTTATTGATTGAAATATCAATTAACTGGTTTAAAAATATTAAATTAAATATTATATGAACTAATTAATATTCTCCAAAAATTTTATAGATGAATATAAAATAATAATAATCTATTAAATCTTTTTTATTGAATATATTCTCTGTGTGGATTTTATTTAAATGCAAATGAATGAATAGTGTCAAAATTGAAACTATTGATATTTTATAAAAATAACATATTATTATATTGTATAAAAATAAAAAAAATATTTAAAAATAAAAAATTGAAATTTATATGGTCGAAAAAGTTATAAGGTATCCAATTATGGAAAATTCACAACAAATAAGTAATTATTTATAACATTTTAAAATTTAGAATATTATTACCCCAAATAAAATTAAATAGATAAAATATGGATAAATCATTATGATACGATTTAAAAGAAATTCCCAACATGTCGAAATTTTATTGTCTAATGAGATTAAAAACCTACCTTATCTAATCTTAGAATTTGAGTCACTTTGGAAGTTTTTATGTGGGGTTTGAGTTTATTATAAACTAATATTTTGGAGGTTTCCAAAGGTACCTCTCTCCTCCCTTATAAAAGGGCACCTCCTCCCTATCCTCTCACAACATTTTGAGTCTTCAAGCTCGAAAAAACCCAGTCTCTTTCTCTTCTCTACTTTCCTGGAAACATACTAGAGGTCTTGATCTTCTTCAAAGATCAACTTTAGTGCCCTAAGAGGAGGTTCAGAAGAGGCGCGTCGAAGAAGAGGTAATATCATTTACCAATTCATTCAAATTTTTATCTTCTTCTACTTCCTATTATTTATTTGTTTCATTATAAAGTAATAATATAAGTATCAATAATATACTGATATTTTATTATAAATATGAAACAACCCTATTTCACCTTCTATCCATTCTACAGAAACCGAAATCACCGCGCGTGCGTCAGTACGGAATACTATCTCCACGCCGTGGTGTAATATTTTTCCCCCCACCACCTAACTTGTATAGGTATAATGATGTGAAAAATAACTATTTATTATTATTAAAAAATTATAATAATTCTGATAAATTCTATCATCCACTCCAATTCCATTAATTAATTTTGGGAACAATATCATCACTCGTGCGTACGTACAAATTACAGTCTCCACGACGCGATGAAACTCATTCCCCATGTTAACTATTCAAGAATTATTATAAAGTTTATATAACAAATATGACATAATAATACTACTGGATTTATTTATATATATATTTCATTTATTTAATTCCATTCAATTCAATAAGGAAACGAAAACAGTGTTAATGGGTACGTAAGGCCTACCATCTCCATGAACGGTGTATTTCATTTCATTTATCTACCTATTGTATATATATAACAATATACTGAATATATATTAAATTTAAATCATATTTTAAATTATTGAAGTAATAAAATAATGATATAAGTAAAAATTTCAAGAATATAAAATCCAAACATGTACGATACATGAGATGATTATTACCCAAAACGTTTCTTGAACATGGAATTGAAAAATAAACGGGTAATATAAAGTCATAAGTGAATAATATATGATATCATAAAAATGAATATGATTCTTTAATTAGTCAATGACATTATTTAAATCATTATACAGGAGGTTCGGAAACATATAGAAGAAATTGTATATAAGGTAAGGGATTATTTTGCCTCACTTTTATTTCTATGAGACATATGCCTTAATCACTATCTATTTCGTTTGTATGGTGTTTATGCTTCCCATGACTATTTTATGATTTTTATTATGGAGTATATGATATTTACATATGAATGTAATTTTTATTATTTTATGACACATATGATTCCACTGATCATAAAATGTAAGGGATAATTATTCCAATCTTATTCTTACCCGAGATTGTTTATTCATAAGTATCTACTGGGGTTATATTTATCATCCAAGTCCTTTTTTTTCTAAAAAAGTTTTCATGTATTTTTAAAGTCATTTTTACCCCTTTTTGACTTTTACTATATGGTATGGAAGGAATCTCTCTTTTTTTACCATACGAGGTACTTTTCGACTTTTCTGAAAAAAAGTATGAGAAGAATGTTTTTTTAAATTATATGGCATGAACTGATTTGTACAGTTTCATAACGCCTTATTTCCATGAATATTCCTCTATATGACTTCATTATTATTTTCAATGAAATCCTTTTCTATTAAAATTTCATGAATTTTTGAAAAGAGAAAATGATTTTGAAGAAGAAATGATATTTTCCTCAAGAATTCATTTCAAGTGTTTTATCAAAACTAATTTCCATCTAAGATGACATTATTTAGTATGTTTATGTTTCAAGTATAATGTATCTATTATTTACATGGTTTTATTTTTCTTATGGTGAAATGATATCCATTTTTATATGGATTCTGTTATTAGGGGATGATGTTTTTGAGAAAAATATTATTCTTTGGGTTATGATGAATGATTTATGTTTATTTTGTGTCACACGAAAGAATGATTTCACTATGATATGGGTGGGACCTATATATCCCTCCAATGAATTGGGTAATGATTTATATCTCATGATCTAGACATGTATGGAACATCAAGTAAATCTGGTTCATTAATACAGGGCTGGAATAGCAAGTAAACCCGTTACTGTAATGGACTTTGGCCACTATGATGGTATTGGCAGTAATGCCTTGGCTATTATGCAAATAGTATCTTGTGCTTAATGGTTTTACACAATTCCATGTTTTATTCTCATGCAATTTTATCTTGATTAATGTAACTTTATGATCTATGCCTTTTGTACTATCAAGATTTATGTCGTTGCTCAAGATTTTGATGTTTTATGTTCATTTTTTACGTTCAAATGTATATGGATTGTATTTATGTTCTCAATGTTTACCCTTACTAATCATTTTGAACCACCCTTTTTATGTTTTATTTTCTCCAGGATATAAATAAAGGTTTTAGGTAAGAAAAAAAGGGGAATATCTTTATGGGAGATGTTGAAGATCTTTCACCATGATTAGAAGATTATGTTCCGAGTTTCCAAAGACACTAAACTTTTACGGTCCTTGGATTTCTATTTTTGTTATGTATTAAGTATTCCATAAAAGTAATGTAATATCCATGTACATGAAGCATGGGTATTTACAAATTATATTCATCTTAGGTTACTCATTGGCGTCTATAAGATTCCAAAATTAAAATATGTGTTTGGGAGAAGTGTCCACAAGGATTAGAAGACTTATTCCCAAAGTACATAAGTTATCTCTAGAAAAAATCCCCTCTCCATGTACCCTCTTGGTACTCGGCATGAATTTGGGAATATTCATTATACATACCTCATGTCAATGTTCTATGACCGAGTATGATATACTTGGAATATTTTTACCCAAAAATAGAAATCAATCCATTTCACCACACATGACATGTAATTTTGGAACACAGCGTGTCTTGGTTACAATGATACTTGGCCATGTCATCATCCCATATCCTTATTTGGATACCCATGCTTGGGGGAATGGAAATGAACATTTACAAAACTATGTACCTCTAAATGTGAACCTTTTTCATGTCCTCATCCACATGTCATCAGCTCACTTCACAATGTGTATCCCTAGTACATGATGTGTAGTCCCCAAACACCATCCTCTATAAATGGTAAGAACACAATACATGTGATACTTTAGTACACATCATGTCATCAAGACTTTCTTTTCGGAATACCCCCTGAGTCACCAAAACTCCCCAATTTCCATAACATCCAAAACATATACCCTCAAGGGATCTCTGGTAGTTGAAATAGGGCAATCAAACCATAAAAAATAGATAAACTAGGACCAGTATGTAAATAGAAAAAACATCCTACCCCTGGGTGAAAATCTAATGCTTCTTTCTGAAAAAATCACCCATAACTTACACTACCTTGATTCAATGAGTATCACTATCAAACAATTGGATCATAGGCACCTTTTTACCATGTTTTGGCTTTTGGTCATCTGTCGTGTAAGGGGGGTCATCACTCTCCAATCCCAGATTGATAACCATAGGGGGTTTGGGATTGATTAATTTAATTTTATTAAATCAATAAATCTACATTTATCCCCATTTAAAATGTTTTCTCACACCGTATTTCCAACATTTAATAACATTAATGAATTCATATGGTAAAATCCACATTCTAAACACAAAAATCCTCTCATATTTCCGATTTCAGACTCTGAAATTGAGTCTTTCAACATTTAATTAATCGATATGTCTTTAAGATAAAATATATTTAATATTTTGATGATTACATCAATAGGAAAATCTGTGACTCTGAATCCCATGTCGACTTAGTACATAGACTCTGATATTTCGCTAAAAATATTTATAGGTATTACATAATAATAAAAAGTTACTAGTTATTGCTATAGATTTTCCAACCCACCACAAAATAGATAGTTATATAGTAACTGGGACATCGAGAAAGGGATAGTAGCAGGATCAGGGAGGTCTATATGTTTTCATACATGGTAGTTGAATAAGGAGAAAATATGTAGGTAGAAGAGGGTTTTACACCTTTCTATCACCACCCACAGGTGTCGAAAAAAGTCATAAGAATATGGTGGTCACGTAAGAGGATAGATTCATGTAGTGGTGGCCAATTACCTTGAGGATTGTTTTTTATTAGAGGTATTATATGTTACATAACTACATTAGCTTCTACAAAAAAATAAACAAGAACCATCCACTCTTTTCATTCCACCTCTCATGTTCTAGACTTAGAGATTCTAGTTGATCCCATGACCCAACCAGTGCACTTGAAGACTCTGACTATATGTGACTAAATGATCCCAAATTTATTACAATAATTTGATCTAACTATTTGAGGTTTGGGTTTATTAGGGTATATATTTGTTGCAATGATGAGGCGGTACAATTCCTTCTTTTGTATAGACTGGCTACAAATATTCCAAACCCAAAGTTTCCTGGTTTATATAGAGGATGAGGTGAATCCATGGTAATGAGATGCATTTTTTACATTATAGGTGAGACGGAATCCTAGGAAGCATGTAATGGGATCATACATATAAGTATATGGATGATTAATCAGTAGTTGGATAATATTTTCCTTTAAATATTAGTTTATAAGGGATTTCAACATCATATAATAGTGGAAGAGTATGAGGATATATTTTCTGAGGAAATTTGATTCTCACATCCTTGATAAGATGCAGAGTTTTAAATTTACTCCTGGTAAAAGATGATTGTGATATCATAGCTATAAAATAAGATGGCCCCCATTAATATTTCTGATCTGCGGGTAATGTTGGAGGACTTTTAAAAGAAGGTATTTGTTAGAATCGGTTCTTCTCTCTGGGTAGCCCCAATGTTGTTCTGTAATATGGAAGACATGATCATGTGGTTGTGTGAGGTTTATTAGGCCATAAACAAGGTGACTAGAAATAATAAGTTTCCACTATGAAGTACCAATATAAACATTTATTATTTAAGTGGGGTGTGATATTTCTTGAAGATTGGACTCACCAGGATATCACCATCTTCGATTATGGGAAAAGAATATAGATAAGAAGAAATTCATGTTTCATTATGGTCACTATGAGTACATTGTGTTTCCTTTCATCATAATTAACACAGTAGAAGTGTTCCTTACACTCCTGAACCATATCTTTTATCCTTTTTATAATAGTTTGTAGTGGTTTTCATTTATGACATTGAAGTTTACTTCATTTTAAAGGATAAGGAAGTTATAAACTTGAGGATTATCACGGGCATACTCTGAGAGCTCAATAACTGTTGGAATCTCTCAATGTGTAAGTTATTGAATCTATTGGACAACTTTATGTGAAATTCATCTTAGAAGAGGGTGTATTAGTAGAACTGATGAACATTGATATGGTTTTAGTGTGGGATTCATGGTTGAGCATGATGGAGGTGATAATATTCCTTAGGATGGTAGGATACTACATGAGAATATTTCATGATTTCTCTTGGTTATCATATCCTTTGATTATCTTGACCAAAAAGGTGTATCCTTTCATGTTGATAAACTTATTGATAGTATTTTCAGGTGTTGTGGTAGAGGTTAATGAGCACCCCCATCATGAAATTTTCAATGAACGGTGTCATGGATGTAGTGTTATGAAATTTCATTGGAAAATGTAACGGTTTTTTCTAAAGTAGAGGAATGCAGTGATTAACTATTGGTCCCAAAATTTATGTTTAGTTGAGTAAAACTATGTATCCCACGATCTAGAGTTTACTGTAGAAGAATTTTGGCAGAATATGTATAGACATTAGCTTATGGAGAGCGGTTTTACCTATATTATAACATTAAGAATCTATAATATAACTTCTCTTATAATGATATTATGTTGAGTATAGGTTATGGCTACAGTTTATCCATGATTATAAATTAGAGATATTCTATACACATGGAAAGAATAAAATATTTGAATATCTAAAAAATAGGTGATATTTTTTAAAATCAGGGATGTGAGGTACATGTAGTGAAACCTCTATACATTATATGTATTTTCTAAATGATGGCCCATATTCCATTGTTTATTCCTCATAGACCATGTTTTGATAAGATATATTATAGGGTTTATCCAAATAAGGTTACAGTGGGTCATCACACACAAATCAATGGAAGGTAATCACCAATATGGGTTTTATTTTATATAGATTATGTGATATGCCTCCATGAGTCATGGGGTGGGATCCCATCTCTTATTTTTCTTAGGTGGGGTTCATGGTATCATGGTACCACCATTCATAGGGAATCGATCCCATATCTGGTATTTTGATCTATTAGGATTTTTAGCATCAACCATCGGTAATAGGATTGATCCCCTGTCTAATTATCCAAATCATTGGAGATTCGGTACATACATATAGGTGAGGCCAATGGGGCATGAACTCTCACATGATTTTCATTAGTGAAAACCTGGCTTATGGAGTGTTACCTCCCAGACAAGAATTACCTTGATTCCTCAAGAAGAATCCTTAGGCTGGTAGTATTGGTTGTGACCTCTTGATACTTTTTTTCAATTATGTTTGTGTATGGGTTAGTTTATTTATTAACTGAATCAAATTTATATTAATTATATAACAACTCTTCATAATTAATGTTACATTATTTTGGTTTTTCTAAATTTTTATTATCATAATCATCCCAGAATGGGATCTACCCAATAATTTCATGTATCATATAGTTGAAAATATATTTGACATATTCCTTGAAGGATAAGGTATAAGAAGTGCTCTGTATTGGTAAAGGAAAATCAATGTATTGACGAGTGTTTTATATGATAAGGGTCCTATATTTTTGAGTGAGTTGGATATTATTTTTTTGTGGTGGGATTGTGTTTTTACACTCTTTTATTTTTATACTATATGGTAATATAATGGTGGGAATTGTTTTTATGCATTATTTGATATCATTTTTTTCGATTACATTTCAGTACTATATATTCCTAGAGATATGTGAATGCATACATGTACCTTAGGATATTCCATCCCATATATGTTATATTCCTACTCAGTAATGGTTGCATGTCATTGGCCAACTGGAGGTGAGAGTTGGGCCATCACACATAGTTTATCACTAGCTAGGATATCCTTTGCGACTTGTGTCATGACATTATGTATGACTTTTTTTGGTGCACTGATTCTAGAACTAGGTCATGAAAACAAGAGTCATTTAGTTACATGAGTTTTATATTCATGTTATATTTGACTTATGGTTTAGTTTTTCTAATATAATTGAGTGGAGAAGATAAAATCTTGTATTGGGTTACATGAACTGGTTTCATGGTTTGACATGGAGAAATGAATCATTAGGTTATTATAAATACCCCATATATGAAATGATTTGTAAATACTAATGTCACCTCACAAAAGTAATGAAAAGGATGTATTATTTGAACATTAACATGTAAAAAGTAAAAGTAAAAACCATTTTATGATCACAATAATTATTTTGAGTGACACACCAAAAATTATAAAATTCATAATTAATGAGAGTAGAGATCCGTAAATATCCATCTAGAGTTTAGTTAAAATGATTGAGTTGTTAGAATCAACAAAGGGACACATATGTTCTTTCCACATGGAATTAGAGCTTCTTTGTAGAGAATATTCTGGAAGAATGGAAACATGGAGAGGATTATATTTTTTAATGAGATTATTTCTAATGTGTCCTATGTGGGATGATGAAAAATAAATACATGAAACATTGATGTATTATAATAATGTTTCAATGATTGAATACAATCTCAATGTATTAAATAAGTGTGAAATTGTGATATAAATAGAGATAATTGGAAAAAAAATGTAGACAAAATTTACTCCATTGATAACTGACTCTATGTGGACACACACTAACCATACTGGAAAAAAATAACTCATAGAATAGTGGGGTATGAGCAGGAGTATGGGATTCTGGGATAGTGAATGTTGAATATGAAGAAGGAGGAGATATATTCTAAATCAAGGGAGAAGAATATATTTACACACTTATTTATTTTTCATAAATTGAATATTGTTTCTTCAGCTATTTTCTCTTTAAATTTAAATAAATATTTTTTCATAGTTGATTGATTATTTTTTTTGTAAAATTTACATAACCATTGTCATTTTCTCGATTGATTTCAAATAAAATAATATTCATTGTATGAACGCATAAAAAACAGAAGTTCACTTCATGGATGAAATTTGATAACTTATACTTCTCAAAATATAATTCAATCAATTTCTTGATAGGTATAGTGTTCTGCACAACATCAGTTTTAGTTTTGATAGAGAATAATTATAATTACAATGAGCATGTATGATTATTTGGTTGAAATATATTTTTTAGAATAAAATTTGTATCCACATACTACTATATTACATAGACATGTTTCATACTCCGAATCATAACCTAACTTAGCTCAAACTCTCTAACAACTCAATAATTTAAATATGCATTCCACTCTATTCTTGAATTTTTCATATCTCAACATATATCTTCATATTCTTGATAAATTAATATTAAATAATGCTAATGATTATCACCCCTTCCAAATTGATTAACATATATCAATATACTATAGTGAGTTTATGAGTTTATAAATGAAATATTCGTATATTTTTATGAAACTCAGTACAATGAATTTTTAGATTACTTTTAGCTAAGAACACTGAATAACTAAAATTAAAATAAATAAATAAATTTTGAACTTTTTTGATATTAGGTATCACCTTAAAGATACAATCCACAACATCTTTATAAATGTGGTTCACTTATATAGATATTTAGAAAGATTATCATTATATTGTTTTCCCATAAATAGATCATTATATACTAATTCCTTGTTTTGAAACAAATATTAAACTTACCCAAAATGACATTTCATCAAAATTTTCCTTATAATTCCACATGAGTGGTCAATCCAGGGTGGTGAATTATTCACATTATCATCTAGTATTAAAATTATACACTTCTTCTTAGTTTATCCCCAAATAAGGTGCTCCACCATAAATTCCATTCATTTAGTGTAGAAATTCAACACAAAAAGACAAAGTTAATAATTTTGATCTTCTTATTACATAGTGTGAAGAACATAATTTGGAGTATTTTTCCAAAAGATTAACTATTTTTCTTTTGATACTTTATTCTATCATATTTTTATTATAAATAATATTTAATTTTTTGGCAGCAGGGAATTCTTCCCTTTTCCAAAATCATTTCGTAGCATAATTTAATTTTCATTCTCCTTCAATCATGATGTATCATGTGGTGTTGAATTAATATTACTTAAGAATTCATATTTTCTTGGAAACATAGTTTAATAATCTTTAACTATGTGTCTCATTTTATTACACCCCTACTCAGTTCTTCTTTAACTCCTTTATTTCCATTTATTGACAACATTTTAGGATATTAGTCATCTTCATGTAGAATAACATTCCTAAAAATAGCATAATATTTTACTTGTTCCACTTCCAACCTATTTTGGATTATTATTCCATCTATTTAAATATATAAGTAATTTTTGGGTCCATTGGTAGCATTTTTCATCCTCCACAAAGCTTCTTAAGTGTGATTATCTCAGTAATAACACAAACAATGATGAATAAAATTCCCTTCTTTGATTTAATTAAATTTCCTATAGATATAGAAGACAAATGAACTAATTTTCATTGTTATATCAATTTGTATTTAAATGACTGTTATGTATCATTAATGTTGATAATACATCGATTTAATAGTGATCACATGACTAATATAAATATAGGGTTTTAACAAATCATTTTGGCACAGAAAAAAGAAGTTATGACCTCAACTACTTGGATAATTCCCTATGATTCCCATTTATTAGAGCTTCTGAGGGATATATTATATCTGGTATTTTCTCTAGACCAATCCCAAGCTAATATCCAAAAACGTAAGAATGAGTGAAACCAATTACGGGAGAAGTTCACAATCATCAAGATCATGACCCAAACCATGTTCAACAAACAACCCCATGAAATCCCCACCATCTCTCACCTTAAACTTAGGGTTTATGATGGTGTAATAAGGGGTTATGTATCAAGACCCCAAAAGTATTATAATTTGCAGAATTTTTTTTATATAATAATGAATATACATTCATTCTGTTATTTTTAGTTTGTAAATGATTTTTAATTAAAAAATAGTAGTTTTGGTTAATATTCATATTTGATTAAGAAATATATTTTCAATGAATTTATGATATTTTTTAAATAAATAATATTCTAATAAAATATTATTATCATTAACTTTTACTAAATATAAATTTTCATATAATTTTTATGATATTAAGAGAAGTTTTTATTAAGGTTTGAAAACTGTTTTGTCAAAACCCATCAATTTTCAATAAATGTCGATTTTTTATTTTAAAAGTGAAAATTCAAATATATAAGAAATTATTTAGATAATATTAATATTATTTTTTCAATGACGATGTAAAAATTATCCAAGAGATAATTTATTGAAATTTTTTAAGAGAGTCATATTTTCATGTAAAAATTAAATACTATAGAAATATACTGTGTATTTTATGACATCATAATGGACCAATAAGTATGTAATAAATACACTAAAAGGTAAATTTGTCCAAATATATGTTTGTTTACTTGAAAATAATTTAATTTTAAGAATACATAATTTATATTATAAATCCGTAATGAATCTTCCAAAATATATAATATATTTTATGTTTTTAAAATCATTTCCTTGAAACTATGACTCGCCTTCCCATAAGAAAGGGAAATAATTTAATATCATGGGACTTTATATTTATAAAATAATTTATACCAATCCTCTCTCTAATAAATCATGTGAAAAAAATGGGATGGTAGGTGGATTGGAATATTTTATTAGGTAGTTTCAAAAACTGAAATAATAATGAAATCTCCCTCCTTTATTATATAAACCCAACCATGATCCCATTCCACTTCACTCAACATCATTGAAGATATACCATACACTTCACCCTGATTCTTAGAGTCCCCCCAAGGAACCCCAAGGCTCCTAAGATTCCTCTACCAAGCCTTTTGAGTCACAAAAAATTAGGTCCTCTTTCCACTCTCAATAAGACATTCATGAACCCATATACACACACATTACCATGTAGAAGTTCCGTAATAGATTTCCCTCTCCTCATTCCTATTTAAGAAAACCTTTTATATTATTAATATTATATTCTGTTATGTTTCCACAATCCCATTACTATCTATTTCAGGTATAAAAAATGAGAGACCCATTTCTCTTTCATCAACCAATTCTATGAATTTTCACATAACATCGTTATGCTGTAGAAATTGTACCGTGATACTCCACAGCAAATTCATCTTGTAGTGAATACCATACCCATTCCTCTACCAAGGGTATGCACCTTTATGAACATATACTTATTGGTTGAGTACATACATGTATGAATTCCATATTCCATGGTAATGGAATAAATTATGATGTTTAATGTATCCATGTTATATGATATATGCGGAAAAAATAATCATGAGATTAAAATGATAATGAAGGGTGAACCCTATTATCACTCCAATGCATTGGGTAGTGTTTAGTATCATGATACGTCATTTTAGGATAGGGGTTCACATGATTATTTTATGATACTTTTATCCACCATGTTGGTTCAAGGGTTTACCTGGTTCTGTTTTTTTTATGATACAGCTTTTTAAGTTGTTTCCACATTTCCATGTTATGATTATCATGCTATATCATGACATTATGTTCATGTTTCTCTTATTGTTCATTGATATGCCTATTTTCAAAAATGTATTTTTATTCTAATGTTATTCCATGTTTTTTTTTCTGACTGGGATTTATAGTTCACACCTTTTCTTATTTATATCCTCAGTTTATCCCATTGAGTGTTATGTACAATGGAATTTTGTGGTCATTTAAAAGAATTTTTCAATTAATATGGTCTATTTCATGATTTAAGTTGTTATGTCATGTTCTTAATTACCCAAGACACCAAAACGCTCAATATTCAAAGTTTTATTAAGTGAAAATGAATATAATAAATAATTTTTAAATGCACAATAATGATCTGGGTTGTTATAGTTGTATCATAGGGTAGGTTTAGGTATTTTTTGGATTTGGATTAGAAACCCTTAGTGAAATATATTAGGGAGAAGAGTATGGATAAGAAGAAAATCCCAGGATTTTGGGTGATTATGGATTAAGTGGTTTATCATGAAAATATATCCGTAAATGGATATGACCAAGTGGATGTGGCTCTAGCATAGATGTATCATGGGGTAAAACCCTAAAACACTGATTTGAGATATACTCGAATGAGAATGGGTTCATGAAAAAAGGCCTTTCCTAACTCCTAGTTTGACACTCCCAGCAGATATTATTTTGGAAGTGTAAAAACAAATTACCAACCAATATTTTGGGAACACAAAAAAATTTCCATAAAAATATATATTAGGTAGAAAATCATGGAAAACATAGTCTGAATCTTAGAACCTCATAAGTTATGTATATTAATATAATTTATAATTTATCCCCCTAATTTCATTGTTTTCCATTTATGTGTTTAACTTTATAAGATAATCATCTTTAATATTCTTTTATTATAGACAATGTCGGATAATTAGAATATTCATGTTAACAAAAGAGGTGAAGGGAAGTGTGAGGATTTCCCTAATGAGATTCCCAAACCAAATAGAGTGGTAATAAAAAACTATTTTATGATAATCTCTTAGTTAACTCTATTTCTGATTCAAAACATAGATGAAGAGGATCTGCAGACCCCCCCCCTGAATAGAGAGAAACCCGCTGTTGAGAGATTCTTGCGACAATGGACTTCTATGTTCAATGGATCATCTTATCCCTTAATCAAAGAGAAATGGATTAAACCATCAAGAAGATATTATCTATCCTTCAACATTATGAACAAGAGAATATTCTTCTAGATTTTTATAATGTGTAGAGAGAAGCTGATTAGTGGTGGATATTGATCAAGAATACAAATCCCGAGGAAGAGATCAAACCAATAGAGTGGGTGGAATTATAGAAAACATTTTTTGATATATATATTCCATGAACCCTCTATCTTAAGATGGAATAATATTTCCTTTCACTCATGAAAAATGAGGATGAATATGTTGTGGTGTATGAAGAAAACATAAAAATAATTTCATGATACACCTCATGTTTTTCCATTACCACAAAATGAATGGTGGAATGCATCTTTAGTGGTATAATGACTAGCCTACGATAAGCCTTTTAAATCTGTGACATTGATTTAAATAAGGAAATTTTCAGATATGCCCTAAACATTGAGATTGAGATTGGTGAAAATCAGGGGGTATCATGGGGATATGAAGCGTAAATTGGACATTATTTCTGGCATTCTAATAGGAAAATCCAAAAGTGCTAAGAGATTCCAACATCCTGGTTATCAAAAGTGAGGAAAGAAGAACCCCAAAAATTTCCAATGGGGAAGGAGGAAATGATTTAGCAGTTAGGGGGAAGGGAATCTAGCCAATTATTTTCGATAGAAGAAACCCACCAATGTGACACAGGAAAGGAACACTCTAGTAAATCCTCAATGCTTTTCTAATTGCTACAACTACAAGGAACCAGGGAACATTGTGAACCAAAAACATAAGAAAAAAGGTTTTTAGAGGAAACCAAAAACCATCAAGGAAGCATGGGAATGATTTTACTATCACTTAAAAAGTGAACCCGGATAACAAAGTGGTGATAAGTACACTAGTTATTCAGTCAATAATAGTGAATGTACTTTTTATTTCTAGTTATATGCATTATTTTATATCCCAAAAGATTATTATATCATTCGAAACAACATAACAATGAATGTAAGTGGATATGTCAATTAAAACACAAAATGGAGAAATTATTTCATCTAATGAATATAACTCCTCACCTCTCACCATTTATAGACTTAACTTCCTAGAAAACCTTGTAATACATGGTTGAATTTCATGCAACTCTGAGAATTGATTATCTTTCTTATATAGAGCAAACATAAATTTTTAAAAGAGGTAAATAAATCAACATATGATGAATCAACTACTGATTCAATACAAGTAGAAGGACGAGGATGAATCTTCGTCATCATCAACATCCTAAGAATTGATATTGCTACCCTATAAGCATGCCTATCTTGCTCAGACGATTGATTCTATGGAAGAAACTATCCTCTAAAACAGACATATTATGAGGGAATTCATTGATGTGCTTCCAATGGAATTTCATGGTCTTCCTCCTATAAAGATGTCGAATTATTGATTGATCTTATACTTGCGGAATTTACAATATCAATGACTCCAAAGAGAATAGATGTTGTTGAATGTAAGGAACTAAAGATAAAACTACTGGATAATCTAGAAAAAGGGATATATGTCCAAGTGCATGACCATGGGGTGAACCTGTTCTCTTCATCAAGAATAAGGATGGGTCAATGTTCCTTTTAATTGATTATCAAGAGCTCAAAAAATTATTATAATGAACAAGTATCCTTTTCCATGAATTACAGACATATTTAATCATCCATGGGGAGCACTATACGTCTATATGGTGGATCTATGGTCAGGGTATTACCATGTAAAAGTGATGAATGGGGATATACCCAAGACTTTTTTTCATATGATGTATGTGCATTATGAGTTCATTTTAATTCCGTTCAGACTCACTAAGTCTCTATCAATCATCATGGAATTGATGAAAAGAGTCATTAGAGATTACCTCAATAATTTTTATTATTATTTATTGATGATATTATAATATACTCCAAAACCAAGGAGGATCATGAGGAGTATTTAATAACCATTAGAAACACCATGCGAAAGGATAAGCTCAATGTAATGTTTAGAATGTTTTAATTCTGGATAATGGAAGTTTTATTCTTGAATCATATCATCATCAACAATGGGATATCAATGGATCCCATCAAGACAACTGTAATCTATGGACATAGAAGGCCAAAATCTATGATGTATATCCGTAGAATTCATTGGATATCTAGATATTAGAACTAATTTGAAAAAAAATTATGACACTTTTCAAACACTCTTACCAAGATAACTAGAATGGGAGTCACGTTTTATTGAAATGATGATTGTGAAGAAAGCTTCATGGTGTTGAAAAAAAGTCTTATCACTTCCCCCTACACTCACACTACCCACAAGTGAGGTGATTTTAATAATCTTAAGAGATGATTCAAAAAATGTATTATGATGTTTGTTGATGAAAAATTAATAAATTGTATCCTACGCCTTTAGGTAGTTGATAATTCCTAAGAAAAGCCATCCACCACATGATCTGAAGTTATCATCTGTCATATTTTCATTGAAAATATGGGATCATTATATCTCAGGGGAGAAGAGTGAAATGTATATGGGTCATAAAAGTCAAAAATATATTTTCACACAGAAAGAACTATATAAGTGCCAACAAAGATGGTTGGAGCTCATAAAGGATTAAAACCGCCAGATCCACTACCATCATGGGAAAATGAATAAGGGAGAGGATGATCCATGTATAAAGGGCCCCACAATTGTATCATTGATGATAATTTAAAATGATACAATCACATTATATTTGATGAGTATAGACATGGAAATCATAAATAAGGGAACATCATCAATCCAATCACAAATTATTGATCATCCATCTCTTTTGGAATGGTTAAAAATTTATCGAAAATATTATTCGGGAATTAAGAAGAAAGTGGAAACTATAATAGAAGACAAATCCTCAGAGTTCAGAGTTAATGCAGAAGGAATTGTGAGATTTGGGTCAAGGCTATGTGTTTCATCAAATCCTGAGTTAAATAAATAACATTGGAATGATGAACATAGTTCAAATTTCTCCATTAAATATGAAAAACACAATGATGTATCGAGACTTCTGGGAACACTATTGGTGGGATAACATGAAGAAGGATATCAGAGAATATATATCAATGTGTCTGGTATGTCAGTAGGTGAAGGTTGAGAGACAAAATTGTAAGGTGATAATGTAACCATTACCCATACCAATATGAAAATTACAAAAAATTACCAAGGGCTTTATCACCAAACTTTTGAAGACATACAAAGGAAACAATTCAAGCTAGTTTATAATGGATCATCATAAAAATACTACACACTTAATTTCAATTAGAGAGGATTTCTCTCTAGATTAACTAGCAAATATATACATTAGAGAAGTGACAAGGCTTCAGGGAGTGCCAGTATTGATTATTTCTGACCGAGATCTATGATTCAACTAAATTTTTTTAAATGAATCAAGCATGATCTAAAAACTAATAAAAATTTCATTATGGCTTATCACCCACAAAATGAGGGTAAATCTGAGTAAACTATCAAAAAACATGAGGAAATGTTGAGATCTTTCTCAATGGACTTCAAAGGCGGATGAGACCAACATCTTACGTTGGTGGAGTGATCTTACAACATCAGTTCCATTTGATCATCAAAATGGACCCTAATGAATTAATTTATGGAAGAAGTGTAGAACAATTAAAATCTGGGATAATGTTGGAGAAAAAACACTTCTAGGTCCAGTAATGGTTGACGAAATGGTGTATAAGGTTATGACTCTCCAGTCACACATTAAAGATTCCTAGAGTTAAAAAAAGTGCTATGATGATAATCATCGACGTGACTTAGAGTTTGATATCAGAGACATGTTATTACTCTATACATATATTCATGGAAGATAGTGATTATATTTGTGAAGAAAGAAAATCTTATTCCAAGGTACATCAGACATTTTGAGATATTTGGTCACATCAGAGCAGTGGCATGTCGATTATCACTCCCACTGAACCTATCTCAAGAACATGATGTAATTTATGTATCCCTATTATTAAATTTCATACCAGTCCCATCACATGTAGTCATTCCAGAGGTGGTACCATTGGACAAAGAATTTTCCAATGAGGAGAATCCAATGAAGATATTCAAACATAGTGAAATATTTCTATGAACTAAGAAAATTACCCTCATTAGAGTGTTGTGGATAAACCTCATGTTTAAAAAAGCAATGTGGGAACTAGAGGAGGTGATGAAGGAGAGTTATCCCAATCTTTTTAAGGGTTATAAATGGAAATTTCATGGGTGAAATTTCATAACGGGTGACGGTTGAAATTACCCAAACTGTAATGAATAAAATTCCCCTTTTTGATTTAATTAAATGTATTATGGATATTAAACAAACATGAACTTATTTTTTTATTATATCCAGTTGTATTTAAATGACCACTATGAATAATTATTGTTGATAGTATAGTCATTTAATAGTGATTAAATGAGTCATATAAATATAGGGTTTTAACAAATCCTTATGGTAGAAACAAAGGAAATGATTGTCTCACTTGTAGGATCATTTTCTATGAATCCAATATATCAGAGATTACAAGGTATGTAGAATTTCTGAGGTTTTCCTTAGATAAAAACCAGACTGAGATCCAATAACTTAAGCATGAGAAAAACTATTTACTAGAGAGGTTCATGCTCATCAAGATCACGACCTAACCCATGTTCACTGAATAGACAGATAAAATCCCAAACATCGGACACCTTACTCTTAAGGAGTATTGGAGTGTAATAAAGTGGTATGTAATAAGACCCTATCATTGTGATTATATAAATTATTTTTATATAGAATAATAAACATACTTAAATTCTATTAATGTTACTTGATAGTTAATTGTTAAAGATATATACTATTTTTGGATAATATTCATATTCAATTAATAAATATAATTTTCAAGAATTAATTGATTTTTTAAAGAAATAATATTCTAATAAACTAATAAAAATAGTACATTGTTAAATATAAGAGATCATATAATTTTTATAAAGGCAAATGTAATTTTTTAAGGATTGAAATTCGTTTTTGTCAAAACCCATAAATTTTCAATAAACATATGTTTTTATATTTAAAGTAAAAATTAACATATTTTGAACATTATTTCGGTAAAATTAATATTATTTTACTATGAATGATGTTTAAATTATCCAATAGTTAATTTTTCATAATTTTATGAGTCATATTTTTGGGTAAAATTTAAATACTGTAGAAATATATGTTGGGTTTTATGACATCATAATGGACCAATAATTATGTAATAAATACAGAAAAATGTATGTTCAGCCAAAAATGTGGTTTTCCTTTAAAATAATGTATTATTTATCCTATTTTATTTATTATATAAATCCTTAGTCTATCCTCCAAAACATATAATATATTTTAATATTTTAAAATAATTTCTTTGGATGTATGACTCACTATCCCAAAAATATTGGGGAAAACATTAATATCATTAGACTATAGCCTTATAAAATAATATATACATGTCCCCTTTTCTAGAAACCATGGACCAAACCATGGTATGTTTTTTGGTTTTGAATATTTTATTATGTACTTTCGAAAACCAAAATATTAAAGAAACAACAATCCTTTCTTATATAAACACACATGATCTCCCATTACACATTAATCAAACTCTTTTAATCTCGACCACACACTTCCCCTTACTCTATAGTGTCCTTCCAAGGCATCCCTAAGATCCTAAGAAGCCTCTCCCAATCCATTTGATTCACGCATACATGTAAGGGATCTTCCACTCTCCTATTTTATCAAACGTTCCTTTTGTGATATTCCTTTTAATTTATTTTTTCATATGTTGGGATATCTTCATACATACTGCCCTTACTATCCATTTGATTTATAAATAATGAGAGTTTCCTTCCACTCTCATTAATATCATCATGATATTTTTTTACACATGTTATCATGCCAAAATTCAGTAAAATATTTCTCTATACTCATTCCCATTAATGTACTCCTTTTATATTATACATATCAATTTCCATTTCTTATGATGGGATATTAATTTCTATGATACACATATTGTCCATTTTATATATAAATGATGAGATACCACATTCCCTCTCTCATCAAAAAAAATCAAAAAAAATTCATAAGACATCATTATGTTATTGAAATAGAAATACTTTTTTCATGCCAAAATCACTGTGTTTTGAATACCATGCCCATTACTCTATCAAGGGGTATTACCTTTATGAATACATACATGTCAATGAAATAATTACATGTTTTTATTCAAAATTCCTTAATTGTTTAATAAATGATAATGTTAAATGGATCCATGTTATATGATATATATGGAAAACATAGGCATGAGATTTAATTGATTATGAAGGGTGCACCCAAATAGCACTCTAAGGAATTAGGAAATGTTTAGTATCCTGATACGTCATGTTGGGAAAAGGTATTACATAATTACTTTATTGTACATTTTCCCACCATGTGGGTACATGGGTTTACCTGATTCTTTTTTTTGATGCATTGTTTTATGTTGTTTTCACATTTCCATGTTATGATTACCATGCTTTATCCTTCATTTATGTCCATGTTTCTCTTATTCACCATTGATATTCTTATTTTCTTACATGTATTATTATCCTCATGTTATACCATGTTTATTCCATTAAAAGGATATATATTTCACCCATTTTCTTATGTTTATCCTTAGCTTATCCTATGAAGTGTTAAATATGAAGGAATTTTGTGCTCATGTAAAATAAGTTTTCAATAAATATGTGGTATTTCAGGTTTTAAGTTGATATGAAATGTTCTTAATTTCCTATGACACTTGATCTCTCAAACATTTGAGTTGTATTAAGTGCTCATATATGTAAAAAATCATCTTTAAATTTGTAATAAGGCTTAGGGTTGTTATATTCACCACATTAATCCCTTGAAATATTGATATTCTCTTTGACATCATGGGTTTTCAACTTAATGATGAATCATAATACTTATTTGATGTTTTATTGGGGGTTTCTAGGTTTTTAGCTTCATTCTTATTCTCCCCCATTTCTAGATTACATGTCATTATCTTCTCCAACGGTATTATTTCCAATTTTTCGTAATACGTGTTTATTTTAGAGTTGATCATTATTATGACTACATGCATTAAAAGAATCACATAATTTTTCATTTTATTAAATATACTTTAATTATACATATTTTTCATTTTAATATGGGAATGCTTAATAATATATAATTTTTACAGGTGTGAAATGGAATTAATTTTATCTCCTGAGACTAATAGATTATAAAAAATATGTAATGTCATATGACCAAAACTGTTGCAACACCAGTAATTCTATACAAATATTCAACTTCTTTTCAAAATTTCTTAATATAAATATTATACATTATATTGTTTTTTTATTTCTCCACCACTGTATGGCTAATTTTGGGGTAACATCACTCATACTCCTATTATAAAACCTTGACATGGTGTTTAGATTATCATCATTATTGATCAACATTTTTTGTATAAATATTCTTTTTATACCTATTATATTTATTAAAAAACAATGATTACAAGTGTAAAAATTTATTATTCGTGGTACCTATAACCTTAATACTTATTTATTATAATTATTGAATGATATAAAGATTTATTTCCCAACATTTATTAGACTTTAAACAGAAGAATCTCCAATATTAATAGGTGTGAAAACTACATTTCCTCTAATTTTTTTTTATAAATTTACATATTATTTATTACCATATCAGATAATTAAATCCAAACCACATTATCCATTATATTTTAAATAGTTTTCTCATCATCAATTTCATTTATTCCATATTAACATTAATTATTAATTATTTTAACTTCTTCATAAATCCTTTTGTTATTCTCTTGTACCAATGTTTCATGATCATTAATATTCATCAATTTAAAATCAAACAATGCATTGATGACCTCAATGATGGTTTACAAGATTTAATTAGAATCATGGAACATCCATTTAATTATCTTCTTGATTTCATCATTTTATAGAACTTTTATGATATATTCACTTTCAATCAACTTGAATATGTGATTAAACAGAAACTCTAAAACTTCAATGGATCCAAACTATTTTTTAGAGTTTTATAAATAGTAAATATATCATTTAATTCCTTCTCAATATTTTCATTCTCTTTTTTAAACTATTTGATTTCTTCATATATACAAAAAAAATCATAAAAGTAAAAGTGTATAAATATTTGGGAAAATAATGTCACATATCGATTAATATGTTGATTTAAATATATATTTACACATTATCCCTTCCATCAAGTCCTAGTTTATTTTGAGGACTTTATTTACAAGAATATTCACTTTCATAAGGGTCACATAAGTTTCATAATCCTATTATCGTAAAAGAGCTATTCATTTAACTAGTGATAAGTAAAAACACATATTCATCTCTATTAGGTTAACATATATAATAAAAAATCTATTTTCATTGAATAATTGAAACATATTTTTATTTAGATAATATTAAAATTTATTTGGATTTCATATTCTCATTTTCCCATTATTCATCATATTCTTGCTAGAGATTAAATTGTTCACTAAAATTGATATGTATTCATTAAATATTTAAAACATTATAAATTTAATAATAAAGACATAAATCATCAAATGTATGGAAAATAAAATATACAAAATATAATAAATGATTAAATTTTCATCGACTTTGATTAGGAATACCAGTTTTAGACCCATTACATAAAGAGTGGGGGTGAATTACTATTAGGGACATTTTACAAAATTTCAAGGTTTTATGCATTTCCAATGGTTCCTATAGACATATTAAGTTCAATTGAGATTTATTTATTACTTTTTAACTATCATTTATTCGAAAAAATAATATTCATAGAAAAAAACATATGAGGAATAATATATTTACCATGTTAGAAATTCAAAATGAAATGTTAATCCTTGGTGTGATTAAGAATAATCCAGGAATAAACCCCTCCAGAATTCAGTATTATTTATAGAAATGAATGAATTATCCTTTAAATCACATAACATGACTCCAAAATGTATGCTACATTCCATACACTAATTGAATCCCTATGTTTCACTATTGTTTAATCTTGATAGTGTACAATATGATAGGATGAAATCAAGAGATTCTATCACTGATTGAGTACTCTAGAATGTTATTGATGTGTTTTTTTTCATGTTATGCTTCATCTCTAAAATATAAATTTTCATAAAAGTGTGTATTTCATTACTTTTATGTAGATTATCATACACAATTACATGTTACTCAAAAAATAAAACTTGATTGATTCCATTATTTAAATGAATAAATAATTCTTCCACTTAATTTATGAATTTAAAAGAATATAAAACATCATATGAATTTTGTCTCCTTGAGTATAGTGACATTTATAACAATTGTAGATTTCATGACCTGACCCACTAAGGTATGATCCATGACTACCCCATGGCCACCTCTAATAGACCGAGGGCTGGTGACAGTCATAGATTAGGTATATCACCCAAATTAGAGATAATATCCTACAATACATATATACTTGCACACATATGAAATTAAAAAAACAAAAAAATGCATTCATACATGAAATTTCCCACAATAAATTACTATAGCAAATGTATAGAAAGTGGATAATGGTTCCAAATACAATATGAAACATAAACTGTAAATGTACAACCTACTCCATGGGAATAAACTAAATCAAAAGCATGCTCTAGGAAAATTATCTTTATCTGTCAAGCTTCTACTACACTCCTCCATCTCCTTATCCTCCTAGGACACCGTTAAAAGGGTATTCATCTATATAATACACAATACAAGGTGAAAATTATCATATGGGGTGAGTATAATAATACTCAGTAGGAGACCCCGCAAACACTAAATAGTATGCACTATTTACATTCAGCTCAATACAAGATATAGAAATTAATGTATAATCGAAACACCTAAATATACTTACATAATAAACCAGGTCACCAAGTGTTCATAACACACTACCAGCATCAATAATAATATCGAAACAATTCTCATTCTAGGAGAATCCATGCCATGATCCATTTTATCATCATATAAATGCAATGAAGAGTTTAAAATAATACGGCCCCTCCCAGAAACTGGTATTATAATACATTGATACACATATATGGGGTCATTCCCGTGACTACTTCGAGAAACCACAAATCCAATATGGATCAACTAACTAAATAGGGTATTTTATGAAAATGATAATGAAAACCCCACCAATATATAATTCTATGTGTATGATCAACACTCTAATAAAGGATTTCACACTAATTACAAAAACTTCACCCATGGAACAATGGATGATAGAGGATCACACTTTCATCTCATAAAGGCGCACCAAGACTCTTTCTGAGTCTTTACCTATAGAGGGGATCATAGTCCTGTGATATTGATCTAATTCCAAATAGTACCCTTGAGGGAATGGACTAAGGGAAACACAATCAACCTATTCTGGTTGAAACTAAAAAAATGAATATCCAAAAGAACTCATGAAGGGGGTACACGATATGTAATAGTAGGTACATGTTGAGTCTAACTATTCACATGCCTTTACATATAGAAGATCCTCACACAACATAAAGTCCCCATGTACATGACTTATTGATTGATTACAAAGTGTCTATCAACACATGGTTTCTGGCCCGTGTCACTTGGTCGTGTCTATGTATTGAATGTCATGTCCATGTACCAGCTACTGTCTGTCAAGCTGTGTCCATGTACTAGTACACGGTGTACCATATGGTATGGTACATTAATCCATGTATGTTTTCTCTCTGAACTAAATGTTGAGTCACATGTAATGGATAATGTGTAGTGTGATAGTGGTCACACTCTGTGAGATATTAACCCTCATCCTGAAACCCTATCGGCCACTAAACAAGACCTTCAGGGAATATAACCCTAGTTTACACGCCCTGTAGATTATGGTTTTTATAGATCCGGATTTATTCATCTATTATTGCTTGAACTCCTCTACTTCCTTTATTTCAACCAAAGGTCTCTCCATAGGTCTTGTATATTTGTCAACCGAGACTCACCACCATTCGCTAACCCAAAATCCATCCCTGAAACTCATTGGGAAGAACCACCTCTAACATCCTTGTACTGCATGCCACAATAGGAAGATGAAGAAACCATGATCCATTATTCTTATCCATAATCTAACCACAATCACTATTGATACCTTATCTACATCCACCCATTTCTTTCCGTACCCATGGTTCTGATCTGTTCCATTAATGAATAGTCACACAATGATCAAGAACCTAGTATTTTTCAAACTATTTTCTAAAAAGTGATACCAACTATGATCACATAATGACATTGGAGATAAAACCATAAATTATAATACATGAGGAATGATCCTAAGTCATTGTTCATTTATCCTTGATCTTTTTCATTGAAGAAGATTAATGAATTGTAAATAATCAAAACGAACAAAAATATTCCATAAAAAATTAAATATACTAGAGGTGCGTGAATCAAATTTTTTGGGGAATTGAAAATCATTTTCCAGCATAAATTAATGATTTGGAAATAATATACCATCATACCTATAGTTTGAATCAATGTTTCATGAGGTAATGTGTCACGACTCATCCTCGGGGCCCGTGTCGTGACTACCCCATGCCCGCCTTCCATAGGCCAGGGGCTGGCGACTAGCACCAAAGGCGTAAATCCCGATAACTGGGAAGGAATTTCCTTTATAAAATTAAACAAAACACCACAGAGTACAAGAGGAAGTAAAACACTAAGTACAAAAGAAATTGCTGAAAAGTAAATGGGTCAGAATACAAACCCAACTGAAAGTAAAACTAGAACTGAACAAAGTACAACAGAAAAAGTCAACAGATGGAAGAATGGAAGCGGCTCTTGGGTCGTCCTCCACGGATCCAACCTAAAGGGTAGGTACAGATGGTGCAGCTCCTGGATCGCCCACCACGGATCATACCTGAAGGGTAGGTACAGATAGCCTCCACAACGCTCTCGCTCGTCGTCCTCCTCCGAGTGTCGTCTCGCCGTGAAGTCCACCTCCGGATACTGACTCGTCGTGTAGTCCACCTTCGGGTACCATCCAGTCCTCGAACACTCGGCCTCCGTCAGCACTTCTCATCGTCTACAACCAACACAACGAGGTGCGGGCATAGCCCGTGCAGGGGTGAGTATAACGATACTCATTAGGGACCCCGAGACCCCCAAGGTCTCACTAAAACCAACAAGGATAACCACAAAGCAGATCTCAACAAATAACCTCTACTTAGGTATATACCCATACATATACCTAAGTTATCAAGAAACCCATATCAATCATGAGGAAACACAAATATTATGAAATCAACGGATAACCACTACCCAGGTATATGCCCATACATATACCTAAATTATCAAGTGACCCATCTCAATCATGAGTTAAACACAAAGGTCAAAAGTCTCAGCTCAAACCAGGATTTTCATTATCGAAACCATAACTGCTGAAGAGCTCCATCTCTGGAGTGTACATTGGTCCTGTCACGACTCCTAGGTACTGCTCACTAACCTAATACTACTGACGTACTCCTCCTGTCGAGTACCACGGGCTAGCCACCCAAACACAGTAGTGCTTCTCGCCGGGGTATGCCGCCCAAACACAGTAGTGCACACCCCCTAGTAGCCTGAAGAGGTACTCTCCAGACGAGAACCGCGGGTCTGCACTGTCACACAGGTAGTGCTACGTCCTCCATGGGTCTGCACCTCACAAAGTAGTGCTCCGTCCACTGGGCTAGTCGACTCACTCCAAGTCAAGTCGGTCAAGCAGTCGTCAGGTCTCATTCGGCTGCACGGTCTCCGTACTCCGCACGATATTCTCTTGGAGGGTCCGCTCCACGAGCTACAGGTCGATACTCGAAATATCAAAAGACCCATGAAGAAGTATCTCAAAGGACCGCCTCGTCATAGGGGTCTCAACGCAACAGACGATGCGTCAATCAGACGCCCGGTCTGTGAGTTACTAGCCTTTTCGTCCCAGGGGCCCGGTTGGTTTCGTGAGCGAACCAACCCGGACGTATCTCAACTGTACCCCAAACTCTCATAGGGTAAACTCAAAGGGACCGTTTCTCCACGTGATCACCAACGCCGCTGCCAGTTCGTCAAACGAACGTCCAGTCAGAAAGATATTAGCTTCTCCGTTCCAGGGGCCCGGTTGGATTTCGGGTACAATCCAACCCGGACACTATCCAACAGCAAACAAAACTCGGGCGAAGGATACCAAAAGTTCCGTCTCATCAAGAGGAAAACAAAGAGACAGACGGCACGTCAATCGGACGCCCGGTCTGTGAGTTATTTGATTTTTCGTTCCAGGGGCCAGGTTGGATTTCGGGTACAATAAAACTCGGCCACTATCCAACAACAACAAAAACTCGGGTGAAGGATGCCAAAAGTTCCGTCTCATCAATAGAAAAATAACGAGACAGACGGTGCGTCAATTGGACGCCCGGTCTGTGAATTATTGGCTTTTTCGTTCCAGGGGCCCAGTTGGTTTCGTGAGCGAACCAACCCGACCGCACTCCGACGACATCCAAACCTTGAGCGGAGTAAGCCAAAAGAATCGTCTCACTTAGAGGAATCCATCAAAGTCGACGGCACATCAATCAGACGTCCGGAGCTCAAGATATGAGCGTTTCCGCTCCGAGGGCCCGGTTGGTTCCGTTCACGAACCAACCCGGCTGAACCCAAAGTATTATTAAACCTTGAGTGTAATATGTCAAAACGACCGCCCCGGTCCAAGGATCGCATCGCCGCTGACGGTGCATCGATCGGAGGTCCATAGCCCATGATATGGACATTTGACCAAAAGTGATCCGAAAATGGGGGGTCTGGGCCTGGACCGACCCGACCCAACCCCCCTGGGTTGGCCCGAACCGGGCCGACCCGACCCGGGTCCAGGGCGGAACCGGTCGGCGCGACCCTGCCCGGCCGTAGTGGCCCGACCTAGCCTGGGCGCGACTAGGCCCGGCCTCTGGGTCGGCTCGGCCGGTTACGGCCGAGCAGAGCGGAGCGGGGCGCTGCCCCCGCGTGAAGAACTGCGACCCCGCGTGGGGCCGCCCGTGCCAGCAAACACGGTAGCCAGCCGCGTCCCGCTTCCCCCCTCCGGTCCCGCGCAGTCGCGGGACCGTGCTCCGCCACCGCGGCTTCAGCCGCGACGGATTATTCCGGCGGCGCACCGAGTGCCGCCTCCCCCGACCGTCGGCGCCTCCGCGCCGGCGGGGGCTTCCACGGACCACTGGACACGCTCCGGTGGTCTGATTCGCATGCGGTCTTCTCCGGTGGTCATCTCGGGATCCGACCTTCGCTAAAAAGTTCCCACAATGCCCGTGCGGATTCGTTTGTCGTCGCCCATCAATCCGCACGTCAAATAACAAATCGTGCCATCTTCGTGGTTCTCCGGTGCGACACGATGGCACCGCGCCCCTTCACCGTGGCCCGACTCTGTCCACGGATGTCTTCGGGTTTCTCCGACACGGCACGACGGCGTCGCGTCCATGTTCGTTTTCGCGGCGCGGCGCGATGACGACGCGTATTCCTTGCCGCACGATTCCGCGCGAAGCGACGACACCGCACCATTCCCATTTCAATCCACAAAAGAAACCAACATGGATAAGGAGGAGGGTCAGCTGTGTTTGTGCGGTCCGAACCCCCTCTCGTTAAATTATAGCAATTGGTCATATTTCACGAAGAACGTCAAGGTAATAATCACAAACAAATTTAATAAATAAACCCCTACAGTTTTCCCGCAAACAAGAATTCCCAACCCGCAACATATTCTTCGCGGATCAGCTTGATGTTTAGTTGATCCACATTCTTTTATTTAGAAGGAAGTAACAAACAATGGAATAAAATCATTATCAAACATAATTCCCTACCTCAAGCATTGTCGTCGAATGCAAGTTCATCGTGGAATTAACCGTCGTGGAAGAAGAGGATTGTCGCGGAAGAGAAGGATTGTTGCGGAAGGAGCGTTGCCGAAGAAACGTCGTTGATGTCGTGGTACACGGCGTCGCGTTGTTGTACTCCGAGGGTTTTGCGTTCTTCATCGGAAGTCGGAGCGTTCTTCGCGTTCTTCGCGTTCTTCGCATTCTTCGCGTTCTTCGTCGAAGAAGAACGCTTTCCTCCAAATCCTCTCCACGCCACAACTTCCAATAGGAAAGAATAAGAGTTATCTTATTTTATTAACGCACATGACACGTTTGAATTTCAAAAGAAAAGAAATGATCATTTAATTCAATGAATTAATTGTAACGATTTAACTTCCCAACTAATGAGGCGTTTCTTAACCAGAAAAACGCATGGTTGAATTTCATTAAAGAGGGGTTTTCGCGGGTGCGTTACTTAGAGGAAAAGAAACGGTGGGGCTCATGCAAGCCCCATCTCAAAAATATCCTACCAAGAGGGTAGGATATTTTAGATTTCACCCTATCCGCTTCAACTCAGCTTAAGCAACTTTTAGTGGCTTTAAGTGAATTAAAATAAAGTTGTCGCACCACTTTATTTTATTTCTTAACTTAACCCCAAAAATTAAAAACCACACCCGAGCAAACGCAACTCTGGAAAAGGAATTTCTAAGAAAATACCGGTGCTGCGATTCCATCGGTGCCCTTGGAATTCGATTCCGAGCACCGGTTCAAAAGTTAGAAAAACCTGCTCGTTTGTTCACTGAACGTACCCGAGCTAAATTTCGGAAAATGATTCCGGGCACACCGGGCCTCGGAATCAGGTTTCTTCGGAAACTACGTTCTTGTAAAATTCCAATGAAAATTAAGAAAAAAAAATTTCTTTGAAATTTCTGGGTCTTTACATAATGTTTTTTTCCATCATTGGTGAGATCTATGGACTCCGTTGGCGCGATGATCCATGATCAGATCTCGATCTATCATGGTCTTCCAAAAAAGATTATCCAATTATTTGGCTGAATCTATAGGTTTTAGGAGAAACAATAGAGAAAATTTACATATCTATATACACAAATTGTAAAAATAGGTCTCTTTATCAAAATAATGAAAAGAAATTAATTTTTTATTTTATTTTATTCAATTAGGACTGTAATGACTTTTTCACAAATGGACCATACAGCTAATGACTATGTCACATCTTGGATAAAAACTACATTCTGAACTCAAAAGTACCCTCAAATGTATGACCTAGTCCTATGTATAAGGGTTATTATTCTTTTTCTAGAAATATACATTCTCATGGTATTTAATATATTTCAAACTTTTATTTATGGAACACTAGGCCTCGAATTGGAAAACTCTCTCAGAACCTCTTATAGAAAAAACTATATAATATAAAAAAATAAAAAGAAAAAATTTGATAGGTTAAATTAGCCACACCATAGGGCTTTATTCACCAAAAAATA
The DNA here is from genome assembly GCA_963277665.1 of Viscum album. NCBI lineage: Eukaryota > Viridiplantae > Streptophyta > Magnoliopsida > Santalales > Viscaceae > Viscum > Viscum album. The sequence continues at coordinate 484,057,545 of OY728131.1, forward strand.
AAAATAAGGGAGACACAAATATATGTGGGTATTGAGAACGAATATGAGTCTCCCTCTCCCATGTGATCTCTTCATGATTCTTGTTCTATCACCAGCCACGAACAAGGTGAATCAATTACCCATAACGTATCCTCTCCAATCAATCCTCAATTTATACTAGATACTATAAAAAGGTATATCCATCCTCAATGTCAAGGATTCCCAAGTTGATAGTGTTCAATGGGGCCTGAACGTACCTCCTCAGCTGCAACATGTGTAAGGATTCATGTACATTGTCCAAATGTAATGGTGGATATAAGCATTGCACCAACTCTCCAACCTTATATAGTATCAGAATGAGATCATAAAATATCAAAGATAAAATTATTTTGTGGATAAATATCTTTAATCTAGGTCCTAGTGAGACCATCAGGAACACATGGTATCCTTCCTTGAACTCCATAGGTCTTTATCCTTGGTCCACATAACAGATCTGATATCTCATTTCAGTCTTCATCCACTTGTGGATGATCAAGACCTTCTCTATAGTAGTTCGCAAAAACTCTTTTCCTATTACGACCAACTCTCCTAGATCACTCCAATAATGGTGTGACATTAAGGGTCAACCATAGAAATCCTTGAATGGTGATATTACAATGGTGGAATGGTGTATGTAATTGTACAAAAACTCCACCAAATGTAGGTGATTCCCCTAATTACAGACAATGTCAAACATGTAATCCCACATTATGTCTTTCAAGACTTGAATGGTGTCTATAAAAGAATTTGGTGGTGAAATGATGTGCTCAAATGAAACTATGTCCTTAAAACCTCTCATAATCCCCTTCATAATTGAGATGTGAAGTGATCATAATGGTTAGAGAGGATTATTGAGAGAGATAAATAGAGTTAGACTATGTAATTTATGTAGAGGCATCCTATGATCGCTACTGAACGATACTCTTGGATAGCTAGGAAGCGGGATGACATGGTGAGTTAGTATACGGTCACCCAGATGGAATATTTTTTGTAGACATACGTTGAAATCTGATCAAGAAGACTCTGGATATCCCATCACACAAACAATTTGGATCCTTAGGGGGTTGGGATAAACTATATAGAACAAGGTTCACAACCATCACTTGCTTAAATGTAATTCATTAAGATACAATCTATGAAACTCCCTACTCCATACATGGCCACAAAAAACAACATCGGAGGTCCTCGTACATATTATCTAAACCATGATGTACCGCTAATGGGTTTGTATGAAACTCCCACACCACCTCCACCCGCAACGTCATAGGTACCATCTTTTAGGCTATGAAATGGATAAAATGCTCCCAACCGTCATAATATAAATCATGATAATTTCAAATAGAAATATGAGTATGTAAGGTCTCACAATTGGAATCTCAACCATAGAATTTCCTAAAATGATTTGAAAGTAGTGGGGTAATAACTATCACTTGAATATATGAAGCTCTGTCGTGGTCCATGAAGGATAGATGCAATGAGGATAATTTCTTTAACACCTTGGACAACAAACAAGAACTAAATCTCATGGGAAGAGTGACTTCCACCACATTCCACTTCCCAATAGTTTATACAATATCAAATTCATAGTCTTAGAGGAACTCTAGTCTTCGACACTATCTCATATTAATATCCTTTTGATAGAAGATATATTTTAGACTCTTATGGTTAGAGTAAATGATAAACCGCTCTCCCATCAAGTAGTGTCACCACATCTTCAAAGAGAATAGTAGAACTTCTAACTCAATATCATGGGCTATATAGTTCTTCTCATGTGTTATAAATTGAAATGAACCATAGAAAATAACCAACTACCTATGCATTAGTACGAAACCAATTTTGTTCATGGATGCGTCACAAAACCCTACATAATCGACACCCTCTTTTATAAATATCAAGATTGGAGCGCCTATCAACCTATGTATCATTATCTAAAATAAATTATAAAACCCTTCCATGCACACCAAAGGATACCCCTTCCATGTCAATTTCGTCAAGGGTTATGTGGATTTGGAGAATTTGGGTAATAATCTCTAATAGTACCTTATCAATCCATGGAAACTCTGCACCTCGGTAAAACTCTTGGGCCGATCCCATGACATAACTACATCGAACTAAGATGGGTCAAACACTACTTCAGACATTGAGATGATGTGTCCCAGAATGTGGACTCTCAAATCCAATATTGACACTTGAAGATAATCCTATAGTGATGGTTATCTCAGAGGGTGTTTAGTAACATTATCCGTTGTCTTGTATACTCATCCTCGGCTGTTGAATACACTATGATGTCCTTGATGAAGACTACTAAAATCTAGTCCAAGAAGGGATGAATTTTACAGTTCATGAGTCTAATGAAAACCTTGAGGGTTTTCAGGATTCCAAAAAGAATCCCCATGCACTCTTAGTGACCATAACAGATTTGACTACCATCATCAGTATATCATAATCTAGTACTCACAGTAGGTGATATCCTAATGGTAGGTTAATCTTCAAAAACCATTGTTCCCCTATCAACTAATCGAAGACATCACCTATCTTTAGTAGTGGATAATAAGTCTTCATGGACACATGATTCATGAATCGATAATCCACACATAACCAAATGCTCCCATCCACATTTAGAGAAAAAACACACGTGTTTCCTATGGGGAAATGTAGGGTCTCACAAAGCACTTCTCCTGAAAGTCCTAAAATAGAATCCACATCTATCGAATAACTATAGGATACACTAGATATACTGGTGTAGATATTAGGGTTATCCCATGATGCAAGTACATACAGAAAAATATCTCTTATAAGGGAGATAAACCTAACACATCCTTGTAGAAGACGTCCCCATACTTCCCAAAAACCATTAGAAACTGATATCCCAAGGCTTCCACTACTCCAGGAGTCATTCTATCCTCTTGGTGACTAATTGGATTCGAACTCATATGCATGAGCTCATCCATCTCATCCTAGGTATCCATTTCACCCACAATGGAAAACCATGTTTCTTTGCTGTAGAAACACCACATCATCCGCCTAAAGTAGTCATTATAGGATTTACATGTGCATACCCAATCCATACCTAAAAAATAATTAATATTAATTAATTAATATGAAGAAGAAATCAAATACAAAAACCTTGCCTCCATGTTGCTGATTTCACTTTTCACACAACTATAAAACCACTAATTCACCTCCTGTTACAGTCGCCAACCACAAGGGTCATTCTAAAAGAACAATCATAATTTATATGTTCAAACTAAATAAGATTCACAGAAGGAATGGATAACGCCTTTGTCTATCAATATTGTAAATAATTTATAAAATACATAGATAATACTTTTTATCATCACTAGAGACTCAGGGTTTTAGGCCTCCATAGACTGGAGCTATCCTCAAGCATTCACACAAGATCCCAAAGACTAGCTTTGAACACCTTTGGGTGGTGGTGGTGGTAAAAGGTTGTACCTATGACCACCTCATGTTTCTCCGACATCCCATATTCCACATCTTCGACCCTAAAAACTACCTTGATCCTACCTATTTATCAATCTGAGTGTTCTATTGAACCTCTCATGATCTTTTGTATGATGTGTCAGACAATATCAAGGTAGATGTACCCCACTATCATAAGAGAAGAACTTCCTCTCCCTTAGATGATTCAAACCACACTGAAATTACATCACCACTTTCTCGGAGTCCTGAGATCACATCCTAAAGAGTATAACACACATACATCACTCTTAATACTATCAGGTACATGTTACCTAGGTCTTAGCTACTAGGTTCCCACTGATAGCTACTCTTAATGTTTTCTACACTTCCAAAATGATCTCCACCAAAAAAATCTCCATGAAATGTCCTTATATAGGTCAGAATGAAAACGGATATTACTGAATCCATGATTAATTGGTGTAATACCTTATCAACACTTTGAGATATAATGAAATGGTCCCACATAATAAACAATGAGTAATGAGAGATATCATTAAACATCAATGAATACAACTCCATGTTCATACCACTATATGATACTTGTATAAGCTCATTTTTTCTATATCATATCATGTATGGATAGAAATCCTCTCTGAAGAGATGCTCAAAGGCTATCTATGAGATATCAACATCATCATGTGATTGAGTCACCAAGGTCCACCATCACCCATAAGAGCCTTGAAGAAGACTCTTTATGAGGATATCTATTTGTTCTTAGGGTGTCATAACAAGGAGAAAAATGTGAGGGACTATCTCTAGTCAGTCCTCAAACACATAGGGGTATGGCTCACCTTGAAACCTGGGAGGTCACTGCCTCAGAAGCTAGTGAAACTCACTCAAACGGCAGATATCTTTAGATGATACTACCATTTCATCCATTCACTCAATGGGTGGTGTTATAATAAGTAAACAACAATAAGGGGGAATCAATGATTAAATACAGCATAACCATTCCTCTTCACTAGGAGGATCATCCTCATGATAAAATAGTGGAATCGCGGTTAGATGTATGTGTGGTGGAGTCCTGAAATTGAAATAAGATTTACCACAATCAAATGAGTATTTCTAGGTATCTGACTCAATAAGGATAGAGAAAACACAACAATTACAATATGATACATGTTCCAAAAAAAATCCTTGAAACCAATGTTTATATGTACCGAGTCAAATGGAAGGTAATCAAAGTCATGGTGTATCAAAACACCAGTCACCACACCAATATTGGAGTCCTTAACATGAAATATGATCTTAAAACACTAAAAACAATTTCCCCATACAAATCTCAGTGTTCCTAGTCCTAAATTATAACTGAATCATTTGACAGAACTCTTTTTTGACCCGACCAACGAAAATAGATCCCATGACTACCCCATGACCACCTCTAATAGTCTAGGAGCTGCTGACCAGCACCAAGTTGGAATATCATATAAATTTTAAGGAGTATCCTAATGTTCCTATACACACACACAAATCTCCAAGACCGCAAAATTCTAGGATGAAAACAAACTGAAACAACTCATGATTACATATATTATCTCACAAAAAAAGTATGGCATTAAAATTAATGAAAGTGGAAAAGGCGCCAAACACAATCCCAACAAAAAACTGTGAATGTCCAACCTAATCCAAGGGATATGACTAAGTAAAAATAAGTCACATGGTGAATGGACTCTGTATGTGATGTTACACCTACAATCAACCCACTCCATGTCCTTCTTGGACATCATCAAAAGTGTTTTCATATTCCTAATACACGACGTGTGAAGGAAAATCCCATGGAGGGATGAGTATAACAATACTATTTAGAACACCCTAAAACCACTAAACAAAAAGAACTAAGTTTATTCATCTCACTATAATATATAACAATCAATATATAATAGAAACAATGAGAAATACTCAAGAAATAAACCATGCCACTAAGAGCTAATAACTGATGTCCAGCCACATTATTTTTCTCGAATAAATGGTCGTTTTAGGAAAATCCATTCCACAATGCATGATATCATTAAATAAACTTCATAAATATGTATAGTTCATTATCCACAACCTAATAACTAGTTTAAATATTATATGATATATAGATAAGAGGTCACACCCAGGAGAACTGGTGGACACCACGAACCCAATATAGATAGTCCCACTATCTAGGGGATCTTATATCAATGATACCACAAACCATGTTGATATGACGTACTAGATGGAGGATCAAAACCCAACATAAGGAGGTCCTTTTGATTCCAAAATCTCCACCAAGGGAACACAAGATGATAGAGGATCCCAATCCAGTCTCATAGAGATACAACAAAAGATTATTTGAGACCTATCCTCTAGAGAGGATCAGAATATAATGATATGGATATAATGTCACTCTATAACCTTGAGGGAAAGGAGAAAGGGAAACACAAGAAAAAATATACATGTCCAAAATAAGAAATTTAATATCCATAATAACTCTTCTTTGAGGTACACTGTGTGCAATAGAGGGTACAGAAGATGTCCCAATTCCACCAAGAATTCCCTTGTGGAATAGCCACACATGACATGTAGTATCCATGTACATGGAATGTAGGAGTACACGACATGTTGACAAAAATAGTTTCCACCCATTTCACCGGGACATGTTTGTGTAGTGTATCTATGTCTTTGTACCATCCCATGTAGTCCAAGACGTTCTAGTGTTCATGTACACGATGTGCCCTATGGTTGGGTTTCATTGACCATATCATTTACTCTCTGATGTAAATGTAGAGTCACATAGAATGGATAATGTGTTGTTTAAAAGGGGTCACACACCTTGTGATCCTTATATTCATCCTAAAACCCTATCGACTGATGAATAGTCCCTATAGAGAGTGTAACCCTGGTTTATATGCCGTGTACCTCAAGATTTTTTTTCGGATCCTGAGTTCATCCTCCATTCTTCCTCCTGCATTTTTAGTTGCATGATTTCTACTAGAGATCACTCCATAGATCCTATATCTAAATTTATCCAACATCACAACCACTCTCTCACCAAAATTCCTTATAAAAACATATCATGAAGAACTACCTCTGACGTCTATGTTTGATGTTCCACCCTAGGAACTCGAAGAACCCAAAATCTAGTCTCATTCTCCCCCAATCTACCCAAAGTTAGCCTCGATCCCCGATCTTCATCCTCTATCATGTTTTATTCCCATTGTTTGAATATATTGCATCGAATAATGGTCACACAATAATTGATAACCATTTTTTTTCCAAACCTTTTCCCAAAAAGGAATAAAAATGATAATCGCAGAATTTTTTTTGGGGGAAATCCAAAAATCATAAAACATGAGGAATGAAACTTGTCTGTTGTTTGTTTTTTCCTAATCTGTTTTCATGTAATAATCCAAATGAGTAATAAATAATCAATATAACCATAATTATTCCTTCCAAAATTAAATCTACCAATGATTTGTGAATAAATTTTATTTGTGGGATTGATCTACATTGACAGGGTTTAAAGAAAAGGATGGAAATAAAAAAACATCATAAATAGAGTTTGGATTAATCCTTGATGAATAACGGTTGTGTTCCATTATTTAAAAGATCCAAGTAATCCTTTGGAATGATGATCCATGATCTGATCCTTACCCATCACCATCTACCAAGAATAAATCTCCAACGAATTTTCTAAATCGTTGGGGTTTAGGGGAAACCATGATAAAAATGACATATCCATATACATAAAGGAAAAATAATTATTCTTTGTGTCAAAATAAAAAAAATAAAAAAATTATTCATTTTATTTCATTAAATTATTCCCACGAGGAAGTTTTCACAAATTTCCACCACCGGTAAGTATTATGTCATGCCTCGGAAAAACCTACTATAACACCTCATGATTTTACGATAAGTCTCCACTAAAATAAATTAAATTCATTTGATAGCATACATTTAAAAAAAATTATTTCATATTCTATATATCATATTAAAACACATATATATAACAAAACAAACTTTAAAAATGAATAATGAATGAAATAAGTGTATCTTTCTAGAAATTAAGGAACGTATACCAATGAAATAATAAACTGGACTTTGGAATTGTAATGATGACCTTAGGAATAGTAATGTTTGTCAATATAATGGTATCGTAAAATATGAAAGTATAAATAATACTTATACATCTTATAAATGAAAATATTATATAATTATATTACATTTTAAAACAATATTAAAAAGGATAAATTAATTGTTGGAATTTTTGTAAAATAGAAATCATTATTTACTATTTTATAATTAATATAATTATTTAAAATTAAAAATAGTTTCATAAAATATATTCATAAATTAATATATTTTTTTCTTAATATTTTATGAAAATTTCCATCATTTATTTTTCAAGGTTTCATGAAATCAGTTATAATTGTAAAATTTATATTTTTCTAGAAATTGATGATTTTAATTTTAATTTAATTTTCCCCTATTTTGGAGAATATTTTTCTAAAATTTAGTTCAATTTTTAATTATACAAATCAAAAAATTGTTAGTGTGAATTTAATGTATTTTTCTAATATAGATTAATTTTTTATGAACAGTTAAATAGTGTAATTTATGGTTTTTATCATTTTAAGAAAAATACATGAATTAAAACAACTTTTATGATGTAAGAAACCATTAATTCTAAATCACATGCCCAAAATACAATATGTAGTAATATCATTATCACTATTTCTTGTCTTGGTCCAAAATAACAATCTAATGAATAAAATAACCCAAAAACACACCTCTCCTGCACTATAAATATTATCCATCAACAACTCTTCTCCTAAAACCAATTATGCCTTGAATATTCTACAATTTTTACCCAATTATAATTCCAACCTTCTTACCCACATCTAGAAGTTTCTAGTGTCAACAAAAGAGAAAAACCAGAGTCCCTTATGGAGGATATCAAGGAGAATAATTCATGAGGTAAAAACCTCTTTCCTTTTCTTTTAATTTCATTTCAATTTTTTTATTTTATTATTAACTATAAAATTTATTGTCCAAATGTACATGATAAATAAATTATGTTGTATGTACTAGAATATTATCTTTTTAATGTAAAATTCCAAATCAATTCTCTTATCCACTTAATTTTATTTTAAAAATGAAAACATCGTCCATGAGGTGCCAATTTGCTATCTTCGTGGATGATGTGTTTTTGTTTTTCATTTCTGCCTTAAATTCTAGTAAAAAACATATTTACGGTAAATAAATACTATAATGTATTTATTTCGACTTATTTAATATTCTGGACCCATTATATAACCACAATATTAATTAATAAATATAAACTAATTTCTATTGATCGAAAGAATTCCAAAATAATCTAAATTATTATCACTAAGGTTTTATCTTTTGATTCATCCTCAAAAAATATTATTGAATGATATATATAACCATTTAATATTTTATAATTCCATTAATAACATGTAATTCAAATTCTAGAAAACAATTCTAATTTTTTTGTGATTTTCCATATATGAATACAAGTAAATTGATCATGAAAACCAAGGAAACAAATAGTCTTGAATGATGAAATTGTACATTATAATTCATCAAAAAGTACATAAATGAACATAATAAATTATAATAAATCAAGTAAAAGGTTAAAAGGTTCTTAATTAATTATTCGAATAATTTAATCGGATTATCTAAGACATGATAATAGTGTGTAGAACACTTTCCGGCATGAGGTAAGGGACTTTGTCCCAATTTCTATTTTATTGATACATACATGGTATTGTGAACCAAATAATTATTATGTTATCTAAATAATATCCCCTTTTCGACCAATTTTCATTTTAAATTCTATTTCTCTTAAATAACCATATTTACGTGTATCATGGATATTAATATTGCCTATGTTGTATACCATTTTTGTATACAGTGTTTACATTGAATGTAGAAATATCGATAAATTAGTATTTCATACTCAACTTGGATATTAGGTTAATATATATTGTTATTGAACTAAATATACATGTGATAAATTATTTGGACTTGCAGTTATAGGCGAGGCCTGACCTATAGCCCCTCGAGGAATCGACATGTCACATGATACAAAATAGTAGGTGACATACCCTTCTTGTTTATTTCATAGAAAAATAAAACGAATTTTTACCCACACACTCAAAACATAATCATAGTATAATGGTTCTTATGCATGATACATGACGTCCAATAAATAATAATATTATTCATTCTATATTCCATTGTTAATTTACATGATATTTTCACTACAAAAAAATATATGGATGCATTTTTTTCTATGTTTGGTGATGGAATGTGTTTTTTAGGTTATTTACCTTTCCATAATGTCAATTCCATATCAAAACTTCTTTACTTGTTATTGATTCATATGACCCCTAATGGGTGTTTGAGATCACTTTTTTATTTTTTTTCATTCCCTAGGTTTTGAAGATGAAATATTTGAATAAGTGACAAGAAGCATATTATTTTCTTTTATTATGTACTGTGTTGAATTTCCTATGTAATAAGGGAATAATAAATGTATCTAGTTTCCTAAATCTTAGAAAATTGAACAATCCTTGGTGATGTGATCTCTTGAATATATGTAATTGTAATAAAACATCCACTAAATCAAAGATACTGGGTTTGAGATTGTTATAGTTGGTATCAAAGTAAGTTAGGTGAAACCTTGGGAACGTGATTTAGTGATAATATTTGAGGGAAGGTAACCATTATATTGAATTTGAGGACAAGAATATAATAACATTATATAATATTGGATTGGGAGATATTTTGTGGGACTCCATAGAAATACATACTGTTCAAGACACTCCAAGTGGATGCAGTTCTGGCATAAATATAACTATGAGTAATAACTCTAATAAGGTGAATTAATCCTAACTCATTGTAACCTTGTACGCGACATCCTCTATTATTGTGAACCTGGTTTGACACTACCAGTGGATATTCTTAAGATAATTCACATTCTATTTATAAAAAATTACCAAGGATTTAAAATAAAATATGTCCCCAAAGAAGCAATGTTTATGATAATAAGATTTTCTATGCATAAATTTTCAATTTAGGTTGAGTTTTTTTCTAGTTCAAAATTATGCATTATGATCCATTTTATAATTTGCTTTATTAATTTGTTTAGAAAGGTAACCAAATTGAATGAATCGAATAAATACCCATGGATAATTTAGGTATATACCCACTAATAATGTCAACATAGTTAGTGTTTGGGATAAGCAGATCATTTCCATATTAGGAAAACTTACTCATGCTATGATAGATAACCAAACTACCCCAATGTTGGATCATTTCATGCAGAAGAATCCCCCATATTTTAGTGGGACCACTAATAATGTGTTCTCTGAGTAGTGGATCAAGTCCATAGAAATTATATTTCTAAATTCAGGTGCAATGAGGAAAAAATGGTAGTAGTGGAAGTGTATTTCCTCGGGGTTGATGTTGATAATTGGTGGTATTTGATCCAGAATACTATGGAGGAAGATGAAATAGAATAAATTTAATAGCTAAATTTTATGGAATATTTTATTAAAAATTTTTTCCTAATGAGAAATGAACTAGAATGAAGAGAAAATTACTTATCATAATGCAACTGAAAGAAGTGTGTGTTTCTAAATATGAGTCTACCTTCATAATACTATCCACGTATACTGAGGATTAAATATATGTTTCAGAAGAGAAGATTGATCCTTTTATTGAGGACATTAATCAATGTCTATGATTGGCACTAAATTATCAATCATTTTTATCATATGATGAAATAATATTATGTGTGACAAAAAAGGATAAGGAATTTTATTGATAATAAATTTTTAAGGGATATAAATATAAAAATAAGTCTTCTAATGACCATAAAAACGGTTAATAATCAAAGAAGAAGAAGGGAATTAACAATTTTCAATTAGGTGAAAAAATATGGATGGAATCATCTAAGGAAATTCATGAATGGCATGGAAGTTTGCTATAAATGTGGATAAAAGGGTCGTCGAGCTAACAAATGAAACGGGGTGAAACACATCAATGATATTCAATGCATTAAATGTACTGAATAGATGGATTCATCAAATCAATATACCAAGAATCAAAGGAATCTACCATAGAAGAGGTCAAGGGGGGATATTCAGGCTTATGGGATCACCATACATGAAGTAGAAGATCCAATGTTTTGGTGAAAGGTACATTAATCATATCTTAAAATATTATCAATTATTTATTTGACTCTAGATCATCATACAATTTTATATCTACCCAATTTTCAAAGAAGTTAATACATTTCCCTTTTTATTTAAAAGGGTAATTTTAATCCAAAACTCCTAAGGGAAGTCTCCTTAAAAAAACATATATGTCAGTCCCATTTAAGACAAATAAAAATGATTTATTTGATGACATTATCATTATACTCATGGTTGAAATTGATATAATCCTCATTATGGACTATCTTTCAAAATATGATTCACGATTTTATTAGAAGAAGAAGGAAATTACAATTTTTGAGTAAGATGATGAATAACTTATCTATAGAGCTGAAACTGTATCATTTGATTAGTTTCTAGATCCACCCCTGGAGGCTCTACCGAATGAAATTATTACATAGGAATAGAATAAAAATATCTATAGATGTGGAAATTAATCATTGAATAGGGAATTTAATAAGTGTACCAGAATACATTGATTTATTTTCTGAGGAATCATCTGGACACCCCCCCCCCCGGGAAAGATGCTGAGATTGACAATGTTTTTATCATTGATGCAAGACTAATATAAAAAACCCTTTATAGAGTGAACACTATGGAATTAGTGGAGCTGAAGAAACAATTATATGTTTTTAGTAATTAGGGTTTTATTCACCCTAGTTTTTCTCTATGGGTAGCCCTTATTATTTTTGGTAAGAAGAATGTTGTATCTTTGTGATTGTGCATTGACTATAGAGAAATAAATGATTTTCAAATAAAAAATGTATCATATTCATTGAATTTATGATTTATTTGATGCAATTCATGGTAATAAATGCTCATAATATGTTTACCTACATTAGAGATATCATAAATTTCATCAAATGAAGACAGATATTCAAAATACTTTATTTTGACTCTGGTATGGAAATTACGAGTTTATAGTAATGAAAATTTGAATGAAAAATTTATGCTTTTCTTTTAGGGATTTAATGAACAATGTATCTATGGAATATCTTTATAATTATTTTTTGTTATTTATTAATGATATCATGATTTATATAATTTTTTTTAGGACCATGAGAAACACTTGAGGATTTAAATTAAAAATCATATATGAAAATAGTAATATGGGATGTTTATAATGTTTGAACATTGGATTCAAATAGTTCATATTCATAGACATAGTTTCTCTATGTATGGAATCTCAGTTTATCCTGTAATGAAAAAGGAATTCAAAGAATTTCCTAATCCAAATAACATAATAGATGCACCTAGTTTTATTGGTTTAGTATGACACTATCGGAATTTCATATAGGATTTTCTCAAATTTTTAACCTGCTAACCAAGCTCACACATAAATGGGGTAAGTTCGTGTGGACGAAAGAATAACAATTTTTTTGAATACATAATGAGAATTTTTTTCAATGATCGAATTTTGACTCTTCCTTCCAGAATTGATGGGTTTTAGATATATAGTGATGCATATAAGAATGTACTAGGTTGTAACCTTATGAAATACAGAATATTTATTACTTATGCATCAAGGATATTAATAAATCTCGAAAAAAATTATCGAACTCATGATCTTGAGTGAGACACCACAAAATTTTCTCTAATGATATAGAGAAAGTATCTCTGTAGTTAAATATGGGAGATATATACAGATCATAAGAGTTGGAAATACATCTTTATATAGAAAAAACATAACATAAGGAAAATACGATGGGTCAAGTTACTCAAATACTACAATTTTTCAATACACTACCGTCCAGGAAAAATAAATAAGTTGGCAGATGCATTATGCAAGAACGAGCATGGACTAATAACACAAAGGATGATTATAAAATATCCTATATTCGTGGATTTAGAAAAAAAACTAGATATGAGAATTTTCATGGATAAGGAAACATCAATACTTTTTCTAATTATTACAAAAATATATTTACTGAATTATATAAAAATATATCAATCTAATGGATATAATTTTAAAATGAATATTATAAGCCATTAAAGATGGAATATTACATGAAATCATCAATGAGGATGGAATTATGAAATCATGAAAGAGGATATGTGTTCTATCAATACATGAGTTGAAAAGGGGACTGTTAGATGATTCTCAAAGCACAATTTTTCCTATACACCATCGTAGTACTAAAATACATAGAGATCTAAAGTAACACTTTTTGAGGGACAATATAAAGAGTGAAATAGATCACTTTGTGTCAATATTCTTAGTTTTTCAACAAGTGAATGATGATATACAATATCCTATAGGATTCATTCCACCTCTATCTATTACAATGTGTAAGTGGGATGAATTTATAGTGGACATCTTCACTAGAATTCCGAAGATAGCAAGAAATAATGATGCCAATATGTGTAATTATTTCTCAACTTTCCAAATATGAAAATTCCCTACAAATAAGTTAAGATTTACCCCTTGAGAAACTATAAATACTCTAAAATAATTATTTTTTAAGACTTCATGTTACACCTCGATCAATTTTTAATGACAAAGATCCCCATATTACATAAAAATTCACAAAGAGTATTCAAATGGCTCTGGGTACTAATATTTATTTGAGTACATATTACCATCCTAAATCTGATAGACAACCTGAAAAGACTATTCAAACATTAAAATACATGTTGTTATCATGATCAAGGTATATAGGATCAGTATTTACCTTTGATAGAATTCTCATTCAATAACAGTTTCAATAATTTTATTTAGATGGAGCCATATAAGGAATTATATTGAAAGATGAATCATAATTCATCTAGTTAGATTGAAGTTATTGAGGTGAAACTTATAGGCCCAGAACTTATTAATGATACAATGGCATAGGTAAGTACTATTCAAGATCTTATCAATGAGGCCAAATATGCCAAACATAATTATGCTGATAACCAGAGAAATGATTTGGAATTTCAATTTAGAGATCATTTATTTCTAAAAGTATACCCATGGAGGGTTTTCTTTTGGTTTTGTAAGAAAGGTATCCAGATCCCCAGATATGTTAGACCATTTGAAATTATGGAATGAATTGTACTTGTAGCGTACTGATTACTAATGCCACAAAATCTCTCCAAATATCACAATGCATTCTATATAACTTTGTTAATTAATCACATGATGAAACAAATGCATGTAATCACCTATGATGTAATAGAATTAGAACCTAGTTTTCCTTACACTGAAGATCCAATCAAGAATCTTGTTACAAGAGAGAATGTATTGAGAAATTAGATAATGCGACTGGTAATGGTTTTTTGGAGAAACCAAAAAATTGATGAAGAAACATGGGAACCTAATGATATTATAAATAAAACCACCCTTACTTGTTAAAAAGTCAATATTCTTGAAATTTTCAATGATTTAATTTCTGATGGGGGATGAATACTACACCACAATATTATAAGATATGTATCCTCTTTCATAATTTCAATTCATCTAATTAATTAACTCTCATAAAAAATTATTTCATGTTTTATAAATCATATAAAATCCCATAGAGAACACAAAACAAACATTAAAAATGATGAATTAATGAAATAAGAGGGTTTTTTATATAAATAAAAGAACATGTACCAATGAAATAGAAAACAAAAATTTGGAATAGTAATGTGACACTTAGGAATAGTAATTGAGAAAATAGAATATTATTATAACCTATTAATGTATAATTAAAATTTAAACTTTTTATAAATGAAAATATGATTAAATTATATCATAGTTTATGTACATAAATATTTTAAATATAATAAATTATTTATAGTGATTTTTCTAAAACAAAAATTTTCATTAACAATTTTATAATTAATATAATGATTTAAATTAAAATTAATATTCATAAAATGGATTCATAAATTAATATTTTTTTGTCTTTTGATTAATAGATAAATTTATGAGACCTTATTTAATTTTTCACTGTGTCATAAAATCATTTATAATAATAAAATTATTATTTTCTAGAAAATTGTGGATTTAATTAAAAACTTAAATTTCCCATATTTAGAATATTATAATAATAAAATGGTGTTAATTTTATAATTATAAACATCTAAAAAATTTACAGTGAATTTTTGGTATTTACATAAAATAATTTGATTTTTCACGAATAGTGAAATAGGATAATTTTTGGAATTTCACATTTTACAAAAAATTCATAAATTAAAACCTCATTCATGATATAATTTTTCTTATAATTCATATGAACAACATAATATATTTAGTATTGGAATCACCACTATATATTTTCCTGAGCCAAAATAATTAACTAATGTATAAAATAACCAAAAAACACCCCTCTCATATAATATACATATGACCACTCAATACCTCTTCTCCCCACTCCTCAAAAACCATGATGCTTCAAATTTTTACCCAATAATCTTACCAAGACACATCCAAAATTACAGGAGGTTTTGGTCTCTACCAAAGACAAAAACCAATTTTCTATAAGGAGGTTCTCAAGGAGAAGTATTCAAGAGGAAAAAACCTTTTTCCTTTTGTTTTAATTTTATTTTTTAAATTATTCTTTTATTATTTTATCCTCAACTCCTATATCAAAACATTCATGATAAATATAGTAGCTTTTATATAATTTAATTGTTTTATTTCAATGGAAAATACACCATCATACCTCTTATCTACATTCTTTTATTGTAAAAATGAATACATCATCCGTGAGATTCTTATTTACTGTATCTGTGGATGATGTATTTTGGTTTTTCAATTATGCATTCAAAGCTAGCAAAAACCCATTTTTTGGATTAAAAATATTATAATATATATATTATTATGTATTTAATGTTTTATAAATATTATATATACATCATATTATCTAATAAAATAAAACTAGTTCATAATGATAGAAAAAATACAAAAACAATATAAATGATTATCACTAATGATTTATCTAATAATTTATCATTATAACATGTAACCGAATGAAATATATTACTATTAAATATTATTTATGTTCATTAATGAAATATACTTTCAATTCTGGAAAACAATTCACAATTTACATGATTTTCCATACATGTATAAAAGTAAACTAATCATGAAAAACATGAAAAGGAACACTCGCAAGTGATAAAACGATACCTTATAACTTATATAAAAGGAACTATATGAACTTAATAAAACTATAATAAGAAAATATAGGAAGTTTTAATAATTAATTTATTAATGGTTTTTATTTGATTATACAGGACATTATGATCTAGTGCATAGCACATTTATACATAATGCAAGGGACTTCATCTCATTTTTAATTTCCTTGAGAATTAAATGGTATTGCAAAACTAATAGGTTTTTATGTGGTTTATCTACTACCCCCTAGGTGATTATATTTTCAATTTTTATTATATTAATCTTAAATATCTACATTTTCTAGTATCATGGTTATTATTATAATCTATATCATATAGCATATTTACATATTATGTTTACATTGGATTTTGAAATAATGATACATAGGTATTTAATAATCAATAAAGATATTATATTAAGGAAATTTTTTTGAACTAAATCTATGCATGAATAATTATATGGAATTTTAGTGAGGGTTGGGGGCCCACTTATGGCATCTTGATGCATCGATCGGTCTCATTAGAAAAAACTATTAGCGACCAACTATTCATGTTTGTATCCATCAAGAATTAGATGGGTTTTTACCAACATATATAATAAATATTTCCATTATAACGGTTTATGAAGAATATAAATTACTTTAAAAAAATAATCATCTTCTTCATTCAATATACAGTTATTACTTTCCATGTTATTTTAAATATAATGAAATATATAGATACATTTTCATTCTAATTTTATTGATGGCAAGTGGTTTAATGATTATTTAACATCACAAAATTTCTATTCCTTATAAATATTACTTCACATATTATTATTTCATATAACCTGTTATGGGAGATTGATCTTACCCTTTATTAGTTTTTTTCCTTGGGTTTTCAAGATGAAGTATTTTAATATGTGAAAAGAACTAGTTTATTTTATTTTTTAATGTAGTATGATTAATTTCTAATATAATAAGGTAAACATGTATGTATCTCTTTTTTTCAAGCCTACCAAAGAGATTGATCCTTTGTTACATGATCTCTTGTATCAATTCCATTGTAATGGAAATGCCACATACTCTTGGCTATAGGGTTTAGGGTTGTTACACCCATATTTTGAACTCAATGGTTCCCTCAGATTTCTAATCTGGGTATCTAATTAGTTGTTATTACAGAATTTCTAGAAACCCATGTAGTCATGGTGTTTAATATATTGGAATCATTTCTTCTGAGAACACTGGGGCTTAAAACTACACATTTTCGCAGTGTCTAATCTCGAAATTAATCCCTTTAATGTCCAAAAATTATACATTGAAATTATGAGATGTTACAGTTGAAAAAAAAATATCTTCCTCTGAAAATATTCGTTTTTATGAGATAATAAAAATATTCATAGCACTATGTTCCTCCTTCTTTACAAATTTTTCAATTCAAAATGTCAGTACTAGTTCCTTCTATCTTAAACACACAACTCTTTTCCTTTCTATATATAGGATTGGTTCCTAATAATTTACTAAGTAATTTTATTAGTAAGAATATTATATTAAAGAACCCAAAATCAATTACATCCAATATATATATAGATATTTATATATAATTTTTATGATCATCGAGTCCCTTCTAATTAATAGTTATTAAATTCCTTTCATAAATTCAAATTATCTATTAATATTTGTATTTAATATATTTTCAACCATCATAGAAAATCATAACACATTTGTACTACATTAATACACCTGTAATCATGTAGTAACTAACAAATGAAATCATTCTTAAATCATATCATCATTATTCGTACCTTCTCTTACAATAGTTCTATTAGAATCATGATAGTTAAAATCATGATTTATTGAACTAAAATCATGAATTACAACACATCAACTGATATTAGACTACTCATACATGAATCAATAGTATACGAATCCCTCATACGTGGTTCACTCATACATTTGTTACTCATATGTGGTTAAATCCATTTTATCCACTCATAAATATGTCTTCATATCTACCTATGAGTACCATTATATGGATTTACTCACCTAATGCAAATATAATATTCTTATCTATTCATATATTCTTTACAAGTTCATGTCAATAGAAAACTCTATTCTTATGAAAATCAATTATATTATAATAAATATTGATAGGTGTGATCTAATGATGATGATCATATATTTCTACTCAATATTATTCATCTAATGTACACATTTTTGGTAAAATTATCCTTATGAGAATACCTAAAAAACATGTATTCTTATTTATAGATCATATCAATCTATTATTCTAAAATAATAAGTTACTCATTACATAATTTTTTTATTTTGGTATTCTGAATTCATGCATGATTGTCTTTATCATCATTGGTAGTTCATGGCCTCTCCGGTTTAGTTTATATGATTCTTCTTATGAAATTCCAATAATATTATTTATATTATTTTTATAAAATTAAATATGTATATTTTTATGATCACCTGAATCCTCTACGGATATTCCAACATAAATAATCAAAGCCATCAATGATTTTCACAAGTTATATTTCAACATGAACTAATTTTTTGAAATCGCGCTTATGTTGATGAAAATTAATCATTTTATGTCACTCTTTATTAATATTATGTCTATATGAATTCTCAAAACCCTTATAAAACTTAACTAAAATATTAAATGACACATCCAAACCCTTGATTCACTCACAAATAGTTATGATTGAATAATCTAGACTTCTAATTCACTCATCTAAACACTACAGTCACACATTCGATGTGAGACTTTACTTATATAAGGTGACCTTTTAAAGTTAAGGTTTTTAAATTACTCATCACAAGTCCTATGGATTTGGATAAAATTGATCATCTAATAAAAACGACAATTTCACAAAAAAAGTTTCTCAACCATTTACCTTTACTGTATACTTCTCATAAACTAGATGGATAAAACCAAAAATTATTCTAAAACATTTTCGATAATAAAATTGAATCAAATATAATATAAATGAAATATCATATCCATGTCATAAATGAAATTTCATGCCACTTCTAGTAAATGTATAACCTACTAAAAATATGTATCTTCATTTTCATGATCTCAATATGATGTAAAACTTGACATAGAATCCTCATTAAATTATAAACATTATTAGGATCATAAAATCACTTTTATTAAAGTCCACTTCACCATATATTGATATAAATTATCATTGGCACATAAATATCATTGAAATTCCATAATAGGAAAAAATTCAACTAAATAAATTTCATTCAAACGATGTATTAAATTAAAATATTTGAGTGTCTCTAACATATATTGATAAATATAGAATAATACATGAAAATAGTACACTATACACACATAAATAGAGTAGTGTAACTAATGGAAATAAACATTTCATGGTGTATTTAAGAGGAATTGTATTTAGGCAGCATAGATATTTAAATTACATTTGGAGACATAGTATAAAATATTTTTCTAATTATAAATCATAATTTACTCTAATGAAATTAGTTTAACACAGTACATGATATGTGGTTTAGAGTGAATTAAAATAATAACTACACGATGTTAATCAAAAACCCTTTTAACAATTTTTTTAATGAATCATATTTTGGTATTCATGATGTGAAAAATGTCCCAACCATGACATTAATATATATTAAAACATTATACAATATCATATGTATGATGTCATGATAAATCATTTTCCTAGAACCTGAAGTTTTAGTGTAATTGAAAATTAACTATAAAAATGTAAATATTTATATATATATGTAAATTGTTTCCAATAATTTCATTACACATGACCCCTTTTCGAAATTTCAAGTGTTATATTCCTTTTCGGAACCTATATATTACAAATAATATAAACATGCAAGATCATACAACCATAATGGTTAAAACCTAATATAAAAATATTTAATCCACAAAGGTAATCATAAAGTAGATCATACTGGAGTAATCATTAAATAAACATAAAGTTAGAAGAACGTAGTCATAAAATCATACCCACGTATGTAATATGATAACATAAATCCTAACATGTTTTATATAATAACATTGAAACGCATCATAGGAATTTATCCCAAACATAATCACATAAAATCATAGATTACAAAAAAAACTCAAAACCAAGACCATCATCAAATATTTTTTGAATATCTCCCCCAAAATAAGTTATTTGGAGAACCTTACATATTTAAAGACATAAAATATTATGTGGTATAATCTTTTTGAAACAGTTTATAGGGAAATATAATTCTAGGACCACCCTTTACAAATTAATAGACCAAATATTTTTTCCCATTTCAAAATAATAACAATCAATCAAAATGTAGAATATATAATACATGAAACTAAAATATGTCATATAATACATTTCTCATGTTCTAAAAATAATCCATCTAGAGAAAAAAATTGAATTATCTTATTGAAACATATCACCAAAGAAATATTATAAATATTAAAGGTTATTTACATGGTTGAAAACCCTTTTAGAAGAATGTATATACATTGAATAATAAAATAAGATGAAACATAATTTTAATTTCAATAATTTTTCTATTGAAATAACAAATAAATAAGTAATTTTTTAAAAAATATTTTTAAAATAAAATTTACATTAAATATTTATAATAAATTTGAAAGGATTCTATATAACGAAAACCTAGAAAAGTGGTTGAAATCTATTGAGAGAATAATATAATAAAAGTGATACTAATAATCCCTTACCTCCACCATAAGTAAATAAAATAGATTCTATGTACACCATAGTAAATCAAAGAAATATTGGTGAGGAATAAAAATATATTAATTAAAAATTATCTTTATTATTCATATATATTATAAGTATTTAAATTTCAATAAAATAAATATAGACAATTCCCCTTAAAATCATCATTTTTGGGAAATTGTAAACGAATGAGAGGGTAAATACTATAAAGATGTTAAAATCACCATGATAGAAATTGGAGAAAAAATAAACTATTATTTAAATGTAATTTACCTAAAATTTCACCAATGATAATTTAGATGTAGAAAATCCCAATTTCTAATAGGTCTTCAATATGAAAACATAATGACTTTGGTATTGTATAAATAATAATTAATTAAATGATAAAAAATCATATAGATTTGAATATATAATTATTAAATTAAAAATTTGGATTAACTAAATACAAAATAAAATATATTCATAACATAAAATGAAATAGGTGTTGAGTAAGAAATATATCTCCATTAAAGGATATTTTGAATATAATCCATTACCTTTACTCCAATTTCGAAAAACCATAATCTAACTCCATGTATAGAAATTATAGACTTCATAATAAATTATTTAATGGAAATATGAATATTTATTACCATATATATACACAAATTATATGAATTTATTACATATATAATAGTAAGTTATGGTTTATCATAATTATCAGATGAAAATAGATTGGATTTTATAATAATAGTTATGGAATGGAGAAGTTAGTCCTTCTCCGATAATAATATTTCCAAATTAAAATGTTATTAATGATATTTTAATCATATTATTTTAATTATTTATAAAGTATAATGGATATTTAATGGATCATATGTGATTGGATTAAAATAATGTTTATCAAAATTCAAATGATTATTGTGAGTTTTTCAATCGTAATGGTATAACATTGATTGATAATTCATTTGAGTTTATGCCTTTCAGAACTATATTCATAACATAAATTCCTCATTAATGTAAAATATTACAAGAATTTATGTATTTGATACCCATTAAAAATGAAATTATCATGAATAGTAAATAATCTTTCATGTAGCTGGTTGAACCAACCATAACAAGAACATTCCCAAAGTAGTGAATGAGTACATGTATAAAATTATATTATAGTAATATTATTTTTATTAAAGAACAATAAATTTAATAGAATTTTTTTTCAATTAATTGTATTTATAAAGAGTATATATAATATGGGAATTGAAAAATATAGAGAATAACTAGAGTCATATATTGATTGAATCACTCTCTATAACCTATTCCTTCATAATAATGTTTCCAGGATTCCAATTGGTAACTAAAATATCAATAATGTTATATAATATTTTTATTGAAAAAATTTGGAAGTGATTTAAAATGAACATGAACCAAATGTTGGGTTTAGTATCAATAGAATATGGTACTTTTCATAGATCTATTTTAGTGGTATATTATGTATTTCCACTTCCTTAATAGTTACGAAAGGTGATTCAAATATGAAAAGTCTCGAATAAGTGGGACAAACTGTAATGACCCAATGTTTTTCAATGAAAATTACCTTCTTATTAATATTTCATAAAATCGCATGAAAACACAACATAATGAACTTCTAAGTGCTCAGTGACCTTTAAACATAATTTTTTCACTTCTGTATTGGGAATTTTGAAAATATGACACACACGGTTGTGTTCAAGATGATTTTTGGAGACTAATAAAATAAATATAATTTGTGGTGATTAGTAACCTACCCTAAAGAAGAGTAAAATACCCTTATGAATAGTGATATACCCTAATGAATATCAACCTTACCTATGATATTATAATAATAATATTCAAGTGAATGTGTGATGTACCTATATTTTAGAATAGGAAAATGAATGTTTTAAAAACTGGTTTTTTAATAATAAATTATGATTTTAATTATATATTAAATTATTAATATTTATAAATTTAATTTGAAAAAATGGACTTCATTTTTGGATTCTACACTTCATAAAATTATTGGGGTAATGTTTTGGGATTTTTCTAAAATACATAATTTTTTGATGAATACTGAAATACTGTAATTTACAAAATAAGCTAAATAAGATAATTATAGGGCCATGTGTGATGTTCTGCTGATGTAAACCCACTTGGAACTGGATTAAATTATAAAATTACTATTCTTGGTCACGCAAAACTCATTATTCCTTGTCTTATGGGAAATTAATAAACTAATGAATCTTATATTAAGGAAACCCCTCTCCCCTCCACAATAAATATCACCCTTCACAACCTCATTTCCTCACACCTCTCAAGCTTGAATCCTTTTCTAAAATCTGCCCAAAAATATTCCCTAGACTCTAACCCACATCCAAGATCTCCTGGTCTCATAAA
This sequence comes from Viscum album, assembly GCA_963277665.1. Classification (NCBI taxonomy): domain Eukaryota; kingdom Viridiplantae; phylum Streptophyta; class Magnoliopsida; order Santalales; family Viscaceae; genus Viscum; species Viscum album. Next base: position 484,081,440 of record OY728131.1, read on the forward strand.
AAGACAATGTTTAGGATCTTAAGGAGGATCTCAAGAGGTGGATTCAAGAGGCAATTTCACTCCCTCTTCTCCTTTAATTCCGTTTCAATTTCATGTTCTTTTAATATTATCTCTCCACCCATCATTTTCCAAATTGTATTGTAAATCCAGTAACACACATAAAATGGAATTTTATGATACTAATGGTATATTATATCATCCAATCCCATTTCCCATCTTCTTTTTATTTTATTAAAGAGAACGTTACTCGTGAGGTGTTAATTTATCACCTTGAAGAATGACATGTCTTCTTCTTCCATTTCTACCTTCATATATGGTCATTAAACCATTTTTATGGTCGAACCTGAATATATTATATGTATTATGTCCTATTTAATGTTCTAAAGCTAACTTATGTACATATTACTAAGTGGTAAATTAAAACATGTTCTTTGTGATCGAAAAACCGCCCAAATTAACCCAAACAATCATCATTTAATTTTTATCTACTGATTCATCCACATGGTATATAATATAATTCAATATAAGAAAATATAAAATTCTGTAATTTCATTAATAACATGTAATATCAGTTCTTTTTGTTTACCTATGTTCTACCTAAACTTTCATTTAATAATATGTGTTAACCACTCAAGAAGACCATAAAAACGAACATTCCCAAACACAGTTTTTAAACACTATAACTCATAAAAAGGATAATAAAATTACAAAAAGCAACCCAAGATGAACCCCATTAAGGTATAAAAGGTTCTGGAATTTATAATTAATGAATATAATGTCATCATATAGGACATTAAATAGAAGGAAGCATTTGGATATAAGGTAAGGGGAAATTCTCAAACCCAAATTTCATACTTCAAGTTCTCCGTCTTTCACTCCATTTTTTGATATGGTTACTCCTAAAAATCATTATTTCATCATTGTATTTCCCTTTCTAGGATATAGATGTTTTACACTATTATTTATGTCGCACATAATGTTTTCAAAAATAACTCTTCTTTAAGAAGTCACCTTTTACTTGTCATTCAAGGTTGATGGTTCTTGTATCAAGTATGATATTCCCTCTTTGTTTTAGGAACCCAATGTTTATGAATGTGTTCTTATGAGATGAATCCCATTCCTTTACATGGGTTAGTTATGTTAATTATTGATATATGTTTTATGTTTCATGCATGATAATGATAGTATTATGATGTGACGGGTGCACCTGTAATTATATAGCGCAATATGAATGTTTGAATGTGACGGGTGCACCCAGAATTATATAGCGCTCCAATGTATTTGGTAAAGTGATGAAACTCGTGAGTAAATGTGAAATGATGTGGAAAATTTGATAGCATTTTTCACAATTATTCAGGGTAGTTATCCACTAAGACATGATGTTTCATTTTTATGCATTGACACACTTCTAGTCTTTTGTTTATGCTTTCTCTCACATTCATGATCTTTTTCCCATAGTATGATTATGGTCACCCCTCGCTATATTGTTCTTATCCTCTTACTTGTATTTTTTCTCACCCCTTTTTATGTATATCCTCATGTGGATACATGTACTAAGGAGAGGTCAAGTTCCAAGAAGAAGCGAGAGAAGAAGAAATTAAATAAATGTTTATGCATAATGATGTAATCGCTATGTATAGTCCAATTTTTCCCAAGGCACTAAACCATTGGATCCTCTATTTGTAACACTATTATGTTGTTTATCTTAAAATAATTTTATATTATTGTATGAAAAGTTTGGGTCTCTATAGATGGTATTAGAGGCAAGGTTTATAAAATTTGGGAATTAGGATGAGTGAACACTAGAGAAAACCTCTAGCATGAGACTAAGTACAAATATGCACACAAGAATCTCTACATAGGGATCCCATATGGTATTCTTTTAATATAAATTTTTCAAATGAATAAGTTATTTATTCATGACTTGTTGACTTATGTTTTTTTCTAACGTTTTCTATTTTATAAAATGGTGGGAACAAAGAGAAACCAGGCCAACAACTCGTGCGAGGGACAATGCAACAATTTCCCGAATGACAACCCCAATGATTTATGTGGTGGATTTCATAACATCATGGAAATGATTACCCAATTATCTCAGGTTACGAACAATAACTATAATAATGGGGAATTTCTTCCTTCACCAAATATATAGAAATTGGATATAGAATGTTTTATCTGGAAATGACCACTATTGTTTAATGGATCATCTGATCCTCTCGTCACGGAATAGTGTGTCAACTCCATAGAGATGATCTTTTCTGTGTTTCACTGTTCTGAGATGGGGAAGGTGACTCTAGCTGTTTATCGTCTAGATGGAGAGGCTGATCAATGGTGGGGTTTGATTAAGAACACCAATCCAAGGGAGGAAATTGAAGAGATGGAATGGGAAGGCATTAAGGTCATGTTTCTTAATAAGTATTTCCCACGAACTCTTAGCATAATGATTTAGAGAGAATTCATAGAGCTCAATAAAAAATAAACAGAATCTATCACAACCTATGAAGAGAATTTCCCAAGGCATGCAAGGTATAATTCAGGTTTTTTATCAACAATGATAAAAAAAATTGATATATTCTTTAGTGGATTAAAACCACACCTTCAAAAGGCTCTTGAAATTCGAGACTTCAGGAGTTATGAAGAATTTTTTTGGTGTGCTCTCAAAGTGGAGATGGAGTTTGGAAAATGGTACCACAGATATGGTGACAAGAAACGAAAGATCGAGATTCAAGCTGGTGGATCTAATGATAAAGGTGGGAAGAAAACTCAAGGACCCACCTGGAAAAAATGTGGGAAGTTACACCATGGTAACTTCCTTAAAGGGAAAGGGAAATTATATAAGTGTGGGAAAGAAGGACATCATGCTCTAGATTTTCTAAAATACATGAAAATGAAGGATAATGTAGCAGACAACAGGAGAGAACCACCCATAGTTCAATGCTACAATTGTAGGGAGCTAGGGCACTATGCAAGCCAGTGCAGAAATCCTCGAGTTCTCGAGGGTAATCAGTGTTAAGATCCACCAAATCCAATAGAACAAGGGAATGTTTATTTCATCACTACGGCGGAAGTGGTGCAAGATAATGAGGTCGTTCAAGGTACACATCCTATTCACTCAAGAATGGAAAAAGTCTTATTTGATTCTGGTTCTACGCATTCCTTTATATCATGTAAGTTTACTTGAACTATAGAATCAAAGCCATGAAACCATGAAGTAGAGATATCTACAAAAATACCATGTAGTGAAATCATTTCAACCCAAGTGTTTAACTCTTCTCATTTTGGCTTATGTGGGAAGATTCTTCTAGAAAATCTTGTAATACTTCTATTGATGAAATTCGACGCTATAATGGGAATGTATTGGCTCTAGTTATAGAGAGCACATATCAACTATCAAGAAAAACAAATATCATTTCATATTCTAAACCATTCCATGTTACTTTACAAATGTAATGAAGATCATGAATCTCCTTTGAAAAATCCTTCATTTGTGTGGATATTGATTCCCTATGAAGAATCATAACTCTCCAAAATGGTTGAGTCAAAGGAAGGTTCCAACACTGTGGAAATGCCCATCATGAGGGAATATGGTGATGTATTTCCTCAAGAGTTACCCAGAATTCCCCAAGATCGTGAAGTAGAGTTCTCAATTGAACTCAGACCCGGAGCTACTCCTATCACAATGTGTCCCTATAGGATGGCTCCTATCAAACTGGGGGAGTTAAAGAAGAAGTTGGAATATCATCTGGAAAAAGGGTTTATATGCCCTAGTGCATCACCTTGGGGTGCACCAGTGCTCTTTGTGATGAAGAAGGATGGAACAATGCGGCTGTGTATCGACTATCGGGAACTCGACAAGATCACCATAAAGAACAAGTATCCTCTTCCAAGGATTGATGAATTGTTCGACCAATTAAGAGGATCTAAATACTTCTCAATGGTGGATCTTCATTCTGGATATCATCAGCTAATGGTGAAGAAGGAGGATATTCAGAAGACTGCCTTCCGTACAAGGTATGGTCACTATGAGTTTCTTTTGATGCCCTTCATACATACTAATTCCACTACAATCTTCATGGATTTAATGACTATAGTCTTTAGACAATACCTCGAAAAATTTGTGGTAGTGTTTGTCGATGATATTCTCATCTACTCCAAGAGAAAGGAGGAACATGAAGAACATCTAAGACTTGTGTTGGAGACATTGAGAAAGGATAATTTGTATGCCAAGTTCATCAAGTGTGAATTTTGGATGAAGCAATTCACGTTCTTGGGACATGTGATCACAATTGAGGGAATTTATGTGGATCCTTCAAACACAGAGGCTATTGAGGAATGGACCAGGCCCTCCAGTGTCCCTGAAATCTGTAGTTTTCTTGGGTTATATGTGTACTACCGAAGGTTTTTTAGAAAATTATCCCAATTGTCAAGCCCACTAACTAAGTTAAAAAAAGAAAGGGGTAAAGTATTTATAGGAGGAAGAATGTGAGGGAAGCTTCAAGGAGCTAAAGAGAAGAATGATCATTGCACCTGTACTCACACTACAGAAAAGTGGAGAAGGTTTTGTGATATATAGTGATGCTTCATAGAATGTATTGGGTTGCATACTCATGAAAAATGATAATGTGATAGCCTAAGCATCACAGAAGTTGAATATTTATGATCAAAACTACCCGAAGCATGATCTAGAGCTGGCAGGTGCGATTTTTTCCATGAAAATCTGGCGGCACTATATATATGGTGAGAAGTGTGACATATACACGAACCACAAGAGACTAAAGTATATATTCACACAAAAGGAGCTCAACATGCATCAAAGGAGATGGTTAGAGCTAATTAAGGATAATTATTCCTCTATTTACTATCATCCTGGATAGGCAAACCATGTAGATGATGCTTTAAGTAGAAAAGAACCCGCTACTCTATCCATGTTACAGATTGAGAATGACCCTATCTTCTTAGATATGCAATGGATGGATTTAAAAACCATTAGGGAAGGGGATAAATCCTTCTTTTCCCATATGATTACGCAAAAATCCATCCAAGATATGATTAAGGAAGCACATAGGGATGATGTGCATATAAAAAAGAGGGTGAATTGAGTAAAGAATGTAATGACCTGACCCTAGTTACCCAGAGTTGGTGCATTATTACGTAACATTGGCATGATCACAAAGATCATGTCTCGAAAGACCGATTAGTTTAGTATCCTTGAAACAATAGATACATTCATAATTTTGACATTACATCATAAAGTAATACAAAACTAAAACAACAGCTTGTCTTCATATCCCCTCATACTATCCATGTAGGTCATTCATAAAATACTTGTTCACATCCTGGAAAAATTAAAAAATTGAAAGGGGTGAGCTCAGATGCTTAGTAAGGTTAACAAAATAGAAGAAGTTTTTTAATAAGTAAACATAAACATTTAAGGCAATGTATAACTGAAACAAAAGCCTTTTAAACTTGAACTTTGGCATAATATGGAAAAATAAAATAAAATAATTCCATTTACTTATTCACATAGATATTCTACTAGTCTAATAATCACATGTAATATCAATAACCACTTTCATAATGATGGAATGCGTAATTCCAGACTATCATAACCATGTAGCCAAGGTCTCGTGCCAAGACTACAAATACTATTTTGTCAAGGCCTCGTTCCAAGACACTAGTTTGTCTCATGAGACCTACCGATGCATCGAGGAGCAATATCGGGCAACACCCTTCACTTATTAAGCCCAATGCATTCCTCATATGAACAGGTTTAAACATATCCTAAACCATAACATAATTGTATCACATAAAACATGCATAAATGAAACATAAAATTTCCACATTTCAATCACAAGATATCAATACAACACATTGATATAATAAAAACACTCTCAAAACTATTTTCAATACCAAAATAAAATAAAATTAAAACTTGGTATTTATTTTTCATTTAAAAAAAGTTGTGGCTTATAGAGGAAGCCGAAACTAAAATAATGGTCACGGCGGCAGAGAAGTCGTTGTCGCCGCATACGTAAGACAAAAAATTCATTTTGTCGTTTAATAAAATTCTTCGTATAAAAATATTCATTTTGAATAAAAGTAAAAGTCAAAGGGGTTTATACACCGTATAATGGAAAGTTGTGTATAAAACAAAATATGGCTCAATGAAAGGAGATTGAGACGAAGTCCCTTACCTCGTGTCCGACATGACTTGATCATTATTTAACCTCCTGAATAATGAACTAGAGTTAATTTATACTTGCTTAAGAACCTTTTTTGAAGTTCATTATTACTTTTATATCACTTATTACCATGCTATTAACATTATGTAATTATTTATGTTAATAACGGTCATTTTGTCGATCTTTGGTACTTGAGTCAAAAATGAACTTCTTATAATTACAAGTTGTTCATGTGGTAAAATATCCATTATATCCAGAATTATATTCATGATTTATAGATCATATATATCATATATATCCAGCATATACATTCATTTATAATATTACATAACATTTAGAGGTAAGAAATGAAATTCACCATTCACGAAGACGGTAAGCTGTACGTACACCTGAACGCTACTTTCATTTCTATTTCGTATTTAATGGAATTAAATCATAATTATATAAAGTTATATTATAATTCCAGTATAATATCATATATAATATCATTTACTTCTTCCTTTATACATCCCACATATTTCATTAACAATTCAAATCACTTTGAGGGGGCGGTAGTCCACACTTCCTAAAGTGAAATTATCGCATTTACCCATAATGGAAATCATAATGGTATGCCATACATGAAATGTAAAGAAGCATAAAGAGAACATAAAAATAATATATATCATATATAGAAATAGTCTCATCATAATGGCCACTATTAGAGGTGTTAAAAGAAGATTGAACAATCATCGTTTCGTGAGGCAGTAATTCACCACCCACAGAAACAGTACGTTCTTTAACCATTAGACTAAGGTGTGTGTAAGTGTAAATCAAATAATTCTCATAAAAACATCCTATTATATAGGAGATACAGGTTTTGTTACAAAATAAAGGAACAAAAAGAGTTTAAGGGGTTGTAGAAGCAAAATAAACCAAAAAAACACAAGTGAAGACATTACCTTAAAATCGGGTAACTCTTTTTGATTTGAGACAAAGGCTTCCATGGGATAACTTCTGTACAAAGTGAGGCTTCTAATAGTAAGAGAGGTAAGTTTAGAGAGTATGTTAGAAGAAGTTGGCCGAGCCAAAAGGCTTTTATGGTGTGAATAAGGTGGTATAGGTGGGGGCCTTTTATAAGAGGAGAGGAGGGGCACTCTTAGAAAGTCAAGAAATGTTAATTTATTATATAAAGAGCTTCGGATTTTAAAGGTCCCAAAATTATATATTTCTAGGATAAGGTGATAAGGGTTCTAAATATACTCATCCAATAGATTTTTGACAAGTTTATGTCTTATATTTTACATTATCATTTCATTTTATTTAAATCGTTAATTTATGAGGCAATCACTGCATCTTCATGGTGTCATAAAAATTTTAATTTATTTACTGTCTAAAAATTAAAAAAAATACAATTATGTAGGAAATATTTTTAGATTTATAATGACTATTTATAGTAAAAAAATATGACTTGTATAAACCCATGTAAAAATTATTTTAGTAAAACAATACATGTTTGTGACACTTTTATTTTTACTTTAAATAAAACGTTATTAATGTCATTTTCTTACCCATGTGGCTCCATGGGGTCCCCAAGTTGACCCATGGATTGTATTGGTCGGCCATGACTCATCCAATAAGGGTGGGACAAGTGTAAAGGTAATTTTATATTATTAAAACATTAGATTTACCTTAAATTACACTAATTACCTTTAACCGCGATTAATAGAACGTAAAAGTTACTATTCACCAAAAATTATTTTAATCACATTGAACCAAATTTTACTATCTAATGATAATTATTCATGTAAGATTTTTGAAATTCAAATCACAGAGGTGGTAAAATTTCATTTAAACGAAAAATCTGTTTTTTAACTACCACTTAGTGGTTTCACTATTAATAAAAAATTGATGTTTTTTAGAAAAATACCAAAAATTCACCCTAATATATATTTGATATTCTGAGTTCAGAAATGATATATATTTTACAAAATTAAAAACATATAAGTTGAATTAATGAATTTAATAATTAATTCCCTCTATCACAACAAACAACATGTTTTTAAGAAATAATATATATCAAAAGATTGACAATTGTTTATGTCTAATTTCAAAGTGAAATTAATTCTAATGACCACCATTGGATAAAATGTTAAAAATATATTATAATTATACTTTAAAACCACTCAATAGTATAACTTATCAGGATAAATTATTTTGATTAAAAAGGTTTTTTTTAAGTAATTTTTTACTATTCATAGAAAATTGGAAGTTCTCAGAAAATTACAAAAAATTCAACATAAGATGATTTCGATATTATGAATTCAAAAATGAAGTCCATTTTGAAATATAAAATTTATATAATTTCAAAAAGTGGGTATTACTATTCATAATGGCTACTTTGATTGGCCGCGGTGTGTTAGGATCTCAAACTTGCGTACAATGCAAGCTATTGCATTATTGAAAGAGAAGAGTGTCATGAAAGCTTGGGGTATTACATTCTCCCCTCCTTCAATAAATTGCGACATCGAAATTTTAAAATTTTCTTTGAAAATAAATGATTGAAAATAGAAAATACCTTTGTGGAAAACCCATATCGGAAATAGAGTTAATAAAAATATAACATAAAAAAGGACGAGAAGTACAAAGGTAATGTGAGATATCCCTTACTAGGATTCTATGAAAACATGGATATGGAGGAGAAACAATACATAAAGGTCTGATGGAGATTTGTAGAAAATAGGATTAGGAGAAAGATAACTACAAGAAAATCACAAACTTGTGATTGGTTAAACAGTCTTTGATTCCCCAGTAGGAAAAGTTCACCGACAACCTTTTTTGTTTTAATTTACCTTTAATAAAGATGAAGAATTTATTTATTGGATTTACTAAGAACGTAAGGAAATATACTTACTCGTCATGTAGACATTCATTCCTTACTAAATTTTTACCACAAACCCATCTTTCACTCCAAAAGGTTATAGAATTCAAATATATTCTATTTATCCTAACCGTATAGGGTTCCAAAAACAAATTTATAATTCCTCTACCAGAACAAAAAAACAACATTATACACTCCAAGGACTTCACGTAGTCCAGTGGTAGGTGATAAATCTCAATCTCACTATGGTTGTGGGTTCGATTTCCCACAGCTTTGTCCGACGTGACAGGTTGTCACATGGTCTGCGTGTTGTCCTTTTTATAAATACCCAAAAAATAACATTAAAAATATTATCAGTTGTAAAATATAATCCATTCCAACCTTTATAGTTAACCAAAATACCTCTGTCCAGACTTTCTCTAAAAGGTCTCTAAATTCCAAAAGCAATTATAACATCATATTCCTCAAACAAAGTAAATCCTCTCTTACTGTCACATACTAAAAATATTATTACCTTCACAATATTAAAACCTTAATGAAAACAACATGTACTGCAGTACAATCCTTATATATATAACATTATTCTTATAACCAGAATATAATCCTTGAGTCCAAAACACCAATACATTAGTTATTCCACTTCAACTGTAGTAACATCATATGATTGGCCTTGATCCCTTGGCCTTTTCTGAGGTAAGTTTCCATGACGCTTAGGACATTCATTTTTATAATGCCCCATTTCCCTACAATTGTAGCATTCGACATTGACATCCTCTTTCTTTCCCTTACAATCACGAGCCTGGTGACCTTTTTATCCACATTTATGACAAACTCCCATTCCTTTTAGGCAAGTACCTGGGTGATTATTCCCACAATTATCGCATAATTGAAATTCGTTCTTTCCCTTTTTCCCTTTATCTGTCTCTTGTTCCACAGTTATCTTCTTCTCTTGCTTTACTTTGTTCTCATACGACGTAGAGAATTCCTTTTCTGTCTTGATAGCACACGAGACAATATCTTCGTACGATGGGAAGGATTGTGATACTATAGCTCGATGGAGAAATGGTTTTAACCCATCAAAGTAATGATCAATCTTACTTCTTGGGTTATGTATATAATCTGCAGAATTTCCCTCTTACCTTGTAATGTTAGCCTCATAATTTGCGAAATTCTCATCTTCCTTTTTTCTCAGACTCAGAAATTGACTTTCCATATCTGCTCGATTGTCACGAGGAAATAATTTTTCTAAGAAAAGCTCTTTGAACTCCCTCCATTCCATATTTGATACTTCATCGTCTTCCTTTGTGTTTTGTATCAGTGACCACCATTGATCAGTATCTCCAGTGAGGCGGTAAACTTCCATGATAACCTTTTCCCTTTCACAACTCCCCAAGGCATGGAATATTTTATCTACGAAATTTATCCATTTTTTATCTACTAAGGGATTTTTACTCCCATTGAATGTTGGTGGTTTTTTCCTCATGAAGAGATCTAACATTGATCCCCCACGTAGCGGATCAGGGTGCTCCATACGAGTAAGGTTATTATTCATCACCTGAATGAGTTGTCCTAGTATGGTGACAAGATGATCAGCACTAGTTGTATCACCAACTCCACTATAATTATATTGAGCAGCAGGGAAATCCCTACATGGAGTGCATGTATTGATATGGTTTCCATTCCTTCCACTAGGCTCTACTTCTAAAAAATGGCATAAACTATATTAGTTTATGAATAAAAATACATAATTCTATACTTGTAAAACACTTAACATAAATTGAACAGTTTATGGATATAATCCATAATAATAAAACTGTTTTCATTGAGGAATTATATACTCATAAACCCTTCATAATGGTTTGTAATGAAAATGAAATTATCTTAAGAATATCCCTTGAGAGTGTTGTATCCAAGAGTGAAGCCAGGCCGGTTGTCGTGCACCAGTTCCCATTCGAGTCTAGCTCAAAGAGGTGTTTTCGGGTTTTACCCCTAGGTACATATGTTCCAGAGCCGCCTCTACCTGCTCATATCCAGACTGGGATGTATTTCTCGAAAAAATCACAAAATCTCTTTAATACCAAAATTCTAGGAAGTTCTTCTATACTAACCCTCAAAGTCTATCTTAGGGCTATGTGCTCTAATTAGAGTTTATCTAAATCTAGCTTCCAAGTTTAGTACTAAACTGCCTTTGATACCAATGGTATCACTCCGATCCCAGTTACCCAAAGTCAGTTAATTATTAATTAACATTGGCATGATCACAATGATCAAGTCTCGAAGGACCGATTAGTTTAGTAGCCTTGAAACACTAGATACATTCATAAGTTTTACATTACATCATAAAGTAATACAAACCTAAAACAACATCTTGTCTTCATATCCCCTCATACTATCCCTGCAGGTCATCCATAAAATACTCCTTCACATCCTAGAAAATTTAAAACATTGAAAGGGATGATCTCAGATGCTCAGTAAGGATAACAATATAGCGGAAGATTTCATAAATAAACATAAACATTTAAGGCAATGTATAACTGAAACAAAAGCCTTTTAAACTTGAAATTCAGCATAATACAGAAGAATAAAATGAAATAATTCCATTTACTTATTCACATGGATATTCTACTAGTCTAATAATCACATGCAATATCAATAACCACTTTTATAATGATGGAATGCATAAATTCCAGACTATCATAACAATGTAGCCAAGGCCTCGTGCCAAGACTACCAATAATATTTTTTCAAGGCCTCGTGCCAAGACACTAGTTTGTCTCATGAGACCTACCGATGCATGGAGGCGCTATAGTGGGCTCCACCCGTAACTTATTAAGTCCAATTCATTCCTCGTATGAATAGGTTTAAAGATATCATAAATCATAACATAATCGTATCACATAAACCATGCATAAAGGAAACATAACATTTCCAGATTTCAATCACAAGATATCAGTACAACACATTGATATAATAAAAACACTTTCAAAACCTTTTTCAATAACAAAATAATATTAAATTAAAACTTGGTATTTTTTTCATTTAAAAAAGTTATGGCTTGTTGTGGAAGCCGAAACTCAAATAATGGTCCCGGCGGCGGAGAAGTCGTTGTCTCCGCATACGTAAGACAAAGCATTCCTTTTTTCATTTAGTAAAAATTATTCGTATAAAAAGATTCATTTTGAATAAAAGTAAAATTCAAAGGGGTTTATACACTGTATAAAGTAAAGTTGTGTATAAAACAAAATATGCCTCAATGAAAGGAGATTGAGACGAAGTCCCTTACCTCATGTCCGACTTGACTCGATCGTTATTTAACATCTTGAATAATGAACTACAGTTAATTTATACATCATTAAGAATATTTTTCATGTTCATTATTCCTTTTATATCACTTATTACCATGTTATTAACATTATGTAATTATTTAAGTTAATAATGGTCGTTTTGTCGATCTTTGGTACTTGAGTCAAAAATGAACTTCTTATAATTACAAGTTGTTCATGTGGTAAAATATCCATTATATCCAGAATTATATTCATGATATAGATATAATATATATAATATATATCCAGTATATACATTCATTTATAATATTACATAACATATAGAGGTAAGAAATGAAATGCACCGTTCATGGAGACGGTAAGCCGTACGTACGAATGAACGCTACTTTCATTTCTATTTCGTATTTAATGGAATGAAATAATAATGATATAAAGGTATATTATAATTCCACTATAATATCATATATAATATAATTTACTCTGTCCTTTATACGTCCCACATATGGAATTAATGATTCAAATCACTTTGAGGGGGCGGTACTCCGCACATCATAAAGTGAACTTATCGCGTTTAACCATAATGGAAATCATAAAGGTATGCCATAAATGAAAAATAAAGAAGAATAAAAAAACATAAACATAATATATATCATATATAGAAATAGTTTTATCATAATGGCCACCATTAGAGGTGTTAAAAGAATATTGAACAATCATCGTTTCACGAGGCAGTAATTCGCCACCCACAGAAACAGTATGTTCTTTAACCATTAGACTAATGTGTGTGTAAGTGTAAATCAAATTATTCTCATAACAAAATACTAGTATATTGGAGATACTTTTTTTGTTACAAAAGAAAGGAATAAAAAGAGTTTAAGGGGTTGGAGAAGCAAAATAATAAAAAAAACACAAGTGAAGACATTACATTAAAATCGGGTAACTCTTTTTAATTTGAGCCAAAGGATTCCTTGGGAAGACTTCTGCCCAAAGTGAGGCTTCTAGGAGTAAGAGAGGGAATTTGAGAGAGTGATTGGTCAGAGGTTGGCCAATCCAAAAGACATTTAAGGTGTGAATAAAGTGGTAGAGGTGGGGGCCTTTTATAAGAGGAGAGGAGGGTCACTCTTGGAAAGTCAAGAAATGTTACTTTATTATATAATGAGTTTTGGATTTTAAAGGTCCCACGATTATATATTTCTATGATAAGGTGATAAGGGTTTGAAATATACTCATAAAATATGTTTTTGACAAGTGTAAGTCTTATATTTTATATTATCTTTTCATTTTATTTAAATCGTTAATTAATGAGTTAATCGTTGCATCGTCATGGTGTCAACAAAATTTAATTTATTTAGTGTCTAAAAATTATGAAAAAATACCATGATGTATGAAATCTATTTAGGTTTCCAATTAATATTTATAGTCAAAAATATGACTTGTATAACCCCATTTATGAAATGTTTTAGTAAAATAATACATGTTTGTGACACTTTTATTTTTACTTTAAATAAAATGTTATTAATGTTATTTTCTTACCAAAGTGGCTCCATGGGGTCCCCAAGTTCACCCATGGATTTTCATGGTCGGACATGACTCATCCATTAAGTGTAGGACAAGTGTAAAGGTAATTTCATATTATTAAAACATTATATTTACCTAAAATTACACTAATTACCATTAATCGTGATTAATAGAACTTAAAAGTTACTATTCACCAAAAATTATTTTAATCCCATTGAACCACATTTTACTTCCTAATGATAATGATGTATGTCGGATTTTTTAAATTCAAATAAAAAAGGTGGTAAAATTTCATTTAAATAAAAAATCATATTTTTAACTACCATTTAGTGGTTTCACTATTCATAAAAAATTGATGTTTTTCAGAAAAATACCAAAAATTCACCCTAAGATATATTTGATATTTGGAGTTCAAAATTGATTCATATTTTAAAAAATTAAAAACATATAAGTTTCATTAATTAATTTTATAATTAATTCTTGTTGTCACAACAAACAGCGCGTTTTTAAGAAATAATATATATCCAAAGATTGACTATTGTTTATGTCTAATTTCAAAGTGAAATTAATTCTAATGACCACCATTGGATAAAATGGTAAAAATATATTCTAATTATACTTTAATACCACTCAATAGTATAACTTATAACTATAAATTATTTTTATTAAAAAAGTTGTTTTTACGTATTTTTTTACTATTCATAGAAAATTGGATGTTCTTAGAAAATTACAAAAAATTCATCATAGGAGAATTTCGATATTCTGAATACAAAAATGAAGTCCATTTTGAAATATAAAATTTATATAATTTCAAAAGGTGGGTATTACTATTCATAACATATACTTTGATTGGTCATGGTGTGTTTGGATCTCGAACTTGCGTATAATGCAAGCTATTGCATTATTGAAAGAGAAGCGTATCGTGAAAGCTTGGGGTGTTACATTCTCCCCTCCTTAAATAAATTGTGACCTCTCAATTTGAAAATGTTCTTCGAAAATAAAATATTGAAAATAGAAAATACCTTTGTGGAAACCCCTTTTTGGAAATAGGGTTAATAAAAATATAACTTTAAAAGAAAGGACGAGAAGTACAAAGGTCACCAGAGATTTCCCTTACTTGGATTCTATGAAAACATGGATATGGAGGAGAAACAAACAATCAAGGTCTGATGGAGTGTTTTAGAAAATAGGATTAGGAGAAAGTTAACTACAAGAAAATCACAACATGTGATTGGTTAAACTGTCTTTGATTACCTAGTAGGAAAAGTTAATCAACAACATTTTTTGTTTTAAGTTACCTTTCATAATGTTGAAGAATTTATTTATGAGATTTACTAAGAACGCAAGGAAATATACTTACTTGTCATGTAGACATTCCTTCCTTACTAATTTTTTACCACAATCCCATCTTTCACTCCAAAAGGTAATAGAATTGAAAAATATTCTATTTATCCTAACCATATAGGGTTCCAAAAATAAATTTATAATTCCTCTAACAGAACTAAAAAACTACGTTATACACTCCAGGGACTTCACGTAGTCCAGTGGTAGGTGATAAATCCCAATCGTACTATGGTTGTGGGTTTGATTCCCACAGCTTTGTCCGACGCGATGGGTTGTCACACGGTCTTCTTGTTGTCCTTTTTATAAATATCCAAAAATAACTTTAACAATAGTATCCAATGTAAAATATAATCCATTCCAACATTTATAGTTATCCAAAATACCACTGTCCAGACTTTCTCTAAAAGGTCTCTAAATTCCAAAATCAATTGAAACATCAGATTCCCCAAACAAAGTAAAGTTTCTCTTATTATCACATACTAAAAATATTATTACCTTCACCATATTAAAACCTTAATGAAAACAACAAGTACTACAGTACAATCCTTATATATATCACATTATTCTTATAACTAGAATATAATCCTTGAGTCCAAAAGCACCAATACATTAATTATTCCACTTCAACTATAGTAACAGCATAAGATTGGCCTTGATCCCTTGGCCTTTTCAGAGGTAAGTTTCCCTGATGCTTAAAACATTCATTTGCATAATGCCCCATTTCCCTACAATTGTAGCATTCGACATTGACAGCCTTTTTCCTTCCCTTGCAATCACGAGCCTAGTGACCTTTTTCTCCACATTTATAACAAACTCTTATTCCTTTTAGAAAAGTATCGGGGTGATTCTTCCCACAATTATCGCATAATGGAAAATCTTTCTTTTCCTTTTTCCCTTTATCTGTCTCTTGTTCCACCGTTCTCTTCTTCTGTTGCTTTACTTTGTTCTCATAAGACTTAGAGAATTATTTTTCTGTCTTGATAGCACACGAGACAATATCTTCGTACGGTGAGAAAGATTGTGATACTAAAGCTAGAAGGATAAATGGTTTTAACCCATAAAAGAAACGATCAATCTTACTTCTTGTGTTATGTATATAATCTACAACATTTCTCGCTAATCATGTAAAGTTAGCCTCATACATTGAGACATTCTCATCCTCCTTTTGTCTCAGACTCAGAAATTGACCTTCCATATCTGCTCGATGGTCACGAGGAAAGTATTTTTCTAAGAAAAGCTCTTTGAACTCCCTCCATTCCATATTTGATACTTCATCATCTTCCTTCGTGTTTTGTATCAGTGAACACCATTGATCAGCATCTCCAGTGAGGCGGTAAACTACCATGGTAACCTTTTCCCTTTCACTACTCCCCAAGGCATAGAATATTTTATCTATGGAATTTATCAGTTGTTTATCTACTATGGGATTTTTACTCCCATTTAATGTTGGCGGTTGCTGGCTCATGAATCGGTCTAACCTTGATCCTCCACGTTGCGGATCAGGGTGCTTCATTCGAGTAAGGTTATTATTCATAACCTGAATGAGTTGTCCTAGTATGGTTATAAGTTGATCTGCACCAGTTGTATCACCAGATCCATTGTAATTATCTTGAGTAGGAGGGAAATACCTACATGGAGTGCGTGCACTGATACGGTTTCCATTCCTTCCACTAGGCGCCATTTCTAATCAATGGAATAAACTATATCAGATTATGAATCAAAATACAAAATTCCATACCTGTAAAACACGTAACATAAATTGAACAGTTTATGGATATAATCCATAATCATAAAAATGTTTCTTTCAGGAAGATTATACTCATAAACCCTTTATAATGGTTTGTAAATTAAATTATAATTATCCTAAGCATATCCCACGGGAGTGTCGTAACCAAGAGTGCAGCAAGGCCCATTTTCGTGCACTGGTTCTCATTCGAGTCTAGCTCAAAGCGGTGTTTTCAAGTTTTACCGCTAGGTACATCTTTCCCAGAGCCACCTCTACCTGATCGTATCCAGACATGGATGTATTTCTCGGAAAACTCACAAAATATCTATAAAACCAAAATTATAGGAAGTTCTTCTACACAAATCCTCATAGTCTATCTTAGGGATATGTGCTCTAATCAGAGTTTATCTAAATTGAGCTTCCAAGGTTAGTACTAAACTACCTTTGATACCAACTATAACGCCCCGATCCCAGTTACCCAGAGTAAGTGAATTATTACATAACATTGGCATGATCACAAAGTTAAAGTCTCTAAATACTGATTAGTTTAGTAGCCTTGAAACACTAGATACATTCATAAGTTTTACATTACATTATAAAGTAATTCAAAACTACAACAACATCTTGTATTCATATCCCCTCATACAATCCCTTCAGGTCATTCATAAAATACTTCTTCACATCCTAGAAAAATTAAAACATTGAAAGGGGTAGGCTCAAATGCTCAGTAAGTATAACAATATAGCGGAATCTTTCATAAATAAACATAAACATTTAAGGAAATGTATAACAGAAAAAAAGCCTTTTAAACTTGAACTTCAACATAATATGGAAAAATAAAATGAAATAATTCCATTTAGTTATTCACATGGATATTCTACTAGTCTAATAATCACATGTAATATCAATAACCACTTTAATAATGATGGAATGCATAATTCCAGAAAATCATAACCACATATCCAAGGCCTCGTGCCAATACTACCAATAATATTTTGTCAAGGCCTCGTTCCAAGACACAAGTTTGTCTCATGAGACCTACCGATGCATCTATGAGCTATATAGGTCTCCACCCGTCACATATTAAGTCCAATGCATTCCTCATATGAATAGGTTTAAACATATCATAAACCATAACATAATCGTATAACATAAAACATGCATAAAGGAAACATAAAATTTCCACATTTCAATCACAAGATATCAATACATAACATTGATATAATAAAAACACTATAAAAACAATTTTCAATACCAAAATAATAGAAAATTAAAACATTTTACTTATTTTTCATTTGAAAAAGCTATGGCTTGTAGAGGAAGCCGAAACTCAAATAATGGTCACGGAGGCGGAGAAGTCGTTGTCGCCGCATAGGTAAGACAAGAAATTCCTTTTTTCGTTTAGTAAAAATTATTCTTATAAAAAGATTCCTTTAGAAAAAAAGTAAAATTCAAAGGGGTTTATACACCATATAAAGTAATGTTGTGTATAAAACAAAATATGCCTCAATGAAAGGAGATTGAAACGAAGTCCCTTACCTCGTGTCCGACTTGACTCAATCGTTCTTTAACTTCATGAATAATGAACTAGAGTTAATTTCTACTTTATTAATAACCTTTTTCAAGTTCATTATTCCATTTATATCACTTATTACCATGTTATTAACATTATGTAATTATTTAAGTTAATAACTGTCGTTTTGTTGATCTTTGGTACTTCAGTCAAAAATGAACTTCTTATAATTGCAGGTTGTTCATGTGGAAAAATATACATTATATCCAGAAATATATTCATGATGTAGATATCATATATATCATATATATCCAGTATATACATTCATTTAAAATATTACAAACCATTTAGAGTTAATAAATGAAATGCACCGTTCATGGAGACGGTAAGCCGTACGTACGCATGAATGCAACTTTCATTTCTATTTTGTATTTAATGGAATTAAATCATAATTATATAATGGTATGTTATAATTACAGTATAATAAAATATATAATATCATTTACTACAACCTTTATACATCGTACATATGGCATTAATGATTCAAATCCCTTTGAGGGGGCGGTAGTCCGCACTTCCTAAAGTGAAATTATCGCGTTTACCCATAATGGAAATCATAAAGGTATGCCATACATGAAAAATACATAAGAATAAAGAAAACCTAAACATAATATATATCATATATAGAAATATTGTCATCATAGTGGCCACCATGAGATGTGTTAAAAGAAGATTGAACAATCATCATTTCGTGAGGCAGTAATTCGCCACCCACAGAAACAGTATGTTCTTTAACCATTAGACTGAGGTGTGTGTGAGTGTAAATCAAATACTTCTCATAATAACATCCTAGTATATTTTAGATACTGGTGTTTTTACAAAATAATGTAATAAAAATAGTTTAAGGGGTTGGAGAAGAAAAATAAAACAAAAAAACACAAGTGAAGATATTTCCTTCAAATCGGGTAACTCTTTTTGATTTGAGCCAAAGGCTTCCTTGGGAAGTCTTCTGCCCAAAGTGAGGCTTCTATGAGTAATATAGGGAAGTTGATAGAGTATTTTGGAAGAGTTTGGTCGAGCCAAAATTCATTGAATGTGTGAATAATGTGGTATAGGTGGGGGCCTTTTATAAGAGAGGAGGGGAACTCTTGGAAAGTCAAGTAATGTTACTTTATTATATAATGAGTTTCTGATTTTAAAGGTCCCACAATTATATATTTAGAGGATAAGGTTATAATGGTTCGATATATACTCATACAATAGATTTTTGACTAGTTTATGTCTTAGATTTTACATTATCTTTTCATTTTATTTAAATCGTTAATTAATGAGGTAAGAGTTGCATCGTCATGGTGTCATAAAACATTTAATTTATTTAATGTCGAAAAATTATAAAAAAATTCCATGATTTAGGAAATATTTTTATCTTTCCAATGACTATTTATAGTAAAAGATATGACTTTTATAACCCCATGTAAAAATTGTTTTAGTAAAGCAATACATGTTGGTGACACTTATTTTTACATTAAATAAAATGTTATTAATGTCATTTTCATTCCCAAGTGGCTACATGGGGTCCCCAAGTTGACCCATGTATTTTCATGGTCGACCATGACTCATAAAATAAGGGTAGGACAAGTGTAAAGGTAATTTCATATTATTATAACATTATATTTTCCTTAAATTACACTAATTGCCTTTAATCGCGATTAGTAGAACTTAAAAGTTACTATTCACCAAAAATTATTTTAATCCGATTGAACCACATTTTACATCCTAATTAAAATGATGTATGTCGGATTTTTGAACCTCAAATCACATAGGTGGTAAAATTTCATTTAAACGAAAAATCAATTTTTTAATTACCACTTAGTGGTTTTACTATTCATCAAAAATTGAAGTTTTTCAGAAAAATACCAAAAATTCACCCTAAGCTATATTAGATATTCTGAGTTCAAAAATTATGTCTATTTTACATGATTCAAAACATATAAGTTTCATTAATTAATTTTATAATTAATTCCTGTAGTCACAAAAAACAATAGTTTTTAAGAAATAATATATATCAAAAGATTGACAATTGATTATGTCTAATTTTGAAGTGAAATTAATTATAATGACCAACATTGGATAAAATAGTAAAAATATATTCTAATTATACTTTAAAACCACTCAATAGTATAACTTATCACAATAAATTATTTTTATTAAAAAAATTGTTTTTAAGTATTTTTTTACTATTCATAGAAAATTGGAAGTTCTCAGAAAATTACAAAAAATTCAACATATGATAATTTCGATATTATGAATATAGAAATGAAGTCCATTTTGAAATATAAAAATTATATAATTTCAAAAAGTGGGTATTACTATTCCTAATGGCTACTTTGATTGGTCGTGGTGTGTTAGGATCTCGAACTTGCGTACAATGCAAGCTATTGCATTATTGAAAGAGAAGCGTATCGTGAAATCTTGGGGTGTTACAAAGGAAGGGAATATTCAAGAGTTCCATATCGATGATGATGGTGTGATTCGGTTTGGAATGCGGATTTTTGTGCCTTCATCACCTAGGATAAATAATAAGCTATTGGAAAATGCACATAGCTCAACTTTCTCTTTCCATCCAGGGAGTACCAAGATGTACTGTAATCTCTGAGAATAGTTCTGGTGGGATAACAAGAATAAAGATATTTCAGAATATATACCAAGGTTCTTGGTATGTAATAAAGTTAAAGCATAGCGACAAAATACCAATGGGATGATGCAGTCATTGCCGATAACCATGTGGAAATGGGTGAATGTTACTATGGACTTTGTCACAGGTCTCCCAAAGACATCAAAGTGAAATAATGCGATATAGATAGTGGTTGACTGACTCACCAAGACATCCCATTTTATCGATGTTCCAGAAGATATATCACTTGAACAACTTGAAAAGATATATGTGAAGGAAGTGGTGAGACTTCACGGTGTTCTATTCTCAATTGTCTCTAACAGTGATTAGAGGTTAACATCTAAATTCTGGAGGATCCTTCAACATGATTTGAGTACTGAATTAAATTTCACCATGACCAATCACCCCAAAACTGATTTCCAGTCTGAAAGGATTATTCAGATGCATGATGATATGCTAAGATCTTTCTCTATAAAATTCAAAAGTGGATGGGATCAACATCTCCCATTGGTTGAGTTATCATAAAACAATATCATCTACTCGAGTATTCAGATGGATCCATATGAAGATCTGTATAGAAATCGATGTATAACTCCAACATGATGGGATGAAGTTGGTGAAAGAAATATATTTGGACCCGATCTTGTGTAAGAGAGGACATAGAAGGTTCAAGTCAAACAGAAACACATCAAAGCTTCTTAGAGTTGGCCAAAGAGCTATGATGACAACCTTCGAAGGGAATTGGAGTTCGACGTTGGAGATAAATTCTTCTTTTGCATATCACCATGGAAGAGAGTCATGCGGTTTGGAAAGAAAGGGAAGATAAGCCCAAGGTACATTGAACCCTTTGAGATCCTTGAGCGCATAGGAGCCATGGGCTACCAGCTTACACTTCCATCAAATATGGCTCAAGTTCATGATGTGTTTCACATATCACTCTTGAGGAAGTATATACTAGACCCCTCACATGTACTAAACTCAATGGTGGTACAGTTGGATGATGATATCTCTTATGAGGAGCAGCCAGTATAGATTCTGGACCTGAGAGATAAGGTTCTACGTAATAAGAAAACCTACCTTGTCAAAGACTTGTGGAGGAACTGTATGTTTGAAGAAGCTACTTGGGAACTAGAAGAGGTGATGAAGGAGAAGTACCCTCACCTATTTGTGTAAAATGAAATTTCGAGGGATAAGTTTCATAAGGGGGGAAGAATGTAATGACCCGATGTTTTTCAATGGAAATTAACAGCTTATAAATGTGTCATAAAATCACATGAAAACACAACATAATGAACTACTAAGTGCTAAGTGACCTTTATACATAATATTGTCCCATCTCTATTGGGAATATTTAAAATCTAACACACGGTTGTGTTCAAGATGATTTTTGGAGTCTAATAAAGAAAAAATAATTTTTGGTGAATAGTAACCACTCTTTATGAATGGAAAGATACCATTATGAATAGTGATATACCCTAATGAATAGTAACCTTACCTATGATAGTATAAAAATAATATTCAAGTGAATGTGAGATGTACCTATATTTTAGATTAAGTAAATAAATGTTTTATAAACTATTTTTAATAATAAATTATGATTTTAAATAAATATTAAATTAATCATATTTATAAAATTATTTTTCGAAAATGGATTTCACTTTTGGATTCTACACGTCAAAAAATGGTTTGGGTAAATTTTTGGGATTTTTTCTGAAATTCATGAAATTTTGATGAATAGTGAAATACCGTAATTTGCAAAATAAGCTAAATAAGCTATTTATAGGGTCATATCTGATGTTATGGTGATGTATTCCCACTTGGTTCAGGAATAAATTATAAAATTAATATTCTTGGTCATTAAAGAGTCACTATTCTTTGTCTCAGGGGAAATTAAAAAAATAATGAATTTTACATTAAGGAACCCCCTCTCCCCTCCACTATAAACATCACCCTTCACACCCTCATTTCCTCACACCTCTCAATCTTGAAGCCTTGTCTAAAATCTGCCCAAAATTCTTACCTACCCCCCCCCCCCCCCACGTCCAAGAGCTTCTGGTCTCATCAAAAGACCACGCTTTGGCCCTTAAGGAGGATCTCGAGAGGAGGATTCAGGAGGTAATTTCTCTCCCTCTTCTCTTTTAGTCCCCTTTCAATTTCAAGTTCTTTTCTTATTCTCTCTCCACATATCTTTTTCCATATGGTATGGTAACTCCAGTAACATACATATAATATAATTTTATGATACGAATTGTATATTATATCTTCCACCCTCCTTTCTCCTCTTCTATTTATTTTACTAAAGAGAATGTTGTTTGTGAGGTGTTAGCTTATCACCTTCAATAACGAAATGTCTTATTCTTCCATTTCTAAATTCATATCTTGTAATTAATCCATTTTTATGTTTTAACCTGAATATATTATATTTATTATTTCCTATTAAAATTTCTGGAACTAACTTATGAACATATTACAAAGTGATAAATTAAAACAAGTTCACTGTGATTGCAAAACTGCCCAAATTAACCCATACAATCCTCATTTAATTTTTATCTAATGACTAATCCACATGGTATATAATATAATTAATTATAAGATAATTTTAAATTCTTAAATTTCATTAATAGCATGTAATATCAGTTCTG
Organism: Viscum album; assembly: GCA_963277665.1. Lineage (NCBI taxonomy): Eukaryota > Viridiplantae > Streptophyta > Magnoliopsida > Santalales > Viscaceae > Viscum > Viscum album. The sequence continues at coordinate 484,105,183 of OY728131.1, forward strand.
TATGTTTACCCATGTTCTACCCGAACATTCATTTAGGAATACGATTTAACCACTGAAGAAGACCATCAAAATGATCATTCTCGAACAACATTTTAAAACCTTATAACTCATCAAAATGCCCATAAAATGAAATAATGAAACCAAGGTGAACCCTATTCATGTATAAAAGGTTCTTTAATTTATAATTAAATATATAATGTCATTATACATGACATTAAATATAAGGAAGCGTTCATATACAAGGTATGGGGAAATTCTTGAACATAAATTTCATCCTTCGGGTTCTCCCTCTTTCAATCCATTTTTGATATATTTACTCCTAAAATATCATTATTTTATCATTTTCTTTCCTTTTCTAAAATATACATGTTTACCTCTATTGTTTATGTCACACAAAATGTTTTCCAAAAGAAAACTTCTTTTACGAACCCAGCATTTACTTCTCATTCAAGGTTAATGGTTCTTGTATCAAGTATGTTATTACCTATTTGTTTTGGGAAACCAATGTTTATGAATGTGTTCTTATGAGATGAAACCCATTCCTTTAAATAGGTTAGTTATATTCATTATTGATATATTTTCTATCTGGCATGCATGATAATGATAATATTATGATGTGATGCGTGCGCCCAAAATTATATAGCGCAATATTAATGTTTAAATCTGAAGGGTGTGCCTGTAACTATAATGTGCTCCAATGAATTTGGTAAAGTGATGAACCTCATGAGTAAATGTGAAATTATGTGGAAAAGATTCTAGATTTGTTCACAATTATGCATGGTAGTTAACCACTAAGACATGATGTTTCATTTTTATGCATTGCCACACTTCTAGTCTTTTATTTATGATTCCTCTCATGTTCATGATCGTTTTACCATGTTATTATTATGATCACCCCTTACTATATTGATCTTATCTATCCTCTTACTAGGATTTTTTCTCACCCATTTTGATGTATATCCTCAGGTGGCTTCACGTACTAAGGAGTGGTCAAGTTCCAATAAGAATATAGAGAAGAAGAAATTAAATAAATGTTTATACATAATGATGTAATTGCTATGCATGGTCCTAGTTTTCCCAAGACACTAAACCATTGGATCCTCTATTTGTAAAAATATTATGTTGTTTATCTTAAAATAATGCACTAGTAATGTAAGAAATGGTTGGGTCACTACAAAAACTGGTTCCAAGATTAAATTCATTATAAACATATATGTTCATTTTTTTTGTTTAAAATGTTATCATACCCACATACCATTGTTCCACAATAAACATGGATGTTTCGACAGACACTTGAATGTGGGTCATTATTTTTGGTTACACTAACATTTTCATTTGGTTTACCATTTTTTTATAATGGAAACTCCCAATAGTTCCCATATCAATAATGAGTAATGGTCCTTCTTAATAAAGGTAGGGTGTCATGTGGTGTTTAAAACCAAATGAATTTTAGGAATTCACATGTGTTGAGATGATGGGAGGGAAGACTCATGACACAATGTTTGGGTGTATTATTTCCTACCATAAGACTCTAAAATATTTATGATATAATAATTAATACATCATAATCCTATAAATGGGATAGGTTACCCTAGATCCAATGAAATGAATGAAAGTGTTTTTAATGAGAACAACTGCATCTATCACATATTATTCATAATTCTATAATCTATTATTGATTCTCTAGTTTCCATAAATGCTTTGTCACTCTCGATTTTATCACATTATAGTGAGGTTATTATTGATTTAGAAATGAAATTGGTGCTTCAAGAAGAATCTTACATATTCTAAGAGAACATGAATCAAAATCCATGCAGGTCATTTTACATGGTTTATGGATGTATGGTAGGGATATAAAATATTATTTAACATCCTACGGTACATAATTATATGGATGAATTTGAATATTAATTATCAAGACCAAACCTTGGTGAGGCGTCCTATGTATCCTATGAATGTAGGAGATACTGTCCATGTATTTCAAGTTACGGGTGTCTATTTCATAAAAGGTGTGACATTAATGGCCTTGAGTGGTACTTATTCATATAATAATTTTCTAAAATCCATCATCGATAATATATACATTTGAGTAATGATGATATATAATTGGGAATACATACAAAAGTAGGGACCTCATTGATGGAATGTGCATCATAAAATTCCGAAAACAATCAGTAGTCTCTAAGACCACACGAGTCATTCATAGTGATAGAAAAAAAGGGATAGTATAAGATTTAGAAAATATTATGAGTGAATATCTACATAGGGATTACATATTGATGATTCCCTTAGAGATTTATCATTACTATTATCATAGTGAATATGGTTTATAGCCTAACACATAGGAAGGCATCTAACATATCATTTTTATAATCGAAACCCGATTCCACATAGTTAATTTTGTTCCAACCTTGTTGATGGTATTATGGATTGTAATGGAATGTTCGGGTCTTACATGTATGAGGATTCATATTTATAAACATGATTCCTCATAGTTAACTTTGTTCCAACCTTGTTGATGGGATTATGGATTGTGAGGGCATGTTCGGGTCTTACATGTATGAGGATTTATATTTATAAACCCATTTTTCATCCAGTAAAGGAAATGGAAGCATGATAGAATCATTAGAGAAATCAGGTCCCCTAAGATAGTGTTTTTTTATCTAGAGGGGCCAACACAAAATTGGATTCTTCTTAGAGCTCAGTCTATAGGAAGTAATCCTATATATCATGTTTGGGGAGGGATTAGTGTCCTTCTAACTCATACCATCTCTATCCCACTACTAGGTTGGGAAAAGTAATTAATCTAGAAGGGATTATTATTATCCTTAGGGTATAGGGATTTTAAGGACTTATACATGGATGGATCCAATGTTCCAAATTCCTTCCCTATCATTTGATGGGTATAGATATAGGATGACCATAAAAGTTCTATTGAATATGACTGGTATGACATAGATGCACGTCTGAGTACATGAAATAAATAGGGATGAATGAGTGGGTAACTCTAACCCACTATGGATTCTCTAATTTTAATCGGGTTACTCAGTCAAAGGTTCATGGCTAAGGGTTCACATGGATCATTTCCAAGTGTTTCTACTAGAGAGGGTTGACATGTCCTAAGGTGTCTTCCAAGAATTGCAAGGGTTTCTTCATGACATGTATGGGGTGTCTTCTTGAAATATCTTGATGTTATCTTCTTATTAATGCTAAAATTTTGATGGGTATTTTTGTGATAAAACCATATAAGTTCATGATATTTTTCATGATCAAATACAATATTTGAAATGTGTATCAAATGGTTGAATGTGAAATTTCAATGGTGCTTCCCATTATTAATGCTGGCATGGCCATACTAATTCATGTGAACCATTAGACAAGAATATGGTGAATCACATGATTGAAGATGAAAGGTTAAAAATGATTCAAATGATTTAATATGACTTGTACTTGACTATTTCTGTGATTGAATCCAACATTTCTATAGCCTTTTATATCATTGAGTCTAGAAAATTAAGGCCTTTCACGTGATCAAGGATGATACTTCTAGCCTTGTATGAGGGAATCATGTTCTAGTCGCGAGTCATGTGATTATAATTTATTTATAGAATAACATAATGGGGTATTCTGAACATGTAAAAGTGTATCATTTCATGCCCGAAAAATCAATGGTTTTTATGGAATGAGGAATGTGCGGTTTTGGGTCCATGTAAAGGCTTCATATCCTAGTGTATTCCTAAACTGAGGAGTGAATGATAAAGGTTCAATGTAAATGACATACATCCTTGGGTTTCTATGTAAAGATAAATATCAATCCATGGGTTCACATGAATGTATAGGATGATTTCAAGGGACGATTTCATCATAATGGTGTATGTAAGTGGATGCTCGCATGGGTATTCATCATAACTATGTGTTTTGAATGCAAGGCCAAAATTAAAGCATCAAAAGACCAAGGGTTATCCATATTTATAAATCTTTACAAATAGGTTCACATATAATCCAAATTAATTCATTTCATAATATAGGGATTTTATATCACAGGTTCTAATGTTGATCATGAAATGGGGTCTCACTATGGGTCCTCACAATGGGTTTTTGTTATTAGATGGAAATATTTTGTAATGGTAGTAGCTCATGGATTCATATATTCTCCTCCTTACATTAATAGCTCCCTTCCCCCTATTTTAACTATATTTCAATGGAGAGGTGGCCATTTTATATATGTAGGGTCAACCTTTATTTATGTTTCTTCTTAATGGTAATGGTGCCACATAAACCAACATGAGGAAGTGGAGATCTTCAGGTGAATGTAATCACATGATTTGTATACAATAACACAAGGTATTAAATTTATTGATTTGTGATATGTCATTATATTGGATATTGATATCCATTTGGGTATTTTTTTGATAGCTATAAGGACTTCCCATGACCACTCAATATATCAATTGAAAAATGTTTGACAAATTCTGATGGATTAACTTAAAGAAAAGTATTAAAATGTAAAAACTAATCATTTAGGAAACATATACTATTTTGTAAGTGAACCCTCTGATTTTATGGTATTATTCATTACATTAATCACTTTAATCAAATGATCCATGATATATCCAATGATGAGTTCATGCAATTCATGTGTTTGAGCTTCATTTCAAGTGATGCTTTGGAATGGTTATTTTATTAAATGAAGTTATATCTTATACTTCTTCTTGTTTATATGATTTCATGGAATATACCTAATAATGTGGTCACAAGTTTGATCAGATGACTCTTGATATATTCACATGATGAGATTTGGATGATCATGCAATTATGCACTTTATAACCATTAGGGAATTCACCTAATTACTCAATAGGATTCATGTGGTCATATGTCGTGTCAGTGAAAAAACACTTGAAACCAATTCTAGGAATTCAAGTCAATAATACTATAAAATGTGTAAGCCTCTCATAAATGATACATATAATATTTTCAATGTGTTTTGTATGATATCAATGTAGTTTGAATTATCATCATCATTGAATCACATCATCCTTCAAACTCATTATGATGAATTCTCATGATCATGAGTTCTGATATGAGTGAAAACATATATTCATTGATGTATTAGTATTCCTATGAAATATAGTCTAATTAATAAAATTAGGAGGATGAGAATTTCCTTGGTTGTCCTGGTTTGATCAATAGTTTGATCAGGAATTGGCGGTTAAGTGGATGTAAACTATCTCACAACCTCGATCCGTAACATTGGGGATTATAGAAGATTTATGTTTATATTAAGATGGGGGAAGATTAGATGGCTTGGGAATCTAATCAGATGAAAAGATTATAAGTTTCTATTTTATGGAAGTTTATTAGTAACAAATTCAATCCTCAACTCGGATCGATTTTTTGGATGGATGAGTCATGCTTAAAAATCCACACCTTTCCTCTATTCATTGATACATCAATGTGGTTTAAAACCTTAAACAAAGCACCAAAGCCCTCACTAGACATGCCACACCATTGAAATTCTTACCTAGGCACCACCTGCACATACCGTGTGTATAGATAGTTGTAATTATTACTTCCCACACACTACCACTTGAATGGACTATTGGCCAGATCCTAGGTCCATTTTAGGAAACACTGACATGTTCCCTTGATGAGATGGGTGGCTAGCTAGCATGGATGGTACATTTTTTTGGATAATATTATTTTTAAAATATATAATATAATATTTAATTAAAATTAATTTAATAAGGAAAATATTTTGTTCCCTTATAATTGAATATCTAGTGCACGTGTTTACTCTTCCATAATGACACTTTCACCCCTTCTTATATTTACTTTATAGAAAATATGAATTCTATTTTCATGGGATTCACATCTATAAAATATTTGAAATTAAAGAACTTGGTAGACAATTTTGGGTGCCAAAAAAATCTAGACAGTAGAATTGGATTCATTTATAATGTATTGAATTCTATTATAATGTAAACATATATAACTTTTATCTATACTTGAACATATGATGGGATATTATATTAAACCATATAAGAATATTTTTTAGGTGTGTGCTTATTGAAGGACATTGAGAACCACCAAGAGGAGAATCTCATATCAATGTATCTTAGTAACCAAAATTGAAATCTTTTAGGTTACCAAATTATAAATCATATGATGGAATTAGGTTTCCCCCAATATTAATATAATCTTCAAGAATTTCTATTCTATATTGGATAATATAATAAATCATAGGATGTAAAAGTCATTGGGATCAAATGGAATTTGAGGATAGAACAAAAGGTAAGAAACTTGTATGTATCAATGTATCCTAAAGATATGGGAATCAATCGGTATATAGTTCTAATATATATTATTCCTATGCATATAAAGCTTATTCATAGGGATCATAGGTTTATCAATGAATTAATATTTCATGAAAGATCCTATATAGATCTATTTTTCATATAAGAATGGGGTTTTATTACTTTATGATGAAAACCTAGGTTGAGACCCAAGTTTTTTTGAGATGTTCCATGAATATAGCTCTTGATCCACATTTTATCTATGTATAATATGCTATATTAGGAAGTTTAATGTCCTATAGTATGTAACGCGTCTCATGTATTTTTCATACATGAGAGTACTATGTACCTTTGTACGGGTCTTGAGGAACATATATGCAATATTTTTTTTCCAGGATTGTTGACCAAACAATCCTCACCTTATCTTTTCTAGGGCCATATAATTTCCCCCAAAATATTTTTATCATTTATTTATATTTCACTAACATAACAAATCAACATAGAGGGAAGGAATAGTTGGTCTGAATGTGAATTTTTTTGGATTCCCTTTATGGGGTTCCAACCATACATGGTTTATGATATTTATAATTTATAAATTCCTATTTTATCTTAAATAATTCATAGGGTATTCCTAGGGAATAGATAATCAATTTTTTCTCAGGGTTCCCTTTTCTGGTTTTCAGCTTAGAAATCATTTTGCATCGTTAAATTGTTTTTATGATTTTCTTGGATAGAAAATTAGTTTAAATTTTTTAGGTTCTTCTTGATTTGAATAGTTTTTACTATAGTTTAGGTTCATATAGATCGAACTGACTATTTCTATAGTTTATGGTACTCTATCTTGGACCATCTATTACATTATATTTCGAATAAATAGACTGGGTGTATGACGAGTATTCATGAAGGGTTCGAGCACCCTGAATCCTATATTGGGTTATGAAGGATTAGTATTCATGAAGGGTTCAGACACCCCACATATTTTTTTTGTTGATAAAGGATAACTATTCATGAAGGTTTTGGACAACCCACATCCTTATTGTGATGATTAATGATGGATATCCATAAAGGGTTAAAAGAACCATTTTCTATAATAATATGATTAATGGTTCTTATTCATGAAGGTTTCTGACACCCAACATCCCTACTGAGATAACAATGGATGGGTATTCATGAAGGGTTCATACGCCCCCATCATTACTATGATATTGAAGGATGGGTATTCATAAGGGGTTTATACACTCCACATAATTGCTGAAGTGTGGTTTTTTATATCATAGCATAATGGTAGGGATGCCAAATACAAATGTATACTTGGAATATGGGTTTTGTAAATCAAGTCTATAGGATTTTGAATCGAGTTTGACATAATGGAGAAGACATGTTAGGTATTATATTAAGACTCTTCAAGGTTTTGAGTTCATCTATGATGTTTCTGAGGCATCCAAGGATTGGGGGTCATTTCCCTAATAGAGAATATTCCACTATTTGATGGTTTGGACGCCATTATGAAAATAAAACTCATAAATGGTATAATAGAGGTCTTCCAAATACTTTATAATGAGTCATGGGATATTTATGAAGACTCAAACACATGGATTGTGACGTAGTGTTCAGAAAAAATAAAATCCCATGAGGATTAAAGAACCCAAGGGTGTTTAAATTTATGTTTTTATAGCTTAATCCCTAAAATATGTTGTTTTTGGTCATCCAGTGTGGGTCGTCAAAAGGATCAGGAATGGAATATTTCATTTCTATTTTGATAATGCGTAAAATAAAATGTAACTAAAATATTTGGATGTAATATCTACTTGAATAATTTTTTTTGAATTATAAATCAAATAATATTGATATATGAGTAAACTAAAATTTAATGATATTGGATATCAGTCATCCACTAGTAATGGTGGAAACTGGTATAACATGTCTCCAAGATAATATCTCATGGTATTAATCTGTGAAATTCACCTTGGACAAAAACATACACAGGTTCATGCTTTGAGGAGTTATTTATTTTTCACCACTGAATCCTAGTGGGGTTCCTTTAGAGTAGTTAGTCCATGTTACCAATTTTCCAAAATGATGAAACAATACGCATAACTCATGTAAGTGGAGTTCCATGAGATTTTTATCAACATAAGGAATTTTCTAGTTTCATATTGTAATTAAAATAACTAAAGATGATTCATGGAAAATTTAATACTCATATTTGGTTTGAGAGCCCCTGAAGTTTTTCCACCACATACCAAACACATTATCTCAACATATAGATTTGAAAAATCATTACTCAAACATTTTACAAGAAAATCGGGTTCTTTGATCATAACTACTATTTAATAGGGCCATAAGATAGACCTTATGACCTACATGACATATTTATTTATTTTGTATATTTTTAAAGAACATTAATGATTACGAGTTTTGGGAGTGGAAACATGAAATTTTATAAAACCTCAATTTTTTGGTTTTCAGCCTGAAATTTTTTATATCTGTTTCAGTAGAAGTTTAAGGTCTTTCAATTTTCATAGAGTATCGGGGGAGTGTTACAAAATTTCCTAATTAAGATTCCAATGATAAGTGTGTAACAATACATACTTTTTAAAAGATAACATTTTTTCTGGAATAAATTAGGTAACATAATATATAATGTTGTACACATACAAAATAAAGGTAAAAAATATATATCATTAACAACAATCATTATTTTGTTCATGTAAGAAACCAATTAAAATACCCAAACATTAATATTGAGTAAAGAATATAAAATAGAATGTCTAAAACTGGAAAATAAGGATGACCCCAATCTTCTAGAATCAATTATCCATATAAAAATCTATAGAAATTAAAAAAAATATTAGTAAAAAAATAGAAATTTTATGAAATGGAAATATAACCATTGGGAGAAATTATATTGAATTTGTATTGAATGGATGAAGTGATATATATAGGGTATAAAATGAAATGTGACTATTGATATTTGACCATCATATGAAAATTGTTCAATTTGAATGTTGGTCAATATGAACATTGGAAATTATACCCTAAGCTGATAATCATTAAAATATAATTAGGTTTTATATGTTCTAATGAAAAAGGTTTATTGGTAATGAAAGTAGAATCAATGGCCATAACCAATAGAGTCTTATCGTTTTAATCCATTTTTCTGAACATTTGGAGAAGAAACATCACTAGGGTTCATCCATGACCAATTCCAATTTATGACTTCATCATGTGGAGCTCTAATTAAATAAACTACAAGATAACTTGAGGTTATTGTAGATTAAACCCCATTAAATGTTTCTAGACCCGCCCAACCAAAATGCCATCATCTCCCACCTTACACTTACGGTGTGTGCATGTCTAATAAGGATGTAAATGTCTATGAAGTAACTATATAAAGTGTAGTTTCCATTGTGTAAATAAATTTTCTATTAAATAATTTTCACTATTAACTGTTATTCCTAGTAAAATATACTTTTAATTGTGATGAATTTGAATTTTTTTAAAATAAAATAAAATCTAATAGTATTTTTCCAAGAAAATATCTAAAGTTTTATGACAAACTCAAGTATTGAAAATAATATTTTTTATTAAAATGATATTTTAAAATATTTTCATCTAAATATAAAGGATTAATTATTGTTATAATGGCCTATGAAATTTTTTATAGGTGGCAAAAATTTGAATGTTCCTTAAAAATTGTATTTTTTACTAAATAAGGATTTTAGTATTTAAAGGTTAAAATTATCATATTTAGATAAATTTTATGATAATATTAACATAATATATGAATTTATAATGTAAAATTAGGTTAGGGTGAATTTTTTATGATTTTCTATAATACACTAATTTTTCCATTAATAGTAAAAATTCATTTTTTGGTTCTCAGTATATTTAATGACTTCATATTAATTTGATAATGGAGAAATAATTAATTAACAATAATAAAAGACCTGTAATATGTTATTTTATTAATATTATATATTTTAATCAATTTAAATCAATTTCTAAAAACCATAATTGAGTTTCCAAATTAATAAACAGTAACTTTGACATCAAAAACATTACATTATAGAATATTTACATTTCCACTAACAAAAGTAGTGATAAAAATGAAATTTGGTTTTGGGGGGTTAAAATAATATTAAATGTTCTTCAAACTTCCAAAACCACAGACAAAAACATTGGTAATCCATTGGTTTTTTATTTTTTAAAACCTTGATTTTCAGGTCTTATATTTGGTAATTATTAAACTAATCCACCACTTATTATATAAATACACCCCATTTAACTATTTCCCTTCACTCCCAATCCATACAATATAAATTTATGGTTATTTTTCCTCCCACAGAGTCCCCCAAGGTGTCCTCAATCCCCTAATGTTCAATCCTCAAATTTTAGTACCAACTCTTTATGGTAAGTGAAATCCTCACTTCCCTTTTCCATTCATGTTCCATTTTCATTTGGTATATCATCTAATTTATAATATTAGTTGTTTTTACATTTTATATTATACCATTATTATAGTAAGAGTCTTATATGAATGAATATGCCTTTTCCCCTCTCAATTTACCCATTCTAAAGTCAACTATTTATACCAATGATGCTACCAAATTTACTACACAAATGTACATATTTTACATGATAAAGTCAGTTTTCATTTTTATTTGAATACTCTAACTCATTTATATTCATTGAATATTGCAATTAATTTAATAATATCTTTTTTTAATTTAAACATATGAAACCATAATTTTATTTCATGGGTTAAAAATACATATTTATCATGTCTTTATGCTCTTTTGTATGACATTATTTTGATAGGTAGACCGATATTTATTCTGAAAAGGTTATTAATAAAATAATTTATTGGGACCTATATGGGTAAAATAAAATTTATACACATGAAGGGTTCACCCTAAATAGATCCAATTAATTGTGTATGGAATTTAATAACTAATGAAGAAATGTGTTTTTTCACCATGTTAAATAACATTTGTAATTTATCATTTATGAATCCTTGCAAATAATCGTTTTTGATATTCTTATAAATGTCTCATTTAGATGATGTATCCATATTTCCATGTTATTATTCATGATTTTATTATATATATTATTTATTCCTTATTCGTATGCCTCATGTTAATATCTATATGTCTCATAATCACATTCTTATTTCCCCCATTATTATTCCCTTACTGGTATTCATGTTCAACCCTTTCCTTTGATGTATGACTCTATGATATGATATGTAGTAATAGTAAGATACGCTGAACCCATAAAGTTTTATTTCATGTGGATTTAGAATAATTTTTAATGTATTCATGTATCATGTACCTTATTTACAACAAACTAAACATTAAATGATGAAATTTGTTTACCATGTTATGAAACATTATGTAGAAAAAATGTGGGATTCCATAGTTTCTATCAATGTAAAATTTAGGCAATTCTTGAATTTGGATGTGAAAAAATTATGGATAACTCTAGGGATAAGTATAGACATAGGAAAACACCCTAGTATTATGGTCAGTATCATGTAATTGGTTTCCAAAAAAATAAACCCATAACTAGATAATACAAATGGTTTTGGATATAGGAAATATGTACCAGGGGGTAATAGTTGAAAATATGACTTTGGAAAGGCCTTAACCGGAAATGTTTCATGGAAATATTCCTTATTACACACCTGGTTGAGACACATGAGGGATATTTTTGGTTAATCACAAGCTTTTTATAAACCATTATAAAGGATATATAGAACATTTATTTTTTATTAATGGAGATTAATTAAATATTTAATCACGATATTTTAAGACATAAAATAAATTTTTAATTATTACATTTGATAATGTAACACATTTCTCACTATGGTTTACCTTTTTTAGAAGAATGGTTGGATGTTGGAGGAACTATATAAATGAGGAGGGAAACAGATAATGCACTGAATGTGTTTTTATAGATGTTTGAATGGAAAACGTTATGAAGATGAAAAATCAACTAACTCAAGTCATGAAAAAAAACAGTAATCAAGTCAGGAGACCAAATTCACCTCAAAAAGGAACTATTTTCCATTGATTCTTTCATGAATCAATGACCACATTCTTTCTGTCGATATACTGACCAATTGATTACTGAATAATGGATAAGATCTATTGGAAATATCTATTCTATACTCCGTTGTTCGGAAAAAGTGAAATTATCCCAAGAAATATACTGCCTGGAAGGAGAAGCTTCTTATTGGTGGAATCTGAATTAAAAATGTGATGATGTGATGGGAGATTGATGCAATGGATTGAGAATTGTTCATGTGTATCTTTTTAAATAAATATTTTTCCCATTAAATACTAATGAAAATTAAGAATTAATTCTGAGATTTGAATCATAATCAAAGTGAATTGGTGGGAAGATATGAGACTAAAATTACAAGACTTTTTCAATAAACCTCCAACATTATTATGTACATATATGTACGGTATAATAGATTATCTAGTGGAATGAGACCACATCTATAGTGGAATATAATAAATCATGTTGGTAAAATATATGAGGAGATAGTTTTGAGATATGATTGTCGAATTGTAAATTTTATAGATGTGTCGGTCACATAGATTGAATGAAAAGAAGAGATCAGTGGAGCCAAAAATAGGGACCTTGTTTAATCATAGAAGTGGAGAAAATAATATGAAACATCCCACATAAAACAAATGTGGTAATAATTATTTCTATAACAGGTTACATGGGAGTTTAAAGCAATTTCTGTGTGGAGTAGATGGTCGTATAGCTCAATACCATCATGGTGTGGTGAATCATCAACTCATAAATACTAATGAACAGGGGGATATGGTTCAAGTGAATCCAACTATTAAATTATTAAAGTGTGAATAGATTGGGAACATTGTAAATCTTTGTCGAAATTATAATATAATATAGGGGAACCACCACCATCCTTATCATATGAAAATGGATTGTGGTGGGGCACTTGCTATCAAGATGGTTTAAGTGGATGTTTAAAATTATTTATTGGAAGGTATGATAATTGTGATCAATAATCTAGAATGTAAATTATTTTATTATGTTTATACACATTCCTTTGTTTCATATAAGTTTTAAAAGAATGTATAATCATTCCCCGATCAACTAGATGTAGATTTATCATTCATGACTGTAAGAGGGATTATCCTTTCATAACTATATTACTGGAAATTTAGTATTTACATTGGAAATTATAATATCATCTCAAATCTTGTTGTCAATCCCATGGTGGAATACAACCCTATATATTGTATGGACTCTCAATCCAAGTATAATCTATGATAAAATAAAAACATCGGGAAATTGTATTAGTCTTGAGTAGAAAACCTATTGTTATTTTCAAAGGAGATATATCCAGACTTGAAATTTTTCTTGAAGCGTCTCACAAATCCATCTTTTATAGAGATGAATTGTTAATATGGAGAAGGAAATGAAATTATAATGTTAGATAATTCCCATATTGTTCAATAATACATTAATTTATTTTATGAATTGTAATATGGACCTCCCCTAGAGGGAGAGTTATAGTTCCCCATTGAGGTCATACTTTGATCCAATACGATATCAAACTCCGAATATTGAATTGAAAATAAAGAGTTAGAGGAATTAAATAAATACCTTCAATTTATTTTTTATAATGGATTTATCTAACCAAGTGTGTCTCCTTGGGGAGTAACTATTATATTTATAGGGAAGAAGGATGGATCAACACGACTTTTAATTAGTTATAGAGAATGTAAGTGGATCACAACGAAGAAAAAGTACCCACTCCCATGTATTTATGATTTATTTGATCATCTTTATGGGGATCAAATAATCACCAAGATTTACCTTCAATTTGGGTTTCATCAATTGAGGGTAATAAAAGAAGATATAAAAAATACAACCTTATGAACAAGATATGTTTATTATGAGATTTTTGTTATACCATTCCACATGACTATCCCTCCGTTAATATTTAAGAATTTTATGAATAGAGCCACTAAGGACTATGTTCATAAATTCATAAAAGTTTTTATTGATGATATTATGTTATATTCCAAAATATTCAAGGATTTTGGGCATAATTAAAGGTTTATGTAAGAAAATTTTGAGGAATTTTAAGCTATTTGGAAAATTCATAAAATGGGATCTCTGGTTACAACAAAGTGAATTATTAGGGAACATTGTAACCAATAACGAAATACTAATTGACCTTGTGAATACAAAGGATGAAGATGAGTTTCATAATCATATAATAATAATTTTTATTTATAGTTTCCTATGTTTATTAGGATATTATTTGAGGTTTTTAAAAAACTAATCATGCCTTTCTAATTCTCTACCCATGTTAACTCGAAATGGTGTTATGTTATTCTTGCCAAAAGAGTGTGAATAATTTTTACATGAACTGAAGATCATTTTGGTTACTAAACATTTGTTAACTATACCTTATATCAAATAAGGACTCATTATTTATAGTGATGCATATCTGAAAGTCTTGGGTATGTCTTCATGGAAAATAAAAATGTGATTTCATTTGAAACTAGGAAATTAAAGCCTCATGAGTAGAATTGTCCTACACATGGCATAGATTTAGATCCAGTTATTCTTTCTCTAAAAATGTGACGGGACAATATTTATCGGTACAAATGTGATAAATAAATACAACACAAAATATTGAATTATATCTTCACACGAAGTTAATTGAACTCATAAAAAATGATGTGGTCTGATCTTATTAATGATTCCGACTATTTTAATAATTATCACCCTAAAAGTGAAAATAATGTTAGTGATTCATTAAGTAGGAAATACCATATTGTGGTGTAAATGATGAGGATTAAAGGTGATCCACTGATCAGTGACCTAGTCAAATCAGACATGGGAATCGTAAGGGAAGGGATTCCATCAACACTATCACAAATGATTTCTTAACCATCATTACTAGAGAATGTCTTGAAATCCCAATGAAAATATAATTTTTTTTTAAATGATGAAATAGGCTATGGAGAATGGTATGTTTATTGAGTTCAATATTGGTGAATAAGGTCTATTGAAATTTTATAAAAGTATATGTGTTCCATATACACAGATAAAAAGATGGAGTTTATGGTTAAATATCTTATATTTTCATTCTTTTTAAACATACAAGAACTAAATTTTATATATATTCCTTTTTGGTCATTGTCAGTGGGGGAGTATGTAAAGTGAGATTACTGAAAAAACATCATGGATCTTGGTGTGTGAGTAAGGGAATGTGGAACAATAAATTATTAAAGAGGTATTTCATGTAATACCCATACCAAGATAGAAGTGGGATAATTTCACTACGGACTTCATCACTGTTCTCCCAATAACATCAAATGTAAATAATGAGATATTGATTGTAGTGGATCGACTCTCCAAGACTGCTCATTTAACCAATATTTGGATAGGCTTCTCTCTCGAACAACATGACAAAATATATGTAAAGGAAGTTGTGAGGTTTCATGGGGTTTCACATTATTTCATTTTTTATCATTATAGAAGGTTAACATCCAAATTCAAAAGAAGTATTAAACATGATCTAAATACTAAATTTTTTTAAGTGTGACCTATCATCCCCAAACTAATTCCCATACTAAATGGACTATTAAAACAATTCATGATATACTGAGAACATACTCAATGAAATTTAAAGGTGGATGGGATCAACAACTCACATTAGTTAATTTATCATAAAAAATATTCTTCCCCACGAGTATTCGAATTGAATAATTTCAATATTTATAAAAATATAGGTGTATAACACCCACTTGTTGGGAAGAATTTGGTGAGAGAAAGATACTTGGAAATGATCTTATTCAAGAGATTAAAAAAAGGCTCATGATATGAAACAACATATAAAGACTCATTAGTTTCAGTAAAATATCTATGATGAAAACCATCAATGGGACATGGAGATAGATGTTGGAGACTATGTTTTCATTTTAATATCACCATGGAAGTGAGTCATGTTGTTTGAAAAAAAAATGATGTGTATCTTTAAGTGCATCAGACCCTTTTAAATAATTTTTTTTATAGTAGAAGTGTCCTATCATCTAGAACATACACCAAATACATATCAAGTTCATGATGAATTACACATATCTCTCTTATAAATGTACACATACGATCCCTCACAAGTACTAAATTCATGAAGGTACAACTGAAACACGAACTCTCTTATAAGAAGTATTTGGTGGAAATATTTGTCTGTATATACAAGGTTTCATGCAACAATACTATCCAACTTGTGAAACAGTTTTTGAGGTGACATATGTATAATATTTTGATGGTAGAAAAATAGGATTCAAAGATATATGAATGATAGTCACGTTTTCTTAACCAAGATAATGTTTGTAATCTTAGGAAAAAATTTTCAAAAAGGTGAAGAATATAATTCCCCAGCTACTCTAAATGACATTTGTTTACAAAATAAATGTTTTTACATATTATATAATATTATAAATGTACTAAATAATGATAATCCAGAAAATGTTATATCATTAATATTGATTGTTACATTATCCAACTATGAAACCAATTAAAATCCAAAACACTACAACTAGATAAATAATATAAAATATAATATAAAAAATTTGAATATAAGGATTGCCCCAATTTCCTAGAATCGTCACTCCTAATAAAAATGATATATAAATGAAAAAATATTAGTAAAATAGTAAAATATTATAAAATGAAAATGTAACCTTTGAGAGAATTTTTAGTGAATTTGTAGTGAAATAATAATGTTTTATTTGAATGGTATACATGTAAATTTTATTGTTGGTTTTAGATCATTACAAGACCATTGGTCAATATCACCGTTGCTCTATATTAATGTTGCAAGCTAACCATTCGATAAAAAATTTACCGGTATAGATTTTGTTTATATTTAGTAATGAAAAAGGATAATTGGTATAGAAATCTGATTCAACGGCCACAACTAATAGAGTTGTGTCATTCGAATCCTATTCGATCAAACATTGTGGGTGATGTAGCAGCATTGGAGTTCACCCTTGACCAATCCTAGATGATATTCATCAAGTTATTTTTAATGAAATACCATATGGGAAATGTTTATGTTAGTGGAGATTAATAGTTCGTTGATATTGGTCAGGAAACCCCATGAATGTACCAACATCACACACCTTATATTTAAGTTATATGTGGGTGTAATACAAATTTCATTTACTGAAAAAGTTACATTAAGTTTAAATTCCTATGTATAAGTAAATTTTTTATTCCATAATTTTCATTTATGATTAAGTTTTCTATATAAAATATATCATTGATTGATATTTTTTATGATTTTTGGGAAAAAATATAACGTAATTGTATTTATCATGTAAATATACATAATTTTATAATAAACTAAAGTATTCTAAATAATATTTTTAATAAAATATTCATTTAAAACATTTCACCAAAAACTAAATTATTAAATAAATTTTTAATGGAAACTGAATTTTATTAATTATATGAAATATGAATGTTCTTTAAAAACTATTTATTTAATATATAATGATTTAAATATTTGGAAGATTAAATTATAATATCTAGAAAATATTTTTGGAAAAAATCATATTTTATATAATCACTTCAAAATTACTATAATGACCAGATCCCAGATGCCCATATTTGGTGCATTGTTTTAATACACTGGCATGATTACATGGGATCAAACCTCAAAGAACTAGTCAATTTAGAAGTCTGGTAAAATAGATTAGATACATGAACATTACCATATAATTCAATGAATAAAATGAAATATATATAATTCTTTGATAATTACATTATTCTCCGAGATTTACCCTATATATCAATCATAAAATACTTCTTAGCACCCTATGAAAATAAAACATAATAATGGGGTGGGATCAGATGCTCAGTAAGGGTTAAAAATATAGCATAAAATCTCATAAATAATCGTAAACATTAAAAGATGGGTGTACAATTGAAAAAATATCCTTTTAAACAACTCTTGAGCATATTATGGAATAAATAAACCAAATAATTCAACTTTAACATTTATATGGATATTATACTAGTCTAAGAATCATATGTAATATCAATAAATAAACTCATAATTATGGAATTAATAATTCCATCCATCATACTCATACCATCATGGCCTCATGCTAGGACCATACATACATGGGTAAAAACAGAAACATGTTTTTTTCATGGGAAGGATCGATGCATATAGGGGATTTCATTAACCAGTACCCAACCCATATGGATTTCATTAAGTGGTCCCCAACCCATCCATTACTATGTCAAATTCATTCCTCATATGAAAAGCCCATAACATAACCATCATAAATTTTTTATTAAAACTAGAACACGAAATGTTAATAATTTAACCATAACCCATGAATGTTATCAAAATAGAACATCCATAGACAATCATATCATAAACCCTTATGTATAATATGGTATTTAATATCATAACAAATCATCCTCAATTAAGAATGAAATCCATAAGAGGATTTTGAAATAGATGAAAATAATCTAATAAATCTATAAAAACCTTTTAAAAAAATATCCCTTTTTATTTGAAAACATTAAAAAGGCGCAAAATTAATATAAGAAGACATTTAAATAGAGATTTATGAATCAAAGTGTCCCACAACACATAAATGTTTATGAAAGGAATTAACATTTTATAACATTTCAGTCTATATAAATAAATCCTTAAAACCATTTTGAAAACATGTACATTAATGAGAAAAAATTAGAAGAATAAATATTTAATGCATATAAAATGACGTTTTAGTTAAAGATTTCCATACATAAAACCTTAAAAATGTTGGTTTTTATAAAAAAATTTGAATAAACAAAAAAATAAAAATAAAACATCCTTTATAATCCTTTTATATCCATATAAATAGTTATGTAAAATAATATCAATAACATTGAAATGGAGAAAGGAGTAATTCATCAAACATTCAATGAATCCCAAACTACATTAAAAATATAAATAATAAAACAAATATGTACAAATTTATATTTAAAAACCATTAAAATAAATTTTTTAATGATATGAAATATAATAGTGGCTGTACATACACTACAAAGCCGAAATTGGTGGTGACCATGGCTTATATCTCATGGAAACAAAAACTGATACAGAATTCCCATACAAAGATCATATCACTAGAGTAAGGATAAATAAATTAAGTAATTATATGAGAAAAATATAAATCCACACAATATAAGTGTATATTATGTGTAAAACAATAATAGGTTATTCACACATAATTTTGGAAGAATATAACAAAATATATAGACGTTTAATACAATTAATGGAATCTGAGTTACGATTTCCCTTACCATAGGTCCGAAAATCGCATTACGTATTTGAAACATTTTTATAATGGTTTTAAACAAATTATAAACTTCTAAAATTGTCATAATATTATTTATTATATCATATATGATTAATTAATAACTTTATAATACCCATTTATTAATAATTTCCATGTTAAAGCAATAATTCGGGTAATAATTTCTTTAATTTATCATACATGTTTTGAATTGTAATTCCTAATATTTTTACATTGATTACTATTTAATTACATCCAGAATATAAATAATGATTTATATATCATATAAATTCAGTATATATATAGTATATATATAAATGAAATGAAACACACCGTTCATTGAGATGGTAGGTTGTATGTACACATGAACGTTGTTTCTATCTTCTTATCGTGTTGAATGAAAGAACATAAACGAAATATATATATAAATATTATTAATTTATAATTAGTATGTCATATATTTATTATTTATTATGTATAAATATTTTTATAATCAATTTGAAATGGTAGTAATGGAGGACGAATCACATCACGTTGTTGAAACGGTAGGTTGTATGTACGCATGGGAAATAATATCATTCCTATAATGGTAAAATAGTTTGTAATACTATGGTATACTAATTATAAAGAATAATTATAATGTAATATCCCCAATTTATACCCATTATATTCATAATTATACACATATAAATAATGTATAGATTCATAAAAGTTTACAC
This sequence comes from Viscum album, assembly GCA_963277665.1. Lineage (NCBI taxonomy): Eukaryota > Viridiplantae > Streptophyta > Magnoliopsida > Santalales > Viscaceae > Viscum > Viscum album. Next base: position 484,125,560 of record OY728131.1, read on the forward strand.
CACGGTGTGGAGACGGTAAGCTGTACGTTTTCACACATGGTTATATTATTGTTCATATGATGGGTAAAATGAGGAATATCATTGTCCAATAATCATAAAATAATATACTAATATATTATATTCTTAACTTATTACTTTAGTTTATAACCAACTTTTGAAATGAATGTATAATAAGAAAAGAACTTTGATAGAGTTGGTAAAACAATTACCGCTTCTTCGAGTGTGTCCTTTTGATTTGAACAAAAGGACTACATAGGTCGAATTTATACCCAACATATGGCCTATAGGAAGAATTGATGGAAATTTTTAGGGTATAGGGTTAGGTTTTGTCTGAACTAAAATACATTATAAGTCTGAATAAAAGATAAGGATTGGGTCCCTTTTATAAAGGAAGGGAGGGTCTCTTTAGGAATTTACAAAACTATTTATTTATTATAAAGTTATTTTAAATTTAATGTAAAGAAAAAGTTACTTATTTAGTGTATAAGTTATTAATGGTTTAAAATAATATCAAACAATAAATTTTATACATGTTTATGTCACAAACATATCATCATCCTCTATCTTTAAATTTAACTCTTATTGTGAAACCTTGTCTTTTTTACACTATATGGGTAATATATTTACTATAAAAAACCAAAAAACCCAAATTGGATAATTTATTACATAGATGAAATTATACTAGTTATATTTCTAAATTATTTATTGTTATGAATTTTATAACATTTATTAAAATATTATTTATTTTAAACCATCATTTATGTCAATTTTAATAGTATTCATTTTTTTAATTTTTAAAAATAACATACCTATATGTAAACTTAGATCTAGTACATCCAATAAGTCACTAATATATCTTAGGTGTCTATAAAATTCGTTTATTTTATTTATTATGTAAAATTAGATTTATTTTAATATTATTAATATCACTTATTTGATATCTCTACAAATTACCCAATTATTTCATCACTATGACACACTCATTTAATTAAGTCATTTATTCTATAAAAATTAAAAATAAATAAGGATGATGAATATAAATTTTTTACCTTTCAAATGTATAATTATATTAGAATTTATCGTTGTTCTAATCCAATATTAAAAATGATTTAGTTATTAAAGTTTCTATATGACATGTTTAACTCTTCTGTAAAAAAAATAAAAAAAATTCTGAATCTAACAAAAGTGGCATAAAAAGGATCATAATTTTTACATATGGTTTATTTCTATTGAGAAAAACATATAAAATACAGTTAGGGATTGTTTTTGGGTAATTTTAAATTTTTTTAATAATATTTTCACCCTTAATTATCGAATTTACTTTTAACTGTGGTAAATGAATTTTAAAAGTTATTATCTAGAAAAAATAATTTTATCCTATTAGACCACATTTGTTCCAACTATTTACAACCATGTATGTCCATTGTTTTCAATTAAATTCACCAAAATGTTAAACTTACGTTTAATTCTAATCTACAAATGTGGCTAGAAGGTGGGTAAGAGAGACATTCAAAAGTTCAAATAAATTATATCTAATTATATTATAAAAATGATTACAATGAACTAAGTTGGATTGATAAATTTATTATTAGTAAATTTTTTTCATTAAAATAAATTTAAATTAAAATACTTATTAAAATGAAGAATTCAGTTTTCACAAAAATGAATTATTTTTCACTATTCATCGAAATTGATACTTTTCAGAAAAATAAAAAAAATCACCGTAAGATAATTTTTATATTTTTAATTAAAAAATGATGTTTATATTAAAAAATAAAATTTATATATTTTATAATGTGGATAATACTATACATAACCGCTTTTTAAATGGTTATATTGATAGATCATAGTGCACTCAAACTCGATGTTGCATGCAATAAAAGCTGTTGAATTATTTTAAAATTAATGTATCATGGACGCTTGGGGTGTTACATTATCCCCAAATTAAATAAATTATATCCTCAAAATTTAAACTTGATTTTAGTTATCCATAGTTTGATATTTTAAAATATTATTATTGAAGAATCCACATCATAAATAGGGCAAATAAACGGTATAATTTAAAATAACAAAACAGAAGTTCAAAAGTTACCCTAGATAACACACACAACGGTTCCATGATTGAATAAATGGAACGAAAAGAAAAATATAACCATAATTTTCTTATAAAGAGGGATAGAGAGTTTGGTTAGGATAAATTTAGCATTCACAAAGCTCTAAATAAGAAATGATATGAGGGGCTATTTGGTTAATCATAAAAGTACTAGGATTCGGTTTATTGTTTCAAGATGCTTTCCCAAGAGTTGAAGAATTAATTTATTTCATAGAGAAAGAACGCATGGAAGAATACTTATTTGATAAGTAGAGTTTGATTATTTTAAAAAATTCTACAACAAACTTATCTTTCTCTCCAAATGATAAAAAAATTCCAAAAAAAATCTATTTATTTTAATCGTTTAAGGTTACAAAATTGAAATTTTAATTCATCTGAAATATTGTATAAATAAATAAAACTATGATATACTGACCATGAAATCATGTAGGCCAGTGTTAGGGGATTCACCCATGTCACCCTTCATTTTTAGGTTCATGTCTCACGGACTACTAGATGCCATGGGTTGTCCCCCAACATGCTGGTTGTCCTTTTTCAAAAACTATATTACTATAACATACCAAAATAACCTTAAGAAGTTTTTTAACCTAAATCAATAATATCCAGTGTTAAAATTAATTTACTCTAACCTTTTGATTTATTCAAAATACTTTTTTCCAAATTAATAGTTGGAAAAGGTCTCTAAATTTTAAAAATTAATCTTCACATCATAATTTCCTCAAAGAAAATAATTTTATTTTATTTTTACATAAAAAAATATGAATAAATTTATCATATTGGAACAATATGAATAATTTCATTATTCAAAATCATTAATGAAGAAGTACTATATTACAATCCTTAAATATCACATAATTCATAAAAATAGTAACATGATGGTAAAATACTCAAATTACATAACACTTGAATCTAAACATAATCACATTAATCATTATTCTATGTCCATGGTAGTAATATTATCTTGACCATGATCCATAAGACACTTTTTTTCTCTATTTCCATAATGATTCAGACAATAATTCTCATAATGTTCTAAATAATTAAAATTATAACAATTATCATTTATAGATTCATTATTTCCCTTAAAATCAAAATCCAAATGACCTTTCTCTCCACACTAGTAGAAAACTCTTATTAGTTTTAGTAATGAACCATCGTGTTTCTTCGTATAATTCTCACAAATTGGAAAATCATTTTTTCTGATATTTCCTATATCCATATTTTTCTCATATATCCTATTATTCTCAAGCATCCCTTTAAATCCAGAATACATAGATTCCTCATTTAATTCCCCATGTTCAGTTGATATTATTTCCTCATATGATGAGAAATCTTGGGACACTATTTCCTTTTGAAATATTGGCTTAAGACCATGAAATATTTGATCCTTCTTAATCATTGTATCATTAACTGTAAGGCCCCAACATTAAACATTACATAATCTTGAGTTATGTCCTGAAATAACTTTGAGGATATTTTCAGGTTTAGAGATTTAGAGAATTACGCCATAACTAATACATAACAAAAATATAGAAATACAAATTATACACTTCCACAAAAATATATTACTTCCATAACATAGAATCCTCTAAAAAGAAAAATGGTTTATTCTAAATTTTAATCATAAAAACATTTCCTTGATTCCATCATTGACTCTATTCTCCCTTAAATCTTGTGAAAAGATTAAAAATATTAGATGAGCACACAAAGCTCAGTAAAAGACATAAAAATAAAGAAAACAAATTAATCTTGTCAATAACTGATAACCCATTCAATGACCTTTGATTTCATGAAACAAATCATTATCACATAAATAACACTCATATCAATGAAAAACACTAAAACCAATATCATGCAATTAAAACTTCCATAGGTGACTTAGAGAATAAAATACATAAAACCCTTTCAAATATCTTCCAATTTTAATGTCCAAATGGTTTACTTTAAAATTTGAGATCTATAATGGGGATCACAATTCGTATAAGCTATATCGGACTCCCATGTGTGCTATAATGGGGCTCAACCCTTTGTATTTACTGTGTCGGGATCACCTGTGAGCTACAATGGGGCTCAAACCTTCATATAAGCTACATCGGGCACATTTATGAGCTATAATGGGGATCAACTGTTTTTATAAGCTATACTAGGCTCTCTTGTGATATATAATGGGGCCCAACCTTTTTTATATGCTATATTGTGCTTACCCGATTCATATAATTATCCTGTACCATTTCATGAATAAAACACATTCATCACAAAACCCCTTTTTTGAAGGCTTCTTCTTATCCAATAAGAGAAACATTTCTGTATAAAAATACCACATTCATGTAAGAACTCATTTTTAATACCAATATACCCAAATAAATAAATAAGTTATTTCTTTATATTTTATAAGGCATTAAGGCTTTTATAGGAATAAAAATATCAAATAACGGTTATAAGATGTTATCCTTGTATACGTTAAAAAACATTTCATTTATCATTTTGTAAAGAAATTAAAAAGATTCATATAAAATATTTCCTTTAGAAAAAGTTGAATGAAATTATATATTGATATATTATTTCTTGTATATTCCTTCAATACCCACATAAATAAATATGTAATTTAATATCTTAAAGAAAAAGATATGGTAATTAAATCGTTAAATTCTCAAGGTGTCTTATACAACTTCAAAAATTTAAATATTAATCTCCATGATTTAATAAATTACATTAGTGTTGAAAAAATATGAACATGAAATATAAATTTGGATATAAATAACCATTATAAAATAATAAAGGTGCATATTATCATAAAATGCCTTAATGAAATGAGTTTGAGACAAAGTCCCTTATCTTGAGTCTGACTTGTCTCATTCATTATTTAATTTCGTGAATAATAAAATTAGGTTTATTTATACTTTTTAGGTAATTTTTTAATGTTTATTATTTTTTTTATATCACTTATTACCATATTATAGAAATTATTTAATTATTTGAGTTCATATTAGAGGTTTTGTCGATGTTCTGTATTTGAGTAAAAAATTAAATTATTTTCATGAAAATTATCCATGTTGTCATAAATTCATTATCTATAAAATATTATTCATGATCTAAATATCATAAATATCCATTATATATGTATTTTAGAGTAGTCTATATTATTTTGGGGAAAGAAATTAAATACACCGTTAATGGAGATGGTGGGCCGTATGTACGCATGCACGCTACTTTAATTTATTCTTTATATTAATGGAATTAAAACTAAATAATACATAGGATATGGTAATTACAGTAAAATATATATGTTATATATGTTACATATTCTAATTAACTCCATCTTTTATAAATTATATTTATGTCATGAAGGATACATATCATGTTGAGGAGGTGGTAGTCCACACATCCTCAAATGAAATTATTGTATTTATACAATTTGAAAAGCATAAAGGTATTTTGTAAATAAAAAATAAAAAGTGATCCATGAAATTAAAATATATATCATATATAATTACAGTTCCATCATAATGGCAAGCATTATTGGTGGTAGGATAAAAATGAACTATTATCAACTCGTGAGCTAATAGTTTTTCATATAGAGAAGCAATATGTTTGTGTCTATTTGATGGAGGTGTGTGTAGGTGTATTTTGAATCCATTAACTAAAGCTGTCATTTTATATTTACGATATTAGTTTTTTTAGGTAATAATAGAATATGTATAGCATAGAGAGTTGATAAGTACAATAAATGAAATGAGCTTGAGAGAATATTCTACCTCTAAATTGGGTATCTCCATTTTATTTGTGCCAAAAGGCTTTCTTGAATTTCTTTATGCCCAAGGTATATCTTATAGGATTAATTTATGTTTTTTTGGAGAATATTTTAGTATAATTATTACATTACAAGGGCCATTAGAGGTGATATTATGTGGGTAGATATGGTGGAATTTTATAATAGGGGAAGATCACTTTAGGAATGTATTGAAATATTATTTTATTATAAATTGATTTTAAAATTATGATACTTCCAAAGTGATCAATTATGAGTATAATAAGAGTATTGGTCTAAGTCATATAAACCAATGGGTTTTAGACATGTTTAGGTCACAACGATAATGTTATTTATTAGCATTAACCCTTAGTTGAAATCATTAAATCTTACCATGTCATCTTGTATTTTCATAATATATAGTTACTATATTCACTATGATATGCTAATAAAACTAAAAGTGGATAAATAATGGAATTTGTAACATTATATAAGTTATTTTTTTAAACTGTAATATTTTTAGGACCATTATATCATTTAATAAAAAAGTATTTGTCCTAAAACTTATTTATGTAAACTTTGATATTATTTTGAAATTGATTTTTGTTAAGGTCATAAAAAATTGATTTCTTCAAACCAAAGGAAATAACTCATTTATTAAATGTCAATTTCATCCAAAAAATCATTTATTTCATATAAATTTTCAAATTACATTTATTTAAGTATTTATAATATCATTTATTTGAATATCTTAATAATTAGGTAATCGTTGCATCATTATTATTTCATAATTATATTTATTTATTTAATGTCTTAAAATTATTACTAAATTACAATTATGTAGGAAATAGTTTTAGCTTTCTAATTAATATTTATATTAGAATATATTCTTTATATATACCCAATAAATTTTTTTAGGAGATATATGTTTATATTATATTTCCCTTTTCCTTAAAATAAATATTATAAAATGTCATTGTCACACCCAAGTGGCTCCATGGGGTCATGAATTAGACCCAAATATTATCATGATCAGAAATATCTCCTCTAATAGTATTAATAAACATGTTAGGGTAGTTTTATATGATTATATTATTATTATTTACACCTTTATTTAATATATTTATAATTTAACCATGGTAAATAAAAATAATTACAGAAGTTTCTATTTATAATGCCCAAAAATTAGAGGTACATATTTACATAATTTAGAACATATGATTCCAAATATTTAATCACATTTTACAAATTAAAACCCTATAATTGTTAGAAAATAATTTAAAATTAATTATCATACTCAAAATTAGTTTTTTTTAAATAAGTACAAACTATCAAAATATTAACATGGGGTTATGTCCAATTAAAACGTGAAATTAATTCCAATGACCTTCATTTGATTAAATTATAAAAACCCAATCCAATTACACCTGAAAACCGATTAAATGAAACATTTAACTATATAAATCAATTATATGAATAAGGAAGTTTTGAATTAAAATTCAGTATTATTCACTAGTCCTATAATATAGATTTTATCAGAAAAATACCATAATTTCAACTGACGTAAATTTCGATGTCCCAATTCTAAATAATAAGTTTATTTGATAAAATAGAATATATAAAAGTAGTAAAACTATTTTTAAAAAATATTTCTACATCAAATGGTCGTAAAATGAAATTTTAAAAATATTAGAGTATTTTATGATTTAATCGGATTCATTCACATTTTAAGCCTCTATAATTCATTAGATAAATGAAGAAATACTTAAAAAATTTCTAAAATCATAAAATAGTTAATTCTGTTCATTCGCACAATTAGAATGAATAAAAATTAACTAACATTTAAAAGAAAAGAAATTATAATTCTATTATTTTTTGTATAACTCAATATTGTGTTCAATATAAGATTTCAGAGAAACCCATTGTTATATGTCTAGTATGCTATCGTACATAATGTCCCCTTTAAACTAAAATTAATATTTAATTCCAAAAAAATAATAGATATTAAAATATATTATTTTATAATTACCTAGGATATTACATCATTCCCCCTTTTGGAATTTATGTCGTCTCAATTTTAAAATTGGGCTCAGAAACATCAATGAAAATTTCATATCAGAAAAAGGGTCAATAAACCAATCACATTAAAGGAAATAAAGAGAAGTAAAAACAGTCACTTGAGATAACACATATAGGGTTCAATGAAGGATAATGTAGATATGTAATAAAAGATAACCATCTTGTTCTGATGTAGAGTAATATAAAACATGATATCGATAAAGTTAACAATAAAAAAACCACGACCTTGTGATGGGTTAAAAGGTCTTTGATTTCATAGTAGGAATAGAAAACAAGAAAAAAATTCTGTTTTACGATACTCTTCATAATGTTGTGGAATTTATTTATGATATTTACTAAGAACATAAGGAAACAACATTATTTGATGCATTTCTATTTTATAAACACAATTTCATCCTTGTAATATTCCCAGAATATGATGTACATCCATAAGAATATTCTAAAGTATAAAATATGAATCCAACCATAAAGGATATAAGTATCTTAAAACTGAGGGAAAAAATTAATGGCATACATCGACATTAAAAAAATCCATACATAAACATAACCCCACAAAATAACTCCCAGAAAGGTCCTTAATAACTTATTATCACATCACATAAAACCTCTGAAGGTGTGTCTAAAACCTTGAACTTATGGTTATCCTTTGAAAAATACTGGGCTCTTAGGAGCTACCATCACTTCACCAGATGTCTCAACATCAACTGTAGTAGCAGAAATTTTTTTTTCCAAACCTTTTTATTTCCGATCATACTGATTTCCTCTATTTTTAATTAACTTCAGACACTTATTTTCATAATGTCCCAACTCATTACATCTAAAACATATTAATTTTGACTAGTTATCTGTTATCTCATTATTAGACTATCCAAGTCCATTTTCTTTTCAGTCACAAACTTTGTAACTAAATGTACTACACTAGTAACACTTTCTAGATCCTGACATACATTCCCAAAAATGTATTTTACCACACTTGGAACAAGTTTTGAGCCTACCTCTAGAATTATTCGATGCCTCTCGGTTTCCTATCACCTTGATCGTTACATAATCATATTATCTTGTGGAACAAAAGTGTCTGTAAATTTCATTTCAACTTTCTCAGTGCATTGAACCACTTTTTCATAACATTAAGATTATTCGGAGGAAGAATCCCTTCATAGCCGTAATTTCAATCCTGAAAAAAATCTATTAATTTTACTGTCAATGTCTCTATTAGAATTTAGGACATACCTGGAAAATCATGTGAATTTCACTTAATATTCAAAAACTGAATCATCATCCATTTACACTAATTCTAAGAATTATTTATCCATCCTAATACAAACACCCTTAGGAAAATATTTCTCAAGGAACATATCTTTAAATTCTTCTCATTCCATGAAATAAAGATAAATTTTCTATCTTGTATCCTTAACTAATAACCACCATTGAAAAGTTTCACATTTAAAATGATATATGTGAAGGGTTGAAAATTGACATTCCAAACATCCCAGGACTTGAAATATCTTTTTTAGGGTATTGATCAACCCTTCAGCAACCACTAGGTCAGATGATACATTAAATGATGGGGGTGTTTTCTTCATAATATTTTCCACTACTGAAATATTCTTCTGTGGTTAACCAGTAAGATCTCGTGCATGGATACCACTACCATTTATGGCCTGAGTCAACCACTCCATCACTGTAAATAACTATTCAGTTCTAATTATCACCGCCTAATGTTATTAATTTGAATGGGTTTTCCCATGTCGATGCCTTCCCATTACAGCTTTCCTATTTCCTATGCAGAAAACCATTCTGAAAATACATATTATAGATCAATAAACAAGGAAATCTTAAAATGATATATCATTTCAACTTAACCATAAAGTAAAACTCACTAAATGATTTAAATTTACACTATCCTAACCTCTAATGTTATCTAAACTGACCTCTAATACCAACTATAAATCCCCACCCTTAAATGTTACATAATCTCGTGTTAAGTCAAAAATTCACATTTAGTATATTTTTAAGTTTATATCTTTAGAGAATCAGTCTATAACTATTACATTACAAAATAGGTAAATACAAATTAGAGACTTCTAACAATATCAATTTCTTCCATAACATAAATACTTCTACAAATAAACATGGATTCTTCTCATGATTAATCATCATAACTTTTCTATGATTCCATACTTGACTCTAATCTCCCCTAAATGCAATGAAAACATTTAAAAACATGGGATGCGCACACAAATCATAGAAGGGGTATAAAAATAAATAAAATCCATTTCTCTAGTTAAAACATAATTACCACTTCTATGTTTTTTGAGCGGGTGGAACACAACATTATCACATGAATAACTGTCGTACTATTATTTCAATGAAAAACACTAAAACCAATATCAAGAAAATAAAAATCTTTTATATGACATAGAAAATTATATACTAAAAAAAATTCAAATTTTTTCTAATTGGAAGGAACATTTGGTTGACTTTTAAATTGGAGATCTATAATGGGGACCACCCTTTGTATAAGTTATATCGAGATCACCTGTGGGCTATAATGGGGATCTACACATTATATAAGCTATGTTGGGATCACCCATGATCTATAATGGTTCTCAAAACCTATTATAAGCTATGTCGGGCTCACCCATTAGTTATAATGGGGCTAAAACCTTCGTATAAGCAATATCAGGCTCACTCATGAGCTATAATGGGGCTAGTCCCTTTATATAAGCTTTATCGTGCTCAACCATTTCTTATAATGCTCACCTAACAGTTCATGAATAAAACATGTTCATCACAAAAACCCTTTTTTAAAAACATCTTATAATCCCATATGAAAAACATTTCCATATAAAAATCACATTTTCATTTATAAACCCATTTTCAATACAAAAATAAAATTTTAATGGAATAATGTATTTATTTTAATTTTAGAAGACATTAGATCTTATAGAGGATTCCAAATATAAAAAACAGTTATGGTGACAAATAACTCATTCTCGCTATATATGTTAATAAAAAATTGATTTTTTATTTTGTAAAGAGGGTAAAATACATCAAATAAAATTATTCCTTTTGAAATTTTTAACGAAATTCATGATTGAGATAATATTTCTTGTATATTTATTTTATACACAAATCTATAAATCTGTAATTTAATATCATGAATAAAATGATTTGATAATAAAATCATTAAATGTTCAAGGTGTCCCTTACCACTTTGAAAATGTTAGTATTAATCTCCATGATTTAATAAATAAAATTATTATAGATAAAATATGGATACTTAATGTCATAGTGGTGGTATATACACCTTATAAAAGAATAAATGTGCATATTATCCACAAATGCATCAATGAAAGGAGATTGAGAAGAAGTCCCCTACCTTGTATTTGACATGTCTCGTTCATTCATTAATTTACTAAATAATTAAATAAGTTTAATTTATACTTCCATGGGAATATTTTAAATTTTATTATTAATTTTATATTACTTATTACAATTTTAAATAATTTAGTTAATTATTCAAGTTCATATCAGATATTTTGTCAATGTTTGGTATTTGAGCCAAAAATAAACTTGTATTGATGAAAATTATCCATATGGTCATAAGTCCAATATCATAATAATATTATTCCTGATTTAAATATCATATATATCTATCATATATATATATTATAATAGTCCATAACATTTGGTGATAGAAATGAAATACACCATTCATGGAGACGGTAGATCGTATGTACGCATGAACGCTACTTTTATTTCTTTATCATATTAATGGAATGAAAACTAAATGATATAAAGGTATATTATAATTCCAGTATAATAAATATGTTATATCTTTTACATAGGTTCATTAACTCCATCCTTTATACGTTTCATTTATGGAATTATCGAGTCATATCACTTTGAGGGGGCGGTAGTCCACACTTCCTCAAATAAAATTAGCGTATTTACACATTATGGATACCAAAAAAGAATGTATTAAATAAAAATTATATAATCATATAGAAATTAAAAATATATATCATATATAAATATAGTTCCATCATAATGGCCACCATGAGAGGTGGTCGGAGAATATTGAACAATCATTGTTTTGTGAGGAAGTAGTTCACCATACACAGAAAAAGTATGTTCATATATATTTTATAGAGGTGTGTGTATATATAGTTAAAATAATTCTTATAAAAACATCAATGTATATTTAGGAATGTTTTTTTATTTATTATTATAATAAGTAGATTGTGGGGAGTTGTGAAGGAAAATAAAAGAAAGGATTTTGAGAGAAGACGTTACCTCTAAATCGGGTCACTCCTTTTCATTAATGCCAAAAGGCTTTATTGAATTGAATTCTTCCCAAGGGAAAGATTCTAGGAGGAAGGGAGGTATTTTGAGAGATTATATAAACATTCTTTTTTTTATTATAGGGTCTTGAGAGCGTTATTAAGTGGGTATAGGTTGTGGATTTCTATATGTGTAAGGAGGTGAACTTTAAGAAGGCCTTGAAATATTATAGTATTATAAATTGATTTTAGAATTATAATAGTTTAAAGGTGATGAATTAAAAGGATAAGTAGAGTATGGGTAAAAATCATCCCAGTAATTAGTTTTTAGACAAGTTTAGTATACAATGAAAATCATATCTTTTAGCTTTAAGCCTCAGTTGAAAACATTAACTCTTACCATGTCTTCTATTATTTCCATAATATATTGTTTCTATAGTTACTATAATATTAAAATAAAACCAAAAGTAGATAATTAATGAAAATTTTAAAATTATATAATTCATTTGTCCGAATCATAGTTTTTAGGACTATTATATCATTTAATACCATATTATTTGTTTTAAAAACTCATTTATGTCAATTTTGGCACTATTTAGAAATCGGTTTTTATTAATATCGTAAAAACATGATTCGTTCGAACCAGAGGAATAAAATAACCCCCCACATGTTAATTCAAACCAAAAAATAGTTTATTACATCAAATTAAGAAAATTTCATTTATCCTGATATTTATAATATCATTTATTTGAATATTTCATTAATAAGGTAATTATTGCATCATCATTGTTTCATTAATATATTTATTGATTTAATGTCTAAAAATTATAAATAAAATACCATGGTGTAAGAAATTTTTTTATATTTATAATCACTATTTATAGATGAATATATTGTTTATATGACCCAAATTAAAATTGTTTTAGTTAGGAGATACATGTGTATGTTATATTTCCGTTTTCTTTAGAATCAATATTATAAAAGGACATTATCACACTCAAGTGGCCTCATGGGGTCCTGTATTATACCAAATGATGCTCATGGTGGGAAATATATCATACAATTATATTAGGACATTTGTTAATGTAGTTTTATATTATTATAATATTAATTTTGTAATCTCATTTACCATATTTACCCTTTAACCATGGTAAATAAAAAATTTAGGAGTTACTATTCATCTTATACAAAAATAAAAGGTGCCTATTTAACAAATAATGACATTATGCTTCCTTATATGGATTCTAATATTCCAAATAAAAAATATATAATATGCAGAAAATAATTTAAAATTAATTCCCATTGTCAAAACCAAAAAATGGGGTTTCAAAAAGTAAACATTATTAAAATATTGACATGTGATTATGTCTAATTAAAATGTAAAATTACATTCAATTACCATTATTGAATTAAATTATTAAAAAACAATACAATTACACTTTAAAACCAATTAAAATGAAAATTTAACTGTATAAATAATGTAGATGAAAAGGTAGTTTTGAATTAAAATGCACATTTCTTCACTATTCATAAAAATATTGATTTTGTTAGAAAGATAAGAAAATTTAATCTAAAGTAATTTTTGACATCTGGATTCTAAAGAATAAGTTTATTTTATAAAATCTAACATATAATTGTGAAAAAAACTATTTTTTTTAAGGATCTCCATCATAAAGCGGTAAAATGAACTTTAAAAAATATTAGAGTCTTTTATGTTGAAAATTGGCTTCATTCTCCTTTTAAACCCCTAAAATTCATTAGAAAATGTAGAAAACATTTAAAAAATATGTAAAATTGTAATTTAGTAAATTCTGTTTATACCCTCCAATATAATGGCTAGGTGTTAACTACCATTTAATATAATAATATTTTTGTTGTATTATTTTCGGTATAACTCAGTGTTGTGTGCGACGTACGCTTTCTAAGAAACTCATTGTTGCATGTCGGGAATTCTATAATACATATTGTCCCTTTTGAACTAAAATTAATATTAAATTTAATAATATTAACAGATATAAAGATTTAGTATTCTATAAATACCCATGAGGCTACATTATCATTGGCGAGGTTTATGTTCCTTCTTCTTGGCACCATTTCTAAATGATGACATGCAGTAAATTAGGCTCTGAATCATATTTTTTAATTTATAACTAGTAAAACACATAGCATAAATTGTAAAATTTATGCAGAGATAATCTCACGATATTATACATGGGTTCTTGGGGACATATTTACTTTTAAATCCATCATAATTATTTGTAATGAGAATATAAATTATCCTATGAATATAACCTAGGATTCGTCAAAAAAGGTCCATAGCATGGTTCATTTTCATGTACCAAGTTACCCCAAGTTATGCATTAGACGCCTTTTTGGAGTTTTCACCCCCCATGTACATAGGTTTAAGAACCACATCCACATGTAGTATCCATACATGGATATATTTTCAAGTAATACCAATATAATTCCTACATTACAAAAATTGTAGGATGGTCTTGTTTACTTATCCTCAAAATCAATCTTAGGGTTGTGGTTCCTAATTTACATTTACTGAATCTAGTTTCCAAGGATTCTTCTAAAATTACTCTAATACTAACTGTAACACCCCAACCACAGAATCCCAGAGTCAATGTATTATTTTAATACTTTTTCATGATTACATGGAATCAAATAATTATGGAAAAATAACTTTAGAAGTCATAGAAAATATATTACATACTTGAACATTACATTATAATTCAAAGTATAAAATGGAACATAGAAAATAATTTTGTAACCCAATTATTCACCAAGCATAACCCAACATATCAGTTATAAAACACTTCATGAAATCTAGGGAAAATAAAACACAAGAGAGGGGTGATCTCAGATGCTCAATAAAGGTAAATGACATAGCATAATCTTTTATAAATAATCATTAACATTTATGGCATGCTACAAAAGTGAAACCCAAACTTTTTAAACAAATCTTGGGCACAATGTGGAAACAATAAATTAAATAAGGCCACAAAAATATTCACATAGATATTCAAATAGTCGAATAATCACATGTAATATTAATAACTAATATCAAAATGTGGGAATTAATAAAACCAGCAATCATATCCATACTGTCAAGGCCTTGTTCCAAGACCATAAATAAACTGGTAAAAACCCAAAAAAGTTTTTCTCATGAGGTCTATCGATGCATCGAATGGATATCATTTATTGGTACCCAACCTATATGGATTTCATTATGTTGTCCCCAACCAGTTACATACTATATCCAATTAATTCCTCATATAAATAAGGTGATGCATAACCATCATAAATATTCGTATTAAAACTAGAATACTAAATATTAATACTATGGAAAACCATTAATGGTATCAAAATAGAACATCCATAGTCAATCAAATCAAAAACTCTTCAATGTAATATGGTCGATTTTATCATAACAAATAAACCAATAGTAAGCATAAAATAAAAAAAAAT
Source organism: Viscum album (assembly GCA_963277665.1). Lineage (NCBI taxonomy): Eukaryota > Viridiplantae > Streptophyta > Magnoliopsida > Santalales > Viscaceae > Viscum > Viscum album. The sequence continues at coordinate 484,141,260 of OY728131.1, forward strand.
ATGTTGATATAGATGAAAATAATCTAATAGATTCATTAAAACTTTTTGGGAGAAATGTCCCTTTATTACATTGAAAAATTAAAAAGTCGCAAAATTTATAAAAGAAGGGATTAAAAATCTATATATTTATCATAGTGTCACATAAAACATTGAAACATTTAAAGGTATTTTATGTTTTAAAACATTCATGTACATATAAATAAATCCATAAAACCATTTAAAAAACATGGACAATAATTATAACGATTTAGATGAATAAATATTTAAAGCACATAAATTGATTTTTAGTTAAAGGGTCCCTCACATAAAACATTTAAAAAAATAAATTTTTAAAAATTTGAATGAACATAAAAATATAAATTAAATTTCTATTATATTCCCTTTTATATCTATATAAATTATTATGTAAAATAATATCAAGAATAGTGAAATATAGAAAGGATTAATTCATAAAACATGGAAAGAATCACATAATACATTGGACATTATATTATTAAGCACAATATCTTCAAATGGATATTTAAATACAATTTATATAAATGTATTAATTATATACAATATAATAGGTGTAGTAAATACACCACACACCTGAAATATATGGTGAACATGGCTTATATCTCATGAAAATTGAATGTGAGACAAAATTCAATTAGAAATATCATATCATTAGAGTGAGGATAAATCAATTAAATAATTAAGTTTGAAAAATATAAATCAATGAAATATATCTGGATACTTAGTATAAAACAATCAGAGGTAATTCAGACACATTCTGTGAATAATATTACCAATTACATAGATGTTTAACACAATGAATGGAAACTGAGTTATGATTTCCCTTACCATAAGTATGATATACTCTATATGTATGCTAAACTCATGTATAATTGTTTGAAACATATTATTGACTAATAAATTAATAATAATAATTTTTATTATATCTTATATGATTCATTTCTGAATTTATTTTAATCATTTTTAATAACATTCATGTTAAAGAAACATTTTGGATAATAATCACTTCTCTTATCATACATGTTTTGAAATTTTATTCATGATATTATTAATTATATCATGATTTACATATGTCAATAATGTAATAAATTATTTTTATGTCATATATTTTCAGAATATAAATATATATAATAGATTGAAAAATGAAATGGGACACACCGTTTATTGAAATGGTAGGTCATACGTACGGATGAAAATTGATTATATTTCTTGTGATATTGAATGGAAGGAAGTAAATTATATTTATATATATATATATATGTTCTATTCCAATAGAATTAATATGTCATATATTCCATATTTATTTATTATATACATTTTTATAATCATTATGAAATTGTTGTAATGGAGGATGAATCTAATCACAACGTAGAAATCATCGGTCGTACATACGTCAGAGCGACAATATCATTACATTAATGGTCAAATACTATAGAGTTGGATGATATATTAATTATACCAAAAAATTATCATGTAATATTTATTATTTATACCAATTACATTCATCATTATACCGATAAAAATAAATTATATATGAAAAATAGTTTACACCATGGCGTGGTGACTGTAAATCGTACCCACACACGCATGGTGATATTGTTTTTCATAATATGGGTAAAATGAGAAATATGGTAGTACCATAATCATAAAAACATATCATAATATATTAGATGTCATATTTATTACTTTAATATGGAAACAATTTATTAAAAAGAAGTATAATAAGAAAATAATATTGAACGAGTAGGTAATAATGTACTTCTACTTCAAGTGTATCCTTTTTATTTTCACAAAAGGATACCTTAGGTTGGATTTCATGCAAATTTATGGCCTATATGATGTATTTATGGGATTCTAAAGAATACATTTTCAGGTTTTGACCGTAATAATGGGATTTGTATGTGTAAATAAAAGAGAAAGAGATATGACCTTTTTATAAGAGAGGGGAGGGACACTTTAAGAAACTCCAAAATAATTAATTTTTTATAAATTTATTTTTGATTAAAAATAGCTAAAAAATGAGTTATTTATTGTATAAGGTCAATGTGGGTCTACATCCTCTGAAAAATGAAATCTATACATGTGTACGTCACAAAATAATCCTTATATTTTGGCTTTGACCGATAGCTAAACAATTTAACTCTCACAATGACATCTTAACTTTTTTACACTATTGGGTTAATATAGTTACTATAAAATACCAAACTAAACCTAATTGGATAATTTATGAAATATTATTACATTATCCTAGTTATTTATCCCAATTATACATTTTTATGAGTTTTATGTTATTTAATAAAATATAATTTATTTTAAATAGTTATTTATGTTAACATTGATACAATTAATTATTTTTATTTTTAAAAATATCATTCTAATATGATAACTTTGAAAAAATATTTTCAATATGTCACTAAGCTCTCTAAGTTATCAATTAAATTCTTTTATGTCATTAATTATGTCAAAGTATATTTATTTCAATATTTTTGTTATAATTTATTTGACATCTCAGCAAATTAAACAATTATTTGATCATTATTATACAAGAATTTAATTAAGAGATTTCTAATCTAAAAATTAAAAATAAATTTCCATGATGAATATATATTTATTTTTTAAAATAAATAATAATATTTTAATTTATCTTATGTATAACACTTGGTTAAACAAGTTTTATTTATTATAATTTGAATATGAGATTTTTAACTGTTCTTTAAATAAAATATAATAAATGGCATAATATAATAAAAGTATCTTAAATGGATAAATTTTTTTACCTATGCTTCTATTTAAAAAATATATCTAATGAAATTAGGATATCTTTTTGGGTTATTTTATCTTACTATAATATTATTTTTATCTTCAATTACCATATTTACCTTTAACCGTGGTAAAAAAATTTAAAAGTTAATATTCAAAAAATAATAATTTTACCCTATTAGACCACATTTTTTAAAAATTATTATATCCATGTATGTACATTTTTTAAATTCAATTCATAAAAATTGTAAAATTATGTTTAATTCCAATTTCATAGATGTGGCTAGAAGGCAGGTAAAAGAGACCTTTAATAGTTCATTAAATTTTTATCTTCAATTCCATTATAAAAATTTTCCCAATGGCCCACATTGGATTTATATATGTATTATTTATCAATTGTAACTTTAAAATAAAGTTAAATTAAAATAATTATTTAAATAAAAAAGGCAGTTTCTTACAACAATGTAGTATTTTTCACTATTCATCAAAAATGAAACTTTTTAAAAAATTCCAAAAATCAACCAAAGCTAAATTTTATATTATGAATTAGAAAATGAGATTCATTTTGAGAAATAAAATTTATAAAGTTCATAATGTAGGTAATAATATTGATAACCACTTTTTAAATTTCATGTTTGATAGATCATGGTTTTCCCAAACTCTTTGTTATGTGGAAAACAAGCTATTGAATTATTTAAAATTAAATGTACCATGGAAGCTTGGGTTGTTAAACTATGGTTACAATGTGTTTATAAGAAATTTATAAAAAATATTAATTTGTCTAGGAATTGAAAAAATACAGTCTTAGTATTGAAATATACTTAATGACATCATATTATGTCATAATGATGTAATAAATAATTAACAACAACCCACAACCTAAAATATGTTATTTTTCTAATATTATTTATTTTAATTTATTTTATCAATTTACAATTCCGATAAGGGAATTTCCAATGTATAAAATGGGAACCATGAATTTAAAAACATTATTTCATGGAGGCATTACTTTTAAATTCCAAAATAAGTAAAAATAAAAAGGAAGTTCAGTTCTAGTGGATTACAATAACATAAAACATTTTCCAAATGTGAAAACCCATGGGTATGAAAATTGTTTTTTATTTTTTCCAACATAGATTTCCAAGGCCTATATTTGGAAATTATTAATAAAATCATCCACTTTTTCTATAAATACAAACTCATTAAACAATTCCACTTCATTCCCAATCCATCCACCATGAAGTTATTGTAATTTATCCTATAAGGAGACCACCATGGTGCCCTCAATCCACCAAGGTTCAATCCTCGTGTTTTAGAAACAACTCTTCATGGTAAGGGAAGTCATTATATCCTTATTCCTTCATGTTCCCTTTTAATGCGGTGTGTCTTCTAATTTCCAAACTAAGTTATTTTGTTTGAATTCTATTATACCATTACTATAAGAATAGTATTTTATGAATGGGATTATATTGTCTAATATCAATTTACACAATTCAAAATCATTTTTTTATACATATATTTCTACTAGATTCACTTTCCCAGGTTCCCTATTTAACATGAAAAATTCAATTTTCCTTCTTTATTTGAATACTGGAACCACTATTCTTTTCAACTGATATTCCAGAAGGATTAAAAAGAAATTTTAAATTGGGGATTTACACAAATGAAACACCTTTTCTCTTCTCATGGATTAAGAATGTAGTAATTATCTGGTCATTAAGCACTTTGTATTCCATGATTTTTATAAGAAACCAATTATTTATTATCCATGGGTTTTTAAGTAAATGTTTTTTATTATATATTTGGATTACAAGAAATTATGAAATATTAGTGGTTAACCCTGATAGAACTCTAATTAATTACATAGCGAATTTAGTCTTGAGGTATGACATGTTTTACAATACCTTGATGACTAACCTTGGTAATTTATCATTTATGGAACATTGGTGATAATCCATGGTGATATGAATATGGATATCTCATTTTAATGATGAAACCACATTTTCATGTTATTATTCATGTAATTATTATGTCTCATGATCATGTCTTATTGTTATTCCTCATATGGTTATTGACGTGTCTCATGATCACACACGTTTATCTCCCTTTCTTATTCTCTTATTGTTCTTCATTTTCACCCCTACCATTTGATATTTTTAACAGGATATGAGATGAAGAAAAAGTAACTTTAGTTGAACCCATTACAATGTGTTTAATTTGAATTTATAAGAATGTTTTATATGATCAATTTTTATCTACCATATTTCTATTAAACTAATCAAAAAATAATAATGTATGAAACTTTTGATGAAAATTTGTGTAATAAGAATTAGGGATTACATAAATAGTACTCCATGAAACATTCATATGGATAATTAAGGAGAGTAAAAATGTGATTCAAGGATTAGGAATCATATGTTCTCACATGATACAATCTTATCAAGGATGTTCCCGAATCAGTCTTTCTTGATGAGTTCCAATATGATAATTTCAGGGCCCATAATTATTATAAGTTCATTTTTGTAAGGAAATGATACATTTTCATGACATGAAAGGGGACTATATGATGTTTTCATTTGTATAAATGAATAGAAAAATAAAGGATCTCCCGAGGCAGTGTGTTATTCTACTTGGATCAGGGAATATTTACGATAATCTGAGGATCTAAACACACAATGTTTAATTTTTTGGAGGATGTATTAAAAAAATTTACAACAAAAAACCATTATTTGGTTGACCAAGATTAAGATTATAAAATCCTTGGATAATAAGTTTATATGTGAGATGTCTTTATAACTTTACATCATCCAATTGGGATGAATATGTTAGGAATATTAATATCGTACATTAAGGAAATCTTATTTAAAATTTAACATCATATATATGGGTAAAAAAATTAATGTTAGATTGTTTAAGATTTACTTTATAAAACCTTTCATAGGATGACGAATGTTAGATGCACGATGTATCTCTTATAATTTTATAGGATTGTTGGTGGGTATCCATGTTCTGGATCCCATCCTATAATTGTATATATCATATCAGAGCAATACATATGTAATCCTAATTCATATGTAAGAGAGGTAATTTTATATGAATCAATAATTATTACGAAATTTAATATCATTAAAGGTAGACCAAATCTTAATGAAATACACAATTTTTATGGATAATCTTCAATAGATTTTATTATGCACATTGTAAAGGAATGAATAATTCCACAGTCAGCTTTCCCCTATGGATCCCCACAAGAATAAAACTCGCATACGGGGAGGGGAATTTTCATCAAACCATACAAAATATTTCTGATGATATCTCTATGTGAATTTATTTTTCTTATTGAAAAGGTGAATTAATCTATACCTTAGTGCATGGTCACTGTATAAGTGAATAATTTTTTCAATGGTTCAATCACTAAGGTTCAAGAGGATGAATTTTATTGTGAAATTCACTGTTTCGATAGGTAATTAGTGGTATATAAAATAATACATATCCTGATGGTCTAGGAATCAATCCACACATAGTTCATACAAAAAGATAATCCCCATGTAGATCTATCTCATATGGAAGAAGGTGGAATTTTTTCATATTCCATTAGTGAGTCGCTACATTATATTCATCTTAGGGGTATTCAATAAATATTAGGATCATATATAGTGAAAGTATGTTTCCCACTTTCATTATGTTTTTGAGGCAAAGAATTCATATATAGAACAGTGTTATGGATAGGTTGAACCTAATCTATGAAATTTTATATCTTATAGGATTGACCATAAATCATGTTGTTTAATGCCTTTCTTTTAGGATGTTATAATTTATTTTAATGTTATGTGACTACAATATTTCACTGATTGGAATAACTAGCTCAGGGTATTTGTGTCATTATTTGATATTCATTACCTAATATGGAGGGGTCAAAGACTAAAATAATAAAATCATTATTTTACAATTGGAATGATGCCTAAATGTGTTACATTGATGGTATTTGAATCCACTTAAATAGTTGGGTAATGGTATGTGAAAAGAGTAACAAAATTATATCACAGTCAACATGAAGTGGATAATGGTGAGTATAGGTGAAACATTATAAATGATCAAGTTCCTATATCACATGTTGTCATGAAACGTTATCTTCTATTTATGCGGTGGTCTCTTATTTTACTTGAGCATCCATTGGGAAAAAGATCTCTAATGTTGTCCCATTGAATTGAAAATCTGAGTGGGATCACATTGGACAAACTAGTCTCTATATCATGTATGCTTTTAGGAGGAACCAAGGGTACAGGAGCCCAAGATCCATGGAGTTTAAGTATAAGGATATCAACACAATTTGTTGATATTAATGCAGATATTAGATAAATTAAGTCGGTTCATGGAGAACATAATATTAATAAAGGGTTAAAGAACCCCAAAGGATGTGAAAAAAGTATTGAACATGGTTTAAGGATGAGGTGTTGACCTCATTATTTTAATGATCACCAAATCAAGTTTAGTATGATATTAATAAAATTTAAGATTTATGATAGAATTGAATTTTATAATAAAAATTGGCAAGTCACCACACAGGAATTCTCACCACTAAGTATGAGTCACTGTCAAGGATGACTCACCCTCAGAAAGCAGTCAGAACGATGATATAGATTTGACAAAGCATGAGGCACTGCCATAATATGAATCACCATTGGATATGACATACCACAGAACTGATAAAGTGACTATGTATTGAGATGAAATACTTGTAGAATTGATACGTCGTTGTGGTGAATATCCACCTAAATGGAAAATTTGGAAAAGGGTTGGAGTAACCAACAACTGAGAAATTTCATCGCCAACCTCACGTACCAAAAGATGTAAATTCACTATTAGAAGTGGTCACCATTATAAATACTCTTCACTAGAATTTCTCTCACTGATAGAGTATCTGACCACCCGTATCTATGTCACTACAAAATTATCTCACCACCAAATCAAGACAACGCTAGTGTTTCATACTGCCAGACTCAAACACTGCCCAGGATTGGCTATTTAAAATACTCACTAGAATTATTCTTTTACTTATGGTTTTTAATTAAATGTTACTAATGGATAGTTTATCAAATTTAATGCCCAATATTATTCTAATGATTGGTCTTAAATTTATTTATGTGGATGAATTATAGAATGTGTGATCCTGGAGTATGAGGAAGATGAATCTATGGATTTCTTCTCCCATGAACGTTTTTGTTATTGGTGCTGATAAAAGCGAATTTAGACTCTCTCATAAAATAGAGAGATATACATGTAATGCAGAAAAGTTGAGACATACATCTTAAATCAAAATTCAAGTGAGTTGGCCGTTATTGCAATAAATTGATGTTGAATTACATGCTGGTTCCACCGATCACATATCTGTGAAAGAGTGGATCTTACATAATAATGAATCTACGACACCATATTCCACTAAAAATATCAGAAAATCAACTCGAGCCAAATATCAGAGCTACATTGCCGAGTCTTGAGCTACAATGTAATTTGATCTCTCTACATGTTTTATTATCTATATTTTTTTTCTTTATTACCTTATAAGAAGTGTGTGTATAATCTTTTTATTAAACACCCAATGTCTCCTTCACATAAACTGCAATATACGTTGATATCTGCTCAAATTTCATTTTACACATATTTCCTACATGTTGTGGAAGTGGTATATCTCTATCCTATTTTATTTTTCTTCCCACAAATACTGTAGAAGAGGCCCATGTGGGGTATTGTCATTTTTTATACGGTTCTGTTACCTAATCCAGGATGTGGGTCAAAAAACAATTATATACAATTCTTGTTATATGTTGACTTCCAAGTTGAGAGGACTATGTATCTACTTGAGACCAAACCCCTTTTATTCATTTTTTGATGTGTGCTTTTTTATTTCCAAGAATTAAACCCAAATTTTTTTAATCTATAAACTAACCTTTACATTGATAGTTAGTTTTAATTTTTTTATACAAGGTATCGATAGAGAAAGTTTTTTTCAAAAGTAAAAATAGTTTTCACATTTTTTTAACAGATTCATAATAAATCATAAACAAATATTTTAAAATAATAAATCTTATATCAAATATGATGTTTAATCTAACTAGAATGTTTTATTTTAATTTTGGGATTTTATTAAAATCAATGTTAATAGAAATTTGTATTTGTTACTCAAATTTATCCCCTCTTGCGATACACACTCTGTCCAAAATTTGGTATCATAGGAGATAATATTTTGTATCAATGTATTCAAAACCATCCCAACAGAAATTTTAATTTTTTTCATTAAAGATCCTAAATTTCATTTATTTAATAATATAATTAAACAAATGTATAATAGACATTATTTTTTTTCTACTAAGATCCCTCCTTTTTTAATGGAAATATTTCTTCTCATTGGAATATCCCAATGAAAATACATACGAAAAGGTTTTGTTTTTATATTTGGTCAACTATTGAGGATGATTATGAGTTATATAGGACTAGTATATGTAAATGGGATGATTCTAAAATGTTCTCCTATAATAAAAAATGAAGATATATGAATTCCATTAATTTTTTCTGAGGATATGAGGAATTTAACAGAAATTCTTCTAGTAAAACTACATTTGAAATTTTCGTACATATTATATGTTTATCATAAATGAACAAACAATGGTAAAGATATGAGATTTAAGAAAATTACTATTATGTAAGATAAATTTAAGATGATCCTAGATGATTTAATTTCTAACATGCATCTCATGTTCAATGAAATTGAAAACACCTTGAAATCTCAGCAAAATCAAGAGTCTGATAAGGATCAGATCATGTGACTACTCAGACGTGAAAAAAAATTATTAGGAGGGACCTTAGTGTCAATAAAATAATCTCATTACATTATTAAACTATAATTTAAGGAGTTAATTTGTATGTAAATGATGTATGAAGAATATATGAAGGTTGATAGGGAAAATATGATGAGAATAAAATAAATTCTATAGGTTTCAATTCTATTACATCAAAAAAATAGAAAATATAAATTGAAAAGATACAATCATAATGTTCCAATGATAGTGATTCCCCACCTAAAAATTATGAAATAATAGACTATCCATCCAGAAGATTCAATATTTTTTAAAAGAAAAATCAATTTTTCAAAAAACCGAGTCATAAGAGAAAATATAACATCAATGGAACATAGAAGTGGGGTTGGAAAAGGATGTTAGTACAAATAGCATAAAATTATATCAGTGAAATAGAAAATTACCTATTGAGGAATATTGTAAAAAATTAAAATAAAAAAAGAAATTTAGGGATGAGTAGTGAAAATAAGAGAAACCCATGAATGAAATGTGAAGACTATATAAGTACAACTCCAATTACTCAAAACCTACTCATGAATAAAGCTCTCCCAGAGTGAACATGTGAATCATGACTAATGAATTTTAGGTACATAATGTATTATTAGTGATTAATTATTATAACTCTAAAATTGAACATAATGATGATCACTATCTCAAGATGAAATTATTGAACATTTCATAATGTTAGAATACATTTTTATTAAACATTGGGATAAATATAATGTTTAGAAAACATATCATGGTTTATTTGAAAATATTGTAGCTGATTTATCTATTTAGAAAGGTAAAAATGATCAATTAAAACAAATAAAATAATGAATATAAATTTTCTAATGAATAACTGCAGAAGGATTGATAAAAGTTCCCCAATGGTTGCGATACTCGTACTCAGATTTTAGGTAAAAAAGTGGCTCTAAAATATGTTACAGTTCAAGGATACTAATGTAAGGACCATGCCTTCAACATTAAATAATATTGAATTAAATGAATAATACACATTTAGGATATTTTTAGGTTTAGATTTTTATGGAATTAGGACATAACTATTTCATCTCAAAAGATTACAAAGTAGACACTTATACTCAGTTTCCATTTTTTCCATAAAATAAAAAAATCATTAGAAAAAGTCATTTATAGTTCCATGTTTAAGACATAATGACTTTTCCGTGATCCCATCGATGACCATATTATATATTATGACCTGTGAAAAAATTTTCAAAAACCTTGGATGAGCATAAAATCTCAGTAAGGGATACACAAAGATGGAAAACTGTTAGTTTATCAAAACAACAAGTAAACCATGAATACTTTAACATAAGTAATACATTTCACCTTTATGAATTAGTAAATATTATTCACTGAATAAAATATCACTACGTACCCTTTTCAAACAAAAATATTACCATAAAACTCATATAAATAACACATAACATATAAAGGTAACTTGGGACATAAACATACTTAAATGGAATAACCATACAGTCGACATCCACACATACCACAAAAAGGAATAGCCATATGGCCGAATTCCATTCCCAATTCATTGGAGGTAATAACTTAACCACCTGTCCTAGTTTATCACGGCACCACCCGTCATTTTGTTTATCACATAACCACCCGTCAAATGTCCAAGTACCATTATAAAATCATAACATATAAAACAAATATAAAGGAAATAAAACACTTCCACATTTCAATCACAATATATCACATAAATATATTGACATAAAAATCCATTATCAAAACCATTTTAAATACCAAAATACATAAAAGAGTATATGGTATTTATTTTCCTCAAAAAACATTACGGTTAGTTAAGGAAGCCAAAGATCAAATAATACTCACGGTGACAGAAATGTCTTTGTCACCGCATATGTTAAAAAGAAACAAACTTTTTGTCATTTAGTAAAACGCTTCGTAGAGAAAAAATTCCTTTTTAATAAAAGTAAAATTCAAATGGGTTTATAAACTGTATAAAAGAATGTTGTGTATAAATGAAAATATTCCTCAATGAAAGGAGATTGAGACGAAGTCCCTTACCTCGAGTCCGACTTGACCTGTTCGTTCTTTAATCTCCTGAATAATAAACATACGTTAATTTATACTTTCTTAAGAACCTTTTTTAAGTCTATTATTCCTTTTATATCACTTATTACCATGTTAAAAAAATTACATAGTCATTTGTGTTAATAACGGTCATTTTGTTGATATTTGGTACTCGAGTGAAAAATAAACACCTTATAATTACAAGTTGTTCATGTGGTAAGATATTTGTTATCATCAGAATGATATTACTGAATTAGATATAATATATATCATATATATCTAGTATATACATTTATTTATAATAGTACATATCATTTGGAGGTAACAAATTAAATGTACCGTTCATGGAGACAATAAGTCGTATGTACGAATGAACGCTACTTTCATTTCTATTTCTTACTTTAATGGAATTAAAACATAATATTACATAGTTATATTATAATTCCAGTATAATATAAAATATAATATCATTAAATCCTTCCTTTATACGTCCCACATAAGGCATTAACGCGTCATATCACTTTTAGGGGGCGGTAGTACGCACTTCCTCAAATGAAATTATCGATTAAACCATAATGGAAACCATAAAGGTATGAAATTAATAAAAAATATAGAAGCATAAAAAAACAGAAACATAATATATATCATATATAAATAGAGTTCCATCATAATGGCAACCATGAGAGTCGGTTGGAGATATTTGAACAATAATCGTTTCGTGAGGCGTTAGTCTTCCATCCACAAAAAAAATTAGGTTCTTCATCCATTAGATGGAGGTGTGTGTAAGTGTAGTTTGATTCCATCTCATAAAAACATCATAGTATATTGAGGATAATATTGTTGTTAAAAAATAAAGGAATAAAAAAAATTATGGGTTCGAGAAGTAAAATAAAAGAAAATAATTTTAGAGAAACAGTTACCTTTAATTTGGGTAACTCCCTTTGGTTTTAACCAACATACTTCTTGAAGTGCCTTATTCATAAGGTAAGGATTCTAGGAGGAGGAGAGGGATGTAGAGAGATTAATTGGGAAAAGGATGGATGATAAAAAATGCTTGAGAGGTGTGTATAATTGGTTATAAATGGTCTCCTTTTATAAGGGAGAGGAGGGGCTCTTTAGGAAAGTATGAAAACATTATTTTATAATAAAGATATCATAGGTTTCAAATGGACCAAAAATCATTAAAGTCAAAGATAAGATGACTCACGATCGAAATAAAATCATAAAATAGTAATTGGATATGTATTAGATATATTTTAATTTTCAAAATCTAATTTATTTAAATAATTTATTAATGAGATAAATACTACATCATTATTGTGTCATAAATAATATAAACAATTTGATGTCTAAAAATTATAAAAAAATACAATGAATTAAGAAGTCGTTTTTAATTCCAATGAATATTTATAGTCAAAAATATAGTTTATATAAACCCTTCTAAAAATTAATTTACTAAAAGATATTTGATTTTGTCATTTTTTCCTTTACCTTAAGTTAATTAATCTAAATTGTCATTATCACTCCCAAGTGGCTCAATAGGTTCCCAAAATAAACCCAATGTTTCCCTTGGTCATCCATTAATTATTCATTAAGGTTTGTACAAGTGTTAAGGTAATTTTTAATTTTTTTAATATTCTTTTTACCTTGAATTACCTTATTTACCTTTAACCGCGGTAAATAAAAGGCAAAAGTTACTATTCAAAAAAAATTATTTTCATCTTATTAAACCATGTTTTACATAATAAAAAATACCATTTATGTCGGATTTTCGAAATTAAATTCAAAGAAGTGGTAAAATTTAATTTAAATGAGAAAGTCAGTTTTTTAACTACTACTAAGTGGTTTCAATATTAATCAAAAATTGAAGTTTTTCAGAAAAATACTAAAAATTCAGCTTAAGAATGATTTGATATTCAGAATTAAAAAATGATTCTATTTTTCAAAATTCAAAACATTGAAGTTTCATTAATTAATTTTAAAATTAGTTCCCATTGTTAAAACAAATAAAGTGGTTTTAAGGAACAATAACTATCAAAATATTGACACTTGTTTATGTCCAATTTCAATGTGAAATTAATTCCAATAAACAAAATTGGATTAAATGGTAAAAATATATTCTAATTAAACATTAAAACCAATTAAAATGATAATCTATTCATTTAATAAACTATATTAAAAGTAACTTTTGAATTAAAATACAATAATTTTCACTTTTCACTAAATAAACTTTATCAAAAAAATACCAAAAATTTTCTCAAAGTAAAATTTAATGTCCCAAATCTAAAGAGCATTTTATTTGGTCAAATAGAACATATAAAAATTACCAAAACAAGATTCAAATAGGGTTCTCCATTAAAAAGAGTTAAATTGACCTTTAAATGTAAATTATGCTTAAAATTAGATTCATTCACAATTTAAGCATCTAACTTTTTATTGGATAACTGTAAATAAACTTATCAATCATGTATAATCATATTGTAGTTAGTTTTGTTCATTCCCACCAATACAATGGCATGGAGTTAAATACCATTTAAAATAATGATATTATATTATTAGTGTGAAACGTATGATTTCAAAGAAACCCGTTGTTGCGTATCAGGTACGCTATTGAACATATCATCCCATTTTAAGTAAAATTAATATTTAATCACAAATATTAATAATTATAAAAATTGGCTTATTTTTTATTAATCTGGGATGTTACATCATTCTCCCATTTTAGGAATTGCATCCTTGCAAATTTATTCACTTATCAAATAAGTGGGGGTATTTATCCCTCATAGCATTTTCAGATTCCCACGTTGCCTCTTCAACCATATTGTTTTTCCACAAATACATTACCTGGTTAATTTCCTTATTCCACAACACTTGCTCTGTTCGGTCAAGAATCTAAACTAGTTGTTCTTCATAAGAGTGATTCTCTTCCAACTGAACTACCTCTTGGCTCAAAACATGAGATGGATCTGGCATATACTATCTCAACATCGAAACATGAAAAAATTGTGTACTTGGGGTAAAGTTGGAGGTAAAGACACAATGTATGCAACTGATCTAACTTTATCCAGGATTTCATAAGGACCAATGAACCTTGGACTCAGCTTTCCATTCTTGCTAAAATGCATCCCACTTTTCTGTGGATAAAAATTAAGAAAGGCATGATCACCTATCCCAAAAGAGAGATCCTTCCTGCTGTTATCCACATAAATTTTATGTCTTCTCTAATATGTTCTCATGTGATTCTGAATGAACTAAACTTTCTCTGCCATCTCTTCTAACAATTCTGGTCTCATTAGCTTCCTTTTACCTACTTCATCCCAAAAAGCTCGAGTTAGACAACGCTTTCGATACAATGACTCAAATGGAGACATCTTTATAATGGAATGAAAACTGTTATTATATGAAAATTCAACCAAAGAAACATGTTGGTTCCAACTTCCCTGATAATCCATCGAGCAAGCACGTATCATATCCTCTAATTTCTGAATTGTTCATTCGTATTTCCCTTATGATTGAGGATGAAAAGCTGTAATAAAATTTAATTCAATACCCAATGACTTATGAAGAATTTTGAAAAAGTTAAATGTAATATGGGGATCATGGTCAGATATAGTGGAGAGGGGAACTCCATGCAACCTGACTATCTATTTAACATACAACCGAGAAAGTTGATCTAGTGACAATGTATCTCGAATAAGAAGGGAATGAGATGACTTAGTCAATCGATGAACAATAACCCATATCGTGTTATTACCTCGAGATGTATTTGGTAATAACACAACGAAGTCCATGTATATATTTTCCAATTTCTACTCGGCCACCAGTAAAGGCTGAAGCATCCCTTTTGGTAACTGCCGCTCTGCTTAACATGGTGACAAGACAAACACTTAACTGTAAATTTAGCAATATCTCCATTCATTCAATATCACCACTAATACTCCCGAAGATCTATGTACATCATAGTACTGCCTGGATGAACTGAAAATAGGAAACTACGAGCTTTACATAACAACTCATTCTTAAACTATGAATCACAAGCCACAAATAATCTCTTTCCAAACCTCAAAAAACAATAATTATCAACGTTAATATCAGGCAACTTACCCTTCTAAACCAACTTTAACTTTTTCTACAACTCACTGTCTTCGTTCTGTGCTTGATTTATTCTGTCTGATAGAGATGATTTCACTGACACCTGAAACAAAATAGAAGAATTTCCTACACCAACAACTTTTATTCCAAAGTTCATCAAATCAAAAACCAAAGGATCTCGTTCCAAACGTATCATGGTTAATGAATCATTACTTTATAGACTCAAATCATCAACCACTTTATTTTCTTTTCCCGGATGGTAATGGATCGTGCAATCGTAATCCTTGATTAATTCCAACTATCTCCTTTTTCTCATGTTCAATTCTTTTTGAGTGAATATGTACTTCAAAATTTTTTGGTCAGTACATATTTGACATTTTACTCCATATAAATGATGCCTCCAAATTTTTAAAGAAAAAACAACTGCTGCTAATTCCAAATCATTTGTAGGGTAATTTAACTCATGGGGTTTTAACTGACGTGAAGAATAAGAAATTACACGATCATTCCGCATTAGGAAACAACCAAGTCCTTCCACAAAGCATCATTGTAGATAAAACACTCATCATTTCTCGAAGGTAGTGCTAAAACTGGAGCATTCACCAATATTATTTTCAATTCAAGAAATAAATCATCACATTCTTTTGTCTAAATAATCATATCACCTTTTTGAGTTAACTTAGGCATTGGACTAGATGACCATGAAAACGTTTCAAAAAACCTCTGATAATAACATGCCAAACCAAGAAAACTACTAATCTAGTTTATATTTTCGGGTCTTGGCCATTCTTCAACAACTTTTGTTTTAGCAGGATCAACAGTTATGCAATTTTTTGAAACAATGTGACCACGGAAAGAAATTTGTTGCAACAAAAACTCACACATTCTGAATTTCCCAAATAGTTTCTTTTCTTGTAAGGTTTGAAAGATATCCCTTAAATGACTTTCATGCTCCACTTTACTTTTTGAATAATCCTAAATAACATCAATAAATGCAACCACCATTTATCACCTGAGTCAATTGTGTCATCACTGCATCAAACTGTTCAATTCCGATTCCGGCTATCACAGATTGCTGATTTGGAAGGTTGTCTTCTCCCTAATGTCGTCCGAACATAGTTTCCATATTTCATATGTGGAAAACCATTATAAACATATAAATATCTTAGCCGAAGAAACATGGTAATCTATAAATTCTATATCATTTCAATATTACCAAAAATTAATTTATGGACATTTATTTAACAATACCCTAACTCCTAATGTGGTCTAAACGGACCTCGGATAACAACTATAAGGACCCTGCAATAAACATTAAATAATATTGAATTAAATGAATAATTCACATTGAGGATCATTTTTGGTTTAGAGTTTTAGTGAATTAGGACAGAACTATTACATCACAAAATATTACAAAGTACACACTTCTACTCAGTTTCCATTTTTTCATAAAATAAAAACTCTTGAAAAAATGTCATGTATAATTGCATGTTTAAGACAACATGTCTTTTCCTTGATCCCATTCGTGACCCTATTCCGCATTATGTCCCGTGAAAAACATTTCAAAAACTTCGGATGGGCATAAAAAGCACATTAAGGGATACACAAATACTGAAAACTATTTGTTTATCAAAACAACATGTAAACCATGAATACTTTAACATAAGTAATACTTTTCACCTTTATGATGTAGTAAATATTTTTCAATGAATAAAAGATCACTACTTACCCTTTTGTAACCAAAATATTACCATAAAACCCATATAAAGAAAACATAACTTATAAAGGTTACATGGGACATAAACATACTTAAATGGAATAAACATACGGTCGTCTTCCACACATATCACTAAATAGAATATCCATACGGACGAATTCCATACCCATTGCATTGGAGGTTATAATTAACCACATGTCCTAGTTTATCATGACACCACCCATAATTTGGTTTATCACGTAACAACACATCAAATGTATAAGTACCATTATAAAATCATAACACATAAAACAAATATAAAGGAAAGAAAAAATTTCCACATTTCAATCAGAATATATCACTTAAATATATTGACTTAACAAATCCATTATCAAAACCATTTTCAATACTAAAATATGTTAAATAGTATATGGTAATTATTTTCCTTAAAAAAACATTACGTCTTGTTAAGGAAGCCAAAGATCTAATAATACTCGCGGCGGCAGAAAGATCGTTGTCACCGCGTATATTAAAAAGAAACATAATTTTTGTCATTTAGTAAAATTCTTCATAGAGAAAAGATTTTTTTTAATAAAAGTAAAAGTCAAAGGGGTTTATACACCGTATAAAAGAATGTTGTGTATAAATGAAAATATGCCTCAATGAATGGGGATTGAGACGAAGTCCCTCACCTCATGTCCGACTAGACCTGTTCGTTCTTTAATCTTCTGAATAATAAACTTAAGTTAATTTCTACTTTCTTAAGAAAATTTTTCAATTCTATTATTCCTTTTATATAAATAATTACCATGTTATAAACATTACATATTCATTTATGTTAATAACAATCGTTTTCTCGATATTTAGTACTAGAGTCAAAAATGAAAATCTTATAATTACAAGTTGTTCATGTGGTAAGACATCCATTATCATCATAATTATATTAATGATTTAGATATCATATATATCATATATATCAATTATATACATGTATTTATAATAGTACATATCATTTGGAGGTAATAAATGAAATGCACCGTTCATGGAGATAGTAAGCCATAGGTACACATGAACGCTACTTTCATTTCTATTTATTACTTTAATGGAATTAAAACATAATATTACATAGTTATATAATAATTCCAGTATAATATCATATATAATATCATTAAATCCTTCCTCTATAGGTTCCACATAAGGCATTAATGAGTCACATCACTTTGAGGGGGCGGTAGTCCGCACTTCCTTAAATGAAATTATCATTTTACCCATAATGGAAACCATAAAGGTATGATATAAATGGAAAATGCAGAAACATAAAGAAAACATAAACATTATTTATATCATATATAAATATAGTTCCATCATAATAGCCACTATGAGAGATAGTTGGAGATATTTGAACAATCATCATTTCGTGAGACATTAATTTTCCATCCACATAAACATTATGTTATTCATCCATTAGATGGAGGTTTGTGTTTGGGTAGTTAGAATTCTTCTCATAAAAAAATCCTGGTTTACTGAGGATACTGTTTTTATTATAAAAGAAAGGAATAAAATTAGTTTACAGGTTGTAGAATTAAAATAAAAGAAAAAAAATTAAGAGAAACAGTTACCCTTAATTTGGGAAACATTCTTTGGTTTTAACCAAATGACTTATTGAAGGGCCTTCATCCTAAGGTAAGGCTTCTAGGAGGAGGAGATAGATATAGGGAGATTAATTTGGCAGAGGTTGGATGATCCAAATGGCTTGAGAGGTGTGTAGAATGGGTTAGAAGTGATCTCCTTTTATAAGGGAGAGGAGGGGCGCTTTAGGAAAGTGTGAAAACATTATTTTATTATAAACTTATATTCACTTTCAAAAGGTCAAAAAATCATTAAAGTCGAAGATAAGATGACTCATGGTCAAAATAAAATAATAATATAGTATTTAGACATGTTCTAGATATTACATTAATATTTATAATCTAATTTATTTAAATCATTTATTAATGAGGTAAATAGTGCATCATTATTGGGTCATAAATAATTTAAATTATATGATGTATAAAAATTATAAAAAAATACCATGAAGTATGAAATAGTTTTAGATTTCCAATTAATACTTATAGTCGAAATAAAAGTTTATATAACCCCTTATAAATATTAATTTACTAAAAGATATTTTCTTTTGTCATTTTTCCCATTACTTTAAGTTAATTAATTTAAATTGTCATTATCACTCCTATGTGGCTCAATGGGGTCCCGAAATCGACCCAAATATGACATTGGTCAACCATGACTCATCCAATAATGTTTGGAAAAGTTTTAAGGTAATTTTGAATTATTATAATATTCTTTTTACCTTGAATTACATTATTTACCTTTAACCGCGGTAAATAAATGTCAAAAGTTACTATTCACCAAATGTTATTTTCATCTTATTGAACAACATTTTACTTACTAATAAATACCATGTATTTCGTATTTCTAAAATTCAATTCACAGAAGTGGTAAAATTTCATTTAAATTAAAAAGTCAGTTTCTTTAACTATAACTAAGTGGTTTCACTATTCATCAAAAAGTGATGTTTTTCAGAAAAATACAAAAAATTTAGCCTAGGTATTATTTGATATTCCGAATTCAAAAATAATCTATTTTTTGAAATTCGGAAATTTGAAGTGTCATTAATAAATTTTAAAATTAATCCCCATTTATAAAACCAATAGCGTGTTTTTAAGAAACAATAACTATCAAAAGATTGACACTTGTTCATGTCCAATTTCAAAGTGAAATTAATTCTAATAATCATAATTGTATTAAATGGTAAAAATATATTCTAATTACACATTAAAAATAATTAAAAATATAATATAACCATATAAATAAATTAGATTAAAATGAAATTTTGAATTAAAATACAATATTTTTCACTATTCATTAAAAATGAACTTTATCAGAAAAATACCAAAAAATTACCCAAAGTAAAATTTGATGTCCCAAATATAAAGAATAATTTTATTTGGTCAAATAGAACATATAAAAATGACCGAAAATATATTTAAAGAGGGTTCTCCATTAAAAGGAGGTAAATCAACCGGTTAATGTAAATTATGCCAAAAAGTAGATTCATTCACAATTTATGCCTCTAACTTTTTATTGGATAAATGTAAATACATTTAACAAATATGTATAATCATATTTTAGTTAGTTTTTTTCATTCCCACCAATACAATGGCTAGGAGTTAACAACCACTTAAGACAATAATATTATATTATTAGTGTGTAGTGTAAGATTTCAAAGAAACCCATTGTTTCGTATCGGGTATGCTATCGAACATAGAAACCCATTTTAAGAAAAATTAATATTTAATTCAAAAATACTAATAATTATGAAAAGTGTCTTATTACTTATTAATATGGGATGTTACAACTAACCTGGACAAAGAAGAATAGTAAATACATCGTCTGTACCAAAATCATTTAGTTAAATATTTAATGTTAGTTAGTTTTCTAAAGGACTTAACAATATGTTTAATTCAAAAAAATTGTTAAATGTTAATAGTATATCTATTAAAAACCCGTGGGTTTCTAAATCCATAACTAAAAACACATATGGGAAAATGAAAATCTATTTTCCATAATCATTTAATGTTAAATATTTTATATATGATATTTTAAGGAATACCTCATGTAAATAGGTATGGTACTTGGATAGAAGAAGTTCAAGACATATGATAGGATACTACTCAAATTTCTAGATCAAAATAATGGTTAATGGTGGTCATGTCACCTTTGGTGACAATGCTAAAAATAAAATCATCATCCTTGGCCAACATGATGACACTAAAGCTGTTTCAATTTAAAAAGCATTCATTTTTGATGGTTTTAAGTATAATATACTTATCATCTAATTGTTTTTATGATGTATTTTCATTTAAATTTGAAAATAGTTTCTGTAATTTTTTTGATTCTAGAGATGCTATAGTTTTCAAACTTCTTTTCATTGAAAATATTAATTATATTGATATTAATTATTTTATTTCCCAAATTATTTCCTCTATGAGTTCCTTTCATAAAGAATCTTGTATTTGGAATAGTATATTTAGTCTACTGCGATATTCACTAACATAGGAAGCTTATAAGAATGGGACAGTCAAGGATCTCGCCAAACTAGTGTTCCAAATTGATAAGGGGTGTAACACCTAACAAAAAGGGAAATATCACATGATTTATTTTCAATCAAAAACAGATGTTTAAACATAATAATCCATTGAGCTAGTTCATATGGACTTATTTGGACCATATATATTTTATTGACTAAATTGGAGGCACTTTTTCTATGTACAAGTTGATGACGTTTATTCTTATACAAGGGTGATATTTTATGCTCAAAAATGTGTAGTATGTCCTTATTTCACAAAGATTTCTAGAACTTTAGAAAAGCTAAGTGGACAATGGACTACGACTTTAATAAATGACCATGACAATTATTTTGAAAATGATGACAATGAATCCATTATCTAACCAAATCGGTTTAGTCATAAATTATATTCTCCTTGGACCCCTCAGTGGAATGGAGTTGTAGAATGAAGAATAGAACACATCAAGATATATCCTAGACTATGCTAAATAATTATGAATTACCTTTCTACTTTCGGGAAGAGGCTATGAATATAACCTTCAAAAAATAGATTTATTTTTATTTATACCAATCTTAAAGAATACCCATTACGAGCTTTGGAATAGTGGAAAGACAAATCGTAATTATCTTATTAATTTTTTTATAAAAGTTATTTATTCATAACACTAATAATAAGCTAGATAAATTTCCCTTAGAATGTGATGAAGGGATTTTCATGGTATATTCTACCTCTAGTAAATCTTATAGTTTATTTAATAAAAGGACCAAAAGTATGGAGGAGTATATTCATGTAAAAGTTTATGAGACACATCCATATGAGCCCAATAACTCATTAGAAAACCTTTATGATGATATATATTATCTAAACATAAATTACAGACCTTCTGATTCTACCATGAAGTAATAATAAAATCATAAATTTTGGATGAATTTTCAATACATGAACCATAAACTATAGAGATTTCCAAGGTGAGTTTCCCTACTTTTATATTGATGTTATTAACCTTAAGTACAATCCTCTATATTTTGTAGTTGGAGACCAAGATATAAGTACATAGACTAGATATTCTATTGTAAATCAAGTTGAACACTGAGAATTCAAATCAAAACATCAACCCAATAACATCAAAGATGCAGTTAGTGATAAATTATATGTAATGGATACTCAAGAAAAACTAAATCAATTTGACAGTAACAAGTTGTGGTAAATTTTTGATATACTAAATGAAAAATTTACTATAATGACTACATGTGTATTTAGAAACAATGTATATAAATCTGGATCAATAGTAAGAAACAAGGACAGAATAGCATCACAAATGTGTAGTCTAGAAGAAGGAATATACTATGAATATATATTTTCACAAGTATCCAGACATGAAACCATTACAATACATCTTTCATATGAATCTCATATTGATTTGAAACATTATTAAATGGATTCCCAGAGTAAAGTCTTAAATTGTTTTATAATTGTGGTTGTTTTTTTGAACAACCTCCTAGTTTTCAAAATAACCATTTTTTCAAATCATGTTTTCAAATTATCAAAAGCATTATGTGGTTTGAAACAAGATCCTATATCTTGGTATTATATGAGCAGCTCATTTATTATTTTGAATGGTTTCTAAAAAAGGCATAACTAAACCTACGCTCTTTTTAAAACTAATTTCAGTAGTTTTGTTACTTGTAAAAATTTATGTATATTATATAATTTAAAGATCTTTAATATGTGATTTATGTACAACATTTAAAAAAAATATTTCGAAACGCATTTGAAATGTGATTAATGGGTGATCTTCTGTTCATTCATTGCTTTCAGATTATTCCAGATAAAGAAGTAATTATTTTTGTACCAATGAAAATATAATAAGGATGTTCATAAAAAAACCTAAATTACTGTAAGAGTATTGATACTCTTATGAGTACTAAATATAAATTCGATTTTGGTGATGATGGGAAACTAGTGGTTCAAACTAGTTACAGATTTATGATTGGAAGTATTCTATAACTTACTACTAGCCAACCTCATATTATATTCAGTGTATGTATGTGTGATCATTTTCATGAAAATAAAAATGAGTCACACTTGGTAGATATAAAAATAATTTTCAAATACAAACAATATATAGCTAATTTAGGGTTGTTTTATCCATGAGGATAGGCATTTTACTTGGTTAGTTAATTAGATACTTCTTTTTTGGGGACGTAAGTTCGATAGAAAAATAACTTCAAGAAAATATCACCTTTTAGGAATTTCTCTAGATTATTAGTTTAGTGGGAAAATAATTCTTTTACACTATATACTATTGAAGCCGAGTACATAACTACGGGTAGCTATTTTACAAAAAAAAATTGGGATAAAACCCACATTACTAGAATATGGATTACAATTCATACGTGTAAATATAAAATATGACAATAAAAGTTCTATAAATATATCTAAGAATCACATATCACATTCTATACCAAAAACTATTGTTATAATACTTCACTTTTATGAGAGATCATTTTCAAAAAGGTGATGTCAATATTGAATACATTCATACAGAACATCATCTTTTTGATATTTTCTCTAAACTATTGAATTTTGAGAGAATGAATGACATCAAACATGAATTAGGTACGATCAATTTCAGTTATGGTTATTTTTCTATGTGTTTCCATTATAAATGTATCAAAATTGCAAATGTCTCACTTCTGGGAATGTCTTAACATTGTAAATGTCTCATAATTGTGAACAAATCACCATTTTGAATGTCTCACCATTGAATATATCTAATGTTTTATGATTTCTCACCATTGAAAATTTTTCACCATTGATGATTTCTTACCATAGAAGATTTCGCACCATTGTAGACATCCCAAAACTATTGACTTCTCACCATTATGAGCTCACATCATTGAATGTGTCACATTTATAGTTGTCAATCCTTTGCCATTTTTTATACCATGCTGTTAGTTTTTAACCACAGGTTTTAAATTCTTTAAGTTTATTTAACTTTCTGCGACATGATACAATTATTTTTTCATAATTTATATTTTTTGAATCCCGAAAACTCAAATGATATAAATTAAATAATTTTTATAGGATAAATTGAATCTTTCCTCCCATAATTTATCTTGAATCATGTTTCTTAGTTTCCATCCCTGACAATTTTCATTCATTCTCCATTATCTGAACCAATCATCTTATTCTCCATGGAAAAAATGAAGCATTCTTTAGTATATTCTTCAGTCAAGTCTCACCCTGTAAATAAAAAAATGGGGAACCAAGTAATCATGATTCATTAAATATAATTCATCTTGCGCATTTGAAGAAATTGTGTGTTCTTAAAAAATAATTACTTGAATAATTGTTCCTTCCATTAAGTTTATAACGATTCAGGTTATACAGAACCAGGAAAGGGTGGATTGGTTCTCTTCTAACCTGATACCATTCAATCATAGGTTTTTTATGAGTATTAATAGTTCGTAGAGTTATCAATTAAAAAATATCAATATTGGATAAGAAATAGGATCAATGGCTAATAATTATCTTTTTCTTCATGGAATTGGGATGACTATTTGAATGTTCTACATGTGGGTGTGTTTAAATATTTTCAAGGAACCATTCTATTTTATGGGGATAATTTTATCTATAAATATTCCCTTTTTGAGTTAATTGGTGATGGCATTGGTAGAAGACTATTAGAATATAATATGGATGATGAATACTAGTTAGTTTTTAAATTCATGAATCATATGTTGTTCCCAAAGAACAATGACTTCTCTACTTAAATGAATTTGGTTTTTAGTTGATATGTCTTCTGAAAATAGGTTATAAGATAAAACTATATAGATATATTATTATTAATATGTAATAAATGAAAAGGCATACATAAATATCCAACTCCTTGATCTACCTAAACATCATTTATGTTATTCTTAATTCCAAAGTTATCGTCGATGAAGATAAAGAGGATATAGTATATTATGGAGGATTATTTATCTCTAGATTAATATGATGATGGATGGAGATATAATAAAAACCATATATGAATAAATATCTACCTAATAATGAGATTTTGTAAGATTATTTTAATCAAGTTCACCACCAATCAAGACATAATAAAGACTGTAACCCCCCAAAAGAACCAACTTCTAGTGTGGTTGTTGGGTTGCTTTTGGGGAAGCCTGATTCTCAACTCTCTCTTTTGAAAGGAAAAGATATGATGATTGATGTGTCCCCTAAAAGAGATCATAGAGGCCCTTCTAATCTTCTAGATGATTTGGTTAATGAGGTTACCTTAACGGAGGACGTAACTACTGTGCCTTCCCTGGTTGATGTATCTAATCAAATTGATACATAGCAGCACGCTTATTGACACCAGGAAATTAAGAAGCACTTGAAGTCTTCTAATGTTTCTGAGAAATTGGGGAATGTCTATGATGATGAAAGGGGAAACAACAGAACCCATGCTCTGTGAAACGTTCGATCCTTCAAGGATGTTGTCTTAAGTGGTGAGGCAAGGATGACTGATGGTGAAGATTTTACCTATGTTCCACCAAATAGGATACCTCACAAGGTTTTTCCCATCATTCGATGATCGATACTATATCATCTTCAAATGTGTTAAAAAAATATGGATGCAAATCTTCTTAACATGTTAAACCGGGAGAAGTCTCAATCTGAGTGGGAGTCTTCTGGTGACTCTGATTACGTAAATGACATGTCATATTATGATTCTTAGTCTTTTGATTAAGGGAATCTCTATTTGTTTTACCAATTTTTCCACTTTTATGTTCTAATTTTGAATAATAATTGATGAGAAGCTTTCCTTCTGGATGAACCTTTCAAAAAAAAGACATATAGATCTTATGGACCCATGTCTAGAGCCTAATGAGATTTTTTGTTATTCTTGTTCTAATAAAAAAGAAGTGTCTATTACCTATAAGGATGAAGTAGAGAAATTAATTTCCGTGGATAAAGATAGTAACACTTAACTTCATCCTCAAAAATCGCCTATTACCTATGCAGAACATATTCTACCTTGGTTTCACCCTAAAAGAGAAAAACTATCAATGGAAGAAATTTATTATGATTAAACTGATGCTTTAGGAAAAGTGAAATTAAAAATTACATCAAAATCCTCTAGGTAAATTGGTAATGGAAAACATGAAGGGGAAGTAGAATATGGAGTTTATATAGATAATGAAAAAGAATAAAATGTTAATTGAAATGAAAATTATGGTGATGATGTGGAGGATGATCATAATGGCAGTTCTGATGGACCTGAAGGGCCATGTGGGGAAACTAGTATATAGGTGGTTCAGATTCCTCAATAAATTATTGATTATCCACAAGAATCTATATCTAAATATTATAAATACCCAAATTTATTAGTAAAGAATATTTGGCAACCAGAAAAGAGGGAATGAATTATTCTATGGGGATAATTACCCATGTTTGGAGAGACACCAAGTTACTACTGATGATCAGATCGTTTCAAATTCAGTTTTAATTGAGAAGATGAAATTTATTGCTGATGTTGATGAATTTGTGGCTAAGAAAATGGAGGAAGAGTCTACTAACATTGGGGAGAATGTTTCTATATAGAGTTAAGGTGCCCATGGATCTGTTGATACCCCTACTGTTGAGTGTCCTACTACTTTTGTTTTTCATGATGTAGTTATATCTATACTGTTTAAGTCTTCTAGTTCTAATAATTCTGATTGAAAGACTCAACTTATATATTAATAATGGTAAAAATTTCTTTTTCTAATGTTGGGAGTCCATAAATGAATGGTGGTCCTGATATTTGAAATATAAGGGATCATGTGGGATATTTGGTGACTTAAATTGAACTTTCTATTGAGTTGCATATGTCAGAGTCTTGTGTGCCTACAACATCCCCACCAATACCTATACCTATTGTCCCACCTGTTCTTATTGATGTAGTCACCAATAGTGACTGAGATTCTATCTGTGAAAAAATTATTTCTAAGTTTAATGCGAATTTATGTAACCAACCTACCTTGGATACTATGTTATGTGAAGAATATGATTGATATTTATTTGAACTATTGATTCAACATATTCAGTTGAAATTGATGTGCCATATTCATGAAGTTGAGATAGATGGTTGAAGATTGTCAAATTATTTGGAATCCCTACAATATACTTTTGATGAGATCCAATCCTGACAGGCCAATTATTTTTGATCCAAATTAAAAATAATTGAAAAACATACATTAGTAGTTTCTAGTTATACTACTCCTCCACCTACATTTTTTTATAATGAGTTTCAGATACTAGTTATCCAAGAATAACTCAGTGGTTCTTCAGGTTATACTCAATGAATATATGAGGATACATTATGACTATTTGAATATGAATGTGATGACGCACATTGGATGATTCAAGAGTATGATAAGGATATGAAACCTGATAGAGATATTATAACAAAAGATATCAAGTACCATCCTTTGTGTATTTCCACCAATCATGACATGGTTTCTCATTTTTTGTTACTGGTAGAGATTTTAAGGATGCATCAAGTTTTCCAAGACTTAAAAGATAATGTAAACCGGTTGAAGGTTATGACTCATATACTAATGTTTTTATGGAAGAAAATAAATTATTCTTCATGTAAATGGAGAGGGGTGGAAATATTATAATCGACTATTTCTCCAACGGCCCGAAGACCTTAGATTGTTTTTATTATAATAAACCCCCTTTTAAGTGAATAAAGGGAACCCAAACAGACTTCATGGACTTAAAACATTACATGACCCAAAGATAAAGAAAATAAAACCCATACTGACACCTTGGAACTGCCTCTCCCTAGCATATAAAAAATGATACCGCCCTCCACCGTTGCAATACTGGATGGCTAGCGAGTGTCATGTTTCAAAGCACATGCCTGATCCGATGACTGCAGCCATACCCTCTCAAACATCCAAATCTGTGAAGCCTGCATAGGTGAACCTCTCACTCTGAATCCTCCTCTGAATCTTGTTCCTTGAGGTTGAGTCTGGCTGATTCTTCAAAACCTGAGTCTCTAAAACCAACCAAACATATCTGAAAAGATCCAAGTATACATGATTCCAAACAACACCCTCAACCGCCATCCTAGAAAGGCCCTGCTTCACTCCACGAGACACCCCAACCACCAAGCCATTGAAGCCCGAAAGACAATCCACGGGACACGAGTCCAATCCATCGTCACCTAGGACTGGATGACCCAAACTCGTGCCAAGGGAAAGACACCAATGAGGGAATCTTGGTCATCCTGCAATTGAAACGCCACTATGGGCATGGATCTACTCCAATCAAAACAACATATGCACCCTAACCGGGTTCTGAAGTAAGATGGTGGTGGCAAGAAAAACCGAGGAGCGGCAGCGGTGTACCAGTGGCAACAGAACAGAACCAATGATCATGAAAAACTCATTGAAATGAAGAAATCACAGAAAATAAAACCATAAATCCAGAAAACAAACTGCCTCACCCAGATCTGATCCTCCCCCCTCCATGGCACTGCAAATCTGAAGTAGAGACACACTGGTAACCCACTTGAGACATCACTTGGCCATGCCAGACAAACAAGGAAACCGAAACCATACCAACGACGCAGGACAGACCAAGATGCACCGAACTGAACCAAGGCTGGAGCTATGCCAAGCCTAGTCATCGTCAGGAGGTTGAGCCGTGGCATTTCGAGAAGGCCAGTCCGTGCTAAGTCGAGATGTCGTTGCACTGCCGAGCTGCGTTTCCACCGAAGACGCAAAGACCATGAAACCCGCCAGATCCCAGTCGCGCCACACCGAGACCATTCGCACCGCACCGAGCCGAAACCATGAAAGCCACTTATCTGACCCATGCCGAAGGGGGAAGGAGAAACCTACCCATCGAAATCCTAGCTGTTACGTTGGGAGAGAGGATGCCGCTCCGAGGCTGAAAACCCCCATGCTTTTATTGACTTTTTCAATTCGATGAAACCATTTCAGAATGTGTGTGGGACTACAGTTGTATATCATAAAGCAATACATGTTACCACCCATCTAACTCCTCCCACTACAAATCCAATAATATTCAGACCAGGTGTAACCATAGATCCTCTTGCGCCCTCACTAGCCAAATTTCATCCTTCTGATATATCTCCTAGAGAGGTTGTTCAATACCATAGACCATTCATCAAAAGAAAAAAAATCATTATTTGATAGATATTTCTAAATTTATTCCTACCAAAACCCAATCCTCAGTTGGTATTACCTCTTCCTCATACATGGAAAATGGATAAGCTCATATGTTTTCTTATACCCAGTTTGAGTGGTATATTTGATTATTTGAATTTTTTGTCTTTTAGAGGATTTGTATAATATTATTTCTGAACATTTTGGTCATTCCTTTAATGACATTTTCCCAATGGAAATCTTTATAATAATTCATATTATTATTTTTACTGTGCTATTCTTTTTTCATATTGTTCACTTTTTTATTTTCTCAAAAGGGGGATATGGTTTAATGTCTTTTATTTCTATCTTTGTATAGTATTCCTTTTACAGAATATATTTTATTATGATACATATTGATAATTTTTTCCATATATGTGGAAAACTATTCTTTTGATAATATCTTTTTTCCTTTGATATTGATACATGTATATTTATTCCTTTTAACACCACATGATGTTTATTTATTTTTTATACCATATGCATAAAATGTTGTGATTTACTTTTATTTCCATGTGTAAAAAATACCAGTTTTTATGACTATAAAAAGGGGGATATTGTTGAACTACTTGTTTTAATGATAAAAGATCATCTTTAGTATGAGATTAGAAAGATTTATGTTTTATGGTAGCATTGAATTTTTTAAAGAATATTGGTGAGTAACATCCAAGGATATCTCTCCACCAAGGATGAGTCATCATCATGGATGAATCACCATAAGAAATGAGTCAACACTAATATAAATATTTGAAAATGTATGAGACACCACCATACTATGACTCATTATAGTATTTTAAATATCACAAATCCAATAAATATAATACATATTGAGATGATATACCATAATATGTGAGTCACCATCAAGGATACCTTCCGAAATAATATAAATTTTTCTATGTGATGGAGTCACTTACTACTAGGAAGATCCACCGCCAGCATGAAAAACTTCTAGATCTTAACTCCCACTAAATATTCTCTCCATTCCAAATACTCACTATTAGACTCTGTTTTATCACTAGAGTATCACACTACTAAACTCTATTTCACCCTCATAATATACCACTACCAGATCAAGACACTACTGGTGTTTCATACCACCAGACATTGACACCGCCTTAGAGTTTCTTTTCCCAAGAACCACCACCAATATTCTTATACATAGCATTTTTTATTAAATTTTTCCTTCAACTAGTTTATTTGACTTAATTATCAAACTTATTATTATTTTTATTCCTTAATATATTGACTATAATGCAATAAATTATGTGTTAAACATGTGTATTAGGATGGATAATATCATTATTTATCACATGTGGATTTTTTTCTTCTTCTATTGAAGACGTATTAGGCCCCCTCATGAAATAGAGAGATAAATTTTATGTGTTGAAAAAGTGATAAGTATATAGAGATACACACATGAGTGGAGCTGAAAATTATTGCAAGAACTAGTTGAGAACATACATGCTACTTCCTACCTTTACACACATGTGAAATAGTGGAGATAATATACCAATGATCCTACGATACTATGTTCCACTAAAAATATTAGAACCTCAAATCGAGCCTGATCTCAAAGCTATATTCAACTGTAACATGATATAGAGAATATTTGAAAAGGTAATGAGATCTCTCTATATATTTTATTTTATTTGATTGTTTATTATTTATTACCTTATGAGAAGTGTGTGTATACTCTTTTTATTACACACACACACACACTATCTCTTACACCTAAAATGGATGATACTTGTATATCTTATCAAAAATCATTTTTACGGCTATTTTCTAGAGATTTTTGTAGAGGTCTAGTGATGGAATGTTTTATTTTTATTCCCATGAATACCATGGAAGAGGTACCTGTGTGGCATGGATAATTTTCATAATGTTTTAGTACACTATATATCTTGTTGATCAATGTTTATTTTTATAAAAAATTCATGGAAACATGTGATTTCCATATACAGAGGACTAAGTCTCTACATAACATTGAACCAATTGTAATCATTTTCAACTATGTTTTAGGTTTCTTTTATTTCAATGCTTTAAAATTGAATCTATTTTAAATAGTAAAAAATATTTACTTTGATAGTTTGTTTTAATTAGTGTTTATATAATGTTTTGATCATGTAAGGTGATATAAAAATATTAAATAGTTTTCATAATTTTTTTAATTGGGACCTAATCAATAATTGAGAAATATTATAATATATTGAAATTATATCAAATTTGATTTTTTAACTAAACAGGTAATATAATTTAAATTGGAGGATTTTATCTAAATGAATTTTTAATAGTAATTTTTATTTGGTATCAATTTACTCCCCTCATTATGTGCTCTCTCTGACCAAAAAGGGATACAACTTCTTATTATTGAGTACAAGTCATAAAAGGGGATGATCTATTCAATTTAAATAATACTTATCATATAATTTATCCCCACTAAAAGAGGATGTGGTTCCCTGCCTTTGGATAGAATTTACCTCAATTATGATGGTAATCAAGACTATTTAGGTTACCAAAAATCACTTGAGTCATGATTAACATGAGAAAAAGAGAAAAATAAAAAGTAGATTAAGCTATGTGAGAGTTCCTGAGAGGGAATATTTGGGGGTATTCTTATCTTGGTATGATCGGGAATAACCACACCATTTTGGTTCTCATCATAGGACATAGTTGAGAGTGATGAGTATTAGTGTCTACTCTTATAATAGAGGATCCAAGAATCATTAAATATCTAATATTATAGGAATCAAGATAATTTTAGTTCTCATATTGATTTATACCTCATTTGGTTGGGCTACTCTATAGGATATGATACACTGCTACTCTTCGTTGAAATGCACTACTGTTTAAACAACCAATACATGGATCTGGTTTCCATTTAGTGAAGGATTTATTTCAATTGTTGAAAGTGATATCCATGAAACACTCTATATCAAAACCATATGGAAATAATGTAGAATATGGTTCATAGAATAATAATTCCATACATATGTATGAATCATATGAAGATAGGGTAATTTTGGAATTATATTGCGTTCACAACCAAGATTTGAGATCTTGGTATCCAAAACAACCAATGATAATAGGAATCAAACCACACATATTTATGACATAAAGTCCCCATGTAGATTGAAATCATATGTTGGAAATGGAAATTTTATCATTGAATCATTAATGGACCATGTTTTGGATACCCTTGTATCACTGCATATCATGTGGTAATAGGAGTCAAGCCACACAATGTTATAACATAAGTGTTGCATAGTTTAGTATCATTCTACCCAGACATAAATATAATGGCATAAACATTTAAATCATTCATGACCCATATATTTACTAGGGAAAATAAATGAAATAGTGTCTTTAAAATAATATAAAAATATTATTGTTAGATGGTTGATGGGACCAATCCCACACCATTAGGGAAATAACTCATGGGATTAATGTGGAGATTTACTTTGGGAATCAAATATCCGTCACGAATAAGCTCATAGATATTTTTTTATTCGACATAAAATCCTATATGGGCCCCATTATAATCCAATATACCCATTTGGGAAAATATAATAGGTTTTGGGTTTTTTTCCAGATAATCCCAGAAGGAAACATTAAGAATTTTTCAGATCCAATTACCAATATGTCTTAAAATGCCAAGAGAACATGTGATTAAAATATATAGATATTAAGAAATGAAAATGTGATCACAAATATTGAATGGTTGAAAAGGGAGTATCCAAATGGATTTTGATTCTTTTGAAAGTTAGGTGTTTATAGGGGATACATACAATGAAAATAAAGGAAACAAGAATGTTTTTTCTGAATCATTCATTAACAATGAGTATAATACACATGTTAGCATAATCGAGGATATCCAAATCTTCTTAAATAGTTCAGTTATATTATGTTTAAATCATATCCCTAGAATATCTAGTTTATGTCAAGATGAGGAAAATATATCCATGAATTATGGTGTTTTATTTCTCTATGACATGAAATTACTCCAGGATCATGCTCTAAGGTGTTGCGTCATTCCCCAATGAATCCTAGTGGGGTTCCATTGGATTTACTACTCCCTCTTACCTATTTTCTATAAGGATGAAACTAGAGAATGAGAACTCATGGTTTATTTCATTTTAATTTTTTTTATGAAATCAAGGAATGGGTAGGTATTGATTGATATATTGATAATTTGAATTTCGATCATGGGTATTATAAGATTAAAGGTGGTTTTGATCACACTAAAGGTTATGCACAAATTTATTGAACACATATTTGGGGAAAATTTATATATAATTCAATCTAAGAGTACTTGATCATTAGAGAATTATTTATTTGGCATTAAGACCTACTTTCTGTTATTTTAACATCATGTGACTAGGAAATTGTATTGGTGTATAACATCATGAGAGAGGTATGTAATTAATTATCCTGAAAATTTACCAATGTCATCAGTCAAATAATATTTCTAGGTTCCTTATGTTCACCTGAGTCATTCTCATCTTTAGAAATAATGGATAACTGGGTATTCAATTGAGCTATGTGTGAGTTCATGGTTGTGAATATGTGGGGGTGTTAAATATTTAATTTTAATTGGATCCCATACATAGATCTTACTTTCATTGAGGAATGTGATTTGTAATAATGGAAACCCAATAATGTATTATAATAGAGGATCTTGGAATCACTACATATCCTTTGATGATAAGAATCAATAAATACATAGTTATTGAGTAATCTCCCAGCATAGTTTTGGCCCATATGTAAAGAGGGGTGCATCTCTCTCTCACTCTCTCTATTTCTTGTATTATATCTTGAACTAGTATGTGAGATACGGAAATCACTATTAATCATTTTGAAATAGTAATTAATAGACACCAAGATTATTTAAGTGAAATCCCTTGCATTTCATGAGTTCTTATGTGAGGAGGGGGAATTTCAAGGTTACGTATGCTTCAATTGGGGAAATTATTTGATACATAGGAACAACAATGTATCCTATGATAACAGGAATCAAGAAAGATGTTGTTATGATTGGGAAAATTCCCAACACCAATCTGACCTATATATAAAGAGGGGATATTTTTCCATTTATATTTTCTCTAGACCTAGTATTTGAGATCCTAAATCACTACATATCCTCTGTTAATTAGATTCAAGCCACAAATAGTGTATTGAAAATTCATTTATGTGGATCTAAATAACACATGGAAAAAAGGGTTCTTTATTTTTCTTCTATATAAATCTAGAACATGTATAATGAATTTTTCATGATGTAACATCCTCTATGGATTTTAACTTCATGTTGTAGGATTTCATCCATGTAGATTAAAATCATGCGGTAAGGATGTATTTTGTGTAGTTTAATTTCATCTAGAAAGGATATATTCCATTTAGTTTAACAACATGTGGTAAGAATGTTTTTAGTACAATTTCACATAATATTATAAGGATATATGATTATATTCAATTTATAGTGTTTCCTCAAGGACTTTAGTTTCATGATGGATGATACTCAAAGTAAATTTTATGAATCCTTGAATTATTAGTGGGAATAACTCATCCCCCATCTTGCATGAAAAATGTGCAATCTCTATTATAATAACTATTTTGAACGATGTAAGTCCCTTCCCTCTTGGGTTCTAACCATAGAGAGTTCTTCCTTATTATAATTATGGTTCTAGAAACCAATAGAAATTATCCTTGGAGTAATGAGTTGAGGTGAACCCTTTATTTAATGCTCACATAATCATTTAAAGTACACATTGTGCTACAATAGTCCCATAAAGGATGAAGTACCTTTTTTTCCAAAAAATAATTTTCTTATTCCTCCATTTTATGGATTATGTTTGATAGAGTTTAATGTAAGGAATCTATTTATCCATTTTCCACTACATAGTAGAAGGATGAATTGTTGAATTCATTGTAATATTATTTATATGTTATCATAATCTTGGATGAATAGAATTTTGTTCTATTATCTGTCAATATCATGTTAGGGATCTAGAAGCTAGTGATAATATTAGATTTTAAAAAGATGATTATATTTGTCATATCAAATTTATTGAAGGGTGTGGCCTCATCCCTTTTATAAAATATGTTTTTAGGATTATTAATTTATTTAAACTACATAGTTATAGATAATGGATATGGACCCACAACATTAATTCAGAATATAGTAAATGGGTAGGAATATGTTGATAAATATATAAAATATGGC
The DNA here is from genome assembly GCA_963277665.1 of Viscum album. Taxonomy (NCBI): domain Eukaryota; kingdom Viridiplantae; phylum Streptophyta; class Magnoliopsida; order Santalales; family Viscaceae; genus Viscum; species Viscum album. The sequence goes on from OY728131.1 coordinate 484,177,283, forward strand.
GGTTTTTGGATGAAATTTTAATCAATCTCACTTGTATGAAACATCCTAGTGAATTCAACATAGTATGACATCATTTTATTTCTATAGTAACCATAAAACCTAATTTTTTTGTGAGATTCTGGTCCTAAAGATGTTCATATTACAGGATCCTTCATACACATCTTCAATTATGGAAATACCTCACCTCTTTTAATGTATCTACTGAGCACTCTATCAAATCCTCATTTATAAACTTAATTTTTATATTTTGGCCAATCCGAAAAGGTAATATCTACTACGAAGCATGAAATCATTTCTCTTTTTGATCGATATAACTATAGGGTCAAATTTTAGTGTTAATCTATTTGGGGATCCATCAATATAGCGGTGGATGTTGACTCGTCATTATCTGGTGAAACATTCAATTGGTTGATGGCTTCCATACCAGATATTATTACTAGTGAGACCACCATTCAGTTTGTAATGTGCAAAATTTCCACACCATGATCACGATCAGTGAGTAATATTGATGTATTGGCTAGTAGGTGAGCATGAAATATTTTTATTGATAGACATGATGCAATTTTGGTTCAAAGGGGAATTCCAACATCAAATAATTAATTTAACTAATGGGGAGATTCTTCCTTTTTGATGGAACAATCCCTATTGATTAGTTTAGCTACATGATCAGAGTCCATATTGATATTCCTTTTGGATATATGTTGTGTTTGGGATTTCTCCAAGATGGTTATATAGATTGATATCCAGCTTCATTGTTAGTGCAGCCTTCAGATAGTGAGAAAGAATAGGGAAACATTTATATTCCTAGGAACAAATAACATCCATAGACCAACCTGATTGGGATTTTTTTTCTATTCACTTTCTAATAGGGATATAAGAAGTAGTATCAAAACTCATCTCCCATTTCATGAAGTATCATTTGTGTACAAACATTTTTTTAGCATGTTTTTGGGTTGTGATGTGATAATAGGAAATCTAAAAAGGTTGTCTATTTACCTACCTTCTGTGACCCCAATGGGATTTCATACTATTATAATAATTGACCATCGGGGAAAATTCCTAGTTAAAATAATGTGTCAATGACTGTACTTGAGTGGATTGACACATAATACTCAATGGACTTGATGCTGTAAGTAATGCCTCATCTCTTCACTATAAATATGGGTCTAATATAATACATTTAATTGCACTAATGATATTTTTTTATGTATAGAATCATTTGATAGCGACATTTAGGTTTTTATTCATTCCCCACATCATTTTTATATGCCATTAAAACACCAAGAGACTATTCCATTTCATCCATAAATAGGATAAGAGGGTTTCCTTCTTCTAGTGTAATAAATAATATTACACTCATATGGTACTAATTATACTTATCCAAAGATTCATTGTAGTAATAATTTCATCTACAGGTGAGTCCCTTCTTTATTTACCTGAATAATGGGGTATCATATTATAGTTTAGTTGGATATGAAACACATAATAAAATTTTGATTCCAATGGACCCCCCTTCGATATCTTCGATTATGAGGGGGTGGAATTACAATGATTATACTAGTGATTTTAGACTAACCCTGATGTAGTGGTGGCATACCCCAAATCCAAGGAATTTCCCTAATAATAATCTAAAAACATAATTCTATGGATTCATCTTCAAATTGTAATATTGAAATTTTATAATGGTTTCCTAAATATTATAGAGGATATCAAAATGTTGTTGAGATTTAAAGACCATTTAATCGATATAAAAATCAATGATTTATCCCATGAAGGTTTCAAAGATATAATTCAGGGAACATTATTATGTAGAAATAGAATTATTTTACCCCATGGAAATTTCATGGTAAGGAAATATCCGTTTAGGATATTTTAAGGTATTAACATCCTCATCTCTATTGTAATCCATTAATTGGTTATACAGAGAATACCCATCAAATATAGAAATATATTTTATGGATGTAATTACATGAATGAAAATTTTTAGTGTTTGGTAGTTTGTAATATTATTTCATGTAGTGTTAATTATAGTCACTAAAATAAATTAAGTCCCTGGTCTTCCAATTGTTTCCCTTAATTTGAATGATGTTTGAAAACCATTTTGGGTACTGATATGTCCATAAAAAGATCACTTTGATAAATTTATGCTCATTTTATTGCACATGAGTAGCATGAGAAAGGTTAATTCTCCTCGATATCTAATTAAATCCCAAATGTTCATCAGGAAAGCCTAAGTGATGAGTATCGAAATAGGTGTTAGTCTCGGGAATATATATATAATTCAAAGAGAACATATATCAATAATTCATTAGAAATGAAATTTATATATCCTACTCTTTGAGATGTAGGATGTCACTAATACATGATTTTCACTGATTATGTTTGTTTCTTATATTCACCTTCCTGAGGTCATAAATTGTTGTGGAGAATCCTTCCCAAAATTTAGGAAGAGAGTTCTAAAGGCCACCAAATTATTCGTCTACTTATATGTTTGGGGATAATGTTTTATACATGGTGGGTAATTTGGGAGCATCTCTATCCCTATTGAAATAAGAGAGGTCATTTGAAGAGACACTAACATCCTGAACAACCAGAGTCATCAAAAATATATTATTGGGCATATTTTCGTCCTTTATATTATTATTGGGGCATGATAGTTTTGAATATGTAATATTGTAAGGAATTTCTAGGGGTATTTTCACTTTTTTCAAAAAGTGAAAGGAAATTTTGGGATCATGATAGATCAATATTTTAACTTACATTTGAAAATTACATTTCAGTTGATGTTATTTAAATCACATTGAGAATGTATGGTAATGTTTTTAGATCACAACATCCTTTTGGGATTGTGTCTTATCACTCAAAAACGTTTTTGGGTAGTACAAAATTTGTGTTGGGCATGCTCCAAGTATTTGCAGTAGTAGTTCTCTATTCTTTGGGAGTTGCAAAAAACATAACCCATTCACCATTGGTTGTATTCCTTCCATCTTATAGAAAAATACCTCAACATATAGATATTTCCAAGACTCAAAGGGAAATATGTCACCATGTAATATAGAAACTTTTCATTAATGGGGTATTTCCATGCATTGATGAAATGTTGAAGGTACAACCACATGGAATTAAAGACAATCTCTTCTGAATAAGAATTGTTATATTGTGTCTCACTAGATAACAATAACATCAATACTAGATTTTATTTCCACATACTGATATTTGACCTTGATCTTTCCAAGAGGCATTTTCTGGATCTTGTCATACCCTTTAATTGTTTGTTTTGTTGGAGACAACTCTTCTATGTTATACCCAAAATTGAAGAGGGTATATATCATGATTGGGTTGATCCCATAACCATTTTAAACTAGTAGCATTACAATTATTTCATTATCTATTTTTCCTGAAACATACAGGGGTCTAGTAAGTCCCTAGATAACTTCATCCCAGTCCTACTCCACAAACAAGATGGTTGGTTGATATTTTACTGGTGTGGTATTTACTGGGTAAAACTCAACTGAAGTTACTTATACCTAAATCTCTCATGGATTCTAGGGGGACTCAATGAGTTCCATTGTGATTTCATTTAATATTTAGTGACCATCTAGGGTAGAGTGTTTGGTAGAGAAATACTCTATCTATTTTTTAAGGTTTTATTTTTATGCCATAGGTCTATGCTTCCCAAGGTAGGGTTCCTCCTTATCATTAAACATAGGGAATTGGTGTTATATGTTGAAAAGTATGGATCTTCAGAAAATATTGAAGGATCATATATTGTTTGTGGAATATGACTCATAGGCCTACCCCTTTTTTGGACTGATCGATCAATTGCACCACTACAAGTCAGTCATTTAAAATTATTGGGTTTGAAAAAACACTGAATGTATCACAGTAATAAAAATTCTTGTGTTGAGACTACTTAAGTACTATCACATTGGTGTAATAAGTGTATATGGACTTTTGGGTATGGTATTGAAATATTTGGTACGACCACATCCATCTTATCCCTTGTACCCTCAACTTGTACATCCTTAGCCACAACTCCATGATCAAGTGTAGGGAACTCATAATGAGTGCCACATTCATCATTAGTGGTGGGATTTTCTATAGGAACTACATTAAAATAACAAAATATGATATATTAATCTAACACAAGATAATTTTTTGGGGTAGTTCTCATTCTATAGATGTTAATAGAATAAAATATGCTAGATTTAGAGTCTACGTTTGAGTTTAATATGAATCTTTCTCTTACGTATTTTTTATATCTATTGATTATTTCTTCCACCAGGGGGGAATATACATTGATGTAAACATTGTTTTTTGGATAGTTAATCATATGGTATTTTATTCCCTCAAGGTTGAATAAGCATGGTGTATTGGTTTTCATGTTATCCAGTTATCAATATTCTGCTAAAAATATGCAACAAATATTGTTAGTATCCATCTTCTTATAGTTGGGTGAGAGTCGCATATGTCACTAGTGAATGAAAATTTGAAAATATCACCTATCCAAAATGAACCATGTTATGAAGGATTTATTTTATGAAAAACTAATTTTTATTATTGTGACCCATTATTATATGAATATTTAATTAATCAAGGAGGATATTTATTGTGACCAACTGGGCCTTCTTATGATCTGGATTCTTAAGAAGGTACTTTTTCATATCTATGAAGAAATAATGACGAACTAATTCATTTTTTCCGGAATATATTTTTTCATATATTCCTTGATTCATGGGAAACCCTAATCCTACTAAATCTATAGTCGAGGGAGGTTTCATTGCTACATCTATTTGGAACGATTTTTTTGGGAAATTGATGAACTATATAAGTGTATCTATAGGTACTATAACTATTTTGATGGTAATAGTAGTAGTCTCTTCCATACCATAACATTTTACCTACATTTGGGGAATGAGTATATGTTTTTCATAAGTTCAAAAAATGGATTATTATGGGAATTGTGCCACTTATAGAATATTAAATAATCCTCATAGATATTTCATTAGAATAAAATATGTTTTTTTCTCATCTAAAAGGTTCTCAAAGTATGTTTTCATTAATTACTCATTAAAAATATTGATTCAAAATGAGAAATTTAAACCTATGATTTTGAAAATAAAGCTACAAACTCCCTCACTTTTTTGTTAGTATAATTTTTTTAGGATGAAAATAATTTCTCCCTTGATGTGAAGATGAATACATAATGTAATTGATGACTATGGTAATCTAGAAATGTAATGGATCCTATTTTAAATCTTCTATAACAAATAAAAGATGTTCATACCAAATTATATATAAAAAATCCTGGTCTTGTCACATATATCTAATATTGAGGTCCTATTAGAAATCCAAATTTAGACATGATGCTTACGAGATTCTATTCTAAATCACTCCTGATGTCAATGGATGAGAATTTAGTATTTTTGAAATTGTGTTTGGGGAAGGTTTCATCCACCATGTTGGTTTATAACTTATTGTTATGCTACATAGGGCTAGGCTAACCATCATTGGATTATATTCAAAAAAACATGGTCTTCACGATGTTGAGATATTCTAGAGGCATTTCTAAACAGAAATCCACCCTTGAATAGGGAGTATGAAAGGATAGATTTGGTGGAAACTCTTTTATTTTCCTTTTTTTATTGATTTCATCCATAACTACATGAAAACCCTTATATAGGGAGATGTTGTGGTCATAATAGAGGAATTTCACATTCATTCTCAACATCCTCATTTATGTAGACTAGTTTCATTGATCCATAGCTAGAATGATTCCCAAACACTCATGTTAAAGGATGATTATTTATCTCATGATGTGTCTTAAAAGGGATATACTTTTAATTTTTTGGGAAATACCTATAGGTAATATTCTCTTTGAGTAGTTCTACATTGATTTTTCTGAGGTTCTTTATCACATTCTCATATTGTGATAGTTATTCCTATATATATGGATTTTATCTCTTATTAATGATGAGTGGGATATAGCCACAAATTTCCCATTATCGTTATATGCTCTCATGTGAGGTAGTGGAAACTAATAATTAATAGGATCTAGGTTTTTTCCTTATATGATTCTATATATGTGAAGCCTTAGGTTTGGATTCCATATTATATACCCACTAAGGTATGATTTCAATGTTTCATCCCTCTATATTTTTCTCTTGGTCCTTGTTTTTTTAGTTTTTTATAAATGATGTTTACTAAGGAATACTATGTGATAATAGTTTCCCAATCAATATCCATATAATATGATGGTTCATTACTAATATCTCCTCCTATGAGGGATAAATTTTGGTTATTTATCTAACACGAAGTCTTATATGTCCATGTCACACCCTGAACATGGTTTTTCATTTATTTTTTTGTTTTTTTAGTTTTGGATCATCTTGTTGAGGTTTGGTTCAACTTTCTAATTTGAATTTATGAAATATGGATCTTCTATGTTTTTTTTTTGAACTATGAATAGTTTTGGTTATTGGTAAGGGGGATAATGTTTTTGCATGTTAAGGACTAGGTAATTTTCAGCTTATCTTATTCATTCATGGTTTTCCATGCATTAATTAAGCGAGGTTTATCATAAATCTTGCAATTATTAGAAGTAACCATGTGGATTGCCTTTGGGTGTTTGGGAAATTGAACATTGATTGCACATGGTTTGAGGAAACCATACCACATGTGTTCAGGGGATTCATTTCTTTTTGAAAGAACCATTGTGAATGGTTGGAAAAAAAAATTCATAAACCGTATGACCTAACTATGAAGGGTTCCCCTCTTCTCTAGTTGGGTGCACACAATTATTGCATAGTTTCGAAAACCATGTAGCCAAACTGTTTGACACTCCCTAGTCATTAAAAGATGAAGATTCATCCATTTCACCTATACTATTTATTCCTCAATTTGGGATTTTCCCCACTGGTTCAATCTCAGATCATCATGGGTTCTCATAAAATCCCTCCATTAGACCACCTTTTTCCATGGATGAATATTCAATGTTATAAGGTGAGTTCCTTTTCGTTTTGGAAAATTTTCTCATTCCCTTCATCTCGTATCTTTCTTGTTTTGGATTTATATGGCTTAGTTCTCTATTTAATGCATCCTAAGGGATATGGCTGATGAGTGGGTCGTGTTTCATGCATGTTAGGGTTTGACGATCACCCCAAGGGCCTATTTATTCCTTCTCCAAGTGTTTCTTGTCATCCATACATCATTGAGGTAGGTTCTTCTATATATTTATTTTCCTTCGCATTCTATTTGATTATTGAGTGTTTATAATTGATATATATATATACTATGTTGACATTTGTTTGATGTATTTTTGTGAATTTTTGTGATTCCCATATGTTGGAAAATTGGTAAAACTAGTTTTCAAAGGGTTTCTTCAAATATGCCTATATCAATATGTATCAAAAGTTTTTAAGTAAATTCCACATGGTCTTTACAAAATTATATTATATGTTTTATATTGTGTGTATCTCTAATTATGTAGAGTTAGTATATTTTCCCTTCTCGTATGAATTTGGTGTGTGGATTGAGGGGATTCTCTTGGTTTTGTGCTTTAGTGTAGACCCTTATGTTGGCTTGTAAGGCCCTTTGTGATTTTAAAAATCATACGTTATGTATTTTGTTAAATTGTTCAATTAGTTTTATTCTTATTTGGATTCATTGAGTTGTTCTATGTTTAATCCCTTGGTATTCATAGTATATTCCACTAGATGTTGGAATATCCCTGAGTGAATAGACTCTACATATAGATAGGAACAAAAATGAATATGGTATTTATAAAGAAAATACATATATTAAAAATTATTTCCCTCTACCATAGATTCATTTACAAATTAATTATTCAAAAAAACCCCATCATCTCATAAATTGTTCCTTATACTAGAAATGATTTGAAACGTAGTTTTTAACGGTGGTTTCAAATGATTTTATTAAAGTGTGGCATGTTTGGAATCTCAAATTACGGTTTTTGTTATAAATATGATAAATTCCCATTTTCACCTTTAAAAGAACAACACATGTTTTCACTATTTTTTGGGAATTGTTTTCAAATGGAATTGGTTATGAATTTGTAATGGTGTGGTTGGTATCTTGTAATGTTTTTTGGATTCTTTTTTAGTGATCTAATATGTTGGACCTATTCTTTATTTACAAAGGATTTGAAAATGTATTGAAATATAAAATATTATGAGGTCTCTGCAAGAACATGCGTGTGTTTCTTGATGTGATATGGTCACCTCAATGGTGAACCCTCTGAGGAGGGTGCCACCAGAAAGGTGGTGTGTGTGTTTGGGCTATCCAAGCATGATATTTTTGGGTTATTGGTTTGATCCACACTTGTGAGGAACTCCCCACTCACTATGTACTATTATCATGAGATTTCAAGTCCTCAATAGACAATTGAGTGATGGTTTATGGTTGACTCTAATTGTATGGGTTAGTACCCCCCACCCCATTTTTGGAGAGAAATCATGGGATGTGCCACTAGATTTGCTATTTTGAGCACCCTTTTATATATTTAAAATGGAGTAACACAATATGTTAGAGGTGATTCTGAACTGATAACATCCAAGTATTTCTTCTAGAGATGTCTATGAAATTTCATTGATCATTTATTGGTATGTTCATATTTACATTGCTACATTTTTTGTTATCTATTCTATTAGTGTCTTATTTCTTGTTTCTTTTTTTTTCATTTTTAGTATATCCCTCAACATTTCAAGGACTAAATTCTTCTTTGGGTTATGGTTTTTAATATGATATTTATTGAAATTGAATCTTCTTTTCAATGGAAAATTGATGCGTTTTTTTTGAAAAGTGGATTTCACTAGAATAGATTTTCTGGATTTTGAAAGGGTAAAAAATATATTCTGTATGGGTTTTCAACCATTATTTGCAGACTATTTTAGGATATGAATTGTATAGAACCTATAGGTCCAACCTATTGAGTTTATGTATCCTCACACCCTATATGTTCTACTTGGCATCAGTTGACCCATTTTTTAGATTGAGATTTATGGAATGAATACGGACCATGAAGATGGTTTTTTTAGTGGTTGGTGTTAACCAAGATGTCAAATGGAGATCAAGTTGTCTCTATCTTTGTTTTACTTAAATTTTTCAGTTTTAATCATTGTTCATTTATAGTTGTATTGAAATCTTCTTGTATAAATATTGATTCTTAGTTCTTAATTTTTGTGTGTGTTTGGTTTTGGGTATCTTGATCCCTATTATTCATTGTGATAAATCATTCCCACAATGATAACATTTATTATTGATGATAGTCACCAATTCAGGAGGATTGGGAATGAATCTAGCACCTTATTACAGACTAGGTCATTTATTTGGTCAAACAGCTCACTGATACAATTCATGAAAAATAGTATATGATTATCCATTTATTATTTTAGGCATCAGTTAGATTGGAGAATAGGACTGTCGGGATGTGGGAGGTTTGTACATGGAGAGCATCGGGAAATCTTACTCATCTTGGGTCTGTAGTTTCTAGGGGTTGTCTCGGATTGGAGTTTTTTTGGATTGTATGGGGAATAAAACTATAGGTGAGGTGGTGTCATATTATGATCGGACATGGAGTGGTGACCAATTTGGATTCGGAGTAAATTTTTCATGGTCCACTATGTTGTCGGTTCTTTTTTGGGTAATGGCCCACTAACTATGTTGTGAGGTTTTTCATGGCCCACATAATTTTTAGTTCATTATAGAGAGTATTGTACAGTTTTCTATCCTCCCTAGACTCCCAATAGAGTGGCACAATTGATTTATTATTAGTTTTTCAGTCTGTTGTTGTATTGTTTCCTGTTATAGGTAGTGGAATTGATTGAAAATGTCGAGAGTGTCATAATATCATTTGAAACTCTTGAATTTCAGAGAGTGCATTCCGTTTTGGAATTTCTTGAAGGACCATAATGGGAAAAGTGGAATGTGATTTTTTCATCATTGATTCATGTTGTGATGAAAGAGGAGGTGTATAATACCAATTTTATCCTATGTTTTGTACCACAGTAAGTGAATGTGAAGAAAAGTGGTAGGTCTCATGGGTGTTTATCACGGTCAATTGATAGTGAAGTCCTATGTTGATCACATTAAGAATCTAGTTTCATTATTGATAGATTTTGTTTCATAGGATTAGTTGAAATATAATCCATTCAACTCTATTAATCATCAAAACATCACCGAATGATTCCTTTAATTTAGTGATGATCATCATGAGAAATTGGTGGAATAACAGTCTCACTAAGTGAGTTCCTAGAATACAATCATTGGTCATTGATGAACCAGTCATTCTCTGTACCTGTGATGGTTTTTCGTCTAGAGATAGTTGTCTATCAGATGATCCAATTTCTATGAATCCATATATTTTTATTTTGACCTATCATTAATCAGATCATTACCTTTTATTCTTACTTCATTTTTTTTGGGAATTATAATATGTCTTGTCATAATCCTCTAAAGAGTTATTTGTGATGTGAAAGTTTGGGTTAGCAAGAAAAGTTATATAGGTGGAGCTTATCGGAGAGTGTCTAAATTGATAGGGTCTTTTCTCTAGACTGGTAGGATTTAAATGTTCCAATAAATCAGGGCTCCAACCATAGGTTTTAGAGTGAATCTCCCCAGACATTTATAATATTTTTGGTATGAGGTTGTTTATGGACTTGTTTCCATCTCTTTTGTTGATTTTGATATGGTTGAAGTTTTGTAATATATTTATCATTATTTTTTATGTTTCTGTCTAATGTAATAATCTTACGATTCATTTAATTTTTCGATTCATCTTTTTGTGCATTTTTAAAATGTCATTATTTAATTATAAAATATTTTGTACATGTGTTCTTCGCCTTTATGTGGTTTTTTATTCATTTTGGTTGTGATGATTTTTGGAAGATGCAAGAGTCTTGAGGAAATGAGGAATCATGTTACGAGTTTTTTATTTGATTTGTGAGTTCATATGTCAGTGCCATTATATTGTGTGTTTCAATATCGATCATGTTAGTCAGGCTCTTATGTGGGAGAAAACCCTCATATCATTCCTGAGATTATTTTTGATAATTTTTTATTATAGTTAGTCTGGTGTGACTTTTAGAGATAAAAGGACACCCCTAAGTTCATAGTTTTATTTGGATTTTTTCATTTTAAGGATCTAGTTTTTTCTTGATGTTCAGTTGGTGATTTTTTGGTGGTAGAGAGTTTTTTGGTGGGGATAATTTTGACACACAGACTTCAATTTTTCTTTTATATAATTCTTTTCCTGGAATATTATCTTTTGGATGAGTTTTTTCTTGAGTTACTAGTTTAAATTTTTGGTATTTTTGATGTCGGGTTGAGTTTTTTGAAAATGAATTTTTTTTTATGGTTTAGAGGTTAACTATGTGGCATGTCAAGGAAAATGGTGGTTTCATTTGATTTTATTCTTCAATGGTTGGACATGAACTATATTATCAAGAAATTGACTAAACCAAGTTAGGATAAGGAGTAACTGTGCGTTATGTATTTTGGTGTCTATTGCATGGTGTATATGATTCACATGATTAATGGAAATGGTGTAGTAGCCATGTGAGGGGTTCTATAGTTTCAGGTTGAACCTTGGTGCATTATTGTCAAATAGTTTCCAAAAACATACTTCCAAACCATGTGGGGTGTACCTATTCACTAGTTTTGTGCCCAAAGTTAACACATTGTTTGGAAAACCATGTTGCCTAACCTTGAAACTCAACAAATTCATTAAAAGTTGTAAATTCCTATTTTCCCCTCAACTGTTTTAGCCCTAATTCAGGATTTTACTCCCCTATTCATCCTAGGTACAACATGGAGCTCCAATGATTCCCTCAATTATCCCTCATTCTTCCATGGATACAAAGACATGGTTCCATGGTGTGTTCAATTTTTTTTTTCCAATTTTATCCTTATATTTATCTACTATATTGATTCTTTTGGTTTTGTTCGGTTGGTTCAATCTTGGCCAAAAACCTAGAGAATTGGGATGGTTTGTGGGTTGTTATTATTCAATGTTAGGGTGTACATATCATCCCACAGTCTTAGTTATTCATTCATAGATAATTTCATTGCATCCAAACATTTTTAAATTAGGTTCTTCCATCCATTTCATTTACATAAAAATATATTTGATTATTGAGTGTCTATAATTGATATATATAATTTTTTCTTATGATTGTTATATGATTAAATGATTTTTTGTAATTCCCTTATGTTGGAATGTTTAAAAAATGGGTCTTCAAAGGGTTTCTCCAAATATTACTATATTTATATGTATTAAATGTGCTTGATGAAGTGACACGAGACCTTTATAAAATTAAATTGTATTATTTTAGATTTTGTGAGGCCTAGTTATGTCTTGGTAGCATGGTTTCCCTTCTAAAATTATTTTTGTGTCTACATTTGGGTGATTATCATGGTTTGGTGCTTGATTTTGGGCCCTTACATTGGTTTTAAAGTTTCATTCTTATTCATAAAATCATAATTTCTATTTTTTTGTTTAATTTTCCCATTTGTGAGTTGATTTTGATTATTATTTATGTTTTTCATTCATTACTCCTTTTGTTTTCAAGGATTATTCAACCGGATGTGGGCATATTGATAGGTAAGTGGATTTCAGTGATAGATAGGCACTCAAGTGAAGATTATATTAATAAAGAAAATCAGATTTTCTTTCTCCCCTCTATTAATTTCCATGTTTTTTATTCAAAAAACCTCATTAGATCCAAAATGGTTTCCTATCCTAAAAATTATTTTAGATGTGGTCTTGAATTGTATTTTTATATTTGATTGTAAAAGTGTGTCTGGTGTTTCATATCAAAGTATGGATTAGTATCTAAATTAGTAGAGTCCCATTTATCACCAATCAAGAACACTCAATGATTTGAATATGTTTTTGAAATCATTTAGAAATAGGCTTTTATTTGAATTGTTAAACAACATGTTGGTATCTTGTATTGATTTTTGGATGTTGTTTTTTTAGTAATGGGATATATAGGATCAGTTGGGTATTAAAATGGTATGTAAAATTAATTTAACTCTCTTGTTTTACAAAGTCTAGGTAAAAGAATGTGTATCTCGATTAATGTTAGATGGAAACTTATATGGTGGACCCTCTGATGAGAGGGTGGTCACAAAGTTGTGGTCATTGTTTGTGCTAAGAAAGCATGGTGGAATTGTTTTATTAGTTTTTGACACAAGTTGGAGGACCTAACCATTAAACTTATACTATTATCGCAGTATTCCTGTGAATCATCTATATGTAGTAGTGATAGTTTCTATTTGATCATTATTAGAAACATTGGTACACCTAGATTTGCAGAGAGGATAGGTGGGGAGTGCCATTAGTTTGGCTAGTTTAGAGTGGAAATTTGTTATTGACTACGAAGATACACTATATTCCAGAAGGAAAGTAAGAACTAAGTAATTACATGTATTTATTCTATATAATATTAGGAAATTCCCATGATTATGTATTAGTAGGATCTAGTTTACATTTCTTCATTTTATGTTATCATTTCTATAAGTTTTTTTATGTTTGTTTCAATTTACATCATTTTCATCATAACCCTCCATTTCCCTAGTTTTTATTATTCTTTGGGAATTAGTTTTCCATCAAATATTTATTAAAATGGGAATATATTCTCAGAATAAAAGTTGTGTTTTATTTAGAAATTTTGATTTTACTAAAAAAGTGTGGTTGGAATTTGAAATGGTAAAAGCTATTTTCTATATGTATTTAAAACTAATGTGTGTGGTATTCTTAAAGAAATGAAATGCATAGAATCTGTGTTTCAAACTTACTAATTTTTATTAGTCCCACACCCTTGTTGTTCTACTCGGTGTTTGTAGGCCCATGTTTTGATTCTAGTCCAATTTTTTGGTCTGAGTGTGTGCCTTGTAGAAGTATGGTCTTGTGGATAGTGGTAAAAAATAGGTAACATGGAGATCAAGTTGTATTTTGGTTGGATTTAGTATCATTTTTTCGTTTTTGATTGTGTCCAGGTGTAGTTGTATCATGATTATTTTGTTTATTTGTGATAATTCACTTTTATGTATTGTTGTGTGTTTAGTTGTTGGTATTTTGATCCTAGTTTTTTGTTGTGATAATTCATTCATGCATTGATAAACATGATTACATTCATTATTTTCTTATCCATGGGGATTTGAAAAGCCTATCTAGAATTATCATAGACTGTTTTAGGTGCCATTTTATGTTGAAGCCTCAATCGGTTTGTGAAATACCATCTTGTCATATGAACCATATAGGGTTTTTTTTACCATTTCAAGACATTCCAAATTTATTGGTTTGTGAATAGTCACCTTAAGATAGATTATAAATTTACATTCCAAGTGGGCCAAAAATTAAATTGGTGTGTCTAATGGTGGGTGAAAAAAATGGGATGTTGGTCATTAGTATTAAAAGTATAAAATAAAAAAGTCGTATTTCTTTTGGGTTATGATAATAATAAAAATTCCCAAGTCCCTGTGGGTGGGGTTCACTCAATGAAACTGTTGAAACTTTCTGGTCATGTTTTGAAAGATTTGATGAATCCAGGTTTTGTAAAAATTATAAAAATTATCTCAAACTTGAATACTACGGTTGTTTTTTATCCACTATAATTTCATTAAGACCCTCTTGTGGGTGGGGTCCATGGAAGTGGAAATTGAGATAAAAATTCCCCAAATCTATGTTCTATATTTATTAATTTAAGGATCTCATAGTGGCCATTACTAAAATCATATTTATTGGGAACAATAATATTCATGCTTGTATTTGTTAAAATTAATTCTTGTGATGAGTTTCACTTCTTATGGGAATCTATTGGGTACTCCACAACATCGTCTTACGTGTTTGATGTATATTACCATTTTGTTGAGAGTCCCCAAATATGTGTATGGTAGTGGATACCTATCTATATTCATATCATATGTGGGTCCTCAGTGCAGATGAAAATCATTGTATTGAACAAAATAAATATTCACTACCTAGTACCTTGGTCACACCTATTGATATGAAATATTAGGATGTTGTATCTGTGGGGATTAGTTATCCTAAAGATATTTTGAAGTAAATATAACTTTACATGCCCCACCATTTGATACAAATGTGTGTTAGTGCTATACAAATCAATCATCGAAGAGTTATCATGATAAAGAAGAGATATTTAATTATGAATTTTATATGATATTTCAATATTGGGTCCCAGTCATTGGAAAATTCTCTCACCTAAAGTTGGAAATAGTGTGTATTTTTTATTAGTAGGTCACCCCCATGTCATTGATATGGGAGGTGTTTATCCATAATTCACTAATGGCTAGCCTATATATTCTATTTTATGTAAGGAATGAATCCTCATATGGTTCACTTGGGGCCTCCTAGTAATATTAGGACATGGGACAAAACACAATCGTATGGTTTTTTTGTTCAGATATTTTATAAATATATGTCAACTTATTCATCATTAGAGTCATATTATTCTACCCAATTTGACCACAGAGGTCATATCTATTTTTATCCTTATTAATAATTAAATGTTTTAGTTATATTTTATGGGGTATGGATATGTGGTTAACTATGGTGTTTTAAAAGCCTCTCTATAATAAGGTTTTTGGAGAAGCATGATTTCATTTTTTAGTGATATATTACTATAAGGAGGGTTTCCATGGAATATTTTTGGAGTAGAGTCCTGATAATCTATATCTATTATACTATGAGGAAGTATATTAAGGTACTTATCAACTTATACATCACAATATGAATTGAAAACCCCTCAATGTTTTATAGATGTGTATTTTTTGGCCTCGAGGACAGTAGCATTAAGAATATCAGGAATATAGGGATAATTTTATACCATTTCCCAAATAGAAAAACATTACATTTAGAGATTGATAAATTATATTATGATGTTTTATAATGATATTTGGAATATGTAGATGATTATGTATTAATGAGGGGATATCATTACACATCGTAGATGTTGTTGGAGTATTCCTGTGATATTTTTTATCATCAGAAGGGATATAACATTACCTTTTGGTAGATTCAAGAATATGTTGGTCATAACTAGATTAAGTGTGGCTATATCCTATGTTATAATATGATATCTCATTTAAAAATTCTAGAAGTCCTATATTAATGGGAGAGGTGGTATAAGATTCCTTGTGTATAACATCTGAAGGATTCTGCTGTAGTCTCTCCTTGATAATGGTAGGTATTTGAGCCTTAATCCCTTAAGCTGCATTAATATGTTGTGTATATTCATGTTTTGGATATTATAATCCACTAAGAAAATTTAAAAATAAAACTAAAAAAATAATTTGTATAAGGGATATAAGACTAATCATAATCCATTGAAGTATTCTTCTAGATCTCATCGATAGGATTGAGCATAATTCCTGAGGTGTTTCAACAATAGGTTTGTGATCCCCAACCATAATGGGAATATAATCCCGGTCTTATGCATCATCTTGTATCAAAATATGTTTATAATCCTCATGAATAGGATAATGAATTTGTTCTTGATCTAGATTGTCCTCATTTTTCAAATGATCACAGTGAAATGATTATATAGATATTGGGTAAATAATATACACCATTACCTATATTAGCATTAGAAGTGGGATAAGTTATTGGAGACCTTCTATTATTTCCATGATATAGTGGAACCTATTTAGGATATGTTTAGGAATATATTTGTGGATGTTCTAGATCTCCAATTTATATGGACATACGTCTTTGATTGGAGAAAGGATATAAACCCACTCATTCCCTCTTTATTCCATTACGATTTGATGATGGAATTTTTGTGTAGGGGAGGGGACATGAACCTCCCCAAATATTTCTTTTAGAATATGTATTAATACACGATCTTAATTATACGGTGTATGAACAATATTAATAGAATACATTTTAATTTGATTGCCGACTTCTTAAGTTAAGTGGTAATATGGTCCCACTCCCATTGATCGTCATCCTTTTTACTCCCATTGAGATCTTATTGCTGCCTATGCATGAGTGCCTAGGCGTTAAATGTTAGGTAAAGTTCTTAGTATGAGATAGATTTGTATTGGGGGGATGATACTAATGAATAAGGGTGATAAGAGACCACCCATTTAGCTCATGAATTTGGATATATTCATTGTTAACTCCTTGATCAACCATCCTCTCATAAAGAATTTTCAAATTATCATTCTCCCCGTATAGGCTTCCTAAGGGGTTGGTAGTGAAAACAATTAGTATTAGTTTCACTAAAACATTATATGAATGAGATAATCTCATAATATTTATCACATGGTGGCCTATATATGCATACATTGGGGTCGAGATCATACCACATTAGTGGTATTACAAAACTATCAATTTTTCCTTCAGAAAATGAATGCATCTGGTTGTTGATGTTGATTTCTACCCTGTTGATGTCTCTATTATATATGATGTTGAAAAATTATTTCTTAATGATTCCATGATATCTATATAGGGTGATGTTTGTGATAATATTATCTATAGTCACAATAAAAATAAGGAATATGGTTTCCAATCAGTTCATCATCACATGTATTAAACACTCTCAATTAGAAATATACATGTAACAAAATAATTTTTTCATTCTCCTATTATGACCATATTTCTTTAAATTAATGTTAAAAATGAAATAGACTATCTAATAAAAAACTAACTACATTTTATTATTAAAATATTTCATGTCATGTTACCCTAAGGTGGTGGCTCAGCATGTATCCCAGAGGATACAGAGGCAGAAACATGGTAGTGAACATGGTCATGTGTTGAGTATACATGAGTGACCATGTACTCGGTCATGGGTGTGTACATGGAAATTTTCATGAACATGAGAATTAATTGGTTAAAGGGAACATCTAGGTGTACACGGTCATGGGAAGAGGAACCTGAGAACATTCATGGGTAGTTTCGATGATAGAGGTTCTCACTATGTACCCTCTATACACACTTTGTAATTCAGTAAAGATGGATTAAATTCCTTCATTTATTATATATAGAACAGTTTTAGATGAAGTAGATTCCTTGGTCCATAACTATGAAGTTACAATGCCACATTACATCCGTATAAGTTGAATTTAATCCCCTCTATGACTTCTCTCTCATTTTTAGATTATGTTATCCATCTATGGGGCATGGGGTTGCCTCCTCTAGCAAATTTTCCCTATTGTGGGTTTTTGGTATCAGTGTAACCACCATGAACTAGATGTATGTACCCTATCTAGTAGCTTGATCTAGTAGGGTTGGTGGTGTCACTATCTATATTGGGTGTGATCCCCTATATAGGAATCATGATCAACATAGATTCGGTGATTACATATTTTAAAGTCTAGATGAGCATGACCTCTTAGATGATTTTTGTTAGAGAAACCATGGATCATGGTTTCATCCCTCCAAGATGAGAGTTACCTTAAATACTCGAGTAGAATCCAAAGTCTAGTTGTATTGGTTGAGACCCCCTGACACTAGTTTTTTAATATTTTTATATCTAGGTTTTCTGGTTTATCTTTATGTCTCTTATGTAAATTGAGAAACCTGTTTTTGGATGATATAACTACTCTTGATGGTTTCTGATTAGTTTTTTAGTTTTCTAATTAGGTAATGATATACTAAACCCTTTATGGGATCTTCCAAAAATGTTGTGTCTTATGAAACAAATATTCCATTTTAAAATGTACTTGGTTAACAAAGAAAAAACATAGATTAGTATTGAGTGATATAGATTGATGTTAGACGTTTTTTGTATTTTATAGTAGTATCATACTTCTAGTTAGGGTGAACTTTATTTCATGTTTTGGTGGGATTTTTTTTTTATTTCCATACTATATTATACATTAATTGTGGGATTTAGTATTATGAATCCATTCCCATTAGTTATCTTGTTTTATATTTCAGCAATGTATATGATTTGAGATTTGGGCATGTATACATGTAGTTGTGGCTATTTCCTCCCCAACGTTTGATATGCCTACACGACAATTATTTCCAACCCTTTTCCTACTGGATGAGTGATTGGGGTTTTCACTATTGGATTATTGCTCGAAATTTAGTACCTAGTGGGTTGGTTCATTTCCATCTACATAATTTTTTTCTTTGAGTAACCCATGTCAGCACTAGGTTTTGGAAACATGGGTGCTTATGTTACACAAATACAATTTTTTTGGAAAATTGAATTGATGATATGATTTGATCAATTGAATTGAGTGGAGATAATAAAAACCTTACATGAGTTTCATGGAGGTGTTTCTTGTTTCATCATGGAAAATGATTTATTAAGATTATATATATCACTCACTTATTAAATTCTTTGTAAATATTGACGTCACTTCACCAGTCCCATGGAAAAGTAGTGTTGTATGATCCTAGACCAAAAAATGAAAATTCAAAACCATTTTATGATCCCATATTGTATAAATATATTTAAACCATAATAATTCACATTTTATTAAGAAAATAATATTGATCAAATGCTATAAGATTATAGAGTTTGTTCAAAATATTGGAGAAGAATGAATTAAGTAAGAGACATGTTCCTGTTTATCCCATGGAGTTGAAGCTTATTTGTGGAGAATATTCATAAAAACTTACCATATGTAGAGAACAATGTTAAGTAATGATATATTTTATTATGTTACCAGTAATTGATGTTGAACAATAAATACATTAAATGTGGTGTCATGGGAACTAAGTTTATGTGATAGACTGTGAGCTAAGAGCTTGTAATAACCATGAAATTAGGCTATATTTAGATAACTATGTAGAAAATTATGTAATCATTATATACAATGATAAAAATATAGATAAAAACACACTAACCATATTTTCCTGAAATTAACTCATCTAATTGTGGGATCAAAGTATGAGTAGGGGCATCAATTAGATTTAAGACAAAAAATAAATTGGCGAAGTAGGATTTTTACTTTAGAGGTAGGATCCTACTTATCTTCATATATCATTATTCCCGAATTTATCTACCATTTTTAATGTTTTATATACTTTATTTTCAATAATTATTTGTTTATATTTGATGGAGGAAAACCATTTGTCAAATATGGTAACTCATTTTCATGTTCTTTATTACATTAATCATTACTAAAAGTCAATTAATGAATTTTTTCAATTAAATGGATGATTAAGTCATGGATGAATTTGGATCCCTTAAACATATCAAAACTTTCTGATAATGTGTTCATTATATTTATCAAATTTAATTTCAATTATAGTTATATTTTTGACAGAGCATATATATAATTTAAATGATCTTCTCAAATTATATTATTGAAAATTCATTTTGTCATAAAATTATTAGAAATAGTTTATTGGATTTACCTGAATATATTAACATACCCCTTCTACAAACCTAACATTGTTTTAAACCTCTATAACCTCACTCATTTTAAGCATCATTCCACATAGTTAATTAAATCTTCATCTCTCAACATTTAATTTCCATTTCTCTGTATACTAAAATTATATAGGACATGCAACTCTCACCCCTTCTATGTATATCAACCCAGAACACCCCAATATAGTAAGAGTATGAGTTTATAAATGACACTTTGGGAGTGCATTATGAAACTATATTCACTATATTTTTTAAATATATATAGTCATGAATCTTCATGAAAGGTAACTTTTAAATAAAATAATAATTTTGGAAACTTATTCAGGATCATAGGTCTCTTCTTTAGTGATACACCCAACAAAATCATTATACAAGAGGATGTATTATATTGCTAGATAAAAATATAGTCATGTTAGATTACAATATAAAGGGTTAATTTTTCAATACATTTTAGTTTTTCAATAAATCATTAACATCATCAAAGAGGATATTTCATCATACATTTCATTGGAATATCGATTCATTGGTCAATCTAGAATGATCACAAATTATTTTATTGTTCAGTATTCACATATTACCCTTCTTATTTTTTTCTATCCCCTATGTACATTCTACGCATTAAATTCCTTGAATTGTGTGTATAGATAAAATTCACAAAGAGTAATAGAATAATATATAACTTCTTATTCCTCATTTTGAAAACCAATATTTAGAGTATTGTCCCATCAATGTTTCTCTGTTATTTAAAGACGTAGTTCCTTTATAAATGGCCATTTAATGTAATTTTTTTATATTATGGAAGTATTCAATTATTAAAATTATTTATATAGTATAATTACCTTTATATTGTCCATAACTATTGATGTATCATGTATTTTAAATTATATACTCTTAAAATATTATAATATGGTTGGAAAAAAAGTAAAAAGATATTTATCTAGGAGTCTAATATTATTTCACCTCCCACACAATTCATCATTATCTCTTATATTTTCTATTATTTATAACCACCCATGAAATTCATAATCTTAATATGAAATATACTTCAAAACTTTACTGTAATAATTTTTAGGTTCTTCATCTAACATCCTTAGATTTACAAAATCCACCATTCAAATAAAGAAGAAATATCCAGGGACATTGTTTGGATCCTCTATATAGAATCTTTTGTTTTATTTTAACTACCTTATTCCATTATTATATATCAATGCCCAACAAATTATTTGGTTATTTACCTAATACTAATCCCTAAAATTTGATTGAAGTTATCTTTTCAATATCTAGGATTTTAACTTCTTTCAGCTTCTTTCCATGGTTGGATTATAATTCATCATCTAATCCTATGGTCTTCTCTCTCCATTTGTTCCCAATACATTTTAGTTTATCATGAAATATTCTTATTAATAGAAACATTATATGAATCATAAATATTTTAATGTTCTTTAAATATTTTTTCTGTATACAATTTTTTCTTTTAAATATGTTGATATAACTTCATATATGGTTTTTCACTACTCAAAATTTGACTAATTTTTTCTCTTAATTTTGATGGATTGTACCAATAATTTAATTAAGTATTCCCAAAACTATAGAAACACCAAAAATTCCCTAAATTGTATGTAATTTTTTTAAAAACGTCCTACCATCCGAATTTGACATCATCTTATTATTTGTGATTTTTCCACAACTAGTAAGGATAATTTTCTGGCACTATAACTCTTACTCCTTCTATAAACTATTGGCATGGTGGTATGATTTTCATCAATATTAATAAAAAGATTATATAATTTCTGTTTTTATGTATTTACTTATTATGAAAATAGATTTATTATGGACATTCAAATTTCTGATATATGGAACCTCCTTCTTTAATACATATTGAGAACAGTCATCGAATGATATCCATATATTATCTCCACCAACCAAATGACGTTAAAAATAATAATATGTCTTGTAAATATGGTTTGAGAATAATTTTTCTTCCAAAAATTCTTATAATGTGATATCTTGAGTCATTAACTTTTTCTATAATTTAATTAGAACCTAACAATTATTCATTCTGAGAATACCATTTTTATTAGCAATAACCTTTATTGTATCTTAAGATTCATTTTAAATTATTTTAACTACAAAATGAATAACTATAGTATTATCTAGTAACAATGTGACATGATCATTAATATTCTCTAATTTATAATCCAATTATTAATTCATGGATTCAATGATAGTTTTCAGATTACATTTTGACACATGGGACTTCTATTTATGGCTTTTCTTATTACATCATTTTATTGAACTTCTATGATCCATAAAATTTGAAACACAAATAATATCCCTTTAATATCCATGATTACTAATTTATTGGATATAAAATATTTGGAGTTTATTTTAAAAATATGAAAAATATCTTTCAATGTATTCTCTATTTTTATACACTTCTTTAAATTTAGTGGTTTATTCCTTATTACAATAAAAAATCCTATAAATAAGAGAGAATATATCTCGGGGAATGAAATGAATAATATAATTTAATGAATGTAAAAAAAATATTTTTTTAATTTTGATCACTTCCACTGAGTATTGGTGTATCTCGAGTAATGTGTTAACAACAATACTCACATACCTAACGATTATTTGAATTTTTGATAATTTTAGGGTAAAAGAGATTTCCATTTCATTAGTGATAGGTTAAGCCATGAGTTCATATCCTTTAGGATCATAAAATTCATAAAGGTTATTATTTAATTGAGTAATTGAATCATTTTGTTCTTTATAAAGGATGGATATTTTATTGGATTCCTTCTTAGCTAATATTCTCATGTTTATCATAGCTTCACGAGAGATAGAATTCATCTAAAAAATAATTATATATTCACTATATATTCCCATGTTATAAATTCAAAATGAAACTAAAAAACCATCTACTGTGAAAAATTAAAATATATATAATACAATCAATGGTTAAATGTGAATTGATAACTATTTTGAAGAAAAAACATTGATGTATTCAGCAAGGAGAGCGGTTGAATCGGTATTGGAGACTTTTTTCCAATTAAAACCTTTTATCCATTTCTCTCTTTAACCATAGACTCATTGTAACACAATAATAATTTATAATAATTTTCTTTTAGAATTAATTTATGTTTTTTATACCATAATAATATTATTCTACACACAATAATGAGATGTTCTTTCCGTAAAAAACAGTAATCTAGCATGTGTTACACACAATATTGAGTACCATCGATAGCTTGCATTATATGCAATTCCAAGCTTTACAAAATGACAATACACTTTTAATATTAGTATTTAATATGATAATTATCCACTGGAAATTATAATTATATATTTTAAAAATATTTAATAAAAGTTGAAATCATTTTTTTTATATGTTCATATATTTCTTTGGAGATGAATTAATTAGAAGAGAATATTTAATCCAACTGAACATAATAGCAATGATTTTATATTTTTAGATACAAATAAATTTATATGTTAATTATTTACAAATTTTGGATTATGTTAATGATATTTATATTCCATTTTTGATATTATAAATTTTTTCATTTATCAAATAGATTTTATTTGAATAATATATAACAAATATAATTTTACGACTAAAAAACTATATTTATTCTAAAGGAAAACTATCCACATTTTAATGGAAAACCAATTTTTAAAACTAATTTTTGGAACTTGAGAAAAATTAATTTCATAAACTATGAATAATGTTTTTAAATAGAAGTATAAAAATTTAATTTGTGTGACTTTTTTTTATTTTCCTGAGAAATTTAATTTTTTGATAAATAAGGAAAAATAGTGAATTATAATTGAAAACTAACTTTTCACCTAAATTGTTTATATAGTAAAATTAGGTTTTCTTTTTTTATGTAAAATTAGTTAAATAATAAATCAATTGATTCAATGTAGGTCATTGGAATCAATTTCACAATTAAATTTTATATAAAACTCTTTTAGACCTTTGAACATTTTTTCTTTTAAAACTCATTTTCTCATCTCGTCTAAGGGATTAATTTAATATTATTTTTCTCCAATTATTTACATTTAATATTAAAAAATGAATTAAATATATGTAATATGTATAATATTTAATTTATATTATGTTACAGAAATTTTTTTACGAAATTTATTATTGAATGTAATTAAAATTAATTACACTTGTTAATGGAAAACTAGTTTACTTAGTGGTAAAACATTAATCTTAAGGGGCAAATAAATTATAAACTTGTATAAAAATCATTTTATGGAACTAATAACACCAATAAACCTATTTTATTAAATATTGGTCTTTATTTAAGGAATATGATATAACGGAGACCCCTCAATAGTGTTTATCTTTTCATAGTTACAAAAATGCCACTCCCCCTCCACTATAGAATAAAATCCACCTCCATTGGATCTTACAACCTCTAAATCCTTCTATATAATCAAAATCATACCCAATTAAATACCCAATATAACTAAAATAATCAATGAAACCTCACTTTGTGTTTAATGAAACCAATAAATGATTTTTTTATAAACCAAATGGAGTTACCTGAATATGACACAATGTTCTTCAACGAGAACTCTTGTTTTACAAATTTCCTCAACACCTGAATTTTATAATAAAATTAGTATATAATAATATTAGTATCTAAAATATATATATATTTTTTTTATAGAATTTTTATTACCTAGAGTAACACACACTTCCATGAAATGGGATAATCAATCCTTATTCTTCTATACGGAGGGATACCTCCTTGGGAACCATTATCATTCGTTATTCTATTAGCAAATTTATGGGATGGGAATAATGACAAATTTATTTTTAATATATGAAATATATTATATTTGTAACATATTAATTATTAATTAATTTTTATATGAAACATAATTTCATTCATTCTATTTTGTGGGAATATGATAACATCCTTAGTGAATGTGTGGACTACCGCATGATCAATACAATGTTATTTGCCCACGCTTTACATGAAATGTATAAAAGGAGATTTTAAAAAAAATGTAGGTGATGTATATGAAAATGAAATTACACTCAATAATAACATATAAATATTTTATATTATTTTATTCCAATCAATAAAACAAGAAAAAGGAAACAACATTCATGTGTACATATGACGTGTCATCTTTAGAAACAATGTTTTTTAAATATATAACCATATTTTATTTATTTTTATAAATATATATATTTATATTTATTATCAATGAATATAATGTATATAATCCAAAATTGAAATAATTAAGTTGAACAAAATTTACAAAGTAAACACATACTAAAAAACTGCAATTTACACTCGGAGTAATGAAAATCCTCAAATATTATTAACTAATAGATATTAATAGATTATAAAAAGATAATATATGATATAATAACTATTAATATGGTTCTTTAATAAGTTATAAACATGTTTTATGACATTATAAAAGAGGTTTAGGAGTACTCATAAAAAAGTAACTGTTGGTCAAGAGGATTTTTATTCCCAATTTTATTTCTATGAG
The DNA here is from genome assembly GCA_963277665.1 of Viscum album. Taxonomy (NCBI): domain Eukaryota; kingdom Viridiplantae; phylum Streptophyta; class Magnoliopsida; order Santalales; family Viscaceae; genus Viscum; species Viscum album. The sequence goes on from OY728131.1 coordinate 484,203,187, forward strand.
ACCTATTCCATATTCACCAATAATTTCTTTTGTGTGGTGTATATAATACCATTTGACATGTTATATCATTAATTTATTTTATTTTAGTATATGAAATGTTTTAATTTATGTAATTATTTCATATATCTCACAATTCAATGGTTATACAATTAGTAAGGGATTCTACATCAATTTACATTCTATGGAGATTTATTTCGTATTATGCATAAATTCAATATAGATGGTATATATACTATCCCTTTTACATGTAATATCATGGTTATTTCCTTACCACTTTTATTTTAAGATTCAATTTGAATTATTTCATCCAAATTAATTTGACTATAAAATTATCAAGTGATAATTGTCGTTGTACAATATCACTTCCTCTTTATATTATTAACATTATCCTAAAATAATCACATTATTGAAATACATTTTCCGTGAAAAATAAATGTATATTAAATATCTATATTATTTTATGATTTATATTATTATAGTCTAAACATTATTTGATTATACATATATAACTTATATTGAAAGATATTTAATCAAATTTTGAAATATTAATAAAGCTATGACATTTATTAAAAATAGATATTTGATATTGAGGCATAATTCATATTAATTATATAAATTATTCTATATATGAGGAATTATTTGGAATGGTATAAATGGGTTGGTCCTCATTATAGATATCCCGCCAATTAAATGGTAGTGTCATGAGATGGTTTAGTTAATCCATAATTAAAAAAAGATTTTACATATAGAATAAACATTTTTGTGAAACAAATTGATGGTATTAGTTTATGTTCTAGATACATGATTTCCAATAATAATGAATTTTTTATATTGATATATATGTTACTGGTATCAAAGATATTAACACATTGAAAATATCTGTGGATAAATTTCAATCTCCACTTATCAAATAAATGGCTTGTGTGTTCAGTTATTTAACAATCCTTATTGATTATTCTTCATCCAGTTATTTGAATGGAATGTGTGTTTAGTTATCAACATCTCATGTTAATTATGTTTATTGAT